>CM062372.1:41987056-43187056 GCA_031216125.1 Dalbergia cochinchinensis
AAAAATAACATAAAGTGACGATTAAAAATATTTATAAATTTTTATTGATATATAAGTATTTTCAACAGCTACTTTATGATAAAATTATATTTTTTGATAATATTTTTGTTGATACTTTCAATATTTTAATTGATAAAAAATACTCTTGTGTTGCAGTGTTCTTCATTTTCTGTAGAATTTAAATCTCTATGAATATTTGTGGATTTATTAAAAAAATTATAAAAATTCTAAATAAGAAAATTTTCAAAATCCTTTGAAATTTGAAAATTAATATTCATGATAATAAATATTATTAGTACAACATAATTCAAATTAAAAATAAAAATATATACATAATTGAAATCAAAAAATAATTTGAAAAATGAAGCCCACTTCCAAAAAAATAAATGAAGCTAAGATGTGTTAAAGTTCTCTTGACATATATTTAATTATAAATAAGTAGATATTTAAATAATTCATATAAATAAAAAATTAGTGGGTTTTCACTTAGTAAAGAGCTCGTATTATATCACCATCCCATTTAATAAATGAGATTTTCTTCCTTCCCATTCCACCCATTCTCAAGTAAATTAAAATTGTGCACATTCCCATCTTTATTATGGGTAATTCTTGTATATATTCGCTTCTTTTTTAATTTTTTTTCCATCCCTAATTATGTTCAAATTGCAAATAAAAGTTGTTAATAGCTACTGGAATCATCAACATTGCCAACTCATTGAGAAGTGATTTTGCAGAAACAGCTAGCTGCCCAACTTTGACCGCCGTCTGTTTTCTTCTTTGTTAAGAATGCTTATCATATAATATTATATTAAGAAGGCATATTATATTATATTATATTTTTAAGTTTAATTTACATGTATTGATATATTTCATTAAATTTATTTATTTACAAAATTTTTAAAATAATATAAAAGATATTTAATTATTTTTATTAATGTGATAAAATATAATTAGATAATAATATAAGAAAATATACACAGGGAGTACATAGAAATTAAACACTATGTTTTTTTACCACATAAAAAAATGTTTGGTTTATATTATTTTACGTTGCAATTGAGCCTATACAAGGCAAGCCCATGTACTATCTATCATTGAGTGAGGTTAGATAATGGGAATGATGACCTTATTGAAAAAAAAGAAAATTAAATTCTCTCCCTTTAACCATCTGTGATGCACTTATATGCGAGCGTGTTGAGAGATCAGAAAAATTATTTTGAGAGCTGTGAATTGCTAATATGTGTGAGAGAGCTCTTGTGCTAGATTAATGTGGGTTTATAAATCAAGTTGATATAAGAGTTACAACAATTTCGTTTAAAAAATGAATAAAATTTGAGTTCAATTGATTTTAAAGCATGATGTGCGCAATTGTACCTGGAAGAATGATAACAGATTCCTCCTTAGCCAGCTTGAAACAGAAATCAATATCATCACTAATATCTTCCAGAATTGAAAGGTTTAGTTTCACCTGCATTCCATTCAAGAATATATATTTTTTAAACATATTATAAGTAATTAGAGATATTACTCTATTCTCAATATATCCTCCGTTTGTAATGTATATATATATATATTCTCACCATCATAGTCATGGACCCTTGTGGTTTGTAGGAAATCATGCTTGGAATATCCTTTATCTCTTCACAACATATATCTGAGGCATGCCTCAATTTGTCGATGGTTTCTTTGAAGAAAACCTCGTCAGTTTGAGCAATAATGCGAGGTACAGCTGCCTGTCAGAGTAAAACTGGCATCTATCAGATAGAAGAAATGACAAAAAAGAAGTTCTTGGACGCGGTTCTTGGACCACTCATGGGTTGATTAATAACTTGGGTTAATTAGCTAGTTAATTAACTTCAGGACTTTGAAGTGGAACTTGACTCAGCTATGATTTATTGTGATAACCAAGCAGTTATTCACATTGCTACAAATCCCTCATTCCATGAGCGTTCTAAACATGTTAAAATTGACTGTCGACAAAATCAAATTAGTGAATGTTCCATCCCAACATTAGCTGGCAGACTTTCTAAAGCCCCTTCCTTTCAGTCAGTTTGCTGCACTTACGCCCAAGTTGGGACTTAAGGACCTATACTTCACAATTTGAGGGGAAGTTTCACCATTAATGGGTTAATTAACTCGGATTAATTAGCGTAATAAAGTTAGTTATAACTCTGTTATGTTAGTCCCTGTCGCAGCTGTGCTTGATGATGTCAGAGTTGGTGAGGAGGGAGATAGGGAGATGTTTTTTGTTTTTTAATTTTTATGTGAAAAGAGTGAGAGAGAAAGAATAAGCCAAAAAAAAATGATAGGACTTATATATTTTATAAGTAAAATATTTAAATATTTAAAAAAATTAAAATATTAAAATAGTAAAATTATTTTAAAAAATTGCTTACCAAACATGCCATCCTGTCTTACTACAATTATTGCCATGTAACAATATAAATATGGTCTGCTGCGCATTAAAAAATACAATTAAAAGAAAGCACACCTGGATGAAGGTGGCAGGACCCCCCAACAGATCAAAGTATTTTTTTAAGCGCTCAACAACCTGCACAGAGAAACACATGGGTTTTAGCAGCAGCGCGTGCAGAGAAATTCTTGTACCATGTTGAAATATATTTATGATTTATTAATCAGTGCTTTTGTATCTGATAATTCAACACTCTTGGTCGACATCCATCGAGTTCACATGGAAAGCGGCGTTAATGATTTTCTTAAGAATATATATCTTTCCGTTTCCTGAGTGTAAATTAGTATTTGATAATCTTTCTTTGAGTTTTATCGACCAGTGCTCTAAGAGCCATAATTAAGAAAAATAAAAAAATTTTAAAATTTTAAAATAGGTCTCATATGTAGAAAATACTAAAACTCATATTTCCAATGTATAAACTTTTATTTTTGAGTCCTTAATACTGGCATAAGGACACTTGTTAGATAATTTTTTTTAACAAATAAAATTAATCATCTTTCACTAAGATCACAAAAGACAATGCAACATATAATAGCTCATCACAAATGCAAGTTTTGAACGAGTTATTTTAGGTTTGATTTCTTTAAAATTTTTATTTTGATTTTGCTCCTCTTTTCTTTATTATTATGTTTTTGGTGCTTTTTACATAAATTTAATATTAGGTAGTGATATAATATATATATATATATAATGACTAAAAGAATATTTTTAAAATATTTACAATGACAAAAATAATATTTTCATTATTTCTAATGACTACACATATATTTTAATATATTTGCATGTTTATAGGGATTAGAATTTTGAACAGTAGGGACCAAAAATAAAGAAAGAGAACAGGGGCCAAAATTAAAGAAACTTTTTTTAATAGGCACTGAAATCAACTCAATCAATGTTTATAAGAACTAAAAATATATTTAAGTCAAAAATATAATTTTTTAAAATTTTAAAAATCAAAATAGTCATAAATAATATAATTCAAATGACCCTTATTATATCTTTTCTTTGCCTTCTGCTACTTATAGTTTTTTCAAAATCAGCCTTTTTGCTTTTCAGAATGCGTTTGATTCAGATTATTTTGAACAAAATAATGTTTTTAATTAAAAAATTACCTTTCATAAAAATTATTTATATGAATTTTAAGCAAAAAAAGTCAAATATACTTTATTTTGAGTTGTTTTTAACTTTTAAATAAAAGTTGATACGATAATTTATATAAAAAGTAGCTTTTATAACCAAAAAACACTATTTTTTTTTTATCAAAACAAGACGAAAGAAACACATGTTAGGATAATTTGAAAAGTGATTGTGTTGGGGTTCAACAAACAATCAATTATTTAAAAGTAAATATTTCTCAAGAAATGTACTTTTTGGTCAGGAAGCACATGGTGCATTTGGTTGGAGATTAAGAGCGCCAGAAATACCTCTAAAATTTTAGTATTGTTTGTTTATATTTTTCAAGAGAAGTAGAAATAGAAAAATAATTGATTTTTCTGTTTGGGCGGAATCACACACTATGCCACTTTTTCCATTATCAGAATCAGGGATGGAGCCTCTTGTATGGCAGGTGCAGCCATAAGCTCCTCTGAAATTTTTAATTTTAATGTCTATATATATGTATATGTATGTTTGGCCTTCTTCTAAACTTTTTTTATGTTATAAGGAATTGTGTGGTGATATATTATTGATTTTAGAAGATAATAGATAAGTTTGATATCTCAATAATTCAATTTTATTTTGATTTTTTATTTTTATTTCTATATAAATCAGTAAATGCAATTGAAATATTTGAGATAAGTTCATAAAACCTTTTACTTATTTAGATATTTAAATATCATAATAAATAATATATCATGTTTTTTGAGTCTTAATTGAAATATGCATTTTCTTTTAGAGTAATAGTAAGTACCAGACAAATCGGTCCTTAAAAAAATAATTTAATATCACACAAATTGGTCCTAAAAAAATCATTTCATAATCCCTTAATGAAAGTTATAAGACAAGTTAGTTTTTTCTTAGTGTTTTGAATGATTTATAAGATAAATTGGTCTTTAATGATTTATAAAATTTCAAATTAATTGCTAACAAAAATATAAATAAAACAAGTAAGTTCACTCAAATATTGATAATAAATTAACTTATTTTATATTTTTAATTGTAAGGACTGTAAAGTAATTTTTTCTTGTGAAAACAATTCATTCCGTACCATTTTTTTAAGAGATCAGCTTGAGATTTATTCTTTATTATATATAGTACAACATAATAAATGTCCCAGTTAAGTTTCCAAAAAAATCCTCGGTATTTTTTTAAAATGACAAAAGATTTCCTCATCTCCTTTTTAATATTAAAAACTATATAAATGTACGATACCTGTGTACACAACAACAATGAAGACGGCAACAACAACAAAAATAATAATCATAATAATAATAATAATAGATTAATTTAATCTTTATCAATAAATCTAAGGCACCATAATTAAAATGATTTTTTATTAGCTTTAATATTTATTGCTTATATAATTAATTAAATAATTCACAATAAAAATAAAGAATATAAATTAATTTTAATTCTTAAAAACATTCTTTATGCATAATTTGTTTATCTAAATTAAGAATTGAATTTTCACGTCCTTAATTATAATTTTATAAAAATACTTTTATATTTGTCATGTCCAACCAAGGTACTAAACTCTAGTTAGTGTAAAAAGTATCTTTATAGTTAGATTCAAACATACAACAACTTTCCGTATTTATGTCTGCATCTAATTTTGTTTATACTTCTCTTATAAGTTAAAGCAAACGGGTCGACAGAAAAACCAGGTCCTTAGAAGGTGGGTCACAGACAGGGTGGCAGGGACGGGTTTACCTTGGGTTTTCTGAAGGTGCCAGTGGGATCATTTGTCACAAACCAGCCGAGCCTCCATCCAGGCACAATCCATCTCTTGGACAGGGACCCAAGAGTGAGAACAGGGACAATATTACCAAAAACCCCCATTGGAACAAAAGGGTTGGCCCCAAATGCAAGATGACCATAGACTTCATCGGCAATTACAACCGTTCCAAGCCGTTTCGCAGTTTCTGCAATCTGAAGTGCAATATTAACACACACAAATTCGGTAACCGTTCAAGGATATAATTGTAATTAAAAATTAATTGAAGTTAGTTTAATTAATTAGACATTAGTTAGTAGTTTGTTATCACAGGCGGATTTACTTGGGAGCTAACGGGGACATTTGCCCCCACAACGATTATAGAAGTTTTTTAAGGATTTAGATAATATCACTTTAGAGGGTAAAATGAGAAATTTCACCCTTAAATTAATAGAATGAAGAGGTCTCCACTTTTAATTTTATTAATTCAAAATTAAAACCTATTTACTTTATTTTCTAAAATGAAATCCTTGATTTTTTTTTAATTATATATATCTTTGCCTCTATTATTTTTACCCATTACTTAAATTTTCTGGACCTCTTACATCACAATTATGGTCCTTATTTTATATAGAGTTGGTCACACATTTATTACCTCATCTTTCCTATCATTAATAAAATTTTCATTCCATTTTTTCTTTCAATTATTGCTCTCTTTGTGTTTTTGGTCACCATGAATCCAATGCTACCCACTTTATGCAAGAGGCCATATATTAGAAAAACCTACCTCCTTCAAGTGATTGTAAGTGTACACATTTCCACAGGGATTCCCTGGGTTTATAATCGCCAATGCAACTGTGTTCTGATCTGCAAGAGCTTCAATGGCCTCCAGATCAACCTCCCATCCTTTCTCAGGTAGCAGATCGTAATGCCTCACTTCAACCTGTCGAAACGCGGCGCAGAGTTCGTAGATTGGGAAGCCTGGTCTTGGGAGCAAGATGTTTGCACCGGGGCGTGCAAGCATCGCGACCGAAACATCAATGGCTTGCGTGCATCCACAAGTGATAAAAACATCATCTGATGATAACTGGTAAGGGAGGTCGCGAGACAGATATTCAGCGATTGCACTGTTCATCAATGGAAATTATTTACTTTTAGATGGCAGTCGAATTTTAACTTTCAACACAATGTTTTGAAAGAAGCCTGTATAAAAAAATGATGACATCTTTGAAAAAAACATTTTCCGAAACGTTATACAAACAAGAATATCAAACAAAACCCAACCAAATCTCTTTTATTTCCTTTCAACCGCAGCAGCACGCACAAGGAAGCAACCAACAGTTCAACACTGATCGTGTCATACCAGATCCCACTTCTTAGAAGACTTTCCTCGAAGATGCAAAATTGCAGAGGAACTGAACACACACAATCCATTACGAATTGAAGCTAAATTGTCACACCAAACTTTTACTACCCAACCGCATTAATAAATGACTGGAAGGTACGGGTTAAGGCATAAAAGAGGGATAAAAAAAAAACTAACTAAATGCAGGTTGACTTTATCAAGAAATAGTAAAATTGTCTTAAATCAAATGCAAAATTGAATAAAATTGTAAAATGAAGAACAACAATGCAATTAAGGCGGAAGACCCTTCGGATGTCACACTTTGGATACCAAAACTGAAAAAGTGGAACAAGAAACAATCACGGGAATTTTTTATTCATGCCGGCTGAAGGCATTAAAGAAAAGGGGGGAAAAAGAATCTCAGAATGCACAGAAACAAAAAAGAAACTACAGAACAGAGAAAGTAGACAATAATCACGGATCTGATTAATTTAAGTTGGGAGTGGTTCCTCTCATGTTATGTTTTAATATAATATGATCATATTTAAATCCTTACCATTAATTAAAGTTTCTCTCCCATCATCAGCCTTTTTTTTTTTTTTTTAACTTGATGAAAGGTAAAGATCCAAACGTAACCCTCTCATCAGGTTTTAACATGAGAGGATCTACCTCCGGTTACCCTGGACCTCTGATACTGGTCCAGTGATGATCTTCCTTATTTTCATACTTGAGTATTAAAACAAAAGGTCAAATAAGGTCAAAATAAGAAGCACCATCACTGGTCTTTGTTATACAAAACTAGCATGAGAGGATCCCAACTATGGCAAGCTACGACTACAATTAGAAATTCTAAACAGAGGCAGAGAAACGTTACTTTCTGGCCTGGAGAAGACCAGCGGTGGGAGCATAACCATGGAACTTTTGAGACTGAAGTGCATCAGAGACAGCTTCTTCAGCAATGCTGGTGGTGTGGAAGCATGTGGTAAGAGTTGGGTCACCCATTCCGAGTGAAATGACTCTCTTCCCATCACCATGATTCTCATCAATACTTTCCATAAGAAGGCTAAGAATACCCTTAATGGTGATGGTGGAAGTTGTTTTTGATTCATAGTTCACGGCCACACCACCACTTTCCATGGTTTGAAAACTCTATAACCTCTGCCTCAGTTTTAGGGGCTTGATGGCTCTCAGTCTGGCTATTTTGTTTTTGGGGTACACACACTATGGCTTGTTTGTGCTTATAAAGAGCGTGATACGTACGGTGGTTATGAAACACAAGTCGCTCTCCGCATGGAACACGTTTTGTTAGAATGGCGCCCAGCCGCTATGATAAACTAATATAATAGATAATAATTTTATTTATTACTTGGCGCTAGTTATGTATTATATAAATTTATCTATCAAATATTCTTTATGTACTAAAATGATAAAAAATTTAATCCAGACTCCATAGGATTGCATAAGACTTTGTTAACTTTTAACATATAAGGTTTATTTTTTCATTTGATTAAATAATAATAAATAATATAATAAATAAATTATTGAATTGATGATAAAAAATTAAATAAAATAATAAATATTGTAAATAAATAATAACAAATATTAAATAATATTAAATATAAAAATAAATTATAAATTATATGCTAGAAAATATCTGAATAAATAGTAAATAATAGGTGATATATAAAGTAATGATTAATATTAGAAATATTAAATTTAATGTTTATTATTAAATTTAAATTTAAATAATTATGATAAAAAGTATTATAAAATGCTAAATTATATAAAATAAATTAAAGAGATTATTTTTTTACATTTTTTAATTTATTGAAATAATAATTAGAAATAAAATATTAAAACAAATCATAAATAAAATTTAATATAAATTAGAATTTTAAATAATTATATATTTTAAAAAATTATATTTAAATGATTAATATAAATTATCATTTTATTTTTATTTAATATTTATCTATAGTTAGAATTATTTTTTAATCAATGATGATATTATATATTTTAAAATTATATTTAAATCATCAATAAAAATTATTATTTTATTTTTATTTAATATTTACAGATATATAATTGGAATTATTTGTAAACAAATGATAATATTATATTAGATTATATAATATTAAATATAATGTCTTATAAAATATTACACCAAACAATGTATAATATCAAAAGCTAATCATGACTTGTATAATCAAAACTTACCCCTTTGATAGTGAAAAATCTCCTTCTAATGTTGTGATATCACTTTCTGATGTATCATATTAGTTTGTAATATCCCAGATACATTTTTTGATGCTTCAATTTACTTTCTGACATATTGTAACTTACTTTCTGAGCTATTTTTGATACTTTAAAAAATTGTCAACTCTTTGAATGAGTTTTATATGTTGTTGCATCATGATAGTATAAAAAATATATCAAGAAATTGGTTACTTATACTATGAGAGACTTCTTGTTTATCACCCAAGAAATTCATATAAATCATTAGTTCTTTCTACAAAATATTTTAATAAATTTTTTTTTGTTGTTGTCATTCAAAACTTAAGCATTAATAGATTTCTCAAGGGTTCTTGATCTAACACATGTCTAGCATGGTAGTATGTCAGAACATGCATGAGTGAAAATTTATACATTCTCTTTTCTCATATACATATCATTCACTTTTATTTTCCAAATGCATGCATAAGGCATATATATGCACTCATCTATAATATGATTCCAATCATGCCTCAAACTATTCCTTAAAGTCACTAGTATGCATTCATATATGTCATACTTGAACCAAGAGTCATTATATCACCAAATCAATACTTGTTCATTTCAGCACAAATATAGCATGTTGGTAGAATTCATACCTAAGGGGTATAATATATTCTGCCTATCAAACGTCCATTGCAAGGGCTATAAAAAATTTCTAAGGCACCTCAATGTGTCCACAAGGCCTTGTAAAAATTTTCAAAGTATAAAAGGTCTCTAACTATATTAATAAAATCTCACAATTTTGGAGGTCAAAAACTACACACTCTCAGCCAATAATCAGAAGTCTCAATTTTTCTACCTTATCAAATAAACTCAAAGCTTTGTACAAAAATTAGAGTGTGGGACACAATATGTCATCAATCCTATGAAAAGTTTAGCTAATAATTCGATCATTTGCTAGGGTAAAAAAATTTGATAAATTCAGTACTACAAATTGGACTAGCAGGATAGTACCCCTGACCTGTTTGGTTTTCCATTTTTTTAAAAATAGTAAAAGTGATAAAGAAGACCCAAAAAAATTATTGGAAACTCTTCCATATATTAGCTTTATCATATAACAATTTTAGCTCATGATGATGTCTCAAAATTAGTGAGAAAAATCAAAACATTTCACCTGCTTGCTAAATTCGGGAATTCCAGCAGCATGATTCATAACATGCTTTAGCAAAAAAGGTTTCCTAACTTCATCAAAACTCACTACCAAAATTAAAACATCCATATCTATAGGAAATCAATCAATATAACTAAAGAGTTCCAGCCAATTCAATTAGAAAGTCTCAGAATAAATTTTGAAAGAAAAGATGTCAAAGAAAGCCCTACTTTGGTGGCTTATGAATCTTTGCTCCAAAGGATAATCCCAAGAGTGATTCTTCTCACTTCAAGGCCACCAGATCAACACCAAACCCTCCCTTAAATAGTGAAGAATGATCTTTCAAGGTCAAAAAGGGTGATGGATTCAAATTCTAATTGGTTAGTTTTGTAGGTATTGATGTGTGGAACAAGTTTAATGAAGGAAATTGGAAGTTTTAACAACTCTAGGTTAAGGTTTTTAAGGTTGGAAATAAATTTCGGAGCTCTTGAGAAAAAGAAATGGAGGTTGCTGTTCTTCCTTCCTTGCTGTCTGTGAATGGTTATTAGCTTAATGAAGAAGATTTTGTTGTGTTTAGCTTGTAAAGAAAGTTTGGATATTGTATAATATAAATGGATGATTCTTAAAGAAAGATAGCAGAATAGATGGCTAAGATTTAATCTTGGTCAAGATTAAATCTTAGCCTTATACATGTGTTGAATAGATATACATTATCTATTTATCATGATTAAATTATCTTTCGATGTTAAAAATCGTATATCGAAATTTTACCAAACGGATAAAACACAGTACCCGGAAAATCAAACATTGCCCGAAAATTATTTCCATGGCTACAATTATCATTTCTTACCATTTCTAATCTCAATCCAATAATTTCTCAGTTTCGGGCATCTCCGGTGTAACACCCTGATTTTTCTGTCTGAGGGAAATGACCAAAATGCCCATGAGGTCATTTCCTGACCCGAATTCGAGGGTAACCAACTCGGTCGTCCTCGAAGGGTCAACTCAATGTTTGAAGGGGATTGAATGGCCTTTGAATTCTTTCGGAAACAAAAATCTCATTTTCTGCAGTTTCGGGTCAAAATGACCAAAATACCCCTATAGCTTTTTTACGCGGGTAGAAGTGCCGTTTGCGCCCGAAACTTTTCCCAGAGGTTTAAAAACACGTTTTCATGTGTCTAGAGGTCTTTGTTCAAGTCCCGGTGGTCCCGGGCAGTTTTAGTGTAAAATTACGATTTTGCTCCTAGAATAGTATTTTTGAGCTTAATGACGTAATTAAGCAAACCTAAGCAATATTAGGCTCTAAACGAAGATTAATTAATTTTTCTAATTAATCTAGAGTCAAAATAATTTATTAAAGTTAATTAGAACCTAAAATTGTTTAGATTAAACTTAAATCCCTTTTTAGAACTCAAGATTCCTAGTCTTGGAATCTTGAATAGTGTTTTCTCTCTCCAATTCCTTAAATCAAGGAAGTGTGTCTAGAGTTGTTTAGACTCTAAATTGAGGATCTAACTCACTAATGGTGCAAAACCACTCCTTAATTATGTCTAGAGCACCCTAATTATCCATTTTCCTTACCTAAACACTTTCTTACAAATTCCTAATTTTAAGCATAATCAAAGATACACCTAAACACAACTCTAAATCATAATTAAATTGCAAAACAAACCTCCCCTTGGCTGTAACATGGCCGAATAGCCATGCTCTCTTTGGCCACATGATTGAATTGTTTTCTCACTCCTTGAAGCCATGCTTGAGCCATACCTTGAACTATACCTCACAATACTTTGAACCATACCTCACCATGCTTCAAGACCACAACATCTCACCTCATGGAACTCATGGGCTGCACTCCCCTTGGCCGAAAACACATCAGCCCCTCACCCCCTCCATTTGCTTCATTTCTCTATAAATAGAATGCCTTGAGGAGCTTGCACCACTTTTAGATCATTTGCTAAGTTTAGGAACACTCAAAGCTTTTCTTTTTCTCTCAAAGCTCTTGTGTTCTTCAAGTTCTTAGAGCTCTCCATCTTCTTCGTCATCTTCATCTTCTTCATCTTCTTCTTCCATCTTCAAGTTCATCACATCAAGTAGGGATTTCCTTTTATGTATTCTTTTCTTTAAAGTTCTTGTTTCAAGCTTGATGTTCATAGTTTCTCTTGTTTCTTTTTAGAACTTCTCTTCCACTCCTTTTTCCCTTTCATTTTCGGCCATAGGCCTTGGAGAACAAAGGAATGAGAGCTTGATGATGAGAGTTTCATGATGATGTTCATCACTTGAAACAAACTCTAGAGCTTGATCTTTGTTCTTGAGTAAAATACTTCTAGTTCTTCCTTTCTTTAACTTTTGGAATCTTTAACTTTGATGATGTTTTAAAATGGTTCTAAAGACTCAATGATGAGGTCTCATGATGTTGGTGTTAATATATCATCAAGATCATGGACTCTAGAGTTTCAAAATGTTCTTTTTGTTCCTTGAAATTTCGGCCATCTCCTTTTCTTTTACATGCAAAATGTTTTGATTTCTAAAAATGTTATGTTGAGTTCTAAGAACTCTAGACTTTACTTTATCTTGGTTTGATGAGTTTAGGTTGAGGTTTAAGTTCCTTTAAAGTCTTGTTAAGAGCTCTAGGAAGATAAAATGAACTTGCATAATTTATTTTATGCTTGCATTTACATTTATATTCTTGCTATGCACCTTTACTTTCAAGCTATCACCTAAGAACATAAAGATTAAAATGGAACTTGCATCATCACTTAATTTAATTCTCAAAGCCTTTCTATTTCGGCCTCAAAGTCGATTGTTGTTGGGCCTAGAGCACTAAAATAAAGAATTGAACTTGCATCATCACCTAATTAATCTCTCGAATGCCTATCTATTTCGGCCTTAAAGTTGATTGTTGTTGGCCAAGAGCACTAAAATAAAGAATTGAACCTTGCATATTTACCTCCAAGCTTGTACGTTTAAGTTTATGCCTCGCATATTTACTTTCAAGCTTGCACGTTTAAGGTTATGCCTTGCATATTTAATTTAAGTCATCACTTTATTTTGTAAGCAAGATTAAAAATGAAAAGCATGAGCATGTTTATTTCATGTCATAACTTAAGAACCTAGAGCTCAAAGACTTGCCCATTTCATTTCAAGTTAAAGTTTAATGTGAATGCATTCCTTGAATGCATGTTTTCGGCCAAGTAGTGATGATGGACTTGCAATGAGTTTTCATCTAGCTACAAGGACCAATAGTCTATGTCCTAAGTTATTCTTAAAAGCTTTACAATCTTTACAAGGTTATGTTATCATGAGATATGACTTTATTCCCTCTTAGAAGATGAAATATATTTTGGTCACTGACCTAAGGCTTCTCTTAGCCTCTTGATGAATTAAAATGATTTGCAAAGAGTTTTAGAAGTTCTAAATTGATTCCATGAGAAACTAGTTAACTTATGTACCTAGAAATGTCAATTTAAATCCTTTACTGAAGCTAAATGTTTTCGGTTCTGATATGATGAGTGTGATGCTGTATGATGATGTTTTGATGTGTTAGAATGTGTGAAAATATCATATGATGATGTAGAAATGATTCTATGCATAATAGGTAAGAAACTAGCTAACTAGAAATACCGTAAAGCTAGAATTTAATATAGTTTTGACCCATTTATTTTTTAAACTTATCCAAACTGTTTTAATGGGAGCATAATCAGATTAGGATTGTTTAGACATGAAAAACTTGGTAACATTTGGATTAGAATCGAATTCTAGCACCTATAGGGAAACTAGTAACTAGAAAACCGTAAAAGTGCAAGTTTAGAACTCTTAGAACATTTATTTTTTTTGGATTCTGTCCAGCACCCTTACAACATGATAAATGTGATTAATAATTAGTCCTTAAGCGTAGGGATGCCTCATAATTGATTTAGATTTAATTCATAGCGCTTTAGGCGAAGACGGAACCAAGAAAGGGTCTAAAACGTAAGTTCTAGAACCCCGTAATCACAAGTTAGGAATTCTGCCCTATGCTTTTCAGATTTAAGTGTGAACATGAGGATTATGAATGATGTTTAATTATGAGCCCTTAGGTGCATAAAATATGAGCAACGGATGTTAGAGAACCATATCTCATGATTAAGACCCGTAAGAGTCAAAGCATAAGCTACCGTAAGGATAAACGATTGAATGTTCCATGATGATGCATGTGGTATGTAAATGATGATGATGTTATTCATATGAGGAATTCATGAGGATATATGTTTATGTGGCATAAAGCAAATTTGGAAGGAATTCGGCGTCATGCCTTTGTGCCGCCAAATTCTCGACAAATTTGGAGACTTAAAGAGATTTTGAAAATTAAGGTACTAAGATGGGTTCTAGGATGACACCGATTCGGCCGAGCACCTCCATAGAACTCATGTGACATCGGTACCAATTTATACTCTTAGGTGACATCGGTTCGGCCGAGCACCCCTAAGAGAATTGCCCCCTAACCCGTACTCAGATAGTCGGGATTTATGATTTATGATACGCTTATCGTTAAGTGGTAAGTAAGAACTAGTGACGACTAGTTAAGGTATGAGCTCATAACCTAGATATGTGACACGTTCTGGGTGACACCGGTTCAGCCGAGCACCCCCAGTTCGATTGTCTTTTAGGGTGGCCCATGAGGAAGAGATCTTTCATGATTAGGATTATGTCACTAAGTTTGTCCCATATGAATATTTCTATTGCCACTTTATGCCACTAAGTATGATGATGCTTGATGTTATGTTTTACGAATGTGCATTAGGTAGTGCCATGCATACATTCGCTATTATGTTGCATTCATGACATTAAGGACCTTGGCTAAACTATGTTTTAGAATTCAAAAATGGACTTAATGCATGCTCACTCATTTGTATAATTAAAACCAAGGTTCCTGAGGACGTAGATGATGACACCTAGGTAGTAGGAGGCCCTACTGAGATTCTTTAGCAAGATTCTCACTCCCTCTATCTCTTTCTTTTCGTCACGTCTTCAGATGGCGACGTTCGTAGTGTTCGTGGACACCCTGACATGGGAGGTGCACTATGACCCGGCTCACGGGTCATACCATTTTGAGGGGCAGTGCACTGTGCGGGTTTTCATGTTCGTAGGACGACCCTTCGCTCATCCCATGCACACCCATCGCTTCTCCCCGATGCACCCTATGGCGACGACGAGCGGGTTTTTGAGCGTGCGCGTATGCATGACGAGAGAGTGCTCCGCATGCACACCGCCACCTCAGCCATGCGAGACTATCCCGATTACGTGCCCTGGACCTACTTCTCGGAGACCGACCTGTCTGAGGACCCGCCTACCCATCCGTATAGCTAGAGCTCTGCCCCCTCTCCACCATTGATGAGGGAGGGCAGTGAGGATACCGTGACTCAGCCACGACTTGCACGGCGACCGGAGATGCGGCTACACCGCGGGGGTCACTCTCGATCCCGGTTCCGCCTCTTTAAGCCCGAGGAGCTCGCCCAGTTTCCCGGATACTTGCCTCATTCGCGAGATGGACGTCAGTAGGAGGTGACGATCGACCGATGGAGTACCCGGTTAGAGCACACACCACTTAGATGGGGATAAACCTTCTTTTGTTTAGAGGTTATCCCATTAGATGCACTCGAGTAGGGGAGTAGATCATGTTTATGTTTATGTTGTATTTCCTTTCATGTATTTCCCTTGTACTAAATTAAGTCCCACACTTATAAGTGGGCAAGTTATATATATATGAGATGATATTCAGTGTTATTCATGGTGTGCCTTATGCTATGACGTTATGAGATGTATGTTTTGTTCGTTACATGATATATCGCATCACGCGGCTCTCACTTTGTTTTTCAAAAAAAAAATTACCCGTATTTTCCGCTAAGTATTTCTAAGTAAAAATGAGAACTATGAAGTAGCAGACTAATGATTAACCTAAGTATGTTTTAGAGTATTGGGTTAAAAATTAGGATGTTACATCCGGACCCCAATTCTAGGGTTTCGGCTGTCCCGATGGGCTTACGGGGCCTACAAATTACTATTCACTTTTTTTTCACAAATCCGTTGAACCATACTCATCATTATTGAAACTGTCAGATTTTTGAAATTATGATTAATAAAGCTCAAATTAATTTTTAAATAACTTTTAGGGTGTTACATTCTTTTTCTTAAGGCATGATATGAATCATATAAAAACATTTTTGACCTTAAGAAACTTAAATCATAGCTGTTGTTGTTTTACTTGAAGCTTAGGTTAGGCTTAACATATTTTCTAAAATGTATCAGAGTAGTATGTTAAAGAAAGAAAGCATTTAAGCCTAGATTACACAAACAACTTGATCTTTAGTCATAAAAAGGAAACTTTCTGCAGATCTACGTGCTTGAAAAACTTAACAAAAAGTACTTGTGATATTTTATTTTGATTAGATCCATTTTCAATACTTCTTTATCTAAAGGTTTAAGAAACGAATGCTTAAAGATATATGATAAACTCACCAGAGCATTCATGATTTTGGAGAAAAATATATTGATGCTTATGTAGCTTCTGATGCTCAGAGAAACCTTAATATGATAAAATCAATATATTACTATGCGAGGTTTCTAAAGCTCATGAGGGATCAATCCTAGAATAAGCAAAGATGAGCTTTTTGCATATAGTTATGAAACTTTTTCTCATTAGTATCAGAGCATGGAAAGATATTTGCAAAACAAAGGTATATGATCTTTTCAAAGAAATTTTGTCTGATACATATGTAAAACAAAAACATAACACATCTTGTGACATATAAACACATCATATTTCAGGAGAGTTCAAAAACTTGTTAACTGATCTTAGTCGTATCAAGACATGTAAGTGTGAGTTTCTGAAGGCTTGTCAGAAACTATACACAACTATATTCTGATCAAGTTATACACAACCCTTTAAAGACATCTCATATGCGTGTAAAAGATAATGTGTTCTGTAAAAGCTAAATAAAGCCGATTAAGCACATTATACATATAAAGGCTCAACAGATAAAAATGAGTATAAGAGCAACAACCAACTTGTGCTTTTAAAGATACTTGCCAAAGATAATCATAGAACACATGTAAGCTAAGTATCCCAGCATGCTGATGATTAAATAAGACAATGCATATGCATAGGAGATAAGAAGTAGACATTTAACATAAAGATATATGATTAGCTGAGCATTAAAAAAGAGCATCGATATGAATCATTACTTAAGAAAACATATATATGTATCGGAGTTGAAATGAAATAGAGTATGAAACATGAATGACATATATGCATCATAAAAGATCATAATATGTATGAGCAGAGAAAGAAAATGATTTATATAAAAAGCTAACTGTAAGAGATTTCCAAAAGCATCAAAAAAATGCATGCTAATAAAAAAAATCCCTAAGCTCCTCCTCAACATAAGCTCCCTCTAAATTCCATAGCACATGATTTTCTATAATTCTTCCTTTCTCTCCCTTTTGGCATCATCAAAAAAGAGGTGTGCTTGGAAACAGATGCTGTAGAAACTGAAAGTCTGAAGCTGCAAATCTTCCAGTTGTCTGAGCTAGGAGCCATGCTCTACAATAGTTGTCTTAAATCTATCTTGTTTGGAGGAAATCTCCATTAGATTCCATAAGGTGACCTAAAAGATTGCCGAAGACGTGGTTGAGGATAGAAAGGGTCGATTGATAATACAGTAGTAGCTTTAAAAGATGGCTCTAGAGAGTTTAGGGGTACAGTCTCCCTTGACCTAGGCGATTCTGTCCGAGTATCACCTTGTGCAGCAGTTAGATGTGGAGAGGATAGTGCGTGGCCATTTGCAGATGTCGAGGTAGCAGAAGGAGAGGCAGCATAAGCAAAGGTAGGCTTAGTGATAGTAGTAGCAATATCAAGTATCTGAGCCAAGGAAGGATTAGCAACTTCTTGTGCATGAGCTGTAGAAGAAAAGACATCTTGAACCGATGCAGAAATAGTAGCTTCTTGTACTGTAGGTGTTTCAGCTTTAGATGTCCTAACCCTTTCTTCCTCCACTAAGGTAATACAGATGAAAGAAAGAAGATGAGACACTCTTAGAATAATTGCTGACTGTGGTGTTGATACTTCCTCTTCAGATTCTTCTACAATTAGTTCTAGGTTGGAGAAGACCTCATTAACAAATAAGTTTAAGCCATCTATACCTTTTTCTTTAGATCGTGGCTTTGGATTCTCAGAGTTTGCCATGATGTACAGTACTTGACTTATGGTCATAAAGTCCTTAGAATCATCAAAGACCATTTTATCAGGAGTAATAAGTGTTGGAAAAGAGGTATGCCCAAATTGTTGAGACATGGGTTTTGAAGGCTGCTCTTTAATAACTATAAAGGGTTCAAGAAGAACATTGACTTTTCTGCTACTTGAGCCCTGAATTCCCTTAGCCTCTTCCAGTTTCCTTGTTTCTTCAAGGTTCCTTTTCTCCTACAGGATTTGTTGCTCCTTGAGGATAAGGTCAGCTTCTTTTTCATTATCAGAGGGCTCGAGTTCCTCAACTGCAGATGCAGTCTGGTTTACTTCATTCATATCCTTTAGAATAAGTGCAGCTCTTGGAACCCTTTTTGGCAAAGACCAATACTCCTCTTGAGATTTCTTTCAAATGGGAAGTTTGTCTGGTTTGCCTTGAGGTAGGTCACCTTCTAATGTCTCCATCTCTCTTTCAAAGGCTTTTGAATTCTTTTGAGCTTCTGCCTTTTGGTTGACTTCCTCTTGCCTTTCTAAAGGAACTTGGACAGAGCCTCTTCAGACTCTTTTTCTTTAGATGTCTCTCGATTTATTCTGAACTCTCTGAGAGGACAAACACCATATTAGATTTTCTTTTCTTCTACTCTCCTATTCTTTTCTTGCTCCTTTTAGCTTCCTTCTCTATCTCGGTCTTATCAATCAAAAGACTTGTCTTTTTAGAGCTTGTTTTCATAGGAATAAAGTGGATTTTTTTTATTGATCTAACAAATTACTAGAGAAGTTAGTACTCGGAGCATATTCAAACCATTTCTCCATTAGAAGGTATCAAAAGTGCTAGAAAATCTTTGTCAACTTCATTTCATAAAGAACTCTAGCAGTCTTTCTTTTCTCCTTTGTAATGGCACTGAGCATGTAGTTCATTATCATCTTAGGTAGATTTACTTTTCATTTGGTCATCAAACAGATCCATTCTTAGTAAAACATCTGTACTTCCTCGCTTAGGAAGAACAATGAACTGAACCACAGTAAATACTTTCCTTACCCTAGAACTAAGCAAGGTAGTAGTAATGTTACAAGGTTTGTATTTAGTTGAACCAGTGAGGCATTTTGAAACTTCTTCAGCACTCATTCCGAGAGACTTGAACCATTCTTCATCAGCTAAACAGTTAACTCTAGCAGTAGGAGCCCTAACCACACCAGCTAAATTTGACAGCCTTATTTCCATGAAGGTGTCCCTAATGGTGGTTGAGAGGGTGGTTCGATTCTTTGCCTCTAGAAAATAGTAAAAACCAGTGACCATTCATAGAAAAATCCTATCAGAAATGTCCAGAAAGTATTCCCATCTTTGGAGGTAAACACCTCCTTAAGTGTCTGAACTTGATTTAATAAGGAGTTGTTCAGCCTTTTTCCAGGTGCTATAGTTCTTCGAGAAAATTCTTTCTCATAAATCTCTTGCCTATGAGGTTCATTAAACATAATGAAAGGTCCTCATTTAGATGAAGAAACTCAAGACAACCATTAGTCATTCTTCAAAGAATTTTTTTTTAAATTGGTTTTGTTGTCATTCAAAACTAATTAGTGCATTTTGATAGGGCCCTAGAGCTAATAGTGTTTAACAAGACTATTCTAGTTACATATAAATTCAATAAATGACATATTTTTCACGAAGACATGTTTTAATATGATTAAAATCTCATTCAAAGAGATTCAAAGTCTTAATGATGTGAAAAATAGTTCAAAAAGTAAGCTAAAATATGTTAGAGATATGAGGAAGTAATATCTCGTATCAGAAACCAAGTATTAATCTTCAGAAAGCATGTTATGTACTTAGGAAGTGTGATATCATTGAAGAAATCAATTCTCATAAGCATATCATGATCATAATCTTCAATCCAGAGAGCTATAAATTCTTAAGACTCTCTATATGTTGAAAAGATCTTTATCAAGCTTAGAGTTAAGTAAAGAATATCAACACGAAGTTTAGAAACTATGCAGCAACATTAGAAAGTATGCGTATTCAGAAATAGCGCTGGGTCAATAAAAACTGAGGGAAATTTGAAATTCAAATTTAGTCAACTTTTAGAAAAGTATTGAAAAAGACATATCACTTTTGTACTTGGTCAAATACCTCATATTCTAGAAGAAAATGTTTAGAAACTAGAATTCAAAAAGTAAAATTTGTTTCTGAAGCTTGGTCAGAAACCACATTTGTTAACAATTTTGCACATACAAGGACAACTTTGACATAACTTAGCTACTCTTTTAGAAGAATATTCCTAAGAAATAAAGAGAAGATCAACACATGTCAAGATGAGGTGTAAATAGGGAAACAATCATATTCAAAAATCAAATATAAAAGGATGAGATCCTCATACGAGAAAAAAAACTTTTGCACAACTAGTACTGAAAGCTTTTCAATACACTCAAAAAGTTCATCTATTACTTCTTGTAATCAGTTTTTGTTTTAAAAAAATCTTCTTTCAAGTACTTATTAGATAACATCTTTTTTCTTAGGAAGAATATAGGAAGAAGTCTCTCAAGTTCTCAGTTTATACACAGTTTCATTCATAGAAAAATTTGAGTGTTCTTTGTTGCAAAGAACCAACCCAAAATCGTATACTTGTATCCTGATCTAGTAGTGATCAAGTGAGGTTAGCCAAAGAGGCTAGTAAAAAGACTACTTGTTGTGAGAGTAAATAAGAATTATTGTTCACTGAAGACAGTTTGAGAAGGCTATACAAACACTATCTCATTTTCTCAAGGATGAGAAAAGGTTTTTAGTGGAATTTAATAAGTTGTTGAGAACTGGATATAAGTAGTGTTTGGCCGAACTAGTATAAATTCATTGAGTGATATCTTTTTCTCTCCTTGTCTCCTTATATTTCAACATTTGAGTTTGTTTGTATTGTGTGTTTCTTTGAAAGATGTTTTAAAAACTATTTCTGAAGTTTTTTCATTTTCTCTTGGTTCAGATGGTTACTTTCTAAAGTATAATAACTATAATTTTTGCTGCCTTCAAGTGAAAACTTCATAGACTTTATTTAGAAGCATGATTCAACCTCCTTCTCGTGCTATTTTCAACCTATAATTGGCATTGGAGCTCAAGCATCTAAGGGGTTGAGGATCCAAACAGTTACAAAGGAAAATATCCCATGAAAAAATGGCATACAATGTTCACATTGCTGAAGGACACTGCATAGATAGACCCTCATGCTTTGATGGTGGTGACTATGCCTATTGAAGAGATAGGATGGAGTTATTTATAAAGTACACAAGTCTTGACTTGTGGAGAATTGTTCAAGAAGGAGATTATATGCCTATAAAGGATGTACCAAGAGCTTATGATGGACCTTCCATCTCAACAGAGGTTCCCAAAAGTAGATGGACAGAGCAACATAAAGCAAGAGTTCAGTTGAACTCTAAAGTTAAATATCTATTTACTTGTGCACTGAGCAAAGCAACATATGATAAAATCATTGGGGATAGATTACACATGTTACATGAAGGAACTGACTAGGTCAAGGAAACCAAAATAAGTATGTTAGTCCATCAATATGAGATGTTCAAAATGACAAATCAATAGTGCATTGATGAAATGACTACTAGGTTCATGCACATAGTGAACCAACTTAAAGATTTAGGTAAGAGGTACTCAAACTATGAAATGGTAAGGAAGATTCTAAGAAGCCTTTCTTCTAAATGGCTTCCCAAGGTTACATCCATTATAGAATTTATGACTGATTACACAACTCAAGGAGAAACTGAGGCAAATGAACCTTCAGAAACTAAACTTCCTATGATGATCTTTTGAAATTATATGATGAATTGCTTGTGTAACATCCTAATTTTTAACCCAATACTCTAGAACATACTTAGGTTAATCATTAGTCTGTTACTTCATAGTTCTCATTTTTACTTTGAAATACTTAGCGAAAAATACGGGTAAATTTTTTTTTGAAATACAAAGTGAGAGCCGCGTGATGCGATATATCATGTAACAGACAAAACATACATCTCATAACGTCATAGCATAAGGCACACCATGAATAATACTGAATATCATCTCATATATATATAATTTGCCCACTTATAAGTGTGGGACTTAATTTAGTACAAGGGAAATACATGAAAGGAAATACAACATAAACATAAACATGATCTACTCCCCTACCTGAGTGCATCTAATGGGATAACCTCAAATCAAAAGAAGGTTTATCCCTATCTCAGTGGTGTGTGCTCTAACCCGGGCCATCCACAGCCTCCTACTGGTGACTATCCCTCGAGCGTGGTACGTAACCAAGAAACTGAGCAAGCTCCTCCGGCGTGAATAGGCGGGACGGGGCTCAGAAGTGACCTCCACGGCGTGGCCTCATCTCCGGTCGTCGTGCAAGCCTCGGCTGAGTCATGGAAGGCTCGCTACCCTCCCCAAGGTCCATGGGTATGGTGGGGGAAGATCCCTCGGAGGGCACCTGGGTTGCCGAATCCTCGGAAGGATCCGTCTCCGAAAAAGACGACGGACAACGGGGCACATACTGGGGGTAGTCTTGAGTGGCGGACGTGGACGGTGGGGTACGGCGAAGCCTCTCCTCTAGGGGACGTGCGCGCTCGAACACCAGGTCATCGCCAAAAGGTGAGACTGGGGAGAAACGATGGGAATGTACAAGGGGAGTGAAGGGTCGACCCATGAACATGAATACTCTAACCGTGCATCGACCCACAAAATGGAATGACCCGTGGTCCGGGTCATGGTGCACCTCCCATGTCGGCGTGTCCACGAACACTACGAACGTCGCCATCTGAAGACGTGACAGAAAGAAAGAGATAGAGGGAGTGAGAATCTTGCTAAAGAATCTCAGTAGGGCCTCCTACTACCTAGGTGTCATCATCTACGTCCTCAGGAACCTTGGGTTTAATTATACAAAATGACTGAACATGCATTAAGTTCCTTTTAAACTTTAAAATATACTTTAGCCAAGGTCCATTCATTTTAGGATGATCTTAATGTCATAAATGCAACATAATAGAAAATGTATGCATGGCACTACCTAATGCACATACATAAAATATAACATCAAGCATCATCATACTTGGTGGCATAAAGTGGCAATAGTAACATTCATATGGGACAAACTTAGTGACATAATCATAATCATGAAACATCTCTTCCTCATGGGCCACCCTAAAAGACAATCGAACTGGGGGTGCTCGGCCGAATCGGTGTCACCCAGAACGTGCCATACATCTAGGTTATGAGCTCATACCTTAACTAGTCGTCACTAGTTCTTACTTACCACTTAACGATAAGCGTATCATAAATCATAAATCCTGACTATCTGAGTACGGGTTAAGGGGCAATCCTCTTAGGGGTGCTCGGCCGAACCGGTGTCACCTAAGAGTATAAATGGGTACCGATGTCACATGAGTTCTATGGAGGTGCTCAGCCGAACCGGTGTCATCCTAGAACCCATCTTAGTACCTTAATTTTCAAAATCTTTTTAAGTCCCCAAATTTGTTGGAAATTCGGCGGCACGATGGCATCACGCCGGATTTCTTCCAAATTTGCTTTATGCCACACAAACATATATCCTCATGAATTCTTCATATGAATTACATTAATATCCTTCACATAACACATACATCATCATGGAACATTCAACCGTTTATCCTTACGGTAGCTTATGCTTTGACCCTTACGGGTCTTAATCATGAGATATGGTTCTCTAACATCCGTTGCTCATATTTTATGCACCTAAGGGCTCATAATTAAACATCATTCATAATCCTCATGTTCACACTTAAATCTGAAAAGCATAGGGCAGAATTCCTAACTTGTGATTACGGGGTTCTAGAACTTACGTTTTAGACCCTTTCTTGGTTCCGTCTTCGCCTAAGGCGCTATGAATTAAATCTAAATCAATTATGAGGCATTCCTATGCTTAAAGACTAATTATTAATCATGTTTATCATGTTGTAAGGGTGCTGGACAGAATCCAGAAAAATAAATGTTCTAAGAGTTCTAAACTTGCACTTTTACGGTTTTCTAGTTACTAGTTTCCCTATAGGTGCTAGAATTCGATTCTAATCCAAATGTTACCAAGTTTTTCATGTCTAAACAATCCTAATCTGATTATGCTCCCATTAAAACAGTTTGGATAAGTTTAAAAAACAAATGGGTCAAAACTATATTAAATTCTAGCTTTACGGTATTTCTAGTTAGCTAGTTTCTTACCTATTATGCATAGAATCATTTCCACATCATCATATAATATTTTCACACGTTCTATCACATCAAAACATCATCATACAGCATCACACTCATCATATCAGAACCGAAAACATTTAGCTTCAGTAAGGGATTTAAATTGACATTTCTAGGTACATAAGTTAACTAGTTTCTCTTGGAATCAATTTAGAATTTCTAAAACTCTTTGCAAATTATTTTAATTCATCAAGAGGCTAAGAGAAGCCTTAGGTCAATGACCAAAACATGTTTCATCTTCTAAAAGGGAATAAAGTCATATCTCATGATAACATAACCTTGAAAAGATTTGTAAAGCTTTAAGAAAACTTAGAACATAGACTATTGGTCCTTGTAGCTAGATGAAGACTCATTGCAAGTCCATTATCACTACTTGGCCGAAAACATGCATTCAAGGAATGCATTCACATTAAACTTTAACTTGAGATGAAATAGGCAGGTCTTTGAGCTCTAGGTTCTTAAGTTATGACATGAAATAAACATGCTCATGCTTTTCATTTTTAATCTTGCTTACAAAATAAAGTGATGACTAAAATTAAATATGCAAGGCATAACCTTAAACGTGCAAGCTTGAAAGTAGATATGCAAGGTTCAATTCTTTATTTTAGTGCTCTTGGCCCAACAACAATCGACTTTAAGGCCGAAATAGATAGGCATTCGAGAAATTAATTAGGTGATAATGCAAGTTCAATTCTTTATTTTAGTGCTCTAGGCCCAACAACAATCGACTTTAAGGCCGAAATAGAAAGGCTTTGAGAATTAAATTAAGTGATGATGCAAGTTCCATTTTAATCTTTATGTTCTTAGGTGATAACTTGAAAGTAAAGGTGCATAGCAAGAATGTAAACATAAATGCAAGCATAAAATAAATTATGCAAGTTCATTTTATCTCTCTAGAGCTCTTGACAAGACTTTAAAGGAACTTAAACCTTAACCCAAACTCATCAAACCAAGATAAAGTAAAGTCTAGAGTTCTTAGAACTCAACATGATATTTTTAAGAATCAAACCATGAAACTTAGAAAAAGAAAGGAAAGGGCCGAAATCTCAAGAAGGAAAAGGAACATTTTAAAACTCTAGGGTCCATGATCTTGATGATATATTAACACCAACATCATGAGACCTCATCATTGAGTCCTTAAAACCATTTTAAAACATCATCAAAGTTAAAGATTCCAAAAGTTAAAGAAAGGAAGAACTAGAAGTATTTTACTTAAGAACAAAGATCAAGCTCTAGAGTTTGTTTCAAGTGATGAACATCATCATGAAACTCTCATCATCAAGCTCTCATTCCTTTGTTCTCCAAGGCCTATGGCCGAAAATGAAAAGGAAAAAGGAGTGGAAGAGAAGTTCTAAAAAGAAACAAGAGAAACTATGAACATCAAGCTTGAAACAAGAACTTTAAAGAAAAGAATACATGAAAGGAAATCCCTACTTGATGTGATAAACTTGAAGATGGAAGAAGAAGATGAAGATGATGAAGAACTCCAAGAACTTGAAGAACGCAAGAGCTTTGAGAGAAAAAGAAAAGCTTTGAGTGTTCCTAAACTTAGCAAATGATCTAAAAGTGGTGCAAGCTCCTCAAGGCATTCTATTTATAGAGAAATGAAACAAATGAAGTGTGTGTGTGGCTGAAGGGGTTTCGGCCATGAGGGTGCAGAAATGGAGGGCATCCATGAGTTCCATGAGGTGAGATAATGTGGTCTTGAGGCATGGTGAGGTATGACTCAAAGTATGGTGAGGTATGGTTCAAGGTATGGCCTCAAGCATGGTTCTTTGAGTGAGAAAATAATTAAACATGTGGCCAAAAGGGGCATGGCTGTTTTGCCATGTTACAGCCAAGGGGAGGTTTGTTTTTCAATTTAATTGTGATTTAGAGTTGTGTTTAGGTGTATATTTGATTATGCTTAAGGTTAGGAAGTTGTAAGAAAGTGTTTAGGTAAGGAAAATAGATAATTGGGGTGGTCTAGACATAATTAAGGAGTGGTCTTGCACCATTAGTGAGTTAGACCCTCAATTTAGAGTCTAAACAACTCTAGACACATTCCTTGATTTAAGGAATTGGAGAGAGAAAACACTATTCAAGATTCCAAGACTAGGAATCTTGAGTTCTAAAAAGGGATTTAAGTTTAATCTAAGCAATTTTAGGTTCTAATTAATTTTAATAAATTATTTTGACTCTAGATTAATTAGAAAAATTAATTAATCTTCGTTTAGAGCCTAATATTGCTTAGGTTTGCTTAATTATGTCATTAAGCTCAAAAACACTATTCTAGGGGCAAAATCGTAATTTTGCACTCAAAGTGCCCGACCACCGGACTTGAACAGAGACCTCTAGACACATGAAAACATGTTTTTAAACCTCTGAGGAAAGTTTCGGGCTCAAACGGCACTTCTACCCGCGTAAAAACGCTATAGGGGTATTTTGGTCATTTTGACCCGAAACTGCGGAAAACGAGATTTTCGCTTCCGAAAGCATTCAAAGGCCATTCAATCCCCTTCAAAAATTGAGTTGACCCTTCGAGGATGACCGAGTTGGTTACCCTCGAATTCGGATCAGGAAATGACCTCAGGGGCATTTTGGTCATTTCCCCCAGACAAAAAAATCGGGGTGTTACAGCTTGAGAATTCTCAAACACTAACTTCTCATTACTTATCTCTTAAAAAGAGTCATCAAAAAGTAACTTCTGAGCTTGAAAAAGCAAAACTGATTTTGAGAATCTAAAACTTGAGAAAGAAGAAATTCAAAGAGAAAACAAGTTTTTAAATGTCAAACTCAAGTCTTTGAACTGAAGTTTCTGACAATGATCAGAAAGCTCAGAAAGAAATTTCTAAACTTAAAAAAGCTTTAAAACTTCTCAAAACAGATTTGGAGAAAATGGTCAATAGCTCAAATTTTTGAATATGATGCTTGGAGGTCAAAGAACTTACTTTCAAAAGACAGCAATAGTTTATGAGAAGGAAATAGATGAGAAAACAAAAGCAATGTCAACTAAGAAAGTAAAGATTAAAACCTCTTGAAATTTCTATCATAAAAAGGGCATCTAACTGATAAATACTTTCTGATAAATAAAGAAAATAACAGGTTAGAAACTATCCCTAAGAGTGACTAACCCAAAGAACCTAAGAAAGTATAGGTGCCTAAAACCAAAACTACTTCTATTGTAGGTGTGTCTTAGAACAAATGTTAAGATGACAAGTAGTATATGGACAATGGTTGCTCCATATATATGCTAGGCAAAAAGAAATGGTTTAGAAGCATGAGGCCAAAGAATTGATGTTTTGTAAAGTTTGCTAATGGAGGTAAAGCTAAAGCCATAGGCCTTGGAAATGTTGTATACTCATCAATCTTTAAAGCTTATAGAATATACAACACAAAGAAATCTATGTGTTGATGAGACCATTTACATCAAGTTCAAAAAGCGAAAGAAGGACCTTGCTCAAGATCTAATTGATCTTGAAGAAGACTTGGAGAAACTTAACATCAAGGAATCCTTAGAAAGCAAGATAAAGGACAATCTTCAAAATATAAGCTTTAGAAAGTAAAGGCTTCGGAAAGAAAACTAGAGAAATCATTTTAGAAAGCTATCTCAATTTCCCAAAGCCTTTAGAAAGTGACATTTTAGAAAGAGACTCACATTCTAAACATGAAGAACAACATTTTCAAGATCAAGAGACACTATATATCAGCAAGAGTATTGAAACTATAAAGGAGTCTTTGATCTAAGGGTAGTGTCTTAGAATCAAGTTCTTGGGGACATTTCCGAGGGTGTCAGAATAGGATCTTCCCTTAGAAATGAAACTAATTAATGGCTTCATATCAACAGCAGAACAAAAAAGTATTGAAGAAGCTTTAAATGACCAAAGCTAGGTGGATACTATGAAGAAGAGTTAGATCAATTTGAGAAGAGCAAGGTCTGGACATTGTTACAGAAACCAAAAGGAAAATCCGTCATTGGAACTAAGTGGGTGCTCAAAAACAAGCTAGATAAACCTTGAAAAGTGAGTAGAAACAAAACAAGATTGGTTGCATAAGGTTATAATCAATAGGAGGGAATCCTTTGCACTAATAGCAAGACTAGAAGCCATTAGAATGCTACTTACTTTTGGACCCTTTAAGAGATTTACTATATATCAAATGGATATGAAGTTTGCCTTTCTAGATGGGTTTCTTTCTAAAGAAGTTTATGTAAGGTATCCTCTAGTATTTGAGAGTGAAACCCTTACTAACCATGTCTTTAACTAGCTCTTAGAGCTTAGTACAAAAGGCTAAGTACCTTTTTGCTTCGAAATAGGTTTAAGAGAGGTAATGTAAACACTAGTCTATTTGCATTGTAGCAAGATAATCACTTTTTGTTAGTCCAAATATATGTTGATGGCATTATATTTGGTGCTACTAACTATTCTCTGTGTGAAAAATTTTCAAAGCTTATGCAGAGTGAGTTTGAGATGAGCATGGGGGGAGAGTTAAATTCTTTTCGGGGCTTTAAATCAAACAACAGAAAAAAAGAGCCTTGATCCTTCAAGAAAAATACACCAAGGAACTTTCATGGAGGTTTAACATGGATCGCACTAAACCTATAAGCACCCCTATGCATCCCTCTTAAGTTATTGATGTTGATAAGAATAGTGAGAAGGTCTTAAGAAGAAATTATAGGGGTATGACTGGCTTATTCCTTTATCTTACTATTAGTAGACCTAGCATTCAATTAAGTGTAGGTATTTGTGCTAGATTCCAATCTAATCTTAAGCAATCATACTTAAATGTTGTTAAGAGAATTTTATGATATCTAGTAGATACTACTAATCTTATTCTATGGTATAAGAAAGGTACTTTAAGTGAGATTGTAGGTTTCTATGATACTGATTATGTTGGAGATAGAGTGGACAGAAAATTAATAGATGTTGTCACTTCTTTAGTGGTTGTCTCATCACTTGGTCCTGTAAGAAGCAGGAGCATAATTGCTCTCTCAACAGCAGAAGCAAAATATGTTGTAGTTGCATATTGTTGCATAGAAATGCTATGGATTAGAAACCAACTAAAAGATTATTACCTTAGATATTCCAAAATCCCTATTCTATGTGATAATACTAGTGCTATTAATCTTGCTAAGAACCCCCTTTAGTACTTTAGTTCTAAACATATTGATATAAAACATCACTTTATTAGAGATCATGTTCAAAAAGGTGATACTGAACTAAATTTTGTGAATACTAAGGATCAAGGATCTAATATATTCACTAAATCATTAGCTGAGGGTCAGTTTTGCTATTTGAAAAAGCTTTTGAATCTTAAATGTTTTTGAAAAACTTGTATCTTCATACGTACATTGCACTTTTCGGAGTCCTCCAAAGAGACTATGAACTTAGTTCTTTCAAAAAGGATCATAAATCAAGTTCAGAAACCAGTTTACAAGATTAAAAAGTAGGTCGGAAATTTAGAAACATGTTCAGAAGTCGTGGTATGGGTTTAGAAAGTGAAAGATCTCTTAGAAAACAAAGTTCAACAAAGGGTTAAACTTTAGAAAGTGGGTTCAGAATATGTGATATGATCAGAAGATAGTTCAGAAAATGGGTTGAAGGTTTAGAAATTGCATTCTATGCTCAAATACCATTTTTGGTTTCTGAAGAGATTTAGATACCACTTTAATTTCTGAAGTATTATTTATGGCGGGATGATTACCATGTTTGAGTTTCTCTCTCCCATGACTTGTCAGTTACCAAACCCTTCATCTTTTAAATCCTAAAACTCCCATAAACTATAACCCCATATTTAAACCATTCATTTTCAACTTTAAACACTTTTACCTCAACTATTTCATCTTCCACTACAAACTATTGCTTCTTTAACCTTTTTTCATCATAAAGTCTCAATCTAATACTCTTTCTCAAACACTCAAATAAATGGTAGAGGGAAAACAACTTGATCGTTAGCCATACGAGGGGCCTTTTTACATGTACAATAAAGCTGGCATGCAAAAGCACTATGCCAATAATTTTCCTCTCAAGAAAGTCATGTAGGTAGAAAAGCACACGAAAAAGGGGGTTGAATCATGCTTTGCCTTTTCTTTCCCTATTTGACTTCTAAAAAGCTTTATAAAAAACTATCAAGTTATGAACTTGAAGTGCAGCATAAAACAACGTTAGCAACTTCAGAAAGTGAACTTTCTGAACTGAATATATAATGAATGAGTGAAAGAAAGTTTTCTAGAACTGACACAGTTAATAAAATAGTTACAGAAAAACATAGGGGATGAAGAAAGAAAAGAAAGGTACTGCACAAGAGATTTATACTGGTTCGGCTACCTGCCTATATCCAGTTCTTAACAACAGTTGAGTTCTACTAAATCTTTCTTAAACCAGAGAAAGATCAAGGATAGCCTTTCCAATAGCCTTCCAAAGCTCTCACTTATGACCAGTGTTAGCTCCAGAACCCTATGTGCTCATGTGTTTTGAATGACAACAAAACCAATTCAAAGAAAATACTTTGAAGAACGACTAATGTTTACCTTGAGCTTCTCAACCAAGTAAAATAGGTCAAATCTGATTTGGATATTACAGTCTTCAAGCAAGAATAATGTTTCACTTTGCATGTGCAAATATGATTTATCTCATGAGAAGAGATTGAGCCTAATTGAAAGTGAATGTTATTTCAAGCAAAGCATGTATAATGCTTATGGAACAAAGCACAGAAACAAACTTAAATCGAGAATAATTTCACTACACATGTACAAACATGTTTTATCTTGTGTAAAGAGATTAAGCATAAACAAAGTGATCACTATCTCGTGCAAAGAATGTGTAAATACTTAAGGACTGAAGGAGATTAATTCAAGAATTAAGAAACCAAAGAAAGGGTCTTCAGAAAGTAGCACGGAATATCAGAAAGTACTCTCAAGATGAAGAAATCAGAATATGTCCATATGCAACGTGTTACTCACTCTTTGATCATTACAATCAGAAAGATCTTATCAGCAAAGATGATTTGATTAAAGATCAGAAAGTGAAAAACACTTCAAAGAACTGATTGCATACTTTAGAAAGCTTACCTGTGAGTGGAGCAAAGAATGTTATAGAAAAGGGAGGGAAATTTGAAATTTGAATTTCAAAATTATCAAGTCAAACTCAATTTCAAACTAGTATGTCATCTCTTCTGCCTCAATGACCAACTACCTTGGCTTCATGAACAAGGAGTTTAGAAAGGTTGCTTAGAAAGTAGAAAAGTTGTTTCTAATGGAAGATCAGAAAGCTCATATTTACAACGGCTTCTAGAACCGATATGACTGTTCTGTCAACTTCTCTTCTGACTATTCTTTTCACATAGATCCAATCAGCTCTTCTTATCTAAGTTTGTTTGTGAGATATTTCTGTGTATCTAAAAACAAGGATGCTTAGAAAATAGATGTGCCTACTAAAGATCTTGTATCAAGATGTATTCACAATATCTATAATTGAGGATCTCTTATATGTTTTCTTGTTTTGAAAATCTCTTAAGTTTTTACTTATGCATAAGTATCTTTGCATAAAACTCTCTGGGTAGTCTCTCTTCATTACACCCTTATGAAGATCAAGCAAAGTATCAAAAATCATCAGAATACATATCCTCTTGAAAACTACACTTGTCAGTATGCAAGAAAGTTAGAAGATCAGTGTGCAAGATTAGGCTTACCTTCATGAAATTTGAAAGTCAGTTTGCAAGGTCACAGTTCTCTGTGAGGAATGGTGTATCAGTTTGTGATATTAGAAAGGTATTGGTCTGCTTAGTTTGAAAATGGATCAATTAAAAAGAAGAAAGTATGTTTAGAAGAAGGTTGTTTGGTCATAAAGAAGCTCTTAAGGATTAAAGAATAATGGTTATATAAGAGCATTATACTCAGGGTTATAAAAAGAATCTGGGATAAGATACAAACGCTCCTTTGGAGGTCAGAAAGTAAATCATGGGGCCTCAGAAAGTAACTTCTTTAGAAAGTGAGATCAAGAGTCAGAACACTTTCTTTTTGAAAGAAAGTAAGAAAGACGGGAATTTTCACCCATTTTGTCAGTATTTCTCTCTCCCACGTCACTTCGTCTCCTGTCACGTCATATTTCTTTAGACCCCCACATCTCACTTTGTTCTTAATTGTTATCTGGTTAAGCGTGTGATTTTCTTCTCCTTAACCTTTAACCCTATACACTTGACCATTTCATATACACATACTTGTCTGTGTAACCTTTCTTTTCTTCCCTTGAAGCATCTCTTCAACTTCTTCTTTAGCCTTTCTTGAGCTTTTGCTTTCAATCCCACCTTCTCAATCATACTCTATGGCGAAGGAAATGTGGCTGAATCTGTCCTTGTAGCAAAACCCTTTTACATGTTTGAAGATGCTAGTGTGCGAGATCATTTTGAGAGATTCTTCATGAATAAAAAGATGGCACCTGGAAAGTCTTTGTGTAAAGACCTACATGAAGAAGTCATCGTTCTCAATAAAGTCTTTGCTTTTCAGAAATTGAAAGATTTTCTGGAAACAAATGAACATATGTTTCCCTGGTTGGCGAATACTTTCTACTCTCATCTAGAGAGACCATCATCATCACAAGTCAAGGGAATGATCAGAGATTACTTCATCAAAATCACTGCTTCAGGTTTTGCAAAAATCATCAAAGCTCCATGTAAGGGAATCATCTGCAAATCTTCACCCGACTGAGCTAAATCTCTTAGTGTAAATGAAGGAGACATGTCCAGGCATCTCATTGACTTCATCATTCACAAGCCTAGTGAGATTACCATAGCCATGTTAAGTGCTAAGGCGAGGAAACTATACATGGTAATTTAGTTTTCCATCCTTCCACGTATTGGTAGCACAAACACTTTAGTTGGAATTGATTGCATAATTGCTAAGAGAAAAGTGAACCTGCCTATGCACATTCTTAATTATATGATGAGTGCTGCAACAATGGAAACTCGAAGGACTGCAAGCATTCCGTATGGAATACTTTTGACTAAGGTGCTTCAAAAGGTAGACTTTCTTCTTGACAATGAAAGGTATGAGTTGATGGAAAGAACCATCTTCACACCTTTATCTTTTAGAACTTCGAGAAAGAGGTCAATCCTCCAAATATCTTAGCCCACTAGGCAAAGTCCCAGAACAAGAAGAGGACAAGCTCAAAAGGCTTCGTAGAAGTCTCAGTTCAACCAAGAGAAAACTAAAGGGAAGAGAAAAATCATTCTTCCCGATGGTGAATATGAGGAAGAGGATGTTCCCTTAATTCAACATTATTAAAGGAGATCAAAAAGAAAAAAAGAGGCAAGCACTCAAGCATTGAGAGTGGTAACCAAACCTAAAAAGGTTATTAGCAGAAAAGAAATTGAGCTAAGATGTAAGATGTAACACCCTAATATTTAACTCAACACGCCTAGGACGTATTTAAGTTAAGTATTAGTTATTAGTCTTTTGTTTCAGTTTTTGATTCAAAACTTCTTGAAAAATACTTTAGTGAAAATATGGGTAAATTTTTTTTTGAACTTTAAATACCAAAATGTGAGCCGCGCATACTAGATATCTAACGTCATTTATCTTGCCTGCGTACGAGAGATGTTAGAAACAAATAACGGATAAATACATAATACAACCATGGCATAACATAACTCAAATAATAATAACATATCAATAACTGTATCATAATAGTGATGTCTTGTAAACTTAAGGACATCAATATATATCCATCAATAGAATACAAACTGATATATGAGATATGATCACTCTAAAGGCAAATATCCAAAGGAAAGTTATCTTCGTAGTTCTTCGTCCAGTCTCAAGGTAAATCATGAACTACATTATCATTCATGCCTGGAGACGACACAGAAAAGAAAAAGGGATGAGAAACTTATACAAGAATCTCAATAGGGCTTCCCGACTCTAACACAAGCATCATCGTCATTCTCCCCAGGAACCTCGGGTTTAATTATGAAAATGGTGAACATATATATAAGGTTCATTTATTAAGTTATAAATACCATTAGCCGAGGCCCGTATCTTTTAGCATGAATCTTAATGTCATGAATGCAACGTATTAGTCATGGATGCATGTCAATATCATATACCTAATATCATAAAATTCATAAAATGATGTATATGATATAAAGAACATCATGATCATCATTCTTATAGGTGACTTAAACTTCTTTATTCTCTTTTCCTTGGGGGCTGCCCTATAATTCTATCTTTTCTCGAGAGTTCTAGGTTATGAGCTCATACCTCACTAGTTGTCACTAGCGTAATCTTATCCCTTTTGATAAGTTAAATTCCCGACTCTTAAGGTACGGGATAGGGGGCATTAGGATCACCTTTCATAACCTTTAATTCAGGGAGTCCAAAGGATCACTTCCTATTCGGATCACCTCTCATAACCTTTAATTCGGAGAGTCTAGAGGATCATTTCCATGTGTTTTATGTCACCTTAAATCTTGGCATGATATATAGAGATACAAACACGAATAACTCATCATTAATATTTCATGCTCATAAACTTCATGAACTTATGCATCTCAATGAATCAAACATAACTGTAACATGCTATAAATCAAATCACATAAACATGCATCATATTTCATTGCATATATCCCATATAAATCTCAATATATGAACATCGCCAGCACAAGATATCAATCATATTCATCTCATCACATTATCAATATTTACATTTAAGTCCCAAAGGGTCAAATCACAATTTCTCAAAGGTTACGGGTCAAAACATAATTACCCATTTTTAACATCTACTCATAAATTAAAGATCTTTAACTTTAACCAATACATTTCAAGAGACATATAACTATTAGAAACCATTCAAACTCATCATAACAACCTTTTAGGGCCATAGACTAAATTTAACATATTTTAGGGGTCAAAGTACAAAGTTACTTATTTTTGACACTTATCAAAAGCCAAAACTTCTAAAACTTTCTCTAAACATCATAAATAGTATTCTAAACACATATACACATCAGACATCATTATTTACTCTAATTAAGATCCTTTGAATAAAAAAAAATTACATAATTGATAGTTTAGGACATAACTTTCTGCATTTTATGAAACGATCAAAACTAATATTTGTAATTATTCTTTTCAACCTCTAAGATACCAAAAACAATTTATACATCAAATACTAATAATTCTAATGTATATAAACCATAAGATCAGTATCAAATCAGTAAGGAATTAATCCTGAAAATTCATTGTCGAAAAAGTAAAGAGAAGAAAATCTCCTCTAGATGATGATCGTAACTTCGGCCAAGTGATGATGGAATGGTGAAAGAATTTTTGTTATGTTCTTGTGTTTGATAATGGAAAGGTTATGTGTTTAGGAGTTGATTTGTGGTTGGAATGTGTATGCTTGAGGTTTAGAGCTTAGTTAGAGGTTGGGAATGGAGTCTCTTGAGTGTGAATCAGGAAGAAGAAGAAAGCTTGAAGTATTGAGAAAATTAGAGAACTTTGAGCAAACTTTGAGTAAGAAAACTATCAAGTAAGAAGATACTAAGGCTAGGAATGTTTGTGTGTGTATTTAGGCAATGGAAGAGCTCATATTTATAGGTCAAGGAGGGCTGTATGGTAGCTGCCTTGTGGCTAGAAAAAATAGAGTTTTTAGTTCATTTTTCAATTAAAGAAAACATGGAAAAAAATGCTTTTAGTCTTGTAATAATTTGGTTCATGCATAATGAATGAAAACACTAAAATATGATGCTAATGGGAGACATTGTTGCTGATCACATCATGGCTGAAATGGGTGGGTTTTCTTTTGAATAAACATAGCCAAAAATAATGCAAAAGAAAGCTAAAGGTATGGTGTTATGGTTGGATATGTTTCTTTGTTAGAAAAACAATTAAAATATGGTGAAAAGGAGACCAGTTGGCCATTAGTTTCTGATTCCTTTAGGATCAGATTGGTAATGTTTTACAAGTGGTAAATCATGTATTAGATGTGTATTTACTTAAGTAAAAGATTAGGAATTGATAGATTAGTGAAAATGGTAAAAGGTTAAGTGTTTAGGACAATACAAGACAAGGTAAGAAGAGAAATCATATACTAGTAAATGAGGTTAATTTCAAATGAGTAAAAATCACTTTGTAACATAGGTCCTAAACTTAGGATAAGAAAATGTAAATGTACAATATTTTACCTAAACCGAAATCTTAACTTTGATATTAATTATTACTAATTTTATGAGCTTTCATAATTAAGAAAAGATAATTTAATTTTACCTTAGGTAATTTTAGACTCTAATTACCTCAGTAATTATTTTTAACTTTGGGTAATTAATTTTAAACTCAAGGTTAATGAATAAAGTCAATTTGAGTTCAAATAGAGCTTTAATACTATCTTAATTACACAAGTAAACCTATTTGCCACAACTAGGGATAGAAAGGTAATTTCACGTAAAAACTTCCTGTAAATATTGGACAATCTCAAATCATACTTAAAATAGTCATTTTGAACCTTTGGTTGAAAACCAAATTCAAAGATTATATAATTTCATGAAAAATTACTGTAGGGGTAAAACGGTAATTTTACTTACGGTAAAAATTGAGAATTGAGATTTTTACCTCTAAGGCACATATAATCCCCATCAGGCATAAAATTAACCCCTCAAAGATAATTTAGATTGGTTATCCTTGATTTCTAGGTAAAAAAGACCTCAGGGGCATTTTGGTCATTTTACATGTATAGAAAAATCGGGGTTTGTGACTTTTGTATAAATCGCTAATCAAGTCTCCTATGATGTTTCTCTAATGTCATATTCCTTTATTGAGGATTATTTGACTTGGAATTACGTGTAAAAATTACCTAGGGGCATTTTGGTAATTTTTACATAGCAGTAAAAATTGGGGCGTTGCATAAGAAGATGCACAAAAGTGTGTCACCAGTCACTGTTCTATGGGGTAAAGTCAAAAAGTTTCAGGAGGAAGGATATCACGTAACTGTGCTAAATTATAATGAAGAGGAAAAAGAAGTAGCTGAAGAAGAACAAGCTACAACATCATCATCTGAAGAAGAGGAAAGTCTTTTGAGCAGTGAAAAGGCCAGATTATGTGCCTTGACAAGTTCTAGACCTTCACCTGAAGAGCCTCAAATAGGGCCTATTATCGAAGAGCCAGATGAAAAAAACCTTGCAACCTGTTTTGCTTTTGTACCATTTGAATCATTGCCTTTCTTCTCCATTAATATCCTTCCGATTGAAGAATAAAGAAACAGATTTACTGAGGGCCCAGCTCTTGCTATTCAGGAAGCAGATGCCACCATACTGGGCCAAAATGTTCCTGACTTATCTGTTCTGGCACAAATCTTCTTGATCCTTCTTTTGCCCACATGTTGAATGCTGATAATGCTGAGCCTATCTCTGTTCCCGTAGTTTCTGTTTCAATCTTTGCCACATCTGGAAATGTTCATGGACAACCATCTGTTAGCTCCAAAACCCTATATGCTCATGTGTTTTGAATGACAACAAAACCAATTCAAAGAAAATACTTTGAAGAATGATTAATATTTACCTTGAGTTTCTGGACAAAGTATAATAGGACAAATTTGATTAGCATGATACAGACTTAAAGCAAGAATAATATTTCACTTTGCATATGCAAGTATGATTTATCTCATGGGAAGGGATTGAGCCTAATAGAAAGTGAATGTTATTTTCAAGCAAAGTATGTATACGTACTTATGGAACAAAGCATAGAATCGAGAATAATTTTACTAACACATGTGCAAACATATTTTATCTCGTGTGAAGAGATTAAGATTAAACGAAGTGATCATTATCTCATGCAAAGAACGTGTAAATGCTTAAGGAATAAAGGAGATCAAGTCAAGAATCAAGAAACCAAGGAAAGAGTCTTCAGAAAGTAGCACAAGACATCAGAAAGTACACTCAAGATGAAGAAATCAAAATATGTCCATATGCAACGTGTTACTCACGGGCTGGTTACGTACATCAGAAAGCTTACTTATGAGTGGAGCAAAGATTGCTATAGAAAAAAGGGGGAAAATTTGAAATTTGAATTTCAAATTATCAAGTCAAACCTAGTTTTAAACTGGTATGTCATCTCCTCTGCTTCTTTGATCAACTACCCTAACTTAATGAAGGAGGAGTTCAGAAAGCTTACTCAGAAAGTAGAAAAGTAGTTTTTAATAGAAGATCAGAAAGCTTATCTTTATAATGGCTTTTGGAATTGATGTGACAGTTCTGTCAACCTCTTTTTTAGCTGTTCTTTTCAAGACACAACTGATGATCAGCACGTGTCACTTGAAGAACTGGTTTATGGCAATGGTCACAAAGAAAGACCATTATATAAGGAGATGCTAAGCTTGAAGAACACTGAGAGATTTGAAGATTTAAGAGAGGAAACTTTGGAAAAATCTCCTCCCATTTCCTAGAATATTCAATCATTATTATGTAATCAGTTTTATCCTTAAAGTGTAAAAAGAAAAATCTTCCTCCTATAATAGAAGTTAGATTTATGCTCTTCCAATGGAAGAAATAGAAGAAGAAAGTCATTTAATTTATCCCAGGAATTTTTCTTATATATTTTAAGGAAACTTGAGCGTAGGTTAGTTTGAGTGGTAGACCAAACCAAACCTTTGTATCCTTTATCTGTTAGTGATCAGTATGAGACATAGCTTGGAGAGACTAAGGTAAAACTACTTGCAATGCAATAGTAAGATGGTCTTACTTATCACAATTTAGCTTGGAGAGGCTAGTCAAAGACTACTTATAGCTTGGAGAGGCTGGGGAAAGACTACTTGCAACTTGGAAGGGCTAGGAATAGACTACTTGCGGCTTGGAGAGGCTGGGAACAGACTACTCACATTTGACTTGGAGAGGCCAGTGTCAAGACTACTTTCAATGTGACAGTATAGGGAGCTACTGTTCATGATTTGGCTTAGAGAGGCTAGTGTCAAGACTACTTTCAACGTGACAGTAGAGATTGCTAGTGTTCACGATTTGGCTTGGAGAGGCCAGTGTCAAGACTACTCATGTTATCTTGGAGAAGCTAGTATAATACTACTCAAAATCCTTGGCTATAGGTGATTTCTGAAATCCTTGAGTACTGTATGTAGGTAGGTTGGCCAAACTACTATAAAATCTCTTGTGTCTTTTCTCTCTCTCTAATCTCTTTTTTTAATCTCTGCTGGATCTTTCTCTCTTTCTTTCTTTTATATAAATATCTTTATTGCTTTCTATTAATTCTTTTTATTATAAGCATTTTTCTTATCAGGGTTCAGAAAAGCTGCTTTCTGAAGCTACTAATGTATTTTCCCTAACTTTAAGTGTTACACTTGATAGCACTTCATTTTAGTAGTTTCAGAAAATGCAAATAAGGATCATGCACGATTCAACCCCCCTTCTCGTGCACATCTTTACCTACACCATCTTTACCTCCTTCTAAGGTACAAGATGACACTAGGGGTGAGTCTCCAAGATCAGGTGACACTGTACCCTAGACATTCCAGAGTCCTCTACCAGAGCTGCTCCGGCTCCTATTAATCTGCCCCATCTATTCTCAATAGAATCTTCAGCAATATATCAAGTCATCCTGCAGAATCTGAGAAAGATTTCTTCCAGATAGGACACGTTTGAAGCTACCTTAGCTACACATGGTGCTTAATTGAGACAGATGGAAGATTTACAGCTTCAGATGTTTTAGTGGATACTGCTTGCATTTCCTGGCACACCTCCTTTTTGTTGATGCCAAAAGGGGGAGAAATGATGTTTGAAGAAAATTTGTGCCAAGTGAAGTTTGAAGAAAATCTGTGCGACAAGGGATTTAGGGGGAGCCACGCTGAATTAAGAGCTGTGTTGATATGTTGAGGACTCAGGGGGAGCATATGCTGATGGAGAGCCCAAAGAATTTCTTTTTAGCATGATTTCTTTTTTGTATATCTTTGAACATGGTTTATGTTTATAAAGTTTCTTTAATCATGATATCTTTTAGTTTTCTTGTGCGTGGTTTATATCTTTCTTAACTCATATGGTTTGATGCATACATATTTATCATGCTTCATGTTTGTTTTATTTTAACCTCTAATTCATATTAATATTCTATCTAAGCTCAGCTAATCACAAACATCTCTGTCAATGTCTACTTCTTATCTTGAATGCGTATGATTTGACTTGTTTAATCATATACGCTGGATATTAGCTTACTTGCTTTCTATGATTAGTTTTGGCCAAGTATCTTTAGGAGCACAAGGTGTTTGTTACTCTGATACTATTTTATAAGCTGAGTATTGATACACATGATGAGCTTAATCATTTTTATCCTTTACTCTTACAAGAGATTGTTTTCTAAAGTTCTATGCTTAACTTGATTAAAGTCTAGATGTATATAGCTTCTAACTTGTCTTCAGAAGCCTATGCTTACATGTGTTTAACAGACCAAGATTAGTGAGCAAGCTTTAAAATTCTCTCATACAGTAATGTGCTCTTGCTTTCTCAAAACTGGTTAAAAAAAAGGGATCACACATCTTCTATTTTTCAAAACTTTGTCTTCATAATCTGGTTCTTATGGGAAAGCTTTTTAGCTCTGTTGCTTATTCAGGGATTAATCCCTATATGAGCTTTAGAAACCTTGTATTGCAATATGTTGATCTATCCTTCTTATGGTTTCTTCAAGCATCAGAAACTACATATGCACCTGTTTGGTTTTCAAAGATTCGAATGCTCTGTTTCATTTTTCATTTCCTTGAGCATTCCTTTCCAAGTTTTTTTTTGGGATAAGTCATGCTAAAAATGGATCTAGTTAAGATAAAATATCATAGGTTCTACTTGCTATATTTTCAAGCATGAGGATCTTTAGAAAGTTCCTTTCTTTTGACAAATGATTAAGCTCGTTGTTTATCTATAGTTTAAACGACTTTCTCTTTAAACATTTACTCTTACAACATTCCGAAAGTACATTAAGGTTGCCTTATGCTTAAAATGAACAATAACAGTCTTGATTAAATGTCATTGAAGGCTAAAAAAGGCTTTCATATGTTTCATATCATGCCTTAAAAAAAAGAACTTCTTGAAAATCTTTCTTTCTGATATATTGAAGGAACATGCATATCACGTCTACATTTCTACGATATTTCTTTCAATTGTCTTTTCAAAAGATTTTCTTCAAATTGGTTTGTCATTATCAAAAAAGGGGAGATTGTTAGCTCCAGAACCCAATGCGCTCATGATTTTTGAATGACAACAAAACCAATTCAAAGAACATACTTTGAAGAATGACTAATGTTTACCTTGAGTTTCTTGGCAAAGTAAAACAGGTAAAATCTAGCTTATATATTACAGTCTTGAAGTAAGAATAATGTTTCATTTTGCATGTGCAAGCATGATTTATCTCGTGGGAAGAGATTAAGCCTAACTGAAAGTGAATTTTATTTCAAGCAAAGCACGTATACATGCTTATGGAACAAAGCACAGAAATGGACTTGAATCGAGAATAATTTCACTACACATGTGCAAACATATTTTATCTCGTGTGAAGAGATTAAGCATAAATGAAGTGATCATTATCTTATGCAAAGAACGTTTAAATGCTTAAGGACTGAAGGAGATCAAGTCAAGAATCAAGAAACTAAGGAAAGGGTCTTCAGAAAGTAGTATAGGACCTCAGAAAGTACTCTCAAGATGAAGAAATCAGAATATGTCCATATTCAACGTGTTGCTCACTCTTCAATCATAACAATCGCAAAGATCTTATCAGCAAAGATGATTTGATTGATGATTAGAAAGTGAAAAACACTTCAAAGAACTGATTGTGTACTTCAGAAAGCTCACTTGTGAGTGGAGCAAAGAATGCTATAGGAAAGGGAGGGAAATTTGAAATTTGAATTTGAAATTATTAAGTCAAACCCAGTCTCAAACTGGTACATCATCTCTTCTGCCTTGATGATCAACTACCCTGGCTTCATAAAGGAGGAGTTCAGAAAGCTTGCCTAGAAAGTAGAAAAGTAGTTTCTGATGGAAGATCAAAAAGCACATATTTATAATGGCATCTAGAACTAATGTGACAGTACTGTCAACCTCTCTTCTAGCTATTCTTTTCAAGATATAATTGATGCTCCACCTGTGTCACTTGAGGGACTGATCTGTGGCAACGGTCACAAAGAAAGACCATTATAAAAGGAGATGCTAAGCTTAAAAAACATTAAGAGATTTGAAGATTCATGAGAGGAAAGTTTGCAAAAATCTCTTCCCACTTCTTGGAATATTCAATCATGTTTTATATAGTCAGATTTATCCTTGAAGTGTAAAGAAAATCTTTCTTCTATAGTATTAGTTAGACTTATGCTCTTCCAATGGAAGAAATAGAAAAAGGAAGTCATTCAAGTGTTTCCCTGGAGCTTTTCTTGTTTATGTTAAGGAAACTTGAGTGTAGGTTTCCTGGAGAGGCTAAGGTAAAACTACTTGCAATGCAATAGTAAGATGGTCTTACTTATAACGATTTAGCTTAGAGAGGCTGGTCAAAGACTACTTACAGCTTGGAGAGGCTGGGGAAAGACTACTTGCAACTTGGAGAGGTTGGAGCAAGAATACTTTTAACATGGCAGTAGAGGTTGCTACTGGACATGGGTTGGCTTGGAAAAGCCAGTGGTAAGACTACTTTCAACGTGACAGTAGAGGTTGCTATTGTTCACAGTTTGGCATGGAGAGGCTAGTGTTAAGACTGCTCATGTTAGCTTAGAGAGGCTAGTACAATACTACTCAAAATCCTTCGCTACAGATGGTGTCTAAAACCCATGGATGATAGCTTGGGAAGTAATGTAATGTAAAGACTATCCATTGTTGCTTTCTCAGGTTGAGAAAGTTGTTGTTATAGTGGAACCTTAACAGTTGTTGAGTACTGGATGTAGGCAAATTGGCCGAACTAGTTTAAAATTATTTGTGTCCTTTCTCTCTCTGATCTCTCTTATTTATCTTTGTTGCCTTGTTCTCTTTCTCTCTCTCTCTCTCTTTCTCGGTCTTATATATACTTTCTTCATGTCATGGCTTTTAATAACAAGCATTTTATTTTACAAGGTTCATAAATCTACTTTCTGAAGGTGCTAACTTATTTCCGCTGCACTACAAGTTTTATACTGGATAGTATCTTTTTCAATAGTTTCAGAAAACACGAAAAGAATCTATGCACTATTCAACCTCCTTCTTGTGCATATCTTCACCCACAACCAATAGACAACCCCTACTGTCATAAACCATGTTGTTATTCACCAGCCTCTTCAAGCTGAACCGAGTAGTCTTTGACTAGACTCTCCAAGCTAAATGAGTAGTTTTTAACTAGCTTCTCCAAGGTAAACCATGACCAGTAAAGCACCTTTACTATCACGTTGCAAGTAGTCTTTGACTAGCTTTTCCAAGCTAACTCACACCGATCACTACTGGATTGAGGATTCAAAGGTTTGTGTTTGGATTTGCAACTTAAACTAACTTGCACTCAAGTTTCCTTAAGATTTACAATAAAAGACTTGGGAAATACTTGAATGACTTCTTTCTGGTTATTCTTTCTTGGAAGAACATATGAGTGATGAAGAATATAGAAAGAAGATTTTGTAGAGAAGGAAATGATTACAAGCAGTAATGATCTTTTGAAGAAGATAAAGGAGAAATTTTTTTAGCATTTCTACTCTTTTGTTTTGCATTAATCCCTAACACTTTTGAAAGCACAACATCTCTATTTGTAGAGGTCTTTCTTGTGACCGTTGTCTTTGAATAGACATCCTAAGGACACGTGTTAATTATTCATTTGTGTCTTGGAAAGATAGTCTAAAATAATAGCCTATCTGTTTGTCAGAGTTGTTGCAAAAGCCGTTACAATTTTGAGGTTTTTGATGTTATTTCAAAAACTACTTTACTTTCTGAATCATGGTTTATAACATCCTCCCAAGTACAACGTCATTCTTAAGTCATGACGTCATACTCGAGAGTTGTTACTTATAAATTAGCGGACCTTTCTTAAATATCTATATCCATTTTGATTGATTCGCGAGATAACTAGGTCATAATTCTACTGAAATATATATAACAATGAAACAAAAATATTTATTTAATACAGAGTTCAGTACATAAAGAAAGATCTTTTATGAGCATTAACACACTTTTGTCCTTTAACATATTTACATATATATATATATATATATATATATATATCCATTCCACTAAATATAATATAATAGAAGCATTAAGTACTACACTATTGCACTTCCAAGTTCTTTTGCATAGCAGTCTCTCAATTTTCTTCATCAACCTGGAGACGACACAGGAACACAAAAACTTAGGGGTGAGAATTATACAATTCTCAATAGGGTAACTCCCCTAAATACACAATTATAATGTCATCGTCATCGCCCCAACCACTTCGGTTTATTAAGAAAAAGTGGGTCATGCATCATATAATAACGGTTTACTTTTAAAGTTCCAAATCATACTTCCGAAGTGGGTTACTTTTAACATTCAATCACTTAATGTACATATACCACACTACTCAACATCATATACTGCTAACTTTCCACTTAAATATATTGGTCTCAATATCGATAGTAAACTTCTTCACTCGGCATATAAGACAAAGGATTTCTTAGAAAATTTACTTCTTAAACTTGCCTTGGCCATTGACTAATCTTGTCATATCTCAAGCATGCATCATCATCCCGGTGTGGAAATAATAGGTAATAGACTGCTTTTCAGGACTGAGCTCATTCCTATACATGATCATTGGATTTACTTTCTCCAATTCTCACACAGACCTATTCCTAGCTAGGTTTACTTTCCCCGACTCAATTCAAGGGTAGTCAGGTTTACTTTCCCTGACAGGCTGGATTTACTTTCTCTAGCCCAAGGATTATAAATCTTATGCTCTTCTTGGTAGTTAGGTTTACTTTCCCTAACAAACTGGATTTACTTTTTCCAGCCTAAGAAACATAATCTTATGCTTTTCTTTCGCATATGAGCAATTGTAATAAGCATTCATATCTATGTGTACCTAACCTTAGCAATAAGCTCACATGCTCAATTATTCATACTCATATTCAGGTACTCATGTCATACTTATACAAAATGCCATTATTTCATTAATTCAAAGCATCAATTTATTTTCAACACATTGGTAGATTTCACACTATTGTGGCATGAATTTATTTGCACATAAAACAATCATTTCTGTAACATCCTAATTTTTAATCCAATACTCTAGAATATATTTAGGTTAATCATTAGTCTATTACGTCATAGTTTCCTTTTTTACTTTAAAATACTTAGCGGAAAATACTGGTAATTTTTTTTTTTGAATTATGAAAGCAAAGTGAGAGCCGCGTGACTTGACGAACGATGAGGCATGAAAGGAATGAAACGCAATCCAAATAAACACATTATAAACATCTAATCATAAAACATGTAAATGTACAGAATGATATAGCAAACTGCATAAGTGGATATATATATATATATATATATATATATCATGCCCACTTAAGAAAGGCGGGACTTAGTTTGGCACAACATGAAGCGAATACAACCGAAATAGAAATACATGGAAAACGAAAGTACAACAGAAGGCATAAAAAAAAACTCTCCTACTCTGGTTAGAGGCTGTCGGTTGCAAAAGGAGGCTATCCTGGTCTGGTTAGAGCTTGGGCACCAGAATAGGATTGTCGTCTCCTACTGCGGGCCTCTCTGGAAAGGAGGGACGTATCCGATCCACTGGGCTATCTCTGTCGGGGTAGCTATATGCTACATCGGCCGGGCATGAGCTCCATGGCGGGGTATCATCCTCACCCATCACCATGTATCGGTTGAGTGACGGAAGCCTCGCTACCCTCCCCAAGGTCCATCGGGACGGTGGGGGAGGATCCCTCGGAAGGTACCTGAGTGGCAGAGTCCTCTGAAGGGTCCGTCTCAGAGAATGATAAGGGAGAGCGGGGCACATACTGTGGGTAGTCCCAGATGGTAGAAGCTGTCGGTGGGGTGTGGTGGATCCGCTCCTTTCGAGGGCGTGCACGCTCGAACACGGAGTCGTCGCTGAAAGGTGAGGTAGGAGAGAATCAATGAGTATGTACAGGGTGACTGAAGGGCCGTCCAACAAACATGAACACATGAACGCCACAGCGACCCACAAAATGGTATGACCCGTGGTCCGGATCATGATGCACCTCCCATATCGGGGTGTCCACAAAAATCACGAACATCGCCATCTGAAGACGTGACCGAAGGAAACGATAGAGGGAGTGAGAATCTTAGTAAAGAATCTCAGTAGGGCCTCCTACTACCTAAGTGTCATCATCTATGTCCTCAGGAACCTTGGGTTTAGTGTATAAAATAAGTGAGCATGCATCAAGTTCATTTTAAGCTTCAAAACATAGGTAACGAAGGTCCGTTCATTTTAAAATGATCCTTAATGTTATGCATGCAACATATTAAAGAATGTATGCATGACACTACTTAAGGCAAGAATACTCATCATAATATCAAGTAACGTCATAAAAGTGGCATAAAGTGGCAATTGAAATCACAGGTGGGGAAAACTTTGTGACATATTGTAACGCCCCAATTTTTACTGTAATTTTTACTGTCATTAGAAATTACCGAATTACTGTAGGTAATTATTACATAAGATTTGAGGCCGAACAATCCTCAATAAAGGAATATAACATTAGAAGAGAGGTTAGGAGCGATTCATGCGAGAGTCGCAAATCCCGAATTTCTGTACGTATAAAATGACCAGAATGCCCCTGAAGTTATTTTACTCATAAAATGAGGATCGTGGGCCCCACCTATTCTCAAGGGGATGTTTTGATGATAATAAGGGATTGTTTGTGTTATGTGTGTTAATAGAGCAGAAGGATTTCAATTTTGAGTTCTGACGCGCGAAATGACCAAAACGCCTCAATTGCTTTAACTCGATGTGCGTGTGCGACTAAGCCCGAACCTCACTAAAATGTTTTAAAATTTCTTTTAAGCCATAATTAACCATTGGTTAAGCTCGGGTGGCCTCGGCGCTTTTTAAGTGAAAGTACGATTTTGCTCTGCTTTTGGACGATTTGCGAATTTTGGGATTTTTGATTCAGATATGCGAAACCTAAGCAAAATTAGGCTCAAATTAAAGCTTATTAAATTCTAAATATTAATCTAGAGTCAAAATTATGTATTTAGATTGATTAGAACCCAAAATTGCTCAAAAACACCCAAATTGCTTACGAATTCACTTAAGCCCTTAACCGTAAATTCTCTAAATTACATGAATACCTTGCCTACACCTAAATAATGCATGGAACACACAAATTTCACTTCTTTGGGCTGTAATGGATGAAATTATTGATGCCATTATGCAGCTGAATTATTGCCAAAAGTTGCACTAAAACAAAATGCCAAAATTTTACCATAAGAGACATAATTCCTTAATTTCATACAACTTTGTCTAAAATGATTTTTCCTCCCTTATTTCTCCTACAAAATTCCGCCAACTACCTCCTCATTTTGGCCAATTAGAAGCCTCAAAATCTTCTATAAATAGTCTTGCTTGAGTGGTCTTGGAATGCTTTGTTCATAACTAGTTTTTAGGAGCACCAAAAACTTTCTTTCTTCCTCCTCTTTGGCTGAATTCTTTCTTCAATTTTTCAAAGAGATTTTGTTTCATTTCACTTCAAGAAATCAAGTTCTCTTCCTTTTCTTCAACTCAGATTAGGTAGGGAGTAGTTTCTAAATTTATTTCTATGCTTTGAGGAGTTGTTTTTTAGCTCAAAATGATGAAATTATGAACTTACCTTAGCTTTTCATTTCGATTTTCCTCTTCATTTTTCTTTAACCAATTCGGCCATATGGCCTAGGTGGAACTAAGATAACGGCTTGATGATGAGGATCTTGAGGGTGGGTTGTAAATCCATCACAAGTTAGGCCTCTAAAGCTTGAAAATTCCACTTGATGCAAAACTTTAAAGAATAATGCTTTATGATGCTAAAACAAAGATTTTTAGTTTAGAACTTGAAAGATGTATTTTCCAAGCTTGTATTTCATGTTTATGTTTCAAGTCATCACTTAATCTTTCAAGATAATAAAGAGGTTGCATCTCATATTTAATTTATGCTCTCACTTTATTTTATAATGGCTAAAAGAATCAATGCATGGCATGTTTATTTTATGCCATCACCTAAAGATCCTAGAGGTCAAAGACTTGGCCATGTATCACAAGCAAAGAAATATGATTATTGGAGTTAAAGAATTTATTCTTTAAAAAGTCTTGAGATTGGAGCTTAAAAAGATGTAATAATAATTCTCTTCTCCCTTCACCGGTCCTGTGCGGACTACCGCTGCTCCGGTTTCTTAATATTCTCTTCTCCCTCTACTAGTCCTGTGCGGATTACCGCCGCTCCAGTTTCTTGCATCATGTTTATATTTCAAGTTCTTGCATCATGTTTAATTTTCAAGTCATCACTTTAAATCTTAAAGATAAAGAAATGGAATTGCATATCATGTTTATAATTCCAAGCTATCACCTTATAAAGATAAGATTAAAATAAGGTTGCATAGCATGTTTATAATTCTAAGATGTCACCTAAATCTCTAAAGCTCAAGACTTACTCCTTTTATCTTAAGTGAGAATTTTAATTGTGAAGATCCTCCCAAGTTTGACAAAAGAACTAGTTTCTAAATGAGTTTTAAGACTTTGCAAGGATTTTACAGGGAACTAGTATTTTATATGCACTTAAAATATGATTCTATGTAATTGCATGAGGTTCATGATTCGGCCACTGATCTGAGTTTAGTATCAATATATGATAATGATTTGATATGTTTGAAGTTGTGATAATTATGGTTTATTGTTAAGAGAATGATTCACTGCATGTTAGAGATAAAACTAGCTCCCTAGAACAACCGAAGAGCTAGAATTTACCTAGTTTTTGACCCCTTTAAGTTTAGCCAATGCCAAATCTGTTTTAGTATGTTATAATTCTATCTAGGATTATTTAGCCACGAAAAATTTGGTATCAATTAGACTAGGATTGATCCCGAACACTAAAAATGAACTTAGCAACTAGAAAACCGTAAAAACAAGATTTCTAGAACTCTAGGGAATGAAATTTATGCATTCTATCCAGAATCTTTAGCAATGATAAGAACCAGGTTTTATTATGTTTAAATAAGGGAGAATGATTCATAACTGGTTTAGTAACTAATTTCAGCATCATAGGGAAAGCTGGTAACAAGAAAGGATTTAAAACATAACTTCTAGCATACCGTAAAACCTTAGGAACAACTTACTACCTATGCTACCCCATTTGATTTGATAGTGTTCTTAAGGCCTATAAATAATCGTAAGGATGGTAATAAATCCCTTAGGTGCATAACTAATTAGTTCTATAATTGATAATTCTATGTAAGTATTGGATGCTTATTAAGTACTTGATATCATTGAATGATTTCCTGGCTTGCATGTTATAGTTCTTTGTTGCAAATAATGAGAATGCTTATGCATGAAATATTCTTTATTATGTAAAATTTACCTTTGTTGCTAGAAGAAAGTGTATCATTGTAAAAGTGTAATTTGGAAAGGTTCTGGCTAAGGAAAGACTTGGTATTTAAGCGTGTCCATTGTGACCTACCTCTCTTTCCTGGGAATCTCCCAGATGCATGATTATAGTTGATATATTATTCTAGGTTAAGACTATAAATGAGAAAATGCTATGATGTTTATGAATTGTATTGTGATATAACATGCAAAGATTTAATGGTGACTTAAACTTATAAGAAAATGATCCTTTGGAACCATCAGACTATAGGTGGTGAAAAGGTGATTTTAGCCCCCTAACCCGTTCTCTCAAAAGGGTAGGGTCGGGACTTTAGCTTATCAAAAGGGATAAGTATATGCTAGTGACGACTAGTAAAGTATGAGCTCATAACCTAAATTACTCCCAAAAGGGTGGAGTATAGGGTGGCCCAAGGAAAATAATGATGATGATAAGATTTTAAGTCACCTAAGGCACTAAAGAAATGAAATATGTGCACTGTGTAGCTAATATTATATGACGTTCTTTTATGCATGTTATTTTGATAATGATGATGAGGAATATGATGTAATGATAAAGGAAAAGTTCATTGTAAATATGACATGTTAAGATTATGATGCATTATAAGACGCATGATTAAAAATTGACGAACCTCGGTTAAGTATTTGTCCGAACTTAAAATGAATCTTTGCATGCTCACTATTTTAGAATAATCCCGAGGTTCCTGGGGACTTTGATGATGACACTGTAGAAGGAGGTACCCTACTGAGAATTCTTTAGCAAGATTCTCACTCCCTTTTCTTTATTTCCGTCATTGTCTCCAGATTCAAATGGCGACATTCGTCCTGTTCGTTGATACCCCTACTTGGGAATTCCACTATGATCCGGTGCATCGCTCGTATCATTTTGAAGGAGAGTCTTGTGATTCGTGTTTTTATTTACATAGGTCGTCCATTTGCACATCCTGTCCCTAGTTATCGATTTTCTCCTACTTCTCCCTATGGCGATGAAATGGTTTTCGAACATACACGTCCACTTGATGAAAGGATGTTACGTTCTTATCCCACTTCATCTACCGTCCATGGATTTCCAGAGTACGTTCCCGAGACAAGATATTCTGAAACTGATCCTTCAGAGGACACTCCTACTCATATATTCTGAGAGCTCTGCTCCTAGTCCCACACGTGTAAGAGAGGGTAGTGAGGAAACAGTTGTTCAGCCGAGGTTAGCGAGAAGGCCGTCCATGCGACCCTAGCCTGGTGCATCTCGTATGTCCCATCCCGAGGGAGCTCATCAGTGGATCGGATTTATTCCCCCATTTCTAGGACAGTGGCCATAGAAGGTTCTTAGCAGATTTATGTGTGCATGCACCCTAGTTTTAGGATAACCTTCCCGGCTTATGGAGTTATCTAGTTTAGGGGCATGTATTTCCTTATGTATATTTTCTTTTATGGGTTTGCATAAGACAATGATGTATGATCATAACCCACCCTTAGAGTGAGGTCATTGTATGTAAATATATGTTATAATGTGCTTATGGATGTTATATGATGGAGCCAAAGTGATATGATGTGATATATTCTGAAACGTCTTATTATACTCCGCTTACTCGTTCACGTTGTACTCGGCTCACGTTTTCAATTATGTTTTTTTTTAAAAAAAAATGGCTCGTAATTTCACTAAGTATTTTCAAATTATGAAGAAAGAACCAAAGCAAGGAGTAAAGTCTAGACATTAATCAGATTCAACCTAGGTGTATTTGGTTAATTACTAGGGTGTTACATTTTGGTATCAGAGCAGTTCGATTCTCATGGAGCCTGAGGATTGGACTGGCTATGCTTCTAAAGCATAATACGTTAGTGACGTCATGTGTAGATGCTTATCATTGGGATGAGCTTGAGGATTAGAAATACATGACTACTGTATGTTGAAAGTGCCATGGTAACTTGCTCACTTTGCATGGAATATTGGGCCTGATCACCTCAGTGTTGCTGTTTTGTGTGTTTAGGGACCAATGGCACGTCGACAATAGACTAGGAGCGCAGCACAGAATAATCAAGACAATGAGACAGCCGAAGCACTCCGCGACGTAGCAAGGACCATGAGAATAATGATGGAACGAATGGATCAGGATCGTCAAGCCAATATGAATCAAGGACATGAGATTCCTGAACATGCCCATTTCGGGGAGTTTCGTAAGACGAACCCACCAGTTTTCAAGGGGACCCTGAATCCAAATATTGCAGATGAATAGATTCGGAATATTGAGAAGGTCTTTGCTGTAGTCCCATGATCGGAGGAGCAAAAGGTCACCTTCGCTACTCATATGCTTGAGGGTGATGCCAGTTTCTGGTGGACAGGTGTTCGAAGACTCCTGGAGACGTATGACGTGGACATTGATTGGGACCTATTCAAGGTCCATTTTTACGAAAAGTACTTTCCAGAGTCAGTTAGAAATGCTAAGGACATTGAATTCATGCAACTTGTCCAGGGGAATATGAATGTGGCCCAGTACACTGCCAGATTTGAAGAACTCATTAAGTTCTCAAGAATGTACCAAGGAAATCCTGATGAGTACTGGAAATGCATTAAATACGAGTCAGGGTTGAAGGCGGAACTTAATGTGGCAGTTGCACATTTGGAGATTAGGGATTTCTCTACCCTAGTTAACAAATGTCGGATTATTGAAGAAGTTCAGAGAAAACTAAGCACCCCAAAGTCAGATAATATTACCAAAAAGTTGACACCTCAAAGTCAGCAGTTCAAGAGGCAGAATCGACCTCTATTTCCCCCTCAATCAAGACCACAAGGGCCACAAAAAAATTTTCAACAAGGAAGCCCAAACAACAACAACCGCTATAATGACAACCGCTACAACAATAACCCCAGTAACAATCTCAACAACAACAATAACAACAATAAAGGGAAAGCACCACAAAGAGGTCTAGCAGTACCTTCACAGCCTGCGCCATCCATGGAATGTCCCAAGTGCGGCAAGAATATGGGAGCATGCCATGTCGAGCCGGAACAAACGTGTGCTATCGGTGTGGAAAACTAGGTCATTACTCCAGAGAATGCACGGAAAGGAACCCGCCAACCCCCAATCCTAAGCCGCAATACCAGGGAAGGGTATTTACTGTTAATGTTGAAGAAACAACAAAGTCACAAAATCTCGTGGAAGGTAAGGGTAATATGCATGGTAAAGACTTAATTGTACTATATGATTCTGGCGCTTCTCATTCTTTTATCTCCCATTCATGTGTTAAAAGCCTTAATTTACCTATGACTGAGCTTCCTTTTGACCTTATTGTTTCTACCCCGACTGGAAAACCCGTTAGAACTTGTAAATGTTGTTTAGATTGTAGTTTTATTATAGATAATAGATCCTTTGTTTTAGATCTTATTTGCTTACCCATGCGAGGTTTAGATGTGATTCTTGGCATGGATTGGCTTGAGGCCAACCGTGTACTGTTAAACTGTTATGAGAAAACCATCACTTTTCTTCCTGTTCCTATTGAACCTAAGAAACCCATAAGTCTTTACATAACTGCTGTGGAAATGGACTGTGGTAAGGGTGAGAGTAAAGGTTACATTTTCTTAGCTGCTAGTGATGTAGACTTTGAGCAAAGTATCGATGAGATGCCAATAGTAAGAAATTATCCCGAAGTATTTCCAGATGAGATACCAGAGTTTCCTCAAGAGAGATAGAGTTTTCCATAGAGTTGCTTCCGGGTGCGGGACCTATATCCATAGCCCCATACAGGATGTCCCCATTAGAATTGACCGAGTTAAAAACTCAATTGGAAGATTTATTGGAGAAAAAGTTTGTTAGGCCTAGTGCATCACCTTGGGGAGCCCCTGTGTTGTTTGTAAAGAAAAAGGATGGGAGTATGAGGATGTGTGTAGATTATAGGCAGTTGAATAAAGTAACGGTGAAAAACTCTTTTTCACAAGCATAGGTTGCTAGCTTCCCCTCAAATCGTTTTAGAACTTCTAAAACTCTTTTGCAAAATATTTTATCTTGTAAAAGGGGCTAAGAACAATCATGGGGCAGTAATTAATTTAAAACACTCTTAGAAGAGGTTTAATTTACAAATCTTGTCAATTATGATCTTATAGAACTCTTAAAAACATAGGAGAACTTTTGAACATAGATTGTTGGCCCTTGTAACTAGATGAAACTCATTTTGAGTCCATCAACATCACATGGCTGAATTTACATCCTTGGGGATGTTTCCATAATCAAACTTTAATTTGTGATAATGAGGGCAAGTCTTTGAGCTCTAGGTTCCTTAAGTGATGACAAAATATAAACGTGCTATGCATTCCATTTTATTCTTCATTATAAAGTAAATGATGGCTTTAAAGTAAATATGGAATGCAAGAACTTAAAAATTAAATATGCAAGGCACAAAGTAAATATGCGAAACTTGAAAATAAATATGCAGGTTCAATTCTTTATTTTAGTGCTCTAGGCCCAGCAACAATCGACTTTAAAACCGAAATAGAAAGGCTTCGAGATTAATTAGGTGATATGCAAGCTCTCGTTTTAAATCTTTAAGTTCTTTAAGTGATGACTTGAAATATGTAACGCCCCGATTTTTGCTAAACTTTCATAATGACCAAAATGCCCCTGAGGTCATTTTTACCCGAAACACGAGGACGGCTGGCTTTGGCCATCCTCATAGGGTTCATATGTTATATGAAGGGGATTGTATGAGCATGAGTGCCTAACAAAGCAGGAAAACCTCATTTATGAGATTTCTGCGCGTAAATGACCAAAATACCCCTGTAACAGAATTAAGGCAGTTTTAAGTTCCGTTTCGACCCGGACTTTGTTCTAGGTTCAAAACAATGATTTTAAGGCATGAACTATGTTTGTTTAAGTCCCGGAGGTTCCGAGCAACTTTTGGTGAAAATTACGGTTTTGCCCCTGCATATCGCATTTTCAGCTTAATGAGCCGTTTAACTCCAAACCTAAGCAATATTAGGCTCTAATTAAAGGTTAATTAATTTCCATAATTAATCTAGAGCCAAAACCATCATTTAGAATTAATTGGAACCTAAAATTGCTTAGGGAAATTCAAATCTCATTCTAGTCTTATTCTTTAAAAAGGAATAAGAATCTGTGAATAGTGTCGAATAGTGTTTCCACTATTCACATCAACTTTTCTTTTCAAGACAAGTTGTCACACCCACATCACTAGTCTTAGAGGTGTTGACTCTCCAAATCCTTCTAGACCACCTCTAACCTAGGGATTTGTGGTTTTAATTAACCTATTAGTGCACCTAAGTACCTACTTAGCAACTTTTAATCCTAAGACTAATCTATGTCACACCAAAGCACACTTCTAGAACATGGTTTAAGGAGATATTTCTCCTCCCCAAGGCTGCCAAGAATGGCGCCATTTTCCCCTAGAAAATCATCAAAAAGTTAGTCTATGTGTTCAAGCTATCTTGTGACATATGTCTTGAACACTTTCAATCAATGATCAACTTTCAAGAAAAATTGTCACTCAAGACTCAAAGAATATTTTATATGGTCAATCAAGGCTTTCAATTCATTTCTAAAATGAAAATAATTATGTCTTTCAAACTCAAAAAGAATGATTTGTTTTTGTGGTCATTCAAGCTTTCCATCAAACTTTTTCAAGACAACATGTCTTACAACACATTACCTATGCTTTGGGAATTTAAGTCTAGAAAATTTTCTCCTCTTTTTGGGCATGAGAAGCACGGTTCTCTTCAGATTTTGCAGCCCAAAATTTCAAGTTTTTATGCATTTTTAAAGGTTTGAAGATAAGGTACATGCTATCCATACTTTAGGACATGCATAGCTAGACTTTTCACCATGCTTTGAACAAGATTTTTCCTCCCTCATGTGGCTGAAAAAGTGGCCGAAATTCCCCCCCCCCCAAAAGGCCTCCAATATTCAATTCATTTTACTTCTTTATAAATAGGTAGCTTAGGGAACTTGAAGCACCTTTGTTCATTTCACTAAAGCTTTGAGTTAGGGCACTTTGAGTTTCTTTCTCTCAAGTTCAAGAGCTCATCCTCTCCAACCTCTTCATCTTCTCCACTTCCTCTCAAATCCCAAACTCTAGGTAGGGAGCTCTTCAAGAATGCTTTCTTTTATTTTCATGCTCAATGTTCATCTTGCTTGAAAGTTGTGTTGTTAGTAAGTTTTCTTCCCAAGCATTATTTTGGTTTCTTCTTTTCTCCTCCTTTTCATTTTCGGCCTTAAGGCCATGGTAGTGAGAGCTTGATGATGAGTGCTCTCAAAGATGAAACCATGAGTTCATCTTAAAGTGAGGCCTCTAAAGCTTGAACCTTTCTTAAGAAAAAGTTCCATCATTTCTCCTTTTTCTTTCATTTTCAGCCTCAAGACCAAAATGAGGAGAGCTTGATGATGAGTGCTCTCTTGGGATAACCATGTGTTTATCCTAACATGAGACCTCTAAAGCTTGAGTTTTTCCAAGAAAGGTTTCTCTTTTTCAAAGTCTTGGTCAAGAATGAGTTATGTTTCTTTGATGTCTTGAAACTTTCCTTTTCTTTTGTTTAGGTTTCGGCCATGAAGGCCTCTTGGACTTGAAATATGAGAAGCTTGATGATGAGAGTTGTGTGATGATGTTTGTCACATGAACAACCTCTAAAGCTTGATTTTTCTAAAAAAAAAAAATAAGTTTACTACTTTCATGTTTTGCTCAAGACAAAGTTATGTTTCTCTTGAACCTTGAAAACCTCATTTCTTTTCCCTTGAGTTTTCGGCCTTGAAGGCCTTTGGGACTTAGAAAAATGGTAGCTTGATGATGAGGGCTTCATGTTGATGTATGTCACATGAACAAAACTCTAGAGCATAAATTTGGTTTCTAGGCCAAGTATGTTTCGGTTTCTTTCCTTTATGTTGGTCATGAGTTTTGTGTTGTTAATAAATGTAGAGCATTGAAAAAAAATACTCAATGATGAGGACTTGAGATGTTGGTGTTTGAACCACCAAGATCTTGGTCCCTAGAGTTCAAAAATAAGGTTGTTTCCTCATGATGAGGATTCGGCCACCTCATGGACTTGAGGATATGATTTTCTTTTATACAACTTAGCAACACTAGTGTTTTCTCTTCTTGTGAGGATGAGTTATGGGTTGAAACTTTGTTTCCTTTAAAGTCTTGCAAGAGCTCTAGACAAGATATAAAAGTAACTTGCATTCACGTTTATGTTTATGCTTTGCATGGCACGTTTATTTTCTATGCCATCACTAAATCCCAAGATAAAGAATGAACTTGCATTATGCACGTTTAAATTCCAAGCTTTGCATCTCATTTTATATTTCAAGTCCTCACTAAACGCAAAGAATGAAAATGGATATGCACCCCATATTTACTTTGAGCTATCACTTTACTTTCTAAAGAACTCTAAAATGAAATGCATAGCACGTTTATTTTATGTCATCACCTAAGATACTAGAGCTCAAAGACTTGCCCATTTCATCTTGGGAAGAGGTTAACCATGGAAAACATTCTTGGAATGTACATTTTGGCCATGTGATGAAGATAGCTCCAAGAGGAGTTTATTAGTCACAAGAGCCTATAGCTCATGTTTTATGTCTTTCTAAAACATATGTTGTACTCACAAATATTTTGGGTATGTTCTTAGATTTGTAAGGGTTTTGAGAAGTTAAAATGGTTGACAAGATGTTTTTGAAGTTCAAAATTGTTCCAAGAGAAACTAGCCACCATAAGCATTTTAAAGGAATGACTCAGATATGTTTAGACCTCATATTTCGATTTTTAAGATGCTGGTAATCGATTACCCAGCCCATGTAATCGATTGCAGAGAGCTTCAGACGACCTCAAACATGAACTTTTGCCCAAAGTAATCGATTACTATATAGTGTAATCGATTACACATTCTGGACTCTAGTAATCGATTACCTAATCATGTAATCGATTACCCAGATGTTCTAGGGGCCAGCAAAGTGTTTTAAACAAAATAATCGATTACAATTCCATGTAATCAATTACGGAACCCTATCGCCTTGATTGAAATCTCATTTGTGTAATCGATTACAAGTCCCATGTAATCGATTACGTAACCCCGACCTCCATGTTTTGAAATCTCGAGGTTGTGTAATCGATTACAAGACTTATGTAATCGATTACGTAACCCAAGTTTACAAGCAGAATGCTTTTCGATTTAATGACTTGAAGCTATGATCTTGCATTGCCTGAATCTGAGAATTGTTATGACATTAGTCTATGCTTTAGCCTAACATGAATACATGATCTTATATGTTCGATTTCAAACATGATCAAGTTAAGAGGCTTATTGCTCTTGCTTACCTTATGATGATTTTACTCCATGAGTCAAGTATGATGATACCATGTGAACTATTATCCTTATGTGATAGCTTGTATTAACATGTTATTATTTCTGTAAAAGAACTTTAGAGATGCCGAGGTAGTAATTATGTATTATGCATTAATTATGTGGCATCTTAAAGAAACATGTTAAACTTAGGATGACTTAGAACATAAGAATGTAATCCTTTGAAACCACCAAATTAAGGGTGGGGACAATGTGATGCTAGCCCCCTAAACCCGTACTTAAAGTCGGGAAGTTGACTTATCCAAATGGATAAAGTCTAGATGCTAGTGACGACTAGTGTGGTATGAGCTCATAACCTAGAGTTCCCTCAAAAGGGAGAAATTTTAGTGCGGCCCAGTTAAGTAAAGGTTCTTATGTCACCTAAGTAAACCAGTTATATGATTTATGTTTCATGTACCAGTTATATGATTTATGTTTCATGTACCGGTTATATGATTTATGTTCCATGTACCAGTTATATGATTTACATTCTACGTACCAAGCTACATGATTTATGTCTATGACTTTAGTATAAAAGCCTATGTAACACAAGTGCCATGATAAAAGAAGCAGATTCTCGGAAAATGAGATTTTGGAAAACTCATAACTGAACCTATGTATGTCCATTATTTTATAAATAAACCCGAGATTCCTGGAGACGTATATGATGACACCTAGGATAGAAGGAAAACCCTACTGAGTTTCTTTAGTAAGAATCTCACTCCCTCTATCTTTTCCTTTCCATTACGTCTTCAGAGCGAGATGGCGACCTTAGTCCTATTCATTGACACTCCACGGTGGGAGATCCACCACGACCCGGAGTATTGGTCCTATCATTTTGAGGGCCGATGTACCTTACGTGTATTCATGTTCGTTGGACGGCCATTTTCGCACCGTGTCTATAGCCACCACTTCACCGGCATCCCCTACGGCGATCCCGCGATTTTCGAGCATGCACGACCCCAATGGGAGCAGAACACTGCGGGCCCTCTCGACCGTTCAACCGATTTGCCGGTATACGTGCCGTTGACACAACACTCGGAGGAGGACCCTATAGAGGATGTCCCCATGGGTCATGAGGACTCTGCCCCCACTCCACCGCAGCGACCGACGGGCAGCGAGGAGATGGTTACCCAAAGATCGGAGAGCCGGCACGGGACCACGACCTCGACGTGGGCGGCCCATCCAGTCACAGGGCATGCCTGCCCCGGCCGAGCTCCGCCCATGGATTGGCTACGTCCCTCCATACCCATGATCTGATTGCATAGACAGAGGGTAGGCCTTAGTGCACGCACACCACTAGTATGGATGAAACCCCTTTTGCGTTAAGGTTACCCATCATAGATTGCACGGGGATCGGGATGTTTTCTTTCAGTTCTTTTCGATGTATTTCTGTTTTCTGTTGTATTTATTTATACATTATGTACTTGAAGAGTCCTGCCCAGTGGGTAGGCATTTTATCTATGAGGTATTTCAGTTATGACTGATGTTATGTTCGATGTTATGGTTTGGAGCCATTCCTATGTTATCGTTCCGTATACTATGATACCGACTCGTAAAGTTACGTGCGGCTTCTATTTTAAGTAACGATTTCAAAAAAAAAGTTGGCTCGTATTTTCGTTAAGTCTATTTTCCCAAGAAGATGAACCATGCCAGCAAGTAACGACTAATATTTGGCCTAAGTACGTACTAGTAGTATTGGATCGAATATTAGGGTGTTACAAAATATAAATGTGCAATGCAAGGCTTGAAACTTAAACATGATAATGCAAGTCCTTTTCTTTAATCTTTAGAGTTTAGTGATGACATAGGAAAGTAAATATGAGATGCAAGAACTTGAAATATAAATATGAGGTGCTAGAAATATAAATATGATATGCAAGTTCATTTTTTTATCTTTACTAGAGCTCTTACAAGACTTTGAAGGAACTTAAGCCTTAACTCAAATTTATCACAACAAGCTACAGTAAACAAAACATCATTCCTTAAAGCAAAATCATAAATAGCATTTTTGTTAAAACTCAAGCTCTAGAGGTCTCATTGTGATGAATACATGGTCATCATCTAGAAACTCTCATCATCAAGCTTCCATGTTGAACCATCAATGATGGCCGAAATTTTAGAGAAAGTAAAAAGGAAGAGGGGCCGAAATCATGAGCAAAGAAAAGAACCATTTTGAAACTCTAGAGACCATGATCTTGATGATGTATTAACACCAACATCATGAGTCCTCATCATTGAATTCATACATCTATTTCTAAAACATTATCAAAACTAAGTTTTCCAAGACCAAGAAAGAAAGAAAACTAAAAACATCTTTTACTCAAGAACCAAGATCAAGCTTTAGAGGTTGCTCAAGTGATAAATATCATTATGAGATGCTCATCATCAAGTCTTATTTCTAAGTCTTTCAAGGCCCTTGGCCGAAAATGAAAAAGAATCAAAGAGGGAGGATGAAGTTCTAAGAGATTCAAGAGAAACTATAAAGCATATAACTTAAACAAGAACTTTAATGGCTAAAACATTTAAAACAAAATCCCTACCAAGTGAAATGATGTTGAAGAGGATGAAGAAGATGAAGAAGAAGAACTCTTGATTTTTGAGAGAAAAGGAAAAGCTTTGAGTGCTCTAAACTTAGCAAATGAACTAAAGGTATTTCAAGTTCACTCAAGTGTGCTATTTATAGAGAAATGAAACAAATGAAAGGTGCCAAGGGGGAGGAGGGGTTTTGGCCAAGGCATGCAGTCCCATGTGGTCCATGAGGTGAGATGTTGTGATCTTAAGGTATGGTGAGGTATGGTTCAAGGTATGGCTCAAAGCATGGCTCAAGGGGTGTTTAAAATTTAAATCATGTGATGAAACTTGGATGATGTGGCCGAAAATGCATCAGCCATGGGGGAGGGATTTCTTTCATTTAATTGTGGTTTAGAAGTGTGTTTAGGTGTGTTTTAGGTTATGTTTAAGATTAGGAATTTGTAGGAAAGTGTTTAGGTAAGGTAATGGTTAATTAGAAGCTTGTAATACTAGATTTAGGAGGTGGTCTTGCTAAATTAATGGAGTTAAACTCCATTAACAAGGAATCCAATGCCAACACAATTCCTTGATTTAGGGAAATTGGAGAGAGAAAACACTATTCAAGATTCCAAGACTAGGAATCTTGAGTTTTAAAAAGAGATTTAGGTTTAATCTAAGCATTTTTAGGTCCTAATTAATTTTATTAACTTATTCTGACTCTATATTAATTATGAAAATTAATTTATCTTCGATTAGAGCCTACTATTGCTTAGGTTTGCTTAATTACGTCATTAAGCTCAAACAGCACTATCCTGAAAGCAAAATCGTAATTTTGCACAAAAACTATCTGGGACCACCGGGACTTAAACAGACACTTTTAAACACATGAAAACATTTGTTTTAAACCTTCAGGGAAAGTTTCGGGCTCAACGGCACCTTTACCCGCATAAAAGCGCTATAGGGGTATTTTGGTCATTTTGATCCGAAACTGTAGAAAATGAGATTTTTGCCTCCGAAACCACTCTAGGGCCATCTAATCCCCTTCCAACATTGAGTTAGCCCTTCAAGGACTACTGGGCCGGCCATCCTCGAAATCCGAGCAGAAAATGACCTCAGGGGCATTTTGGTAATTTTCCTCTCGGACAGAAAAATCGAGGCGTTACAATTTCATAGGCTATAAAAATTATCAATGACACCTCAGTGTGTTACCAAGGTCCTGTAAACATTTCAGGGTAATTAGAGTTCTTTAACTATATTAACAAAATTCTATAAATTTAGTGGTCAGAAACCCCTTCACCTCAGCTCAAGAACCGTAATTCATAATTTTTAACCCTAGCAAGTGATTGAATCAATTCAAAATAAAAATCATGGTTATACTTCGAAAGGTTGTAAGTATCTTGTAAAAATTTCAAAGGATAATTCAATCATTTGCTATTGTAACAAAATTATACAAAATCATAGCTTCAGTTCCCATAATCTAGACAGCATATGCTTAATTTCGGTTCTTGATTATTTTTAATTTCGGTCACCAAAATGCCACAACATGCCCAGAAAATTCGTTATCACACACTGCCTGTAAGAAAACCGAAAATCTAGCAAGTATCACTCAATATCTTTTGACAAAATGATCTTTCTAACCTCGTCTAAAAACTTCACCAAAATTCATACATCAATATCAACATAATATCAACCAAATTAACTAGAAATTTTGGACTAAAACCAGTAAGAATTGCTCAGAAAGTTTTGAAAGAAAAAGGCCAAAGAAAACCTTACTCTTGAAAGCTGATGTATCCTTGTCCCTAGTTTGCTCCAAAATGGAAGTTCTTCACTCCAAAGCTCTTAAAACACAATCAAACCCTCCTCTAATCAGTGATGGTTAAGGTAATGAGGTGAGGTTTGAAGATTCTAATCGGTTATATTTGTAGAGGTTGAAGTGTAGAACAATTTTTGTGAAGGAAGATTTTGATTTGATTAAGGTTTGGCTTAGGATTTTTGAAGTTGAAATCAAGGTTTTGATGAAGAAGGAAATGGAAGTCTTTGTTTGTATGGTTCTTTGTCGAGGATGACAATGGCTTCTTGGAGAAGAAATTTGCTCATATATATCTTGTAAGAAATAATGTGATTGGTTAACATAAAGCATAATTGCTTTTCATTAAAGCAACTTAATATCAATGGCTAAGATTTGATATTTCATCCAAGATAAAATCTTAGCCATTCACTTGGCATTAAAAGGGATAGACTTCATTATTTTGCAGAGATTAACTAGCTTTCGGTGTTAAAAATCGCATGTTGAAATTTCACCGAACGGGTGAAACACCATACCCGGGTAATCAAACATTGCCTGAAAATTAATTCCAGGTGTAAAATCTTTATTTCTATCTATTTCTAATCTTATTCCTATGTTTTCCAAATTTTAGGCACCTTTTGGTCCCAAATCAAGGGTTTAAGCTGTCCTAACGGGAAGCCCGCAAAATACTATTCATTTTTTTTTTACAAAACCGTTGGACTGTCCTCATCATTGTTAAAACTGTCAAAGTTTTGAAATTATGACTAATAAAGCTCAAATTAAATTTTAACTAATTTTTAGGGTGTTACATTACCACCCACCTTAAAAAGAATTTTGCCCTCAAAATTCATTTGAAAACAATTTCAAAAAATAGATTCGTGAATGAAACAAGGAATTCACACATAATTCAAATAATTCACTCAAATCCTAAATGTTCCTACCTTGGGTCAGATTCTTGGGTGGTGACGTCCCCTAAGCACTTATGGTGAAGACTCTCCTCTGGTGTTGTGGCTTTATAGTTGGTTTTGAGTGCCTATCTGGGCACTCCCAAATCTTATGTCCTGGTTTTTCACAGCCATAGCACACATTTTGTCCAGCCAAGCAAGCTCTATTCCCATGATCTCTTCCACTTTTTGGGCATGAACTTGATTGATGTTGTCGTTTATCCTTATATGAACTTGGTTGAAACCGCTTCTTCAAGGGTGGGATATCCTCATAGTCTTGGTCTTTGAGTGGCAATCTTTGGTTCAAAGTGTTCTCAGTAGATTGAATGATTGCTAACCTTTTGTTGAAGTCCTCGGCACGGCGGCATTTGTTTACCAAGGTTGCATAATCCTGGATCTCTAAGAGACCCACGGCAGCTTCGATGTCCTTACGTAACCTTCCTTCATATTTCATGCACTTCCAAGCTTCATCTGGATTACGCTGATAAATAGTAGAAAACTTGCAAAGCTCCTCGAACTTGGCCGTGTATTCCACTACACTCATAGACCTTTGCTTGAGTGCTATAAACTCCAGCTCTTTTGTATTTCTCACCGAAACAAGGAAATACTCGTGGTTGAAAGCTTCCTTGAAGACATCCCAGGTGACTTCAGTTTGAGAAGCTTCGAATAATCCCTTGGTGCCGACCCACCAGAATTCAGTATCTGCTTCTAGCATGTAAGTAGCAAAAGCCATTTTCTGGATGTCAGTGCAAGGAAGAACGGAGAAAACCTTCTCCACAGCCTTGATCCATTCTTCTACTTTATTCGGATTAAAAGCTCCTCAGAATGGTGGAGGGTTTTCCTTTCTGAACTCAGGAAATTTCTGGTATTCTATGTCCACTTTTACTCCTCCAGGATTCCCAACCGGATTTCCTTCAGCATGTCGGTCCCACCTTTCCATCATCCTATTAGTTACTGCAGCTTGTTTTCTCATGGCAGCCACCATCTCACGAAAAGTGTCCATCATACCCGCTTCGTTTCCAGCACTATTCCTAGTACGCCGATTAGAAGTCATCAGTTCCTGTCACACCAAACAAGAATTACTGAGTTGATCAGGCTCAATACCAAGCCAAGTGTGGTAATAGCCCACAACATTCCCAACCAGTAGTCATACACATATATAGAGTTATAATGCATGACATTTACTAAGGAAGCATAGTTAGTCCATTCCTCAAGGTCTTATAAGGATGAGCTGCTCTGATACCATAATGTAACATTCTCCCAAGTGCAACGTCATCCTTAAGTCATGACATCATACTCGAGAGTTGTTACTTATAAGTTAGCGAACCTTTCTTAAATATCTATACCCATTTTGATTGATTCGCGAGATAACTAGGTCATAATTCTACTAAAATATATATAACAATGAAACCAAAATATTCATTTAATACAGAGTTCAATACATAAAGAAAGATCTTTTTTGAGCATTAACACACCTTTATCCTTTAACATATTTACATATATATATATATATATATATATATATATATATCCATTCCACTAAATACAATTTAATAGAAGCATTAAGTACTACACTATTTCACTTCTGAGTTCTTTTGCATAGCAGTCTCTCAATTTTCTTCATCAATCTGGAGACGATACGGGAACACAAAAACATAGGGGTGAGAATTATACAATTCTCAGTAGGGTAACTCTCCCAAATACACAATTATAATGTCATCGTCATCGCCACAACCACTTCGGTTTATTAAGAAAAAGTGGTCATGCATCATATAATAACTGTTTACTTTTAAAATTCCAAATCATACTTCTGAAGTGGGTTACTTTTAACATTCAATCACTTAATGTGCATATACCATACTACTCAACATCAGATACTGCTAACTTTCCACTTAAATATATTGGTCTCAATATCGATAGTAAACTTCTTCACTCGGCATATAAGACAAAAGATTTCTTAGAAAATTTACTTCTTAAACTTGCCTTGGCCCTTGACTAATCTTGTCACATCTGGGCATTACGTACCGCCATCCCCTGTGTGGCAATAATGGGCAATAGACCGCTTTTCAGGACTAAGCTCATTCCTATACATGATCATTGGATTTACTTTCTCCAATTCTCACACAGACCTATTCCTAGCCAGGTTTACTTTTCCTGACTCAATTCAAGGTTAGTTAGGTTTACTTTTCCTGACAGACTGGATTTACTTTCTCCAGCCCAAGGATTATAAATCTTATGCTCTTCTTGGTAGTTAGGTTTACTTTCTCTAACAAACTGGATTTACTTTCTCCAGCCCAAGAAACATAATCTTATGCTTTTCTTTCACATATGAGCAATTGTAATAAGCATTCATATCTATGTGTACCTAACCTCAGCAATAAGCTCACATGCTCAATTATTCATACTCATACGAAATGTCATTATTTCATCAATTCAAAGCATCAATTTATTTTCAGCACATTGGTAGATTTCACACTATTGTGGCATGAATTTATTTGCACACAAAAATTCATTTCAGTGGTTATAAAAATTATCAATGACACCTCAATGTGTCATCAAGGTCCTGTAAAAATTTCAGGGTAATTAGATTTGTCTAACTATATTAACAAAATTCTACAAATTTAGTGGTCAGAAATCCCTCTACCTCAGCTCAAGAACTGTAATTCATAATTTTTAACCTTAGCAAGTGATTGAATCAATTCAAAATAAAAATCATGGTTATACTTCGAGAGGTTGTAAGAATCCTGTAAAAATTTCAAAGGATAATTCAATCATTTGCTATTATAACAAAATTATACAAAATCACAGCTTCAGTTCCCATAATCCAGACAGCATATGCTTAATTTCGGTTCTGATTTTTTTTAAAGCAATTTGACTCCAAATAAGAACCCAAGAAATTTCATGGGACTACCCCAAGATGTTAGCTTCAACATATATTTTTTTCAGCTCACCAAAATGTCCACAGCATGCCCAGAAAATTCGTGATCATACACTGCCTGTAAGAAAACTGAAAATCCAACAAGTATCACTCAACATCTTTTGACAAAATGATCTTTCTAACCTCATCTAAACACTTCACCAAATTTCATACATCAATATCAACATAATATCAACCAAAAATTTTGGACTAAAACAAGTAAGAATTGCTCAGAAAGTTTTGAAAGAAAAAGGCCAAAGAAAACCCTACTCTTGAAAGCTGATGTATCCTTGTCCCTAGTTTGCTCCAAAATGGAAGTTCTTCACTCCAAAGCTCTTAAAACACAATCAAACCCTCCTCTAATCAGTGATGGTTGAGGTAATGAGGTGAGGTTTGAAGATTCTAATCGGTTATATTTGTAGAGATTGAAGTGTAGAACAATTTTTGTAAAGGAAGATTTTGATTTGATTAAGGTTTGGCTTAGGATTTTTGAGGTTGAAATCATGGTTTTGATGAAGAAGGAAATGGAGGTGCTAGCTGTATAGTTGCTGCCGAGGATGACAATGGCTTCTTGGAGAAGAAATTTGCTCATATATATCTTGTAAGAAATAATGTGATTGGTTAACATAAAGCATAATTGCTTTTCATTAAAGCAACTTAATATCAATGGCTAAGATTTGATCTTTCATCCAAGATAAAATCTTAGCCATTCATTTGGCATTAAAAGGGATAGACTTCATTATTTTGCAGAGATTAACTAACTTTTGGTGTTAAAAATCATACACTGAAATTTCACCGAACGGGTGAAACACCATAACCAGGTAATCAAGCATTGCCCAAAAATTAATTCCAGGTGTAACATCTTTATTTCTATCTATTTCTAATCTTATTCCCATGTTTTCCAAATGTGCCAAATCAGGGGTTTTGGCGGGGCCTGCAAAATACTATTCATGTTTTTTTTTATAAAATCGTTGGATCGTCTTTATCAATGTTAAAACTGTCAAAGTTTTGAAATTATGACTAATAAAGCTCAAATTAATTTTTAACTAATTTTTCGGATGTTACATGGTTTCTTAACTTTTCTTCTAAGACCTGGATCATTGACTTCAAAGGTAGAAGTGATGATAAGTTAGTTCTGACACTGGGTTTTGAATTTTTCTAATTCAAATTCAAATTTGAAATTCAAGTTTCCCTCATTTTCTTGAACAATATGCTATTTTACTGTAAGTGAGCTTTCTGGAGTATGGTATCATTTCCTTGATGATTCTTTGATCTTCTTGTCTTCAATCAGAACTTGTTTGATGAATGAATCATTACGAGTATGATGATTGAAGATATTCATTCTCAGAATTTAATTGATATCTTCATTATGGATGTACTTTTTGAAGTCTAGTGCTACTTTTTGAAGTCTTGAGTCTTGATTTCTTGTACTGGTTATTTTTCTTCAATCGTTAGGCATGTTAAGCTTGTACTTTGGTCGTAATTCTCACTTTCATTTAGTCCATATCTCTTAAAACAAGATTAAGCATGTTTGCACATGTGAAGTGAAATTATTCTCGCTTAAATAAGCCTTGTTATGCTAATAATCTCCCCCTTTTGATGATAACAAACCAATTTGAAGAAAATATTTTGAAGAGATATTAAAAGAAATATTACTGAAATATAAGCGTAATAATTCATATTCTTTCAACACATCATAGGGGATGATTTTCAGGAAGATCTTTTCTTTAACGCATGATATGAAAAATGTTTAATTGCCTTAAGTGACTTGAGTCATGGCTATTGTCATTTTCCTTGAACCTTAGGATAGGCTTAATTTCTTTCTGAAAGGTATTAGAGCAAGGTGTTTAAAGGAAATATCGTTTAAGCCTTGTTCATACAATTTTATTCTAAAGAAATTTTTTTGAAGATCCAGGTGCTTGATTAGAAAAACAAGTATTACTTGTGATATTTCATCTTGATTAATTCCATATTCAACATATCTTTATCCAAATAAAATTTTGAAAATGAATGCTAAAAAATATATGATAAACATACCAGAGCATTGATAATTTACAGAGAAAAGCATGTTGATGCTTATGTAGTTTATGATGCTCAGAGAAAACTTGAGATAATTTTATGAGCATGTTGCCATGCAAGGTCTCTGAAGCTCAATAGGGATCAATCCCTAGATAAAAATAGAGAAAGAGCCAGAGCAAGAACATAGATAGTTAAGAACTCTAAACATGGTTATTAGAACTACAATATGTAAAGAGTTTAAGAAACTCTTTTTATAGATATCATAGCATTCAGAGCATGATATTTTATAAAATGAACGCTTAAAAAATGACATGGTTTTTATATTCTTGTATACAATATATATCAGAGCACTTGCAAAACATATATTAGAGCATCCTTGCATAAGTAATCAGAGCATTAAGATGATATGTATCAGAGCATTAAAACAAATATAAATGTATATCCTAGGGCAAGCAAATCATAGAAATAAATCATAAATGATAGTATTAAAAACAAAACGATGGAGAAGTTTCAGAGCAAAGAACAATAGCAAGAAAAAAAAATGTTCTAAAAAAAATGAATGCATATGTTTCAAGATAGTCTCTGAGAAGGCTCCCCCCAGCAAAACTCCCTCTATCTTCCTTATCACAATAGATTTTCTTATATTTCTTCTCCTTTTTTTGTCATCAACAAAAAGAGGTGTGTAAAAATCCAGGAGTACCATCATCAGCCACGGCGCCTGACTTCACAACGGGTTTCCAATAGTAGTGCTTCATGCCTTAGAGACATTACTTCTAAATTATACAGCCTATTGTTGATGAGGCATTGTTCATACAGCTATAATTGAACTTCTGTGTAGTTTGGCTATGCTGCTGATATTGGTTGACTTGATGAGGGGTCACTACCCTAGGCCAGAGATGGGTAGGTATATTGGAGACAGGAGGCTGTTCTAACCTAAGAGAAGAAACAGTGGCGAGAGACTCAAGGCTTTCTTTTGAAGAAACTCCTTCAGACCTTGATGACTTAATCTTGGAAAATGTCACTTTCTTAGAAGCAGATTCAGAATCAAAAGATCTTGAGCTTGTCTCATTTTTAGAGTTTGAGGCCATGCTTGATTTACAGGGCGAGCCCCCATATTTGACAATTATCTTAAGCTTTTTACTCTCATCAGAACTATCTTCAAGAATGATTAGCTTCCTTTTTCTTCCTCTCCCTTCAGTTTCTACAGTTTCCTTTTCAAGAGCGGCATCCTTTATTCTTAGACTCTGTTTCTTACCGCCAGATGTTGCTGCACCAATAGGTTTCCTTAGGGTTCTGAAAAAGTTAAAGGTATACTCCATTCCTTCCATATGCTTATACCACCCATTTGCTAGAGGGTAATGCATGTAGTCAAAAATCTTGGTTAACATAATCCCATAAGGAACAATAGCGGTTCTCTTTTTTTCTAGAGAAATAGTGCTCAACATGTAATTAGTAATCAATCTGGGCAAGTTTACTTTTCTCTTTGTCAATAAGTAGAAAAGTGACATGTAGTTTATTCCCTCTCGACGGTGCGTGCTTCCTAATCTTTGAAGCAGAGAGAATTATATAACAGTGAAAACCTGCCTTGTATTAGAGGCTAATGAGGATGTAGTAATCTCACCAGGATAGTATCTTGAAGAACCAGTGAGACATCTGGAGACTTCCTCTGTTGAGACTCCAAGAGTCAAGAGCCAGTCTTTTCTAGAAGAGCATTTGAGTCCTTCATCAAGAGAATTGATGATGTTGGAAAGGTTGGCTATACTCAGTTCTCTATCAACACCTCTGACATAAGAGGTTAGCACTGAGTTAGATACTTAGACTAACTGGGAGTAGAAGGAAGTGACTATCCCAGTAAAAACCCGATCGGTCAGGTTGAAAAAACCTTCCCATCCTTGAAAGGAGATGACCTCCAGGAGGATGAGAACCTAAACCATTAATTCTTGAGTAAGCCTTTTCCCCAAGGCTACAGGCAATGAGAAAAGTTGTCAGCATAGTGTTGCTGGTGATGAGGTTCCTTAAACATGAGGAGCGTTCCCATGTCAACAATGCAACATGAACCGTGTTTTTCTTCATCCATGATCGAGGTTGTGTATAATGGAACAAGAAAAGGTTGAAGCTTGAAGAGGATTGAGATTACGATTACAAGAAAGAAGGTTTGAGAGAAGATAGTTGAGGTTACAAGAAACAGATTTTTGGCAGAAGATGAATTGGTTGAGGTTAAGTGTTTGAGGTTAAAGATAATAGTAAAAGGTGGTGATGTTTGAGGAGTGAAGGTTATTTATGTGATGTGACGTGACTGATTGAAGATGAAATGACGTGGGAGAGAAAAACTTAAAAGATAGGGAATTATCTCGCTTCTTCATTCTTCTTTACAAAAGAAAGCTTTCTGACTCTTAAGTGCTTTTCCTTAAGAGCTTTCTTTTTGAGCTTCACTACTTACTTTCCAATCCGTCGGTGGCTCATAACATATTATTTATAAGTTCAACTTTAGATGCAGAATCCTTTGATCCTATAAAATCCTCAATTTTTGGCCCTCATCTCCCTTCTGACCATCCAAACACTTTCTAAACTTGCAAGCTGGAAAACTAATCTTCAAATTCATACCCGGTCTTGCAAACTGAGTTATTCCTTTTTGGGCTTCAGCTTGGGAGTTATGGCGAGAGAGAGAGTATCCAGAGAAGATTTACGTATGAATGCTTACGCAAGTTTAAAAGCAGTTAGGTTTAAAAGCTTTTCAAAACACAAAAACGATATTCAGCTAATGGCTTTGTGAATATATCTGACACATGGTCTTCAGTATTCACAAACATCAACTCAACATCTCCTTTTTGAACATGATCATGTATAAAATGATGTTTAACATCAATGTGCTTAGATCTAGAGTGCTAGATTGGATTCTTTGTAAGATTAATAGCATTTGTGTTATTATAGTAGATAGGGATTTTGGAATACCTTAAGTGATAATCTTCTAATTGGTTTCTTATCCACAGCATCTGGGTACAACAATTTGTAGCAACTACATATTTCATCTCGACAGTAGAGAGATAAATCATGTTCTGTATCTTGCGTGACCATGAGATTAAATTTCTTCCAAAGAAGCAGCAACAACCACTTGTGCTTTTCCTCTTAACTTGATCTCCCACAAAGTTAGCATAACAAAAGCCTATAATATCACAAGAAGTAGCTTTCTCGTACCATAAGCCAAGATTAGTAGTACCTGCTAGATATCGAAGGATTCTTTTAACAGCACTTAAGTGTGATTGTTTTGGGTTAGATTAAAATCTAGCACAAATTCCCAGACTTAGTTAAATGTCTGGTCTACTAGCTGTAAGATATGGTAGTGAAGCCTTCTCACTATTCTCATCAGCATCTAGGGGTATTCATTGGATGCATGTTGAATTTCTTCCTTATTGGTTTTGCTTGATCCATATTCAATTTCTTCAAAAGCTCTTTTATATATTTTTCTTGGTGGATCAGGATTTCTTCCTTTTGTTATTTTATTTGCAAACTAAGGAAGAATTTGAGTTCACCCATCATGCTCATCTCAAATTCACTTTGCATTAATTTTGAAAACTTTTCACATAGAGAATGCACGAAAGCACCAAAAATGATGTCATCAACATATATTTGAACTACCAGAAAGTCATTATCTTGTTCAAGAGTAAAAAGAGTTCTATCAACTTTATCTCTCTTGAACCTATTCTTCAGTAAGAAGGTGCTTAGTCTATCATACCAAGCTCGTGGAGCTTGTTTCAGACCATAGAGAGCCTTTGTTAGCTTGAAAACATGGTTGGAAAGATTTTCACTCTGAGAACGAGGAGGCTGTTTTTCATATACTTCCTCAGAAATAAATCCATTTAGAAATACAGACTTAACATCCATTTGGTAGAGAATAAATCCCTTATAGGCAGCAAAAGGAAGTAGCATTCTAATAGCTTCAAGCCTAGCTACTTGTGCAACCAATCTTGCTTTGCTCCTGATAACCTCACCAGCTTCATCAACCTTATTCCTGAACACCCATTTTGTGCCAATGATGGTCTTTTGTTTCAATCTTTAACAAGAGTCCAGACTGTGCTTTTCTTGAACCGATCCAATTCTTTTTTCATAGCATCCATCCAAATTTGATCACCCAAAGCTTCTTCAACAGATTCAGGTTTGATTGTGGAGATGAAACCGCAGTTTGACATATCCCTAAGAGATGATCTGGTTCTCACTTTCATGGAAATGTCTCTAAGAACTCTGTTTTGAGAAACTGCCTTCAAATCAGAAACTCCTTTGTAGTTTTTATGACTTTGAGGTTTTTCAACTTCTTCATCATCTTTAGACTACTCTTCTTTATGTTTAGAAATATAACTTTCTAATTTCTTAGGAGTTTCAAGCAAGCTTTCTGAAGTATTTGTGCTCGGGAACTTACTTTTTGATGCATTGGCTTTCATCATCTTACTATCAGAGGTACCTTTTAGATTCATCTTTTCAAAACTTTCTTTTAGATCTTCAATATCATCAGCAAGGTCCTTCCTGAGCTTTTTGAACTTGATTTGTATAGTCTCTTCCATATAGAGTATTCTCTTATTGTGTACCCTGTATTCTCTTTGTCTATATCTCTTGCAAGCTTCTATTTTTCCTTTCAGCTACCCTATTCTGTTAAGGAGTTCTAGGAGCAGAAAACTAGTGAAGGATGCTATATTTTCACAAAACTCTTCAAAAACATGATTCTCAAATTCTTCTCTATGATTAGATCTAATAGAGCTGATTTGGAAATCTTTTTCAATACAAACATGTTTTGCAAAAACTTGGAATCTTTCAATCACCTTATCCTTAGATGCTAGAAAGATAATCCATGTAAATCTAGAGTAGTCATTTACTATGACAAGGAAATATCTCTTTCTAGCAAGACTAGTAGTCTTGGTTAGTCCAAAGAGATCCATATGTAAAAGCTCAAGTGGTCTAGTAGTTCAAACCACATGCTTGTCATGGAAAGAAGCTTTGATTTGCTTACCTTTCTTATAGAAATTAAAAGTTGAATTCTTATCAAATTTGATCTTTGGAAGGCCTTTAACAAGCTCTTTCTGAGAAAGCTCAAAAATAAGCTTTATATGAGCATGCCCAAGCTTCTTATAGCACAACCACTTATCATCCATAAAGGATGTGAGACATTTTACATTTTGATCTCTCAGACCATCCAAAGATAATACATAAGTGTTATCATGCCTCTTACTAGGCAAAATAACATGTTTTGAATTTAGACTTACTACCTTGCATGCGTGAGCATTAAAGAAAACATTAAAGCCTTGATCACAAAACTGGCTGATACTTAATAAGTTATGGCTAGACCATCAACTAGCAAGACATCAAAAATTTGGTGAGAATCATCCTTACATCTCCTATGCTTGTAACTTTGCCTTACTTCCATCTATGACTTTTACTGATCTAGAGTTTTTAGATCGCAGATTTCATAACTATTTTCTTGTTTCGGACATATGCCTTGAATAGCCACTGTCCATGTACTACTTGTTATCAGGCTCCACATGTATTCTTAGACAGACTTTCAACAAACACATTTTTTATTTTATGTACCCAAATTTTCTTGGGTCCTCTTGAGTTAGTCTGAGGAGAAAGTTGTCCAACTTTTTTGATAGACTTATTTTTGATGAAGCATTTTTCAAGTAGATGTCCCTTCTTAAAATAGATAGTACAAGAAACTTTCCTTTTTTCTTTCTTGAAGAAATTTGATTTTCTTTTCTCATCAAACTCTTCCTCATATCCTAATTCGATTTTCTAAAAATATGGCCATTCACCTCCAAGCATTAAATCAAGATTCCTTGATCCATTTACCATTTTTTCTAGATCAAATTTAAGAAGCTTTGAAGTTCTTTCAAGCTCAGAGATGACCTTCTAAGTGTTTCATCTTTGTTTGCAACTTCAGATTCTAAGACATTGAATTTTACACTTAAAATTTTATTTTCTCCTTTCAATTCTTCTTTTTCAAGCTTTAGATTCTCAGTTTTTGTCTTGGCCATTTTAAGTTCTGAAACAGTTCTTTTCTGTTCCTTTTTCAGGTTGACATAATGTGAGGGAAGAATTTGAGAGACTTCAAGAAGTTCTTCATATAAAGATAAGGAGTCATCATAGGAAATATCGGAGTTAGTGTAATTTACCTTAGATTCACTTTTTAATGAATATCCTGCCATGAAGCATAGGTTAGCAACATCCATCTCCTCCTGATCTTTTGATCCTTCATTTTTTCAGATTCATTCCAAGTAGCCAGCATGCCTTTCTTTCTCGGCACAAACTTTTTCTGTGAGCCTTTGAGCTTAGGATAGTCTTGTTTGAAATGTCCTTTCTCCCCATAGTGATAGCAGATGACACTTTCAGGCTTTATCTTTTCTATCCTTCTTGGGGTTAATATCCTATTTTCTTTTTATTTTGCTTCTCTAGACCTTGGACATCCTTCTCACTAGCATGGAAAGTTCGTTTCCATCTTATTCTTTTGTCTTATTGTTGGTTTTTCCTCTTCATCAGAGGTTTTAGCAACTTTCATTGCTTTAGTTTTGTTTGCCTTTTGATGAGATGATTTTAAGCCATGGACTTTCTTTTCTTTGTGGATTCACCATGCATCTCAGAAAGCACTACCTTGTGAGTCTTAAATGACCTAATGAGTACATCCAAGCCGAGAGTTTGAAGGTCTTTTGCTTCAGTAATGGCTGTGACCTTAGGTAGCCCTTTGGCAGGGAGACTTCTTAAGATTTTTCTAACTGTTTCTGACTTAGAGTATCTCTTGTCTAATCCTTTTAGTTGGTTTATGATATGCATAAACCTTGTAGTCATTTAATCAATATTCTCTTGGTCTATCATTTTAAACATTTCATATTGATGAACCAGTATACTACTTTTAGTTTCTTTCGCTTGATCAGTGCCTTCATGCAGTTTGTGCAATCTGTCCTATATTTCCTTTGCAGTGTCACAAGCAATGATTTTATCATATTCAGCTTTGCTTTGTGCACACGTAAGTAGGTACATAGCTTTTGAGTTCAGTTGAACTCTAGCCTTGTGTTGCTTTGTCCACCTACTTCAGGGGACTTCTCTTGATGTTGAAGGTGCTTTATTTGTTCCTGGAACTTCCTCTATTGGAACATAGTCTCCTTCTTGTACGATTTCCCATAAATCAAGACCTATATATTTTATGAACAACTTCATTTTGTCTCTCTAATAGGCATAGTCTATTTATGGAGTGTCATTCAGCTATGTGAATATTTTGTGCCATTTGTTCCTTGAATTTTTATCCTTTGCAGTTGTTAAAATGCTTAACTCCTTAGAGGCCAAGCTCTAATGCCACTTGTAGGTAGAAAAGCATACAAGAAAGGGGGTTGAATAGTGTTTCATCTTTTCTTTCCCTATTTGACTTCTAAAATACTTTATTAAAAACTATCAAGTTATAAACTTGAAGTGCCGCAGAAAACAACATTAGCAACTTCAGAAAGTGAACTTTCTAAACTAAATATGTAATGAACGAGTGAAATTTTTTTTCTAGAACTGACACAATTAATAAAACAGTTATGGAATTAAAATAAGAGATGAAGAAAGAAAAGAGAGATACTGCACAAGAGATTTATATTGGTTCGGTTACTTGTCTACATCTAGTTCTCAACAACAGTTGAGTTCCACTTAATTTTTCTTAAACCAGAGAAAGATCAAGGATAGTCTCTCCAATACCCCTCCCAACCTCTCACTAGTGACCAATAGACAACCCCTACTATCACATATAACGCCCCGATTTTTTCCCTGTGTACAAAATGACCAAAATGCCCCTGAGGTCATTTTTACCTGGGAATCGAGGAAAGCCGGTCTAGGCAAACCTCGAGTGGATGTTTTGGTGTTAAATGGGGATTATGTGAGTTATGTGTGCTAATAGAGCAGAAGAATATCATTTTTGAGTTCTGATGCGCAATATGATAAAAATACCCTTGCGGCTAATTAACACAGAATTAATTGCCGATTGGACCCGGACTTCACCCGAAAGTTTGGAATGCAATTTTTAAGAGTTGTTTAATGTTTGTATAAGCCCAGGTGGTTCCGGGGAGTTTTCTGTAAAATTACTATTTTACCCCTAATTAAGGGAAAAATGAGCTTAATTATGTGATTAACAAAATATAGGCAATATTAGGCTCTAATTAAAGATTAACTCATTTTAATTATTAATCTTGAGTCAAAATAATTAATTGAGGTTGATTAGAGCTTAAGATTGCTTAGGAAAACTCAAAATCCTATCTTTAATCCAAGACATTATGTCATATCATCATGAATAGTGATTTCTCTCTCCAATTCAATGATTTAAGAAAATGTGTTAGTGTTTGAAATTCAAATTAGTTGAGTTTGACTCAAACTAATTGAACTTAATTCCTCTAAATATTTATGACCACTCACTAATCATGCTCTTGAAATTCCTAAATACATGATTATCAACCTAACACCTAATTACCCATTCCTAACCATTTTCCTAACTAAATCTACCTCTAACACACATCCTAACCCACAATTAAGAAGCAACTTGCTCCCAAAGTTCTTCTAGAAGGCCATGGCCACCCATACCCCCCATGTGTCATTTCTCTATTTAAATACCCAAACATACACAAATTCTCATCTTCCTCCCATCCACTTTTTTGGCCAAGACTTTGTCCAAAAAGAGCTCTTGCAAATTCTCTCTTCCTTCACCTCTCTAAAACTCTCTTCTTTTCCTCCACCACCACAAGAACCACCATCCACCACCACTTCTCAACCTCAAACCACCATAAAAAAATAACCTTTCCATCCCTAAGCATTAAAGCTCAAGAAAACCTTTCCTCTCTTTTCTCTCTTTTGGCCGAAATCCTTCTTGACTCAAGGAGAAGATTTCTTCTCATTTTCTTTCACAAAAGACCAAGCTTTGCTCTTTCAAAAGATATCTTTGGTAGGGAGTTGTCTTAATGATTTCTATTCCTTTTTTTTGCTTTACTTTTGGTTTAAGATGTTGTAATGTTGATTCTTCCTTCCCCATCTACATTTTTGGTTCTTTATTTTGCTTTTCCTTTCTCTTTGTTTTCGGCCTTGATGGCCTACATAATGAAGAAACCAAGGCTTGATGATGAGGATCTTGTGTGTTGGTTGGAAAACCATCATTTAGTTGACCTCTAAAGCTTGAAGGTTTCACTTCTAAGAGTTTTTGGCAAATAAAATAAAGGTATTATGTTGTTTTAAAAAGTTAAATGGTAATCTTGAGCCTAGGACTCAAAAAGATAATAAATGGATTGCATTTATATTTATATTTCAAGTCCTTGCATTGCATATTTGTATTTGAGCTTTGCATTCAAATTTATGTTTCTTTGCCATCACCTAAATAATTAATCTCAAAGCCTACCTATAACATCCCCTGCTGCTTTATGGATTGACGTCTGTCCCCACAAACCAACACGGGTCTTTTCAGCATGCTTTGTCCTCACTCGCACGCTTCCTAGGAAAACTTCCCAGGAGGTCACCCATCCCAAAATTGCTCCAAGTCAAGCACGCTTAACTGTGGAGTTCTTTCAGTTTGGGCTACCGAAAAGAAGATGCATCTTGTTGGTATAGGTAGTACAAATCAATTCATATAAGCCCTCCTCAACTGTATAGTCCCATACCTATACAGTCTTAGGATCCCTCTCATTCGGGTGTGTAATCGGTTCATTCATGTACCCCTCCGCTTTCGAAGTCTGCCAGGAGCCGCTCCTTGTCCGTGCCTCCTTGCACCGGCGATCACTCCCCGACTTCGCAATCCTCGGGCGTTACACTACCTATTTCAACCTTAAAGTTGATTGTTGATTTAGAGTGAATACTCTAAGGGGACTAGAGCACTAAAATAAAGAATTGGACTTGCATTCATATTTACATTTCTTGTCTAGCATGTTTACTTTTCAAGCCATCACCTAAAACTTAAAGATTAAAACAAGAGCTTGCATTTTCATATCACCTAAATAATTAACTCGAAGCCTACCTATTTCAACATTAAAGTTGATTGTTGATTTAGAATGAATACTCTAAGGGGCCTAGAGCACTAAAATAAAGAATTGGACTTGCATTCATATTTACATCTTCTTGTCTAGCATATTTACTTTTCAAGTCATCACCTAAACTTAAAGATTTAAAACTAGAGCTTGCATTCTCATATTTATATTCAAGCTTTGCATATCGTATTTATGTTTCTCTTTCCATCACCCTATAATTCCAAGATTAATAGTGAAGCTTGCATTGCACGTTTAAATTTATGCCATCACTTAATTAATCTAGTGCTCAAGACTCATCCTTTTAACTCACATGAGAACTTTGACTCATGGAATATATATCTTTATAAATCTAAATATCCTTTTATTAAGTTGTCTAATTATGCTACTAATTTGAGATTATTATTTGTGAATAAGAATTGATTATATGAATATTTATTGATCTAGAATTAATTCCAAGAAAAACTAGTTACTAGAAATGGTTATTATTGCAATTTTGCATGCCTCTGGAAAAAATTAAATTCTGATTTCTGTTCTAACATTTCCAGATCTGATGTATGTTGTTTGGAGTAGTTTAAATGTGTGACAATGACTATTAATTGATGTGATAATTATTCTTGGCACCTTAGGCAAGACCAGTAGCTAAAAAGGGTAAAAAATATGATTTTTAGAGCTTTCAAAAATTGAAATTATAGATTCTATTCCAGCATACATTGAATTGGTAAAAATGTGTTTTGACATGTGTAGATAGGTTGAAATCCATAATAAATGGTTTAAAAATTAATTTTAGCATTTTAGGAAAAGTTGGTAATAAGAAAGGGTAAAAAACGTAACTTCTAGAACACTGAAATTGTTCAACTTCAATTACTGCCCAATTCTGTCCATCATTTTTTAAAGATCTTCTTGAGCATAATAATTAGTGGAAATTATTGTAATTGTTCCCTTAGATGCATAAAGAAATAAATACATAAGTTAAGTTACCCGATTTTGAGGTTTTACTGTTTAAGGGCTAATGAACGTGCTTATTTCATGATATGATTGGTTCATAATATATTGTGAAATTTATGTGATGATAATGTTGCATACTTGGCCATGCATTTATGTGATTTATTGTGGCATGTTACAACTCCACTTGGAATATTTGAGGTGCATGTGATAAATGAAATGTAAGCATGTGATATTATATGATATGATTGTGCCTTTGCATCTCAACACAACATGTTAAGTTTAAGGTGACATAAAGCATATGGAAATGATCGTCTAGACTCCCCGAATTAAAGATTATGAGAGATGATCCAAGTAAGTTGTATTTTCATAATAAGAAAGGCAAGGAAGTGATGTGTTTTTCTCCCCCTCTATTACCCTATGTTAAATCTAGCGACAGTTAATTAGGTTGAGCTCATCCTAGGCGATTAGTATGTTGGTTGGTTTTGGTGTTAATTTTTAAATCGCCGGGGAATGCATGTTGGTTGGATTTGGCATTAACTTGAGATGGTGGATTGATGAGAAAGTAACTCGAGAATTCATTCATGAGAAAGTGCATAATCATGGGTCCTTTTGCATTCCTATACATGTTAAAAGATTTTTGACTCATTGCATGCCGCATCATGCCTTCCTTTATTTTGCCAATGCTTTAGTTCTCTAAGTTATCTTTGTTATGAACGTACAAATTATTAAGTAGGAATATGTTATCCGCATGTGTTACTAGTGCATTGAAGCATTGTCATGCATACATGAGATACCTGCTGCATTCATGTATTAAGATTCATGCTAACAGATACGGGCCTCAGTTAATGATATTTGGAACTTAATAAATGAATCTTATTTATGCCCACTACTTTCATAATGAAACCCGAGGTTCCTGGAGACGATGATGATGTCATGTGTGTGTGGGGATGGAAACCCTACTGAGATTCTTGTATAAGTTTCTCACTCCCTCTCTATTTTTCCATCTTCATCTTCAGACAAGGTTGATGGCGACGCCGGTGGACTACTTTGAAATGCTGGCACAGAAGTTGCATGATAGCCGAGATCAGAGTAGCACGACGGAAGCGGAGATGTAGGCCTTCCCGTCTATGATGCTTAAGGATATTTTGTTTTCGCACCTTAGTTTCTAGCAAAGGGTTTAGCCATGTTTTAGTCATGCTTAGCTTTTGAATCACTGTTTCCCTCAAACCTTTAATTGGTGAGCTTAATGCTACTATATTAAGTAATTGTATTATGGCATAGAACCTTTGATGTTATTAATGTATGCTTTCATGGTGTTATGATATGCTTAAGATTTGATTGGTTAGTTCCTATTTATTCTGTGTTTAGTTCTTTTTTGGCTTGTATGCGTAACGTACAACGAAGTTCTCTTAAGTTGCGTGGCTCATGTTTTTCGTTTTAAGTTTAAAAAAAAAAAATTCACCCATATATTTCCGGTAAGTATATTTTCTAAAGACCTAAAGCTAAGAACTAAAACAAAGAGTAACGACTAATAATTAATCTAAGTGCGTCCTAGGCACATTGGGTTAAATATTAGGGTGTTATATCACAAACCAAGTAGTTATTCACCAGTCTTTACAAGTTGAATCGAGTAGTCTTTAACTAGCCTCTCCAAGCTAAACCGAGGAGTCTTTAACCAGCCTCTCCAAGCTAAACTGAGTAGTCTTTAACCAGCCTCTTCAATCTAAACTATGACCAGTAAAGTACCTTTACTATTGTGTTGCAAGTAGTCTTTGACCAGCCTCTCCAAGCTAAATCACACCAATCACTACTGGATCGAGGATACAAATATTTGTGTTTAGGTTTGTAACTCAAACTAACCTATACTCAAGTTTCCTTAAGATATACAGTAAAAGATTTGTGAAATACTTAAATGATTTCTTTCTAGTTATTCTTCCTTGGAAGAACATATGAATAATAAAGAACTTAGAAAGAAGATTTTGTGGACATGGAAATGATTACAAATAGTAATGATCTTTTCAAGAAGATGAATGAGAAAATTTTTCAACGTTTCTCCTCTTTTGCTCAATGTTAATCCCTTACACTTTTGAAAGCGCATAATCTCTATTTATAAAGGTCTTCGTTGTGTCTGTTGCCTTTGATCAGACTTCCCAGGGACACATGTTGATCATTCATTTGTGTCTTAGAAAGATATTATAGAAGAATAGCTTGTCTGTTTGTCAGAGCTATTACAAAAGCCGTTGCAATTTTGAGGTTTCTAATGTCCCTTCAGAAACTACTCTACTTTCTGAATCGTGGTTTCTAAACTTTTCTTCTACGACCTAGATCATTGGCTTCAAAGGTAGAAGAGATGATAAGTCAGTTCTAATACTGGGTTTCGACTTTTTCAAATTCAAATTCAAATTTGAAATTCAAATTTTCTCTCCTTTTCTTGAACAGTACACTGTTTCACTGTAAGTGAACTTTCTGAAGTATGGTGTCATTTCCTTGATGATTCTTTGATCTTCTTGTCTTCAATTAAAGCTTGTTTGATGAATGAATCATTATGAGTGTGATGATTGAGAATAGTGTAACACTTTGTTCTCAGAATTTACTTGATATCTTTATTGTGGATATCTTTTTTGAAGTCCTGAATCTTGGTTTCTTGTACTGGTTGTTTTTCTTCAATTGTTAGGCATCTTGAGCTACTTTGGTCATAATTCTCACTTTCATTGAGTCTATATATCTTAAAACGAGATTAAGCATGTTTGCACATGTGAAGTAAAATTATTCTCGCTTAAATAAGCTTTGTTATGCTAATGATAGAACGTGCTTGTTACTTCAAGAAACTTAAGACAACCATTAGTGGTTTTTCAAATGATTTTCTTTAAATTAGCTTTGTTCTCATTCAAAACTCATTAACACTTCTTGGAGGGGTTTTGAAGCTAACAAGTTACTCTTGGGAAAACCTGAGGAGGGGACTTCATGAGGAGGTCCCTACTCTAAAAGAAATCTTCTCTTTCTAAGGATGGAAAGACTTTCTTGAGATTAATGATTAGGTCTTTCTTTGAATGGTGATAGCTTTCTATTCCCAACTCAAGGGAACAACAAAATCTCTACTGAGAACCATTATAAAAGACTACTTGCTGGAGGTTGGCTTTTCTAGCTTGTCAAATGTTGTTGGAGAATTATATGAAGGGATAGTTTGCATGCCTTACAATAACTATCCTTGCTCATTGTGTATAAATGAAGGAGACATGTCAAGATATCTCACGGACTTAATAATGCACAAACCTAGTAAGATAAACTGCCATGTTGAATGCTAAAGCTAGAAAAGAATTTACTATTGTTTAGTTTTCAATTTTGCCAAGATTAGGAAGAACAAATGTGTTTATAAGAATGGATTTATACTATTTTCTTTCTGAGAAAAAAATGGATTTTCCTAGATTGATGATGGACTACATGCTGAGTGCCATTACCAAGGATGAGAGAAAAACTGTTGCTATTCTCTATGGGATGCTTTTGACCAAATTGTTCCAATATATAGGCTACCTTCTTGTTGAAGAGTGGTTTTAAATTATGCTAGAAATAGAGTTCACAATTACCTTCTTTAAGATTGTGAGGAGCAAAAAAGCTATTGTGAAGATCATTTCCAAGAGAAGAAGAGATTAGAAAGCCTAAGAGAAAGACCAGGAAAGAAGAGAGAGAAAAGAGGAAGAGAAAGCTAGTTCCGCCTTTAAAAAGTGATGATTTTGAGGAAACTAAATATGAAAATGTTTCAATCTTCAATATAGAGAAGAGAACTAAGCACAGGGAAGACAAAAGACCAAGGTTGGAGCCCTCCAAATAGTTAGAAACTAGTGGAATCCTTGAAACATGAAAGACCTAGAAGGAGGCCTAACAAGCTTCCTATGATGAGGCAAGATATTGAACATAAAAACAAAAAATTACCCAAGGATGTGCCAAGAAGCTCATTGATCTTGAAGGACATACTTGAGGTTGAGCAAGCAGGGCTTCCAGTTGAGGAGATAGAATTCTCTATGGATGAAGAGGAAGCAGAGAAAGTTCTTAAGGAGAATAAAATTCTCCAAGAGAAAAAGAAAATAGAGGAAGCTCAAAGTGTTCAGTAGGCTAAGGGGATCCAAAGCTCAAGTAGAAGAAGCACAAGGGTTCCAAAGTTTGTAGGAAAACTTCTTAGGATCTTCCTTACCATCTCAGAGTTTAAGTATCTTTTACCTAAACCTTTGATTTGGTTAACTATGTGCATAAACTTGGTGGTCATGTTATCAATACTCTCTTGTTCAATCATTTTAAACATTTCGTATTGATGGACCAACATACTTATCTTTTTCTCTTTAACTTGACCAGTACCTTCATGCAGCATATGAAGTATATCCTAGATTTCTTTAATTGTGTCACAAGCAATGATTTTATCATATTCAGCTTTGCTTAGTGCACATCTAAGTAGGTGTTTGGCCTCTAAGTTCAACTAAACTCTTGCTTTATATTCCTCTATCTATCTACTTCTGGGAACTTCTTTGGAGGTGGAAGGTGCATCTTCGGTTCCTGGAACTTCTTCCATTGGAACATAATCCCCTTCATTAATGATTTCCCACAAGTCAAGACTTGTGTATTTTATTAACAACTCCATTCTATCTTTCCAATACACATAATCTCCATCATTAAAGAATAATGGTTTGTCTATGGAGTGTGTAACACCCCGATTTTTCTGTCCGAGGGAAATGACCAAAATGCCCCTGAGGTCATTTCCTGACCCGAACTCGAGGGTAACCAAACTCGGTCATCCTCGAAGGGTCAACTCAATGTTTGAAGGGGATTGAATGGCCTTTGAATGCTTTCGGAAGCGAAAATTTCTGCTTTCGCAGCTTTGGTCAAAATGACCAAAATACCCCTATAGCGTTTTTACGCGGGTAAAGGTGCCGTTTGAGCCCGGAACTTTCCCCAGAGGTTTAAAAACATGATTTCATGTGTCTAGAGGTCTCTGTTCAAGTCCCGGTGGTCCCGGGCAGTTTTAGTGCAAAATTACGATTTTGCCCCTAGAATAGTGCTTTTGAGCTTAATGACGTAATTAAGCAAACCTAAGCAATATTAGGCTCTAAACGAAGATTAATTTATTTCCCTAATTAATCTAGAGTCAAAATAATTTATTAAAGTTAATTAGAACCTAAAATTGCTTAGATTAAACATTAAATCCCTTTTTAGAACTCAAGACTCCTAGTCTTGGAATCTTGAATAGTGTTTTCTCTCTCCAATTCCTTAAATCAAGGAAATGTGTCTAGAGTTGTTTAGACTCTAAATTGAGGATTTAACTCACTAATGGTGCAAGACCACTCCTTAATTATGTCTAGACCACCTTAATTACCCATTTACCTTACCTAAACACTTTCTTACAAATTCCTAATCTTAAGCATAATCAAAGATACACCTAAACACAACTCTAAACCACAATTAAAATGCAAAGAAACCTCCCCCATGGGCTGATGCATATTCGCCATCACTCTCTAATTACCACACATATTAAATTGTTTTCTCACTCAAAGAGCCATGCTTGAGCCATACCTTGAGCCATACCTCACCATGCTTTGAACCATACCTCACCATACCTCAAGAACACATTATCTCACCTCATGGAACTCATGGAAAGCCTCCAATCTGCACCCTCATGGCCGAAACCTCCTCCTCCATGAGCTCCCTCCATTTGCTTCATTTCTCTATAAATAGAATGCCTTGAGGAGCTTGCACCACTTTTAGATCATTTGCTAAGTTTAGGAGCACTCAAAGCTTTTCCTTTTCTCTCAAAAGTTCTTGTGTTCTTCAAGTTCTTCAAGCTCTTCAAAGTTCTTCATCACCTTCATCTTCTTCTTCCATCTTCAAGTTCATCACACCAAGTAGGGATTTTCTTTCATGAATTCTTTCTTTAGAGTTCTTGCTTCAAGCTTTATGTTCATAGTCTCTCTTGATTCTTTTTAGAACTTCTTTTCCTTTTCTTGTTCTTGCTCATTTTCGGCCATGGGCCTTGGAGTTCAAAGAAATGAGAGCTTGATGATGAGAGTTTCATGATGATGTTCATCACTTGAAACAAACTCTAGAGCTTGATCTTTGTTCTTGAGCAAAAGTGTTTCTAGTTTTTCCTTTCTTGAACCTTTGAGAACTTTAACTTTGATGTTGTTTCAAAATGGTTCTAATGACTCAATGATGAGGTCTCATGATGTTGGTGTTAGTATATCACCAAGATCATGGATTCTAGAGTTTCAAACATTTCTTTTCCTTCCTTGAAGTTTCGGCCATTACCTTTCCTTTTCATGCTAGATGTTTGATTTTCTAAATATGTTATGTTGAGTTCTAAGAACTCTAGACTTTTACTTTGTCTTGGTTTGATGAGTTTGGGTTGAGGTTTAAGTTCCTTTAAAGTCTTGTTAAGAGCTCTAGAAAGATAAAATGAACTTGCATAATTTATTTTATGCTTGCATTCATATTTACATTCTTGCTATGCATTTTACTTTCAAGCTATCACCTAAGAACATAAAGATTAAAATGGAACTTGTACCATCACTTAATTTAATTCTCAAAGCCTTTCTATTTCGGCCTTAAAGTCGATTGTTGTTGGGCCTAGAGCACTAAAATAAAGAATTGAACTTACATCATCACCTAATTAATTTCTCAATGCCTATCTATTTCGGCCTTAAAGTCGATTGTTGTTGGGCCAAGAGCACTAAAATAAAGAATTGAATCTTGCACATTTACTTTCAAGCTTGCACGTTTAAGATTATGCTTCGCATATTTACCTCCAAGCTTGCACGTTACGTTTATGCCTTGCATATTTAATTTATGTCATCATTTTAATTTGTAAGCAAGATTAAAAATGAAAAGCATGAGCACGTTTAGTTTATGTCGCAACTCAAAGAACCTAGAGCTCAAAGACTTGCCCATTTCATTCCAAGTTAAAGTTTAATGTAAAACCATTCTTTGAATGGATGTTTTTCGGCCAAGTAGTGATGATGGACTTGCAATGAGTTTTCATCTATCTACTAGGACCAATAGTCTACGTTTTAAGTTTTCCTTAAAGCTTTACAAATCTTTATAAGGTTATGTCATTATAAGTTGTGATCCCAATCCCTTTTAGGGGATGGAATATATTTTGGTCTTTAACCTAAGGCTTCACTTAGCCTCTTGATGATTTAAAATGTCTTGCAAAGAGTTTTAGAAGTTCTAGATTGATTCCAAGAGAAACTAGTTAACTTATGTACCTAGAAATGTCAATTTACTTCTCTTATTGAGGCAAGATGTTTTCGGTTCTGATGTGATGAATGTAATGCTGTATGATGATGTTTTAATGTGTTGGAATGTGTGAAAATATCATATGATGATGTAGAAGCGATCCTATGCATGATAGGTAAGGAACTAGCTAACTAGAAATACCGTAAAGCTAGAATTTAACATAGTTTTGACCCATTTGTTTATGGAACTTTTCCAAACTGTTTTAATGGGGACATAATCAGATTTAGATTGTTTAGACATGAAAAACTTGGTATCATTTGAGTTAGAATTGAATTCTAGCACCTACGGGGAAACTAGTAACTAGAAAACCGTAAAAATGCAAATGTAGAACTCTTAGAACATTTAATTTTTTCTGGATTCTGTCCAGCACCCTTGCAACATGGTAAATATGATTAATAATTAGTCCTTAAGCATAGGAATGCCTTATAATTAATTTAGATTTAATCCATAGCTTTCAAGTAACGGAACTAAGAAAGGGTCTAAAACGTAAGTTCTAGAACCCCGTATTCACATGTTAGGATTTCCACCCTATGCTATTCAGATTTAAAAGTAAAATGAGAGGATTATGAATGATGTTTAAATATGAGCCTTAGGTGCTTAAAATATGAACGACGGATGTAGAGAACTATATCTCAAGATTAAGACCCGTAAGGGTCAAAGCATAAGCTACCGTAAGGGTAAGCGTTTGGATGTTTTATGATGATGCATGAAGTATGCTAATGTTGATGATGTTATTCATATGAGGAATCTATGAGGTTATATGTTTATGTGGCATAAAGCAAATTTGGAAGGAAATTCGGTGTAATGACCGTTGGGCCACCGAATTTCCGACAAATTTGGGGACTTAAAGAGATTTTGAAAATTAAGGTACTAAGATGGGTTCTAGGATGACACCGGTTCGGCCGAGCACCTCCATAGAACTCATGTGACATCGGTACCATTTTATACTCTTAGGTGACACCGGTTCGGCCGAGCACCCCTAAGAGTTTTGCCCCCTAACCCGTACTCAGATAGTCGGGATTTATGATACGCTTATCGTTAAGTGGTAAGTAAGAACTAGTGACGACTAGTTAAGGTATGAGCTCATAACCTAGATGTATGACACGTTCTGGGTGACACCGGTTCGGCCGAGCACCCCCAGTTCGATTGTCTTTTAGGGTGGCCCATGAGGAAGAGAAGTTCATGATTATGATTATGTCACTAAGTTTTGTCCCATATGAATGTTACTATTGCCACTTTATGCCACCAAGAATGATGATGCTTGATGTTATGCTTTATGTATGTGCATTAGGTAGTGCCATGCATACATTTTCCAATATGTTGCATCCATGACATTAAGATCATCCTAAAATGAATGGACCTTGGCTAAAATATATTTTAAAGTTTAAAATGAACCGAATACATGCTCAGTCACTTTGTATAAATAAACCCAAGGTTCCTGAGGACGTAGATGATGACACCTAGGTAGTAGGAGGCCCTACTGAGATTCTTTAGCAAGATTCTCACTCCCTATACCTCTTTCTTTCCATCACGTCTTCAGATGGCGACGTTCGTAGTGTTCGTGGACACCCCGACATGGGAGGTGCACTATGACCCGGCTCCCGGGTCATATCATTTTGAGGGGCAGTGCACGGTGCGGGTTTTCATGTACGTAGGACGCCTTCGCTCATCCCTGCACACCCATCGCTTCTCCCGATCGCACCCTATGGCGACGACGAAGCGGGTTTTTTGAGCGCGGCGCAGACGCATGACGCAGAGAGTGCTCCGCATGCACACCGCCGCTTTAGCCATGCGAGACTATCCCGACATGCGTGCCGGACCTACTTCTGAGACCGACTCCGTCCGAGGACCCGCCTACTCATCCAGATAGCGAGAGCTCGCCTCTCCACCATTGATGAGGGAGGGCAGTGAGGATACCGTGACTCAGCCCCGACTTGCACGACGACCGGAGGTGCGGCCACATCGCGGGGGTCACTCTCGATCCCCGTTCCGCCTCTTTACGCTTGAGGAGCTCGCACAGTTTCCCGGATACTTGCCTCGTTCACGAGACGGACGTCAGTAGGAGGTGACGATCGACCGATGGAGTACCCGGTTAGAGCACACACCACTTAGATGGGGGTAAACCTTCTTTTGTTTAGAGGTTATCCCATTAGGTGCACTCGGGTAGGGGAGTAGATCATGCTTATGTTTATGTTGTATTTCCTTTCTTGTATTTTCCTTGTACTAAATTAAGTCCCACACTTATAAGTGGGCAAGTTATATATATATATAAGATGATTTTCAGTGATGTTCATGTTGTGCCTTATGTTATGATGTTGTGAGACATTTGTTTACCATACATGGTTTACCGCTTATCGCATCACGCGGCTCTCACTTTTATTTCAAAAAAAAATTACCCGTATTTTCCGCTAAGTAATTCAAAGTTAAATGAGAACTATGGAGTAACAGACTAATGATTAACCTAAATATGTTCTAGAGTATTGGGTTAAAAATTAGGATGTTACAGAGTGTCCTTCTGCAGTATGGATATTTTGTGCCATATATCCCAAGGATTTTTAACCTCTGCAGTCATTAGATTGCTTAACCCCTTAGCAGCCTGAGCTCTAATGTGAAATGTAGGTTGAAAAGTACACGGGAAAGGGGTGGTTGAATCATGCTTTGACTTTTCTTTCCTTTTGGTTCCTAAAAAACATTAAACAAGTACTATCAAGTATGAACTTAAAGTGCAGTGGAAACAATATCAATATATGTCAAAAGAGACTTAGTGGACTAAAATAGAGATATGAAACAAGTTAAAAAAAGTTTTCAAAAAAACAAATATAATGGGCACAAAACAGAATATAAAGGAGATTCAAGGAAAGATAAGATACTTCACAATAATTTTTATACTAGTTTAGCCAACCTGCCTATATCCAGTTCTTAACAACTGTTGAGTTCCACTAATTGACCTTTTCTCAACCCTAAGAAAGTCAAATAGTCTTTCACTAGCCTTCTCAAGATATCTTACATGACCAGTAGCTCACTCTACTGTTACTTTCATGTAGTCTTTGACTAGCCTTTTCAAGCTACCTCACAATGATCACTAATGGATCGAGTTACAAGAAATATGTTTGGGATGGTTCACTCAAACCAACAAATACTCAAGTTTTCTCTAGATGAAACATTGTATGAGCTGAAAACTTGGGTGACTTTTTTCAACTATTCTTCCTAGGAAGAAAGTATAATCTAATAAGAACTTAAAAAGAAGATTTTTTATAGAGGTGAAACTGATTACAAGCCGTAATACTTTCATCACAAGGTATTAATCAAGAGTCTTGAGTTGTAAGCACACCATTTCCTTTTATACTTGATCTTCATTTTTGACCGTTGCCTTTGATATGTTTTCCTAGTGACACGTGTTGATTTTCTTTTTGTGTCTTATAAATGAAGCCTAAAAGAGTAACTTGGTGTGTCAGAGTTACTTTTTGAAGTTATGGAAGCCATTGTCTAATAGCGGTTTTTGAGTCCACCTTCAGAAATTACTTTTTACTTTCTGAATGAGGTTTGTAACGCCCCGTTTTTCTCTAAACTTTTAAATGACCAAAATGCCCCTGAGGTCATTCTTACCCGAAACGCGAGGACGGCCGGCTTTGGCCATCCTCATAGGGTTCATATGTTATATGAAGGGGATTTTATGATTGTGAATGTCCAACGGAGCAGAAAAACCTCATTTCTGATATTTCTGTGCACAAATGACCAAAATACCCCTAACTTGATTTAAGGCCGTTTTAAGTTTTGACTCCGACCCGGAGATCAAAAATGATGTTTTAAGGCATGAACCATGTTGGTCTAAGTCCTGGAGGTCCTGGGCAACTCTTGGTAAAAATTACGATTTTACCCCTGTTTAGTGCATTTTAAGCCTAACGAGTTATTTAACTCAAACCTAAGCGATATTAGACTCTAATGAAAGGTTAATTAATTTTCTTAATTAATCTAAAGCTAAAATAATTATTTAAGGTTAATTAGAACCTAAAATTGCTTAGGGAAATTTGCAATTCTAATTCTTTCCTTTCTTTAAAGAAAAAACAACTATGAATAGTATTTTCACTATTCACATTTCCTTTCAATGCTTTCTCTTCCAAGAAAAGTTGTCATACATCAATCAAGGTTTTCAATTCATTTCTAAATTAAAAATATTTATGTCATTCAAATTCAAAAAGAATGAATTGTTTTTGTGGTCATTCAAGCTTTCAATCAAACTTTTCAAGACATTATGTCTTACACCACCTTACCTATGCTTTGGAAATTCAAAATTAGAAAATATTTTCTTCTTTTTTTGATATTGAATGCATGGTTCTTTCCACTCCTTTACAGCCCAAAATTTTATGATTTTATTCATTTAAAAGGTTTGGAAATAAGCTACATTGTTAGCCATACTTTAGGATATGCATAGCTAGACTTTTTACCATGCTTTGAATAACTAACACCATGCTTTAAACAAAGATATTTCCTCCCCCATGTGGCTGTAAAGTGGCCGAATTCTTTCCCCCCAAAAGGCCACCATCATTTTACTTATCTATAAATAGGTAGCTTAGGGAACTTGAAGCACCTTTGTTCATTTTACTAAAGCTTAGAGTTTAGAGCACTTTGAGGTTCTCTCTCAAGCTTCCAAGAGTTCTTCAAGCTCAAGTTCTTCCTTTTCTTTTCAAAAACCACAAGGTAGGGAGCTTTTCAAATAATGCCTTTCTTTTTTTTATCTTAATGCTTAATGCTTGATCTTGCTTGAATGATGTGTTGTGGTGAGTTTTCTCACAAGTTTCATTTTGGTTTTGTCCTTCTCTTTTTCTTTCATTTTCGGCCTCAAGGCCAAGGTAATGAGAGCTTGATGATGAGTGCTCTCCAAGATGAAACCATGAGTTCATCTTAAAGTGAGGCCTCTAAAGCTTGAACCTTTCTTAAGAAAAAGTTCCAATCTTTCTCCTTTTTCTTTCTTTTTCGGCCTGAAGGCCAAGATGAGGAGAGCTTGATGATGAGTGCTCTCTTAAGATGACCATGTGTTCATCCCAACATGAGACCTCTAAAGCTTGAATCTTTTTTGAGAAAAGTTTCATCTTTTTCAAGTTTTGGTTAAGAGAAGGTTATGTTTTTCATGAAACCTTTTTGGAACTTTTGGTTCCTTGATGTTTCGGCCATAAAGGTCTAAGGTACTTGGAAAAGATAGCTTGGTGATGAGGGCTTCATGTTGATGTTTGTCACATGAACAACCTCTAAAGCTTGAGTTTTCTTAAGAAAAGTTTATTATTTCCAAGTTTTACTCAAGAAATAGTTGTGTTTCTCTTGAACCTTTGAAAACTCCATCTTTTTTTTTGAGGTTTCGACCATGAAGGCCTTTGGAGCTTGAAAAAAAATGGTAGCTTGATGATGAGGGCTTCATGTTGATGTATGTCACATGAACAAAACTTTAGAGCTTGAACTTGGTTCCTAGACCAAGTATGTTTTCGGTTTTGTCCCTTTATGTTTACCATGAGTTTGGTTTTGATGGAAGTTTAAAGCATAGTAAAATACTCAATGATGAGGACTTGAGATGTTGGTGTTTGAATCATCAAGATCTTGGTCCCTAGAGTTCAAAAATGGTTTATTCTTCTTGATGAAGATTCAGCCATCTTCAAGTTTTTATGGTCATGATTCATTTTAAGTATTCAAGCACTAGTAGTTTCCTTTTCTTGTGAGGATGAGGTTTGGGTTGGAACTATGTTCTTTTTAAAAGTCTTGTAAGAGCTCTAGACAAGATAAAAGTAACTTGCATTCACGTTTACTTTATGCTTTGCATAGCATGTTTATTTCTATGCTATCACTAAACCCCAAGATAAGGAATGAACTTGCATAATGCACGTTTAAATTCCAAGCTTCGCATTCCATGTTTACATTTTAAGTCATCACTTAAGAACTTAAAGATGTAAAACGAAAGCTTGCATATCACCTAAAATAATCTCGAAGCCTTTCTATTTCGGCCTTAAAGTCGATTGTTGCTGGGCCTAGAGCACTAAAATAAAGAATGGAACTTGCATATTTACTTTCAAGTTTTGCATATTTACTTTGAGCCTTGCACATTTAATTTCAAGTTCTTGCATTTCATGTTTACTTTGAAGCTCTCACTTTACTCTCTAGTGAAGAATAAAATGGAATGCATAGCACGTTTACTTTTATGCCATCACCTAAGAGACTAGAGCTCAAAGACTTGCCCATTTCATCTTGAGAAAAGTTGAATCAAGAGGTATTCTCTTGAAATGTATTCGGCCATGTGATGATGAAAGCTCTAGGATGAGTTATTCATTTGTTACAAGAGCCTATAGTTTATGTTTCAAGTTTTTCCTAAACATAAGTGACATTTATAAGTATTTTGAGTATGTTCATATATTTAGGATTTTAACCATGAGTAAAGTTAAAGAGTTGCTGCCCCATGTATTTTATGAAAGTTCTTGACCAGTTAAATTGATTTCCAAGGTATTTTTGAAGTCCTAAAATTGTTCCAAGAGAAACTAGTTACCTATGTACATGAAAAAGAAAGTTTACACATGATTTGATGACTTACCAAATTCGGTTCTGCCATGATCATTTCCAGCACCTTAAATTATGTTTTGGGTGGTCTAAATATGTTTGAATACCTTGCCAAGTATATGCTAATTGTTCTAGATATTTTAGAGCATGTTTGGTTACTTTAATTGCTTGAAATGTGAATTCTAGAACCCCATAGATACAGAAAATATGAATTCTGTCCAGATTGATTAACATCCATAGAATCACATTATATGATGTCTAGATCAGTGAGAGTGACTCATAATTGGCTTAAGTATTAATTGTTGCATCATAGAAAAAGTCGGATGTGAGAAAGGGTTTAAAACGCATCTTCTAGAACACCGTAATTCATCTAATACAAGCTTATTGCCAAGGCTGTCCAGCCATGATTAATTAGGTTTTAGGACTTAATAAATCATGGTAATGAGGTTAATCAATCCCTTAGAGGTATAAGAAAATAATTTGAAAGTTTGAGGTTACCCGATTTAGGGGTTTCTACCTTAAGGGATGATTATGTGCCTCTCATTTAATGATGAATTGATGTGTTAGCTCATGACGTATGTGGTGCCATGTAAACTATTACCCTTATGTGATGATTTGTAATCTCATGTTATTGCTTCTTTAAAAGAACCTTAGAGATGCCGAAGTGGTAATTATGTGTTATGCATTAATTATGTGGCATCTTAAAGTAACATGTTAAACTTAGGGTGACTTAAAATATGAGAATGTAATCCTTTGAAACCACCAAACTAAGGGTGGGGACAATGTGATTCTATCCCCCTAAACCCGTACTTAAAGTCGGGAAGTTGACTTATCCCAAGGGATAAAAGTCTAGATACTAGTGACGACTAGTGTGGTATGAGCTCATAACCTAGAGATTTCTCAAAAGGGAGAAATATGAGGGCGGCCCCAGTTTAAGCGAAAGTTTTAATGTCACCTAAGTAACCAAGATAAGTCACCATGGGCCAAGTACCAAGTTATATGATTTATGTTCTATGATCCATGTTATGTGATTTGTATTCTATGATCCAAGTTATATGATTGAAGTCCCACAGTTTATTTCCCATGATTTATGTAAATACAAGTGATATGTTAAAAGGAACGGATCTCAGAGATTGAGACTTTAGAAAACTCATAATTGAACCAATATATGTCCATGGTTTTATAAATAACCCGAGATACCTGGAGACGTAAATGATGACACCTAGGATAGGAGGAGAACCCTACTGAGTTTCTTTAGTAAGAATCTCACTCCCTCTATCTCTTTCTCTCCATTACGTCTTCATAGTGAGATGGCGACGTTCGTGTTGTTCGTTGACACACCCCGGTGGGAGGTCCACCATGACCCAAAGCATGGGTCATTCCATTTTGAGGGCCGATGTACTGTGCGCATCTTCATGTTTTTGGGACGGCCGTTTGCACACCCCGTATATAGTTATCGCTTCTCCCCAACATCCCCCTATGGTGACCCCACGATCTTTAAGCGTGCACGGGCACGACGTGAGAGGAACCTACGGACCCACTCTGCCGGTTCAGCTGACATACCGGAGTATGTGCCACTATCGCAGCACTCGGAAGAGGACCCTGTAGAGGACTCCCCCATGGACCACGAGGGCTCTGCCCCCACTCCGCCTCGGCGACCGATGGGCAGCGAGGAGACAGTCACTCAGCGTCAGAGGCCTTCGGTGCCCGGACCATGACCCCGGCGTGGACGACACGTTCAGTCACAGGGCATGCTTGCACCCGCCGAGCTCCGCCCGTGGATTGGCTACGTTCCTCTGTACCCGAGATTCTGCCGTAGATTGGAGGGTAGCCCTTAGTGCACGCACGACACATAGTATGGATGAAACCTCTTTTGTGTTAAGGTTATCCACCTTAGGTTGCACGTGGGTAGGGATGTTTCTTTCTAGTTCATTTCCATTTATCCTGTATTTCCGTTGTATTCCTGTTTATTATGTACTTGAAGAGTCCTGCCCCGTAGGGTAGGCATATTATATATGAAGTATTTCAGTTGTGATGATGTTATGATTCGGAGCCACTTCTATGTTTATATTTCTGCACTTTATGATACCGACCCGGTAAGATACGCGCGGCTTCTATTTTAAGTAATGTTTAAAAAAAAAATTGGCTCGTATTTTCGTTAAGATATTTTTCCAAGAAAAAGAACCATGACAGTAAGTAATGACTAATATTTGGCCTAAGTACGTACTAGTAGTATTGGGTCGAATATTAGGGTGTTACAAGGTTTATGAATTTTTTCTTCTAGAAGATGGCACGATTGGCCAAGTTGAAAATTGATGACATTATTAGTCCCTAACTGAGTTTGACTTTAAATTTGAAATTCAAATTTGTCCTCATATTTCTGTATAAATGCACCATTTATAGTAAACATGTTTTCTATAGTGTTGTTTTAGTTTCTAGACATTCCTTTTAATATTCTAGGCTTCAATAAGAGCTTGTTGTCACTGATATATTACAATCATGATGATTGAAAGTGGTAAACTCACTTTGGTTCAGAGTTGGATTAAAATTTTCACTTGAATGACACTTTTTGAAGTCACGTGATACTTTCTGAAGATCTGAGTCTTAGTTTCTTGATCTTGATAATTTCCTTTCATGCTCTCACCTTACCAACATCCATTTCAAGGATTATTTTTCACTTTGTTTAAGTTCCAAATCTCTTTAAATGAGATTAAACATGTTTACACAAGATTTTGTGAAAATAAAACTTGTTTGTGAAGTTCTATGTTAATGAGAATGATCCTGTTTGTATACTCAAGAAACTCAAGCAAATGACTAATCCTTCTACAAAATGTTTCAATTAATTTGGTTTGGTCATCACTCAAATGCTTTCTGAAGTGTTTTGGAGCTAACAATATCCCTATTTTTGATGGTGACAAGCCCAATTTTGAGAAAATCATTTGGAGAGATTTTAAAAGAAATATATGAACAAATATTGGATAAAGAAAGTTCTATAATATTTCAAAATACATTTGATAGAATTTCAGAAGGTCTCATTCTTATGGTATGATGTAGATATTATCAAGACATTTAGCAACCTTAAGTGATTGTAATCAGAGCTGTTTCACTTCAAAGAAGGTTTCTGAAGTATATTAGAGCACTTTCTGCGAAGTATCAGAGCAAAATTTTGAAAAAGTTGGAGCATTTAAGCTTTCTGGACAAAAACAGCTTGATTTTAAGTCTTTTGTCTTTCTGAACTTAGGAAAATTTGAATAAAGAGGATAATACTCGTGATATTTATTCTTTATATTGAATCCATACACAACACAACTTTTTTCAAAACATTTTTGAAAAATAGTGCAATAACATAGTGTATAAAACATGCAACAGATAAGATTTGCACGCAAGGGAAGTTTCTGAAGCTCAAAATATATTGATCACATGTTTATGTCTATGAGAGCAACATAAAACATTTGGTCATAATACTTAAACATGTGTATCAGAGCATGAGTTGCACATGAGAAAACTTCAAGTTTGTGTGTCAGAGCATACATTTCAGAGCAAAATATATATATATATATATATATAGATATATCAGAGACAAAAGATATGTATCAGGGCTAAGCATAAATATATCAGAGCATATGATGGATGTATATAAGTACCAGAGCATAAACTTATAACTTATAAGACATATATGAAGATATATGATAAGGTTTTCAAGCAAGTGCAAGCATATCATATCACACATAAAAACTAAAACATGATGAAGTATAAAAGTTGCTATATATGTTCTAGACAAATAGTTCAAGGTAACAGGACAATAATAAGGAGAAAAAAAAATGTTCATAACTTAATATAAAAAGTTGAACAAAATGAATGCTGATTATGCAAAAAAAAAAAAAAAGAAGAAGTCTTTGAACTCCCCCTCAGCTTGACCCCTAGAATTTCTCAGTACAGAAAATTTTCTTCGTCTTTTTCTCTCTTTTCTTTTTTTTTTTCTTTTTATCCTTTTGTCATCAACAAAAAGACAATGTGCTAGAGACTAAGTCACACCATCATCAGTCCCTCCAAGTTATTGAAGAAGTTAAATAAGCAACTCTTCATGTCTTCTCATTTGGGCACCTATCTCCTAGTTAGAACCTTCAACCTAGTCCAACCTTAAGGCCATATTCCTTTGGTTGTGCACAAAAAGCTGGACCTCTAGGATACTCATTTGAGGCTCAAGTTGAGACTGGTTGGGAAGATGGATAGTGGTAAGTATTGATGGGGTAGCCTTTGGTGTAGGCTTAGGTGTATCTAAGGGAATGGTATCCCTAGACCTTGGTGAGTCATAAATGACTTCAAAGTGTTTAGCATTGATAGCAGCAATAGTTGGTGGTGTAGATGATGGTTTATCAATAATAGGTGGAATGACTATTTGTATGAGGGAACATGTAGAATTTCAGCAAAAGCAACAGTAGTTGTAGTAGTAGTAGTAATAATGGCAATAGGTAGAGAATTTGAAATAGGAACAGAAATATAATCAAGAGTAGGGATAGAAACAGAACCTAGAATAGAATAAAAAACAACAGCTGTTAGAGGAACAATTGGGGCATCTTCAACATGAGGATATTTAGTTTCTGAGGTCTTTTCTTTTTCCTCTTCCACTGGAGTTATTCTTATGGAAGAGGAAGGTTGAGGCACTATTAGAATTATAGCAGTTTCAAGTTCATCTGGTTCCTCAGCAGGTTGTTCTACAGTAGGATCCAAGGATTGAGAAAGCTCACTCATGAAGAAGTTGAGTTCCTCAAGTCTTTCCCCTTTAGGCTATGACTCCTTGCTCTAGACTTGTGACATAGACTTCAATATCTGTTGCATGGTTAGGGAGTCTTCATCATAGCCTTTAGGAGCTACTTCAGTTTCACCATCAGTTGTTCTTTCTAGAGCAGTTGTTGATTTGGTGGTGGAGTTAGTTTCTAAAGGTAACTGACTTCTAGGAGTTATAGCAGAGATTGGGAAAGAAGTGTACCTGAATTGCTGAGTCATTGACCTTGTAGGTTGATCTTCAATAATTATAAAGGGCTAAGGAATAGCAGATCTTGTTCTTTTTCTACTTGAACCTTGAATCCCTTTAGCTTTCTCCAATTTCTAGGCTTCTTTCAATCTTTTTTTCACTTGGAGAATTCTCTTCTCCTTGAGAACTCTCTTAGCTTCTTCCTTACCCTCTTCTTTAGAAAAATCTTTATCTTATGTAGTAGCCCCAACCTATTCAGCTTCAAGCATTTCTTGCAAGATGAGGATAGCTTTAGGCATATCCTTAGGTAAGTTTCTTTAGTTATGCTCAACATCTTGCCTTCTAATATGAAGTTTGTCAGGTCTGCCCTTGGGGAGCTTACTTTTTGATGTTTATGCCTCAATTTTTGCAGGTTTAGGACACAAGGCCTTTTTTTACTTCGTGTTCTACTTCTTTTTTTTCTTCTCATCTCAGTTTAGAAACGACTTCCTCAGACAAAGTCCTCTTAGATTCTTGCTCTATTTCCTTGGAGCTTTCTAAACTACTATAAAGAACAATTATCTTCCTCTTTGTCTTGCCCTTTTCCTGCTTTTATTCTTCTGTGTTTCAATAGTAACCATTGTTGTTAAAGATAAAGAGGATTGAAAGGAAAAAGGTTGAGGGTTTGAGGAAAATGGTGAAGGTTACAAAGAAAGAAGGTTTGTAAGAAGGTGAAACAGATTTGGTTGGGGAAAAAGTGTATACGGTTGAAGATGAAAAGTTTATGTGTGACATGTAAAGTAAAGAAAGTTATTTAAATGATGGGACATAAAGTCTGAAGGTGAAATGTCATGGGAGAGAGAAACTTAAAAAAAGTGGGAATTGTCCTGTCTTTTTCAATACTTTTAGTGTAAGTGATTTTTGAATCATGGAACCACTTTCCTAACTCTTTAACAACTTTCTGAACCATTAATAACAGAGTGTGAGTCTTCATAGCTACACAACTTCCTCATATATGAATAATCTTCCATGTTCTATGTAACACCCCGATTTTTCTGTCCGAGGAAAATGACCAAAATGCCCCTGAGGTCATTTCCTGACCCGAATTCGAGAGTAACCAACTCGGTCATCCTCGAAGGGGCAACTCAATGTTTGAGGGGGATTGGATGGCCTTTGAATGCTTTCGGAAGCGAAAATTTCGTTTTCCGCAGTTTCGGGTCAAAATGACCAAAATACCCCTATAGCGTATTACACGGGTAAAGGTGCCGTTTGAGCCCGAAACTTTCCCTAGAGGTTTAAAAACATGTTTTCATATGTCTAGAGGTCTCCGTTCAAGTCCCGGTGGTCCCGGGCAGTTTTAGTGCAAAATTATGATTTTGCCCCTAGAATAGTGTTTTTGAGCTTAATGACGTAATTAAGCAAACCTAAGCAATATTAGGCTCTAAACGAAGATTAATTTATTTCCCTAATTAATCTAGAGTCAAAATAATTTATTAAAGTTAATTAGAACCTAAAATTGCTTAGATTAAACTTAAATCTCTTTTTAGAACTCAAGACTCCTAGTCTTGGAATCTTGAATAGTGTTTTCTCTCTCCAATTCCTTAAATCAAGGAAATGTGTCTAGAGTTGTTTAGACTCTAAATTGAGGATTTAACTCACTAATGGTGCAAGACCACTCCTTAATTATGTCTAGACCATCTTAATTATCCATTTCCCTTACCTAAACACTTTCTTACAAATTCCTAATCTTAAGCATAATCAAAGATACACCTAAACACAACTCTAAACCACAATTAAAATGCAAGAAACTCTCCTCCCTTGGCTACAACATGGCCGAACAGCCATGCCCCCATTGACCACATGTTTAATTATTTTCTCACTCAAAGAACCATGCTTAAAGCCATACCTTGAACCATACCTCACCATACTTTGAAGCATACCTCACCATGCCTCAAGACCACATTATCTCACCTCATGGAACTCATGGGATGCCCTCCAATCTGCACACATGGCCGAAGCCATCCTCCACCATGAGCTCCCTTCATTTGTTTCATTTCTCTATAAATAGAATGCCTTGAGGAGCTTGCACCACTTTTAGATCATTTGCTAAGTTTAGGAACACTCAAAGCTTTTCTTTTCTCTCAAAGTTCTAGTGTTCTTCAAGTTCTTGGAGTTCTTCAAGTTCATCACACCAAGTAGGGATTTCCTTTCATGTATTCTCTTCTTTAAAGTTCTTGTTTCAAGTTTGATGTTCATAGTTTCTCTTGATTCTTTTTAGAACTTCTTTTCCTTTCTTTGTTCTTTCTCATTTTCGGCCATGGGCCTTGAAGTTCAAAGAAATGAGAGCTTGATGATGAGAGTTTCATGATGATGTTCATCACTTGAAACAAACTCTAGAGCTTGATCTTTGTTCTTGAACAAAAATGTTTCTAGTTCTTCCTTTCTTGAACTCTTGAGAACTTTAGCTTTGATGATGTTTTAAAATGGCTCTATGAACTCAATGATGAGGACTCATGATGTTAGTGTTAATATATCATCAAGATCATGAACTCTAGAGTTTTAAAATGTTCCTTTTTCTTCTTGAAGATTTCGGCCATTTCCTTAATTTTTTCTAAGCTTCATGGTTTGATTTCCTAAAAATATTATGTTGAGTTTTAAGAACTCTAAGCTTGACTTTACCTTGTTGGATGAGTTTGGGTTATGGTTTAAGTTCCTTTAAAGTCTTGTTAAGAGCTCTAGAGAGATAAAATGAACTTGCATAATTTATCTTATGCTTGCACTCATGTTTAAATTCTTGCTATGCATCTTTACTTTCTAGCTATCACCTAAGAACATAAAGATTAAAATGGAACTTGTATCATCACTTAATTTAATTCTCAAAGCCTTTCTATTTCGGCCTTAAAGTCGATTGTTGTTGGGCCTAGAGCACTAAAATAAAGAATTGAACTTGCATCCTCACTTAATTAATTTCTCGAATGCCTATCTATTTCGGCCTTAAAGTCGATTGTTGTTGGGCCAAGAGCACTAAAATAAAGAATTGAACCTTGCATCTTTACTTTCAAGCTTGCACGTTTAAAGTTTATGCCTCGCATATTTACTTTCAAGCTTGCACGTTTAAGTTTATGCCTTGCATATTTAATTTATGTTATCACTTTATTTTGTAAGCAAGATTAAAAATGAAAAGCATGAGCATGTTTATTTTATGTCGTAATTTAAGAACCTAGAGCTCAAAGACTTGCCCATTTCATTCCAAGTTAAAGTTTAATGTGAAACCATTCTTTGAATGCATATTTTCGGCCAAGTATTGATGATGGACGTGCAATGAGTTTTCATCTGGCTACTAGGACCAATAGGCTATGTTTTAAGTTTTCCTTAAAGCTTTACAAAACTTTATAAGGTTATGTCATCACAAGTTATGATCTTATTATCTTTTAGGGGATGGAATATGTTTTGGTCAGTGACCTAAGGCTTCTCTTAGCCTCTTGATGAATCAAAATGTTTTGAAAAGAGTTTTAGAAGTTCTAGATTGATTCCAAGAGAAACTAGTTAACTTATGTACCTAGAAACGTCAATTTAACTCTCTTATTAAAGTTAAATGTTTTCGGTTCTGATATGATGAGTGTGATGTTGTATGATGATGTTTTGATGTGTTGGAATGTGTGAAAATATCATATGATGATGTAGAAGCGATCCTATGCATGATAGGTAAGAAACTAGCTAACTAGAAATACCGTAAAGTTGGAATTTGACATAGTTTTAACCCATTTGCTTTTGGAACGTTTCCAAACTGTTTTAATGGGAACATAATCAGATTTAGATTGTCTAGACATGAAAAACTTGGTAACATTTGGATTAGAATTGAATTCTAGCACCTATGGGGAAACTAGTAACTAGAAAATCGTAAAAATACAAATGTAGAACTCTTAGAACATTTAATTTTTTGGATTCTGTCCAGCACCCTTACAACATGATAAGCATGATTAATAATTAGTCCTTAAGCATAGGAATGTCTCATAATTGATTTAGATTTAATATATAGCTTTCAGTGAAGACGGAACCGAGAAAGGGTCTAAAACGTAAGTTCTAGAACCCCGTAAATACGAGTTAGAGATTCTGCCCTATGCTTTTCAGATTTAAGTATGAACATGAGGATTAGGAATGATGATTAATTATGAGCCCTTAGGTGCATAAAGATATGAGCGACGGATGTGGAGAACTATATCTCAAGATTAAGACCCATAAGGGTCAAAGCATAAGCTACCGTAAGGGTAAGCGTTTGGATGTTTTATGATGAGGCATGTAGTATGCAAATGATGATGATGTTATTCATATGAGGAATTCATGAGGTTATATTTTTATGTGGCATAAAGCAAATTTGGAAGGAAATTCGGTGGAATGCCGTTGTGCCGCCGAATTTCCGACAAATTTGGGGACTTAAAGAGATTTTGAAAATTAAGGTACTAAGATGGGTTCTAGGATGACACCGGTTTGGCCGAGCACCTCCATAGAACTCATGTGACATCGGTACCATTTTATACTCTTAGGTGACACCGGTTCGGCCGAGCACCCCTAAGAGTTTTGCCCCCTAACCCGTACTCAAATAGTCGGGATTTATGATTTATGATACGCTTATCGTTAAGTGGTAAGTAAGAACTAGTGACGACTAGTTAAGGTATGAGCTCATAACCTAGATGTATGACACGTTCTGGGTGACACCGGTTTGGCCGAGCACCCCCAGTTCGATTGTCTTTTAGGGTGGCCCTTGAGGAAGAGATGTTTCATGATTATGATTATGTCACTAAGTTTGTCCCATATGAATGTTTCTATTGCCACTTTATGCCACTAAGTTTAATGAGACTTGATGTTATGATTGATGTATGTGCATTAGATAGCGCCATGCATACATTTTCTATTATGTTGCATACATGACATTCAGATCATTCTAAAATGAATGGACCTTGGCTAAAGTATACCTTAAAAGATAAAATGAACTTGATGCATGCTCACTAGCTTTTACGAAAATAAACCCAAGGTTCCTGAGGACGTAGATGATGACACCTAGGTAGTAGGAGGCCTTACTGAGATTCTTTAGCAAGATTCTCACTCCCTCTATCTCTTTCTTTCCGTCACGTCTTCAGATGGCGACGTTCGTAGTGTTCAGGGACACCCCGACATGGGAGGTGCACTATGACCCGGCTCACGGGTCATACCATTTTGAGGGGCAGTACACGGTGCGGGTCTTCATGTTCGTAGGACGCCCCTTCGCTCATCCCGTGCACACCCATCGCTTCTCCCCGACTGCACCCTATGGCGACGACGAGCGGGTTTTTGAGCACGCGTGTACGCATGACGAAAGAGTGCTCCGCATGCACACCGCCGCCCTAGCCATGCGAGGCCATCCCGATTACGTGCCCCGGACCTACTTTTCAGAGATCGACCCGTCCGAGGACCCGCCTACTCATCCGTATAGCGAGAGCTCTGCCCCCTCTCCACCATTGATGAGGGAGGGCAGTGAGGATACCGTGACTCAGCCACAACTTGCGCGGTGATCGGAGATGCGGCCACACCGCGGGGGTCACTCTCGATCCCCGTTCCGCCTCTTTACGCCCGAGGAGCTCGCCCAGTTTCCCGGATACTTGCCTCGTTCGCGAGACAGACGTCAGTAGGAGGTGATGATCGACCGATGGAGTGCCCGGTTAGAGCACACACCACTTAGATGGGGATAAACCTTCTTTTGTTTAGAGGTTATCCCATTAGTTGCACTCGGGTAGGGGAGTAGATCATGTTTAAGTTTATGTTGCATTTCCTTTCCTGTATTTTCCTTGTACTAAAGTAAGTCCCACACTTATAAGTGGGCAAGTTATATATATATGAGATGATATTCAGTGTTATTCATGGTGTGCCTTATGTTATGATGTTGTGAGACATTTGTTTTACTATACATGGTTTACCGCTTATTGTATCACGCGGCTCTCACTTTTTATTTCAAAAAAAAATTACCCGTATTTTCCGCTAAGTATTTCAAAGTAAAAATGAGAACTATGAAGTAACAGACTAATGATTAACCTAAATATGTTCTAGAGTATTGGGTTAAAAATTAGGATGTTACATTCTAAGTGTGTATGACGGACTGACCCTTTTTCTAAACTTTTGATGTAACACCCCGATTTTTTTGTCTAAACAAAAATGACCAAAATGCCTCTGAGGTCATTTTTGACCTAGAATTCAGGGACAACCGACCTAACAGTCCTTGAAGGGTCAGCTCAATGTTCAAAGGGGATTATGTGTGGTATGTATGCTAATAGGACAGAAGAATCTCCTTTTGAGTTCTGATGCGCCAAATGACCAAAACGCCTATGTGGCTGTTTAACGCTGTTTGATGAGCCGACTAAGCCCGAACTTCACCCAAAGATTTTAAATGATGTTTTTATGAGTCCGGACATGTCTGTTTATGTCTTGGTGGTCCCGGGCAGATTTTGTATAAAATTACGATTTTGCCCCTAATTAAGCATCTAATGAGCTTAATCATACGATTAACAAAACCTAAGCAATATTAAACTCTAATTAAAGGTTAGTAATTCAAATTATTAATCTAGAGTCAAAATAATTAATTGAGATTAATTAGAACCTAAGATTGCTTAGAGAAACTCAAAACCCCTTTCTCAAAATCAAGACATTATGTCATGAATCAATGAATAGTCTTCTTCTTTTCAATTTCCATGATTTAAGGAACCTTGGATGTGATGGAGAACCTTGATTGAATATGGTTTGACTCTCCTAATGGGAAAGAATGCTCATTAACCATGTCTTGAATTACCTTAATTACCCACTTTCTCATTCAAATACTTAACCACAAACTCCTAATCAAATACCTAATCAAACCTATCCCCTAAACCACATCATAACACAAAAGAAATAAGAAAAATCTCCTCCCCCATGGCCTTAAACCCCACGGCCTCCCTCTCCCCCATTTTATCACATGTTGATTTATTTTGATAATATTTCACACTCAAAGAACCATACCTTTAACCATACCTAGCCATACCTTGGAGTGACACAAAAAAAAAAGATATTTTCTCTCTCTTCTTCCCTCCAAAATGGCCGACCACTCCTCCTCGTCTCCTCCCCCTCACTTTGATTTTCTATAAATAGGAGAAGCCTCCAAGAAAATCACTTGCTCATTTTCTTACACCTCCAAGCTTTCTTTCTCTCAAAGAGTTCTTCTTCTCCTTCTTCTTTTCCATTTTTCCAAGAGTAAGCTCTTTCTCAATCAAGGATCATATCTAAGGTAGGGAGTTGTATTCTTTTCCTTTGTTGTTAATCTATTGGTTTGTAAAGATATAATGTTGATGCTTCTTTCCTTTTCCACTTTCTTTTTTGGTTCTTACTCTTTCTTTTCCTTCCCTCTGATTTTCTGCCAAATGGCCTATATTTGGAAGAAACCATGGCTTGATGATGAGGATCTTGAGTGTTGGTTGCAAAACCATAATTTATTGGACCTCTAAAACTTGAAGGTTTCACTTTTAAAAAGGTTTTCAACAAACAAAGAAACCATGTGGTTGTAAGGTATGATCTTGAGCCTGGGACTCAAATAGATAAGAAATGGTTTGCATTCATGTTTATTTTCTTTGCTATCATCTTAATAATTAATCTCAAAGCTTACCTATTTCACCTTAAAGTTGATTGTTGATTTAGAGTGAAAACTCTAAGGGGCCTAGAGCACTAAAATAAAGAATTGAACTTGCATATCATATTTATTTTTCAAGTCATCACCTAAAGCTCAAAGATAAGAAATAAACTTGCATTTCATGTTTACATTTCTTTTTTAGCATGTTTATGATTCAAGCCATTATCTAAACTTAAAGATTAGGAATGAACTTGCATTCTCATGTTTATTTTCAAGCCTTGCATATTTACTTTTCCTTGCTATCACTTGATAATACTAAGATTAAAATCAAACTTGCATTAGCATGTTTATGTTTATGTCATCACCTAAAGATCTAAGGCTCAAGACTTAACTCTTTCAACTTAATCTTGAAACTATGGGCATTTATCTTTGCAAAAAAGTTTTGATTTCAAAAAGAGTGTTGGAACAAGGTTCAAAATGGTTTGAGAAGGAAGGAATAACTTAGAAGATGTTTTAGACTGAAAACTTCATATTTTGAAGATGCTGGTAATCGATTATAAGGCCCATGTAATCGATTACTAGAGTGCTTTGCCAGACCAGATATGAACTTTTAGGCCTGAGTAATCAATTATAGCATCATGTAATCAATTACACGTACTGGAACTCTAGTAATCGATTACCATTCCAAGTAATCGATTACTCAGATGTTCTTGGGGCCCAAGTTTGAGGTAATCGATTACAGAGCCCATGTAATCGATTACCAGAACCCTCAACTTCTTTGTTTTGAAATTCGAAGCTGTGTAATCGATTACAAGGCTCATGTAATTGTTTACCAGAATCCAAAGTATAAATAAACATTTTCTCTACTTAAATGTCATGAATCCTTGATCTTATGTTGCTTAAATCTATGATCTTATGTGATATGAATCCATGATCTTGTTTATACATGCATCTATGAGCTTGCCTGACCATAAGTATGTTTATTTTATGAGGCATTGATCTTTAGAGATATAACTCATCCTTTGCATGTGATAGTTTCATATAGAATATTAGAGATGCATATGCTAGGGATATATGAAGAGCTAAGAATGATTATTCTTGAATCATGACATGTTATGATGTATTGATGCATGAATGGATATGTTGTAAGATATTGATAACTTATTCTAATTTTGAACTTAGAATGAGAAAGTACATGCACTATTAGTTCTTGTGGCATAAAGCAAATTTGAAGGAAATTCAGTGCACCGCCGTTACGCTGCCGAATTTCCGTCAAATTTGAGGACTCAAGAAATTTGAAAACTCCATGAGATTTTAAATGTGACATAACACTGAGATGCATTTCTCCTGCTCTGGTGGGGAGAAAGCAAATCTGTGGGGTATTGACATTGAGCTTGCCAAAGCGGACAATTCGCTGCGTACTAGATACTAGTAGAGCATTTCAAAGAAAGAAAATATTCCTATAGACTCCCCGAATTAAAAGTTATGATAGGTTATCCTTATGCCCCCTAGCCCGTACTCTTGAAGTTGGGATTATTATTATGTTACGCTTATCAAAGGATAAGTAAGAACTAGTAACGACTAGTTAGGTATGAGCTCATAACGTAGAACTCTCATAGGAGAAATTAATAAGGTGGCCCCCATAGAGAGGGATAAGAAATCTACCCCACAGAGAGGGGTGAGATATTTAAGTCACCTAAAGAATAAAAAGAAAGAGATCATGCTAGAAGAGTTTGCATTCTTTATTACATGATGTTTAATTGTGGCATTACTTATGCAGTTATAGTATGCCATGTTGCATCTTTGTATTAAGACGCATTCTAAAATAGACGGGCCTTGGATAACAATATTTGAAACATAATAATTGAATCTTATGCATGTCCACTACTTCATAAAGAAACCCGAGGTTCTTGAGGATGTAGATAATATGACACTTGTTAAGAGGTGAATTCCCTACTGAGTTTCTTTTATAAGATTCTCATCCCATCTTTCTTTCTTCCATCACGTCTTCAAAGGATAATGGCTTTGTTCGTGAGCGACAGTAGGAGGTGATCGTGGATCTCATCAAGGACCTATGCACTGTCACGTGAATGATAGCCCCCCTTTGCTCTAGGGGCTATTTGATTAGATGCAAAGGGTGTGGACACCTTAACTAGCTATGACTATTATTCCTTTTTAAGTTTTTATATGATTGTACTATCCCGACCATTATTGGTGGGCGTAACTCCATTATGTTAAAGTAATTATGTAATGTGAACCTTCGATAATATTTATGAATGTCTTCATGATGCTGTGTTATGTTTTGAGTCTTGCTTTAATTCTTGAATGCTTATGGTGAGTCTTGTTCCTTATCAGCTTTTTGGTCGTATCATACGATGTAGTTCTCCTAAGTTACGTGGCTCAAGATTTGTTTTAAATTTCAAAAAAAAAATTACTCGTCTTTTCTGCTAAGTATTTTCAAGGAACATTTTAAAGGACGAGACTAAAAGAGTAATAGACTAATGTTAACCTAAATACATTCTAAGAGTATTTGGTTGAAAATTAGGATATTACATTTGACCCTCTTTCTGACCTGCAAATTAATTTTCTAATCTTGCAAACTAATTTTCTGTCCATGCATAGATATTTTCATTTAGACTTCAGTTTAGAGTCTTGATGGGGAGTTACCAAAGATGTTTATGCATGAATGTTATGCAGATTTTAAAAGCTTTTAATATTCAAAAGCCTTTTCAAGCAGTAAAAACAATTTTCAACTAATAGTTTTGTGAATATATGAAATATTTGATCTTTAGCATTCACAAACATTAACTCAACATAAACTTTTTGAACATGATCTCTTAAAAAATGATGTTTAACATCAATGTGCTTGGATCTAAAGTGTTAAATAGGATTCTTTGTAATATTAATAGTACTAGTATTATCATAGAAGATAGGGATTTTGGAATACCTCAAGTGATAATCCTTTAGTTGATTTCTTATCCACAACATCTAGGTGCAACAATTTGTAGCAGCTGCATATTTAGCTTTAGCTATAGAAAGAGCAATAGTGTTTTGCTTCTTGTATAACTAAGTAATGAGACTCTTTTCAAAGAAACAACATCCACTGATGCTTTTTCTTTCGACTTTATCTCTAGCAAAATTAGCATCATAATATCCTACAATCTCATAAGATGTACCTTTCTCATACCATAAGCCAAGATTTGTAGTACTAGATAGGTATCTTAATATTTATTTGATAGCATTTAAGCATGATTGCTTTAGGTTAGATTGAAATCTTGAACCAACTTCCACACTTAATTGAATGTCTGGTCTACTTGCTGTAAGGCATAGAAGTGAACCAATCATTTCTCTATAATTACATTATAATACTTTTTCTCTATTCTCATTTGTATCAATAACTTAAGATGGATGCATAAGGGTGCTCATGGGTTTGGCTTGATCCATATTGAATCTTTTCAAAGCTTTTTTGTATACTTTTCTTGATGGTCAAGGTTCCTTCTTTTTGTTGTTTTTTTTGAAGTCGAAGGAAAAAACTTGAGTTCACCTATCATGCTCATCTCAAATTCACTTTGCATTAATTTTGAAATATTATCACAAAGAGAATGATCAATGGTGCCAAATATAATGTCATCAAAATATATTGAAACTATCAAAAAGTGACTATTTTGTTCTAAAGTAAACAAGGTTTTATCAACCTTACCTCTTTTGAACCTATTCTTTATTAAAAAGGTACCTAGCCTTTTATACTAAGCTCAGGGAGCTTGTTTCAGACCATATAGTGTAACACCCCTCCTACTATAGTGCTATGTGTTGAGTCATAACATTACAGTAAGTAGTCGTTACTCATAACTTATCTTATAGATTTGTAATTTCTTAACTATATGAAATATATACGTATAAGTCGTAATAATTAAGAGCCTTGTACTAAAGCTATACTGGTTTTTCGCATTCATAGTCCTTTTGACGTAATAGTCAACGTATAGAAATAGAGGGAAGATAACACGCATCCTAAGAAGTCAATTATACACTAATTTACATCTTATATCACATCCATAGCAAGTTGAGTCATATAGTTATACTATATACATTCACACCTAATTACATTTGTAGTATAACTAACCCTACCCTAATCCTCACAGTGACTACCTAATCCGGGTTAGGGCCTAACAAAAATAACCAATTATATACAGATACACCTAACTCCCTCGATCAGTGGCTCATCAAAAGGTCAGACGTAAAAGCCTATGACAGTCAGATAATATAAGGGACTCTAAGTCATACTATGTCTATAAACAAGTTAGATACACTGAAATCAGTCAAGCAAGTGGAGAGTAGTGCCTATTAGGCACATCAACTAGGTAGCCCTGCCAGGCCCTACTTCCTCTGGAAGGTGTAGAGGAACCAAAAGATGTGTCTTCTGAAGGATCAAACTCAGCATCGACGGCCGGTTGTGGTGGATGAGTCATAAACAGTGAAAAAGTAGAAAATGGGGGCTCAGGGGAAAAAGTAGGACTCACAACAGTAGTAGCGAACGGGCAATCAAATAGTATATGAACACGGATACGAGACTCAGCAAACAAGCACAGTGACCCTAACTCCGGGTCATAATGCCATTGGAGATCAGGTGTCTCGAGAAAGAACATGATCGAGGCCATCTATATAAAATACATCATATAGTAGGGATGAAAATCAATGATTCCCAGTAGGAAAATACACCAGTTTACTACTCAGTGATAGTCAACTTAATACAAGATAAGCAAAGTAACTTTAGTTATTTATATAATGGTTTCATTAGTTAGAATCATTATTTCTTATGACTTAATTTTATTAGAAAAATATAAACTTAATGGTAGAACTCATAGGACTCTTCTAATATACTTCTCTTTGGATCGTACTGTCAACGATGTAACGCCGTCATGTTACAACCTAATATAGTTCACTAGATGGAGTACGTCTACTACATCTCATCTAGAATAGCCTTGCTATTCTCAGTACACCGCTTTCCTCATAACGATGTAATGCTATCGCGATTACAATCTTATATAGTTCTAAGGGCGTAGTATGTCTACTACTACCCGTGAATCCATGAGCTTACCACTAAGCAAATTACATTGGACAAGATTTATTTTCTTAAGTTTCCTGTCTTTGTGTGCGCTTTTATCATTTGTATAAAAATTCTCTTAAAATCTCTTGAATATGTATAATATCTTTATTTAACTCTTATGAGATATTTTCTGTAATATTTGGTACACTATTATGATGGTTTTTCTACAACGTCTACTAAGCTTCTAATAGATTTATACTATTAAAATTTCTACTACATCCTTTGGTTAGCAATAATTCTTATCAATTTTTCCAACAATTGAACCAAGTTTCCTGCGATGGATCTCAAATTATTTCTATTATAAATTATCATTCCTTGGACAACCATTTCTTCTAAATCTTGAAGATACAAGCCAAGTTTTGCTGCCACTTTTCAAGCTTTGATTAATATGTATAACAAGATCACACAACCAAAGAACTATGTTGTAAAATTTCAGCACAATAAAATTTCAGCACATACGCACTTAGAGCACCGATTATATCATACAAACCAAGAACTAATACTGTAAATATTTTAGTATTAGAGCAGTTCATCCTATTAGAGCCTGGGGATGGTTTGACTTGCTTCTAAAGCATACTCTGAAATTTTAGCAGTTCATGCAGTAAAGTCTTATCTGTTGAGATAAGGAGTAGATTTTTATAAGCATGACTATCTACTTTTGAAGTACTTAGTTTTGTCACACTTAGCTTTGTGTTGAGACTAATCATCTCAATGTCTTTGTTATGTGTGACAGGAACCAATGGCTTCTGGTAGGCGTTCTAGGACTAACAATAACCACAATAACATGCCTGAGGAGGACACAATAGCCTTTATGCAAGATTTTCGGAATATGGCCTAGGCTATTAGAGAACAAGCAGTGGCTGCTAATCGGATGATGGAAACACTAGGAAGACAAATGGGACAAGGAAATGATAATGGCAATGGCCAGGAGCAGTTAATGTTCTCAGAATTCCATGTCCACCTCGTTTTAGGGGAATTGTGAACCCTGATAAGGCGAAAGAATGGATGCAGACAATTGAGAAAATCTTTTTAGTGTTGGATTGCTCAAATCAGCAGTAGGTAATCTTTGCTACTTTTGTACTGGATGTTGATGCAAATTTCTAGTGGGTTAGAACACGGAGGCTCTTGGAGGGAGTCGGTATTGAGATTACTTGGGAGGTGTTCAAAGAGGCCTTTTACAAGAAATATTTTCCTGTTTCTGTAACGAATGCAAAGGAGTTGGAATTCCTGAGACTCCAACAAGGATATATGACTCTGACTAAGTACACAGCTAAATTTGAGGAATTATGTAAGTTTTCTACCATCTACCAGCAGAACCCCAATGAGGAGTGGAAATGTGTGAAATATGAAGGGGGCCTGCAGGAGAATATCTTGATGACTGTAGGACTGACGGAAATTAGAGATTTTCCTACATTGGTGAATAAGAGCACTCTAGTGGAAGAATACGGTAAGAAGTTGACTATATCCCGAGTGAAGCAATATGATAATAGGAAGAATTTGCACTTCAAGGCCTAAGATTTAAACCTGTCTTACCATCATGAAGGGATTTTCCTCACAAGAATGGAAAAGGGAAGCAGTTGCAGAGCCTGATTACTAATAAGGAATACCCAAAATATGGGAAACATCATGGTGATAAACCATGTTTATTTGCACAGAACATTTGCTATCGCTACAAAAAGCCAGGTCACATGAGTAGAGAATGCTCGATTAGAGATTTGCCTCTATTTTCTAGGCCCCAACAATAGGGACGTGTTTATACTATGAATGTTAAAGAAGCTACATTATCTGAGGAACTTATTCAAGGTACGCGTAGAATTAGTATTATATGCTTTAGGAGCCACGCACTCATTTATATCTTTGAAATATACGCATTTTCTGATATTGCCCATATCTAATTTACCCCATGATTTGACTGTCCATACACCTACTAATAAACCTATAAAGACGAGTCAAGTTTGTAAAAGCATCCTTGTTCAAGTTGAGGGTAAGACATTCATAGTTGATTTAGTCTGCCTGCCATTAGTTGGTCTTGATCTTATTCTTGGCATGGATTGGCTTTCTACCAGCCGTGTGATGTTAAGATGCTATGATAAGATAGAAGTATTCCCATCAGATATCCTCTCTGAACAAAAGATCTCTATGTGTTTTTACCTAAATTCCTTAGAATCAGGATGTGGAAAGTCTAGTAGACAGGGGTATGTATTCTTGTTGACTAGCGTAGTAGAGGGTGAGCAGGAATTAGAAGAGATACCAATAGTTTGAGAATACTCTGATGTATTTCCAGAAGATATACCAGAATTTCCCCCACAAAAGGAGATAGAGTTCTCTATTGACTTGGTACCAGGGACGGGTCCAATTTCCTTAACTCCTTATTGGATGTCTCCTTTGGAATTAGTAGAACTGAAGAGGCAGATTGAGGAGCTGTTGAGTAAACATTTTATCCGACCCAGTGCATTGCCATGGGGAGCTCCTGTACTCTTGGTGAAGAAGAAGGATGGAGGTATAAGGCTATGTGTTGACTATAGACAACTGAATAAGGTGACAATAAAAAATAAGTATCCTCTCCTGAGATTGATGATCTCATGGATCAATTAAGGGGAGCGACAGTATTCTCCAAAATTGATTTGAGATAAGGGTATCACCAGATTCAAGTTCAGGAAGTAGATATTCCAAAGACTGCTTTTAGAACATGATATGGGCATTATGAATATATAGTGATATCCTTTGGATTAACAAATACACCAACGATTTTCATGGACTACACGAACTGAATCTTCCAACCTCATCTCGATAAGTTTGTAGTTATCTTTATAGATGATATTCTCATCTATTTGAAGACCAAAGAAGAACATGAAATGCATCTCTGAACAGTGCTACAGATTTTACAAGAATGGAAATTGTATGCCAAGTTGTCAAAATGTGATTTTTGGATGAAGGAAGTAAACTTTCTTGGCCATGTCATATCACAGGGAGGAATTGCAATTGATCCAGCAAAGATTGAAACAGTTTTAAAGTGGGAAAGGCCAACCTCTGTTACAGAAATTTGAAGTTTCTTAGGATTAGCTGGGTATTATAGGAGATTTATCAAAGGATTCTCCTAGATATCTTTGCCTTTGACAAAGCTAACTCGCAAGAATACACCATTAACTTAGACAATAGGGTGTAAGAAGAGTTTTCAAGAACTCAAGTAGTGATTGACAACGGCACCAGTGTTGGCCTTACTAGATCCACATGGTCCATTTGAGGTCTACTATGATGAGTTAAGAAGAGGCTGAGTGTGTGTTTTGATGCATAATAGAAATGTGGTGGCCTATGCTTCAAAAGATGGGTGGTAATGTAACACCCTAAAAATTATTTTGGGCTTTACTAGTCATAGTTTCAAAAATCTGACAGTTTTAGCAATGATGAGGATTGTCCAAGGGATTTGTCAAAAAAAAAAATCATGAATAGTAACTTGCGGGCTCCACGAGCTCATCGGGACAGCCAAAACCATAGAATTAGGACCAGCAGATTCCCGAAACTAAGAAATTATAGGATTAAGATTAGAAATAGGTATGAACAAATGTTTTATACCTAGAATTAATTTTCGGGCAATGTTTGATTTTCCGGGTACACTGTGTTACCCATTTAGTAAAATTTCGGTGTGTGATTTCTAACACCGAAAGCTAGTTTGGCTTTTACAAAAAGAGAATGCTTATCCATTTGAATTAAAGGAATGGCTAAGATTCAATCTCGAATAGCAAGATCCAATCCTAGCCATCCATTTTTCTTTCTTAGATTAAAGCTTATCTACTTATAATATATAATATTCATCTATTTATACAAGATTAACACAAATCCAAGCTTCAAAAAGAAGCCACACCTTCGACCATAACCAGGGCTGCAGCTCCATCTTCCATTTTCAAAGAGCTCAAGCTTTCAAAGCCCAAAAACACTAGCCTAGATTTGTTAAAACCACAAACTTTCTTCACTAAACTTGTTCTATACATCAAAACCTACAAATCTAATCGATTGAAATTTCAATCCTTCATCAATCCTTACCTTGACATATCACTTCCTCACTGCCTAAGGAAGGGTTTCATGTTGATTTGCTGGCCTTGAAGTGAGCAAGATCACTCTTGGAGCATCCTTGAAGCCAAGATCCTTAAAGCCACCAAAGTAGGGTTTTTAGATCACTTTTTCTTCAAATCTATTTTTCTATTTCAATCACTTATTTGAATTGAAATTTCTGGTTTTATTGAGTGATGATATATGGATGTTGATGTATTAATTTTGGTGGAGTGGTTTGATGATGTGAAAAATCATTTTTGTCAAAAGAGAATTTAACACATGCTGCTGGATTTTCAGATTTCAACAGGGCATGATTTGTTCATGAATTTTCTAGTGTAATTGTAGTCATTTTCATGAGCTATAAAAATTATATGTTGAAGTTAACATCCTAAGTCAAGTCTGAGAATTTTTGTGGAGCATGATAAAGAATCTAACTACCTGAGAAAAATCATGAACCGAAAGTGTATCCATGCTGCTTGAATTATTGGAACTGAAGCTATAAATTTGTCTAATTTTGTTACCATAGTAAATGATTGACTTATCCTTTGAAGTTTTTATAGGATATTAAAGACACGTTGAGGTTTTACAAGATTTTTGTTTCAAATTTTCTGGGTTCATTTGCTATGGTTAAAAATTATGCATTTCTAGTTCTGAGCTGAGTAGAAGTGGTCTCTGACCACTAAAATTGTTGAATTTTGTTGTCATATTTACATAATTCTTTTAAATCCGAAATTTTTAGAGGACCTTGAGGAAACATTAATGTGTCTTGGATAATTTTTATAGTCTTGCATTTGATGGTTTGGAATGCACGATAATTTGTGTTATGGATATATGAAATCTGTCATTGTACTGAAAATGAATTGATGCTTTGAATTAATGAAATAATGACATTGGATTCAAATATGATATATGAATGCATGTGAGTGACTTTAACAAATAGTTTGAGGCATGATTGGAATCATATTGTGAATGAATGTATATATGTGCCTCATCCATGCATTTGGAAAAGTAAAGTGAATGATATACACATGTGGCAAAAGAGAATATATGAACTTTAATTGTGCATGTTCTGACATATGGAGAAAACAAAAACAAGACTTAAATTGAATGAGGGGAAGGCAAAAGTAGGAACTTTCCCAAAATACTGTGTGTGCCTATTCTGACATGTGGAGAAAATAGAAACAAGACTTAGATTGAATTAAGAAGAAGGCAAACAAAGGAACTTCCCCTGAGATATTATAAGTCGGTAGACGTATCGGCTAGGAATAGAATTGTGTGTGATTTGGAAATGGAAAAAAATGAAGTCTGATGATCACGTATAGAATAAGCTTAGTCCTGATAAGCAGTCTATTTCCCTTATGTGGTGTGATCCATTATAAATACCATTTGGTATAAACTATCCATTGTGGAGTTTTCCAAGGCAGATACCCGTTGGGTATAAACTAAGTCTTTCCTATGTCAATGAAGAGTGAAAGTTGCACTGAATTGAGTTTTATAGCATGATATAAGCTAAGTCTTTCCTATGTCAATGAAAAAAGAAAATGCACTCAATTAAGTTATATAGCCACAAGAGAAAACTAGAGAATTCCCTTTGATATATCCAGAACAAGTGAAGATGATTTCATTAAAGATTTTGGCATTTATCATATGCATATGCATATTGATTTGAATTGTCTGCCTAGGATGATTTACTAGGTGTTTGAACCTTGGGCAGTATATGCATTAAGTGACTGATTATTAAAAGCTATCTACTTTGGAAGTACGATTTGGAAATTTAAAAATGGACCGTTGTTATGAAATGCATGATCATTTTTTTTCTAATAAACCAAAGTGGATGGGGTGATGACGATGACATTATGAGTGAGTTTTTGGGGAGTTGCCCTACTGAGAATTGTATAATTCTCACCCCTATGTGTTTGTGTTCCTATGTCATCTCCAGGTTAATCCAGAGAATGATGTGCCTGGTACGTTAAAGAAACTCAGGATTGCAGTAGTTTAGGAGTTGATGCTTTTCTTATATGGTATATAGCTGCAAGTAATTGTGTAGGTAAATGTAATGGAGATTGTATATGTGTTAAAGCTCATAGTAAAGCTTCCTTATGTAATTCACTTTATAGTAAATAAATGTTTTGTATCTTTGTTATATATTTTAATCGAATTACGCTAGTTATTACAAGAACCCATCGAATTTGCTATAGTTATTCAAGAAAGGTCCGTGGATTTGTCCTGGTGCAAAGTTTTCATTATAATCAATTCCCTTATGTTGATTATAACCTTGTACAATAAATCTTGCTTTGTTTCTGGTTACCTTTCTAGCTTCATCAAGCTTGTTTCTGAACACTCATTTTGTTCCATGATGGTTTTTCCTTTGGCTTTTCCTTTAGGGTCTAGACTTTGCTTTTTTCAAACTGATTTAGCTCCTCTTGAATAGCATCCACTTAACTTTGATCATTCAAAGCATCTTCAATGCATTCAGGTTCTATGGTGTTAATGAAAGCATAGTTGGACATATTTTTGCAGGAGGATCTAGTTCCCATACACTTAGGAATGTCTCCTAGAAATTTATTCTGAGAAATTGCTTTCAAATTAGAAACTCCTCTGTAGTTTTTGAAGCCTTGATGTTCTTGAGCTTTTCTTTCATCTTCATATTGCTCTTTTTCATGCTTAGAAATGTCACTTTCTGACAGCTTTGGAATTATGAGTAAGCTTTTTGAGTTGTTTGCGTTCTGGAGCTTACTTTCTAAAATTTGTGCTTTCTTCTACTTGTTTTTTGAGTGTTCCTTAAGGTTCGGCTTCTCAAGTTTTTCTTCCAGATCATCAACAAAGTCCTTATTGAACTCTTTAAATTTGATATGGATAATCTCTTCAACACATTGTGTTTTCTTGCTATTTAGCCTGTAAGCTTTTGAGATTGAAGAGTAACCTAAGAAAATTCCATTATCAGATTTAGGATCAAACTTTGCGTGGTTGTCTGTGGTCTTAAGAATAAATCAAGATGAGTTAAAGATATGGAAGTATAATATGTTGGGTTTTCTACTTTTCCATAGCTCATAAGGAGTTTTCTTGATAATTGACCTCAGAAAGATTCTGCTTTGAATGTAGTACGAGATGTTTACAGCCTCAATGCAAAAACCTTTTGATAAATCGCTTTCCAAAAGCATAGTATTGACCATCTCTTACAAGCTCCTATTCTTTTTAGCAACCCCATTTTGTTGGGGAGTTCTAGGTACAGAAAACTCATGACAGATGCCATATTTTTCACAAAACTCTTCAAAAACAGGATTTTCAAATTCTTCTCCATGATCTGATTTAATAGAGGAAATTTACGAATCTTTTTTAATACAAACTCATTTTGCAAAGACTTTGAATCTCTTAGCCACCTTATTTTTAGAAGCCAAGAAGATAACCTATGTAAATCTGGAGAAATCATCCACTATGACAAGGAAATATCTTTTTCTAGCAATACTTGCAGTCTTGGTTAGTCCAAAGAGATCTATGTGTAAAAGCTCAAGTGGCTTGGTGGTTGACACCATATTCTTTTTGTGAAAAGATGCTTGGCTTACTTGCCTTTCTCAAAGAAATCACAAGTGGAGTCCTTGTCATATCTAATCTCTAGCAAGCCTTTTACAAGCTTTTTCTAAGAAAACTCAGAAATTAGCTTCATATGAGCATGCCCAAGCTTCTTATGCCACAACCACTTATCATCCATGAAGAATGCAAGACATTTTACATCTTGATCTAGATGGTCATCCAAGAATAACACACAAGTGTTATCATGTCTCTTACTAGATAAAATGACTTGTCCTAATGTAGGATTCATAATTTTACAGGCATGTGCATCAAATAAAATATTAAAACCTTGGTCAAAGAATTAGCTGATACTCAACAGATTATAAGCCAAACCATCAACAAGTAAAATATCATAAATTTGGTGAGAATCATCCTTACCAATATTTCCTATACTTGTGACCTTAGTCTTTCTTCCATTAGCAAATTTTACTAGTCCAGAGTTCTTGGGCTTTAGGTTTCTGAACCACTTTCGGGATTCAGACATGTGTCTAGAGCAGCCAACATTCATGTGTTAGCTCCAGAACCCTTGCGCTCATGTGTTTTGAATGACAACAAAACCAATTCAAAGAAAATACCTTGAAGAGCGACTGATGCCTTCTTTAGTTTCTTGACAAAGCATAACAGGTCAAATATGGTTAAGTATGTTATAATCTTATAGCAAGAATAATGTTTCACTTTGCATGTGCAAACATGTTTTTTCTTATGTGAACAGATTGAGTCAAATAGAAAGTGAATATTATTTCAAGCAAAGAATGTGTAATACCCTAAAAATTATTTAAAAATTATTTTGGGCTTTACTAGTCATAATTTCAAAAGTTTGACAGTTTTAGCAATGATGAGGATGGTCCAAGGGATTTGTAAAAAAAAATAAAAATTCATGAATAGTAACCTTGCAGGCCCCACGGGCCCGTTGGAACAGCCGAAACCCCAGATTTGGGACTAGGAGATGCCCGGAACTAAGAAAAAAGAGGATTAAGGTTAGAAATAGTTAGGGATGAGGATTTTATACTTAGAATTAATTTTTGAGCAATGTTTGATTACCCGGGTACGGTGTTTTACCTGTTCGGTAAAATATCAGTGTATGATTTTTGACACTGAAAGATAATTTAATCATGATAAATAGATAATGTATATCTATTCAACCCATGTGTAAGGCTAAGATTTAATCTTGGCTTCCAAGGTCAAATCCTAGCCATCCATTCTACTATCTTTCTTTAAGAATCATTCATTTATATTATACAATATCCAAACTTCCTTTACAAACCAAACACAGCAACATCTTCTTCATTAAGTTAGCAAGCATTCATGGACAGCAAGGAAGGACACCTCCATTTCTTTTTCTCAAGATCTCCAAAATTTATTTCCAACCTCAAAAACCTTAACCTAGAGTTGTTAAAACTTCTAATTTCCTTCACTAAACTTGTTCTACTTTTCATAATCTACCAATCTAACCGATTAGAATTTTAATCCATCACTATTTTTCCATTTTGAGCCATCACACATCACTGCTAAGAAAGGTTTAAGCACTATTTGGAAGGATTTTAAATGAAAAAAAGCACTTGGGGAAGATTGTTTTAGGCAAGGAGCTATGGAGATTCAAGTGGGGTTTTATTTGTTCACTTTTATTTCCAATTTTGCTTTGATTATTTCTGATTGAATTGGCTGGAATTTTCAGGGTATATTGGTTGATGATAGGTAGATATTGATGTGTTTAATTTGGTGGAGAATTTGAATGATGTTAAAAATCATTTTTGCTAAAGAGAAGTTGAAACATGCATGCAGGATTTTCGATTTTGTTCCAGGCAGCAACTGTCACGAATTTTCTGGGTGAATTGTGGATATTTTCATGAGTTGTAAAAAATATATGTTGAAGCTAACATCCTAAGGCAACTCTAAGAATTTTTGTCAAGCATGATAAAGACTTTAACTACCTGAAAAAAAATCATGAATCGAGACTATGTATGTGCTGCCTGATTTTCTGGTCTTGAAGCTATGATTTTGTCTAATTTTGTTGCCATAGCAAATGGTTAAATTATCACTTGAAATTTACAAGGTCTTTCAAACATCTTGAGGTTTAACCCTGAATTTTAGTTTGAATTGATTCAATCATTTGCTAGGGTTAAAAAATATGATATTCTAGTTCTGAGATAAGGCTGAGTAGTTTCTGACCACAAAGTTTGTTTAATTTTGTTAAGCAAGTTAGACAAGGATTTATATCCTAAAATTTTTACAGGGTCTTGTGAACACATTGAGGTATCTTGAAGAATTTTTATAGCCCTTGCAATGGATGTTTGATGAACAAAATAAATTATACTCCTTAGGCATGAATTCTGCCAACCTGTTGTATTTGTGTTGAAATGAACTTAAGTATTGAGTTGATGATATAATGACTCTTGATTTAAGTATGATGAGTATGGATGCATGTTATGTAACACCCTAATATTTAACTCAACATGCCTAGGACGCATTTAAGTTAATTATTAGTCATTACTCTTTTGTTCCAGTTTTTAACTCAAAACTTCTTTAAAATACTTTAGTGAAAATATGGGTAAAATTTTTTTTGAACTTAAATACCAAATCGTGTTTCACCATACTAAATATCTAACGTCATTATCTTGCCTGCGTAAGAGAGATGTTAGAAATGAATAACAGGTAAATACATAATACAACCATGACATAACATAACTCAAATAATAATAACATATCAATAACTGTATCATAATAGTGATGTCTTGTAAACTTAAGGACATCAATATATATCCATCAATAGAATACAAACTGATAACTGAGATACGATCACTCTAAAGGCAAATATCCAAAAGGAAGTTATCTCTATAGCTTCTCGTCCAGTCTAAAGACAAATCACGAACTACTCCATCATTCATGTCTGGAGACGACACAGAAAAGAAAAGGGATGAGAAACTTGTACAAGAATCTCAGTAGGGCTTCCCGACTATAACACAAGTGTCATCGTCATCGTCCCCAGGAACCTCGGGTTTAATTATGAAAATGGTGAACATATATATAAGGTTCATTTATTAAGTTCTAAATATCATTAGCCGAGGCCCGTATCTTTTAGCATGAATCTTAATGTCACGAATGCAACATGTTAGTCATGGATGCATGTCAATATCATATACATAATATCATAAAATCCATAAAACAATGCATATGATATAAAGAACGTCATGATCATCATTCTTACAGGTGACTTAAACTTCTTTATTCTCTTTTCCTTGGGGAACGCCCTATAATTCTCTCTTTTCTCGAGAGTTCTAGGTTATGAGCTCATACCTCACTAGTCGTCACTAGTGTAATCTTATCCCTCTTGATACGTTAAATTCCCGACTCTTAAGGTACGGGATAGGGGGCATTAGAATCACCTTTCATAACCTTTAATTTGGGGAGTCCAAAGGATCACTTCCTATTTGGATCACCTCTCATAACCTTTAATTCAGGGAGTCTAGAGGATCATTTCCATATGTCTTATGTCACCTTTAATCTTGGCATGATATATGAGATGCAAACATAAATAACTTCATCATTTCAATATTTCATGCTCATAAACTTCATGAACTTATGTATCTCAATGAATCAAACATAACCATAACATGCCGTAATTTAAATCATATAAACATGTATCATATTTCATTGCATATATCTGTAACGCCCCGATTTTTCTGTCTGAGTGGAAAATGACCAAAATGCCCCTGAGGTCATTTTCGGCCCGGAATTCGAGGATGGCCGACTCGGCAGTCCTTGAAGGGCCAACTTAATGTTTGAAGGGGATTGAATGACCCTTGAGTGGTTCCGGAGACGAAAGTCTCATTTTCCGCAGTTTCGGGTCAAAATGACCAAAATACCCCTATAGCGTTTTACGAGGGTAAAGGTGCCGTTTGAGCCCGAAACTTTCCCTAGAGGTTTAAAACCATGTTATTACATATTTCAAAACATCTGTTTGAGTCCCGTGATCCGAGGCAGTTTTAGTGCAAAATTATGATTTTGCCCATAGAATAGTGTTTTTGAGCTTAATGATGTAATTAAGCAAACCTAAGCAATATTAGGCTCTAAACGAAGATTAATTAATTTCCATAATTAACCTAGAGTCAAAATAAATTATTAAAATTAATTAGAACCTAAGATTGCTTAGATTAGATTTAAATCTCTTTTCTAAAACTCAAGATTTCACTCTTGGAATCTTGAATAGTGTTTTCTCTCTCCAATTCCTTAAATCAAGGAATTGTGTCTAGAATTGTTTATGCACTAAAATGAATTTATAACTCACTAATGATGCAAGAACACTCCTTAATTATGTCTTGACAACCTTGATTACCCATTTTCTCACCTAAACACTTTCTTACAAATTCCTAATCTTAATCCTAATCAAAGATACACCTAAACACAACTCTAAACCACAATTAAAATGCAAACACAACCCCACATGGGTTGATGCATTTCGGCCACCTCTTCCCCCATTTGACCACTTGTTGATTTGTTTTCTCACTCAAAGAACCATGCTTGAGCCATACCTTGAACCATACCTCACCATACTTTGAATCATACCTCACCATGCCTCAAGACCACATTATCTCACCTCATGGAACTCATGGGCTCCCTCCATTCTGCATGGCCGAAGCCTCCCCCTCCATGTGCACCCTTCATTTGTTTCATTTCTCTATAAATAGCTTGCTTGGGTGAACTTGTATCATTTTGGGTTCATTTGCAAAGTGTAAGTTTTCAAAGAAACACTTCAAAGCTTCCTTTTTCTCTCAAGTTCAAGTCTTCAAAGTTCTTCATCTTCTTCATCTTCTTCTTCCATCTTCAAGATCATCACACCAAGTAGGGATTTCTTTTCATGAATGTTCTTCTTTAAAGCTTGATGTTTATGGTTTCTCTTGTTTTCTTTTTAGAACTTCTACTCTATTCCTTTTTCTTTCTTGTTTCTGCCATGAGCCCTTGAGAATAGAGAAATGAGAGCTTGATGATGAGAGTTTCATGATGATGTTCATCACTTGTAACAAACTCTAGAGCTTGATCTTTGTTCTTGAGCAAAAATGTTTCTAGTTCTTCCTTTCTTGAACTCTTGAGAACTCTATCTTTGGTGATGTTTCAAAATGGTTTTAAGGACTCAATGATGAGGTCTCATGATGTTGGTGTTAATATATCATCAAGATCATGGGCCCTAGAGTTTCAAAATGTTCCTTTTTCCTTCTTGAAGTTTCGGCCACTTCCTTGTCTTTTACATGCTAAATGTTTTGACTTTCTAAAAATGTTATGTTTAGTTCTAAGGACTCTAGACTTTACTTGATCTTGGTTTGATGAGTTTGGGTTGAGGTTTAAGTTCCTTTAAAGTCTTGTTAAGAGCTCTAGAAAGATAAAATGAACTTGCATAATTTATTTTATACTTGCATTTATATTTACATTCTTGTTATGGACCTTTACTTTCAAGCTATCACCTAAGAACATAAAGATTAAAATTGAACTTGCATTATCACCCAATTAATTTCTCGACTGCCTTTCTATTTCGGCCTTAAAGTCGATTGTTGTTTGTAACATCCTAATTTTTAACCCAATACTCTAGAACATATTTAGGTTAATCATTAGTCTGTTACTTCATAGTTCTCATTTTTACCTTGAAATACTTAGCGGAAAATACGGGTAATTTTTTTTTGAAATATAAAGTGAGAGCCGCGTGATGCGATATATCATGTAACGATCAAATCATACATCTCATAACATCATAGCATAAGGCACAACATGAATAACACTGAATATCATCTCATATATATATATAACTTGCCCACTTATAAGTGTGGGACTTAATTTAGTACAAGAGAAATACAAGAAAGGAAATACAACATAAACATAAACATGATCTACTCCCCTACCTGAGTGCATCTAATGGGATAACCTCTAAACAAAAGAAGGTTTATCCCCATCTAAGTGGTGTGTGCTCTAACCGGGTACTCCATCGGTCGATCGTCACCTCCTACTGACGTCCGTCTCGCGAACGAGGCAAGTATCCGGGAAACTGGGCGAGCTCCTCGGGCGTAAAGAGGCGGAACGGGGATCGAGAGTGACCCCCGCGATGTGGCCGCATTTCCGGTCGCCGTGCAAGTCGTGGCTGAGTCACGGTATCCTCACTACCCTCCCTCATCAATGGTGGAAAGGGGGCAGAGCTCTCGCTATACGGATGAGTAGGCGGGTCCTCGGACGGGTCGGTCTCCGAAAAGTAGGTCCGGGGCACGTAATCGGGATGGTCTCGCATGGCTAAGGCGGCGGTGTGCATGCGGAGCACTCTCTCGTCATACGTATGCGCGTGCTCGAAAACCCGCTCGTCGTCACCATAGGGTGCAGTCGGGGAGAAGCGATGGGTGTGCACGGGATGAGCGAAGGGGCGTCCTACGAACATGAAAACCCGCACCGTGCACTGCCCCTCAAAATGGTATGACCCGTGCGCCGGGTCATAGTGCACCTCCCATGTCGGGGTGTCCATGAACACTACGAACGTCGCCATCTGAAGACGTGACGGGAAGAAAGAGATAGAGGGAGTGAGAATCTTGCTAAAGAATCTCAGTAGGGCCTCCTACTACCTAGGTGTCATCATCTACGTCCTCAGGAATCTTGGGTTTAATTATACAAAATGACTAAACATGCATTAAGTTCATTTTAAACTTTAAAATATACTTTAGCCAAGGTCCATTCATTTTAGGATGATCTTAATGTCATGAATGCAACATAATAGAAAATGTATGCATGGCACTACCTAATGCACATACATAAAACATAACATCAAACATCATCATACTTAGTGGCATAAAGTGGCAATAGAAACATTCATATGGGACAAACTTAGTAACATAATCATAATCATGAAACTTCTCTTCCTCATGGGCCACCCTAAAAGACAATCGAACTGGGGGTGCTCGGCCGAACCGGTGTCACCCAGAACGTGTCACATATCTAGGTTATGAGCTCATACCTTAACTAGTCGTCACTAGTTCTTACTTACCACTTAACGATAAGCGTATCATAAATCATAAATCCCGACTATCTGAGTACGGGTTAGGGGGCAAAACTCTTAGGGGTGCTCGGCCGAACCGGTGTCACCTAAGAGTATAAATGGGCACCGATGTCACATGAGTTCTATGGAGGTGCTCGGCCGAACCGGTGTCATCCTAGAACCCATCTTAGTACCTTAATTTTCAAAAATCTCTTTAAATCCCCAAATTCGTCGGGAATTCGACGACACGATGGCATTACGCCGAATTCCTTCCAAATTTGCTTTATGCCACATAAACATATATCCTCATGAATTCCTCATATGAATAACATCATCATCATTTACATACCACATGCATCATCATGGAACATTCAACCATTTATCCTTACGGTAGCTTATGCTTTGACCCTTACGGGTCTTAATCATGAGATATGGTTCTCTAACATCCGTCACTCATATTTTATGCACCTAAGGGCTCATAATTAAACATCATTCATCATCCTCATGTTCACACTTAAATCTGAATAGCATAGGGCAGAATTCCTAACTTGTGATTACGGGGTTCTAAAACTTACGTTTTAGACCCTTTCTTGGTTCCGTCTTCGCCTAAGGCGCTATGAATTAAATGTAAATCAATTATGAGGCATTCCTATGCTTAAGGACTAATTATTAATCATGTTTATCATGTTGTAAGGGTGCTGGACAGAATCTAGAAAAATAAATGTTCTAAGAGTTCTAAATTTGCACTTTTACGATTTTCTAGTTACTAGTTTCCCTATAGGTGCTAGAATTCGATTCTAATCCAAATGTTACCAAGTTTTTCATGTCTAAACAATCCTAATCTGATTAAGCTCCCATTAAAACAGTTTGGATAAGTTCCATAAACAAATGGGTCAAAACTATGTTAAATTCTAACTTTACGGTATTTCTAGTTAGCTAGTTTCTTCCCTATTATGCATAGAATCATTTCTACATCATCGTATGATATTTTCACACATTCTAACACATCATAACATCATCATACAGCATCACACTCATCATATCAGAACCGAAAACATTTAGCTTTAGTAAAGGATTTAAATTGACATTTCTAGGTACATAAGTTAACTAGTTTCTCTTGGAATCAATTTAGAATTTCTAAAACTCTTTGCAAATCATTTTAATTCATCAAGAGGCTAAGAGAAGCCTTAGGTCAATGACCAAAATATATTTCATCTCCTAAAAGGGAATAAAGTCATATCTCATGACAACATAACCTTGAAAAGGTTTGTAAAGCTTTAAGGAAAACTTAGAACATAGACTATTGGTCCTTGTAGCTAGATGAAAACTCATTGCAAGTCCATCATCACTACTTGGCCGAAAATATGCATTCAAAGAATGGTTTCACATTAAACTTTAACTTGGAATGAAATGGGCAAGTCTTTGAGCTCTAGGTTCTTAAGTTACGACATAAAATAAACGTGCTCATGCTTTTCATTTTTAATCTTGCTTACAAAATAAAGTGATGACTTAAATTAAATATGCAAGGCATAAACTTAATCGTGCAAGCTTGAGAGTAAATATGCGAGGCATAAACTTAAACGTGCAAGCTTGAAAGTAAATATGCAAGGTTCAATTCTTTATTTTAGTGCTCTTGGCCCAACAACAATCGACTTTAAGGCCGAAATAGATAGGCATTTGAGAGATTAATTAGGTGGTAATGCAAGTTCAATTCTTTATTTTAGTGCTCTAGGCCCAACAACAATCGACTTTAAGGCCGAAATAGAAAGGCTTTGAGAATTAAATTAAGTGATGATGCAAGTTCCATTTTAATCTTTATGTTCTTAGGTGATAGCTTGAAAGTAAAGATGCATAGCAAGAATGTAAATATGAGTGCAAGCATAAAATAAATTATGCAAGTTCATTTTATCTTTCTAGAGCTCTTAACAAGACTTTAAAGGAACATAAACCTCAACCCAAACTCATCAAACCAAGATAAAGTAAAGTCTAGAGTTCTTAGAACTCAACATAACATTTTTAGAAATCAAAACATTTTGCATGTTAAAGGAAAAGGAAATGGCCGAAATTTCAAGGAACAAAAAGAACATTTTGAAACTCTAGAGTCCATGATCTTGATGATATATTAACACCAATATCATGAGACCTCATCATTGAGTCCTTAGAACCATTTTAAAACACCATCAAAACTAAAGTTCTCAAGAGTTCAAGAAAGGAAAAACTAGAAACATTTTTGCTCAAGAACAAAGATCAAGCTCTAGAGTTTGTTTCAAGTGATGAACATCATCATGAAACTCTCATCATCAAGCTCTCATTTCTTTGAACTTCAAGGCCCATGGCCGAAAATGAGAAAGAACAAGGAAAGGAAAAGAAGTTCTAAAAAGAATCAAGAGAAACTATGAACATAAAGCTTAGAACAAGAACTTTAAAGAAAGGAATACTTGAAAGAAAATCCCTACTTGATGTGATAAACTTGAAGATGGAAGAAGAAGATGAAGATGATGAAGAACTCCAAGAACTTGAAGAACACAAGAGCTTTGAGAGAAAAAGAAAAGCTTTGAGTGTTCCTAAACTTAGCAAATGATCTAAAAGTGGTGCAAGCTCCTCAAGGCATTCTATTTATAGAGAAATGAAACAAATGAAGTGTGTGAATGGGCTGATGAGTTTCGGCCATGAGGGTGCAGAATGGAGGCATCCATGAGTTCCATGAGGTGAGATAATGTGGTCTTGAGGCATGGTGAGGTATGGTTCAAAGCATGGTGAGGTATGGTTCAAAGTATGGCTTCAAGCATGGTTCTTTGAGTGAGAAACAATTCAACATGTGGTCAATGGGGTGAGAATTTCGGCCATGTGCATCAGATTTGGGGGAGGATTAGTTTGCATTTTAATTGTGGTTTAGTGTTGTGTTTAGGTGTATCTTTGATTATGCTTAAGATTAGGAATTTGTAAGAAAGTGTTTAGGTAAGGAAAATGGATAATTAGGATGGTCTAGACATAATTAAGGAGTGGTCTTGCACCATTAGTGAGTTAGATCCTCAATTTAGAGTCTAAACAACTCTAAACACACTTCCTTGATTTAAGGAATTGGAGAGAGAAAACACTATTCAAGATTCCAAGACTAGGAATCTTGAGTTCTAAAAAGGGATTTAAGTTTAATTTAAGCAATTTTAGGTTCTAATTAACTTTAATAAATTATTTTGACTCTAGATTAATTAGGGAAATTAATTAATCTTCGTTTAGAGCCTAATATTGCTTAGGTTTGCTTAATTACGTCATTAAGCTCAAAAACACTATTCTAGGGGCAAAATCGTAATTTTGCACTAAAACTGCCCGGGACCACCGGGGCTTGAATAGAGACCTCTAGACACATGAAAACATGTTTTTAAACCTCTGGGGAAAGTTTCGGGCTCAAACGGCACCTTTACCCGCGTAAAACGCTATAGGGGTATTTTGATCATTTTGACCCGAAACTGTGAAAAATGAGATTTTCGCTTCCGGAAGCATTCAAAGGCCATTCAATCCCCTTCAAATATTGAGTTGACCCTTCGAGGATGACCGATTTGGTTACCCTCGAATTCGGATCAGGAAATGACCTCAGGGGCATTTTGGTCATTTCCCTCGGACAGAAAAATCGGGGTGTTATATTGTTGGGCCAAGAGCACTAAAATAAAGAATTGAACTTGCATTATCACCTAATTAATTTCTCAAATGCCTTTCTATTTCGGCCTTAAAGTCGATTGTTGTTGGGCCAAGAGCACTAAAATAAAGAATTGAACCTTGCATATTCACTTTCAAGCTTGCACGTTTAAGCTTCAATTTAAGTCATCACTTTATTTTGTAAGCAAAATTAAAAATGAAAAGCATGAGCACGTTTATTTTATGTCATAACTTAAGAACCTAGAGCTCAAAGACTTGCCCATTTCATTTCAAGTTAAATTTTAATGTGAATGCATTCTTTGAATGCATGTTTCGACCAAGTAGTGATGATGGACTTGCAATGAGTTTTCATCTAGCTACAAGGGCCAATAATCTATGTTCTAAGTTTTTCCTGAAGCTTTACAAATCTTTATAAGGTTATGTTATCATGAGTTATAATTTTATTCCCTTTTTGAAGATGAAATATATTTTGGTCACTGACCTAAGACTTCTCTTAGCCTCCTAATGAATTAAAACGATTTGCAAAGAGTTTTAGAGATTCTAAATTGATTCCAAGAGAAACTAGTTAACTTATGTACCTAGAGATGTCAATTTAGTTCTCTTATTGAAGTTAGATGTTTTCGGTACTGTCATGATGAGCTTGTGGTTGTATGATGATGTTTTGATGTGTTAGAATGTGTGAAAATATCACATGATGATGTAGAAACGATTCTATGCATGATAGGTAAGAAACTAGCTAACTAGAAATACCGTAAAGCTAGAATTTAACATAGTTTAGACCCATTTGTTTTTGGAACTTATCCAAACTGTTTTAATGGGAACATAATCAGATTAGGATTGTTTAGACATGAAAAACTTGGTAACATTTGGATTAGAATTGAATTTTAGCACCTATAGGGAAACTAGTAACTAGAAAATCGTAAAAATGCAAATGTAGAACTCTTAGAACATTTAGTTTTCTGGATTCTATCCAGAAACATTACAACATGATAAATGTGGTTTATAATTAGTCCCTAAGCATAGGAATGTCTCATAATTGATTTAGGTTTAATTTATAGCACCTTAGGCGAAGACGGAACCGAGAAAGGGTCTAAAACGTAAGTTCTAGAACCCCGTAACCACAAGTTAGAAATTCTGCCCTATGCTTTTCAGATTTGAGTATGAACATGAGGATTAGGAATGATGATTAATTATGAGCCCTTAGGTGCATAACATATGAACGACGGATGTTAGAGAACTATATCTCAAGATTAAGACCCGTAAGGGTCAAAGCATAAGCTACCGTAAGGGTAAGCGTTTGAATGTTCTATGATGATGCATGTGTTATGTGAAGGATGATAATGTTATTCATATGAGGAATTCATGAGGATATATGTTTATGTGGCATAAAGCAAATTTGGAAGGAATTCGGCGTAATGCCATCGTGCCGCCGAATTCCCGACGAATTTGGGGACTTAAAGAGATTTTAAAAATTAAGGTACTAAGATGGGTTCTAGGATGACACCGGTTCGGCCGAGCACCTCTATAGAACTCATGTGACATCGGTACCAATTTATACTCTTAGGTGACACCGGTTCGGCCGAGCACCCCTAACAGAATTGCCCGCTAACCCGTACTCAGATAGTCGGGATTTATGATTTACGATACGCTTATCGTTAAGTGGTAAGTAAGAACTAGTGACGACTAGTTAAGGTATGAGCTCATAACCTAGAGATGTGACACGTTCTGGGTGACATCGGTTCGGCCGAGCACCCAGCAGCGCTTGTCTTTTAGGGCGGCCCATGAGGAAGAGAAGTTTCATGATTATGATTATGTCACTAAGTTTGTCCCATATGAATGTTTCTATTGCCACTTTATGCCACTAAGTATGATGATGCTTGATGATATGGTTTATGTATGTGCATTAGGTAGCGCCATGTATACATTCTCTATTATGTTGCATTCATGACATTAAAATCATCCTAAAATGAATGGGCCTTGGCTAAAGTATATTTTAAAGTTTAAAATGAACTCGATGCATGCTCACTTGCTTCTACGAAAATAAACCCAAGGTTCCTGAGGACGTAGATGATGACACCTAGGTAGTGAGAGGCCCTACTGAGATTCTTTAGTAAGATTCTCACTCCCTCTATTTCTTCTTTCCGTCACGTCTTCAAATGGCGACGTTCGTGGTGTTCGTGGACACGCCGACATGGGAGGTGCACCATGACCTGGACCACGGGTCATTCCATTTTGTGGGTCGATGCATGGTTAGAGTATTCATGTTCATGGGTCGACCCTTCACTCCCCCTGTACATTCCCATCGTTTCTCCCCCGTCTCACCTTTTGGCGATGACCTGGTGTTCGAGAGTGCACGTCCCCGAGAGGAGAGGCTTCGCCGTACTCCACCGTCCGCGTCCGCCGTTCGAGACTACCCCCAGTATGTGCCTCGTTGCCCGTCATCTTTTTCGGAGACGGATCCTTCCGAGGATTTGGCAACCCAGGTACCATCCGAGGGATCTTCCCCCACCATACCCATGGACCTTGGGGAGGGTAGCGAGCCCACCGTGACTCAGCCGAGGCTTGCATGAGGCCGCGCCATGGAGGTCACTCCCGAGCCCCGTTCTGCCTATTCTCGTCATAGGAGCTTGCTCTGTTTCTTGGTTACATGCCACGCTCGAGGGATAGTCGCCAGTAGGAGGCTGTGGATGGCCTGGGTTAGTGCACACACCCATAGACGAGGATAAACCTCCTTTTGTTTAGAGGTTACCCCATTAGATGCACTCGGGTAGGGGAGTAGTTTATGTTTATGTTTATGTTGTATTTTCTTTCATGTATTCCTTTGTACTAAATTAAGTCCCACACTTATAAGTGGGCAAGTTATATATATATGAGATGATATTCAGTGTTCCTCATTATGTGCCTTTATGTGCCTTATGCTATGATGTTATGAGATGTATGATTTGTCCTTTACGCGTTATATCGCATCACGCGGCTCTCACTTTGTATTTTAAAAAAAAATTTATCCGTATTTTCCATTAAGTATTTCAAAGTAAAAATGAGAACTATGAAGTAACAGACTAATGATTAACCTAAGTATGTTCTAGAGTATTGGGTTAAAAATTAGGATGTTACAATATCTATAAGCCATATAAATTTCAACACATGAACATAGCCTTCACGAGATATCAATCACATTCATCTCATCAAATTTATCAATATTTATGCTTAAGCCCCAAAGGGGTCAAATCGCAATTTCTCAAAGATTTCGGGTCAAAATATAAATACCTTTTTTTAACACATTCTCACAAACTAGAGATCTTTAACATTAACCAATACTTTCAAAAGACATATAACTACTAGACCCATATAGAACTCATCATAAAAACCTTTTAGGGCTATAGACCAAATTTTAACATACTTTAGGGGTCAAAGTGCAGAATCGCTTGTTTTTAATATTTAACAATAACCAAAATTTCTAAAACTTTATCTAAACTTTATAATTGGTATTTGAACTCATGGACACATTCAACATCATTAGTAGCTCTAAATAAAATCATTTGGCTGAAATAACATAGTTGATAGTTCAAAACATAACTTTTCGCATTTTGCAAAACGACCCAAACTAACACTTGTAATTACCCTTTTATATATCTATGGTACCAAAAACAATTTTTACAACAAATATTGGTAGTTTTTAAGTATGTGAACAACATGAACAGCCTTGAACAACTCTTGAACAGAATCAAAAAATTAATCTCCTTAAAGCTTTATAAAATCACAATTTTAATCCTTTTTAGTTACTAGACTTTCCTAAAATGCTAAGAACAATTTTTATGACAATTATTAGTGATCCTCAAGTATGTGAACAGAAATAAATAGTAGTGAACAGTAGTTAACAGTGATGAACAGTATCATAAAAAATTAGCATTCTAAAAGCTTCATAAAAATACAATTTTGATCCTTTTTAGTTACTAGTTTTTCCTAAAACACTAAAAACAATTTTTACACTAACTATTAGTGATTTAAAATCATCCAAACATCCTAAATCAGTAACCATTCTAGTTCTAAAAGATTAGATCAGAATACTAAAACTTTAGCATTTAGGATCATGAGAAAAACCATATTCTTAATCTTTTGCAATTTCTAAGTCTTTCAAAATTTCTTTATACAACTTTAAAGACAAGATCATACCTAAAAGTAAAATATATATCAAGCTTTAAATCAGAATTATATAAGGGCAAAAAATAAATAGATGAGAAGTGTCCATGATCAAAATTGCCATTTAAGATAAAAGAAGTAAATCTTGAACTTTAGGATTTAAGTGATGACTAGAATCATAAACTTGTCTTATAACATTATTATCACTATAAGGTGACAACTTGGAAATATAAATATGAAATGCAAGGCTTGAAATATAAATATAAAGATGCAAATTCATTCTTAGATCTTTATGATTTAAGTAATAACTTGAAATGTAAATGAATATGCAAGTTCATATTATTATCTTCAAGAATTAAAGTGATAACTTGGAATATAAATATGATTATGCAAAGCTTGAAATATAAATATGATGTGCAAGAACTTGAAATATAAATATGGATGCAAGTTCTTTTTTTATGTCTTATTAAGCTCAAAACTCAAAACTTAGCAATTCTTTCATTAATCTTTTGACATCAAGAATTAAACCTTGAGCTTTAGAGGTCATTTAAATGATGGATTCACAACCACCACCATGATTCCTCATCATCAAGCCATGGTCAATATCAAGTCATAAAAACTGAAATATAAAGGAAAAACAAAAGAAAGAACATGAAATAAAATCCCTACCAAGTTATTTCTTGTTATCAAAAGGTAATGCTTGATCTTTAGAGAAGTTAGAAGAAGAAAATATGTCCTTGAAATTCGGCCAAGATTAGTGCAAATGGAGGGAGGATTTCTCTTGTGTTTTTGTGTTTGATAATAGAAAGGTTATGTGTTTAGGAGTTGATTTATGGTTGGAATGTGTATACTTGAGGTTTAGAGCTTGGTTAGAGGTTGGGAATGGAGTCTCTTGAGTGTGAATGAGGAAGAAGAAGAAAGCTTGAAGTATTGAGAGAATTAGAGAACTTTGAGCAAACTTTGAGTAAGAAAACTATCAAGTAAGAAAATGCTAAGGCTAGGAATGTTTGTGTGTGCATTTAGGCCTTGGAAAATCACATATTTATAGGGCATTTGGAGGGTGTACGTACGCTGCATATGGGCTAAAATATGATCAGAATTCTTGCTCAAAAATAATGCAAAACAACTCAAAGATCACATGGTATGGTCATGGTGTTGTTTGAGTGCTTAATTCTTTGATAATAAAACAAAATGGAGGCATTATGGGGGTATGGAGGCTGATACATATAGGCTGTAATACAATCATAATTTTTGCTAAAAAAGGTTGCAAGAGAAGTCAAAGAGCACATGCTATAGTTATGATCTATTTTAGGGTGTTTTAGGCTTTACAAAAATTAAAATTTGATGGTGGAAAGGTGCTGAAAAACCGTGGCCATCATGGTTGTAATGTGGCAGAATTTTTGACTAAATAACTAGCAAGACAACTCAACAAAGCACAAGGTAAAGCAATAATGTATTCTTGTGTATCATTGTTGAAAGAAAAATTAAAATATCAAGGTGATGGAGGAGGAAGAAGCCGTGAGTTTGCAAGGCTATCACGGGGGGACAAGTTTTATTTTTTTTATTCATGGTAGGACATGTCTTTGAGGTGCATGATGTAGTGCATTATTCCTTAAATGAAATTTTAAAATATAAGCATCATATGAAGCATGGAATGCCACGGCTGATTCAAGGAATTTGGGGGACAAAATTTCATTTATTATTCATGGTAGGACACAAGGATAGCTTATTTAATTAGGTGGTAAATTTAGAAATTGGTAATTTTGTTTTAAAAGGTAAAACTAGGTGTGTAAGATAACTCAAGACTAGGTAAAAAGATAATCTTTATTTTAATAATAGAGTTAATCTCAATTGAGTTGAAAATCAATTAGTAATTTAAATTTTAATCTCAAGGTAAAGAAAGTAAATGCATTACATTTACCCTAATCTTTAACATTATAGGTTTCATGAGTTCTTTGTAATTAAGAAAGGAAATTAAATTTTCCTAAACAATCCTTAGGCTCTAATTATCTCTAGTAATTATTTTTAACCTTAGGTAATTATTTTTAACCTCAAGTAATTTTTTTTAACCTAAGGTTAATGAATATAATCAATTCGAGTTCAATTGGAGCTTTAACATTACCTTAATTACGCAAGTAAACTTATTTGGTATAACTAGGGGTAAAAAGGTAATTTCACATAAAAACTCCTTGTAAATATTGGACAATCTCAAATCATACTTAAAATAGTCATTTTGAACCTTTGGGTGGAAACCAAATTCAAAGATTATATAATTTCATGAAAAATTACTGTAGGGGTAAAACGGTAATTTTACTTACGGTAAAAATTGAGAATTGAGATTTTTACCTCTAAGGCATATATAATCCCCATCAGGCATAAAATTAACCCCTCAAAGATAATTTAGATTGGTTATCCTTGATTTCTAGGTAAAAGTGACCTCAGGGGCATTTTGGTCATTTTACACGTATAGAAAAGTCGAGGTTTGCGACTTTTCATTTAATCGCTAATCAAGTCTCCTATGATATTTCTCTAATGTCATATTCCTTTATTGAGGATTATTTGACCTCAAATTGAGAAAAAAGAATGTATAAATTTCACTTGTGCATGTTCTAACATATGGAGAAAACAGAAATAAGACTTATGTGAAATAAGGGGAAGGCAAAAAGAGGAACTTCCTCATAGATAAAGGGGGAAGGAAAAAGAAGAACTTCCCTAAAGATAAAGGGGAAGGCAAAAAGATGAACTTCCCTAGAGACAATATGAGTCGATAGACGTATCGGCTAGGAATAGATCTGTGTGAGAGCTGGAGAAAGTAAATCCAATGATCATGTATAGGAATACGCTCAGTCCTGATACATAGTCTATTTCCCTTGTGTAGTGTGAACCACTATAAATACCATGTGGTATAAACTGTTCATTGTGGAGTTATCCATAGTAAATACCCGTCGGGTATACACTAAGTCTTTCCTATGTCGATGAAAAGAGAAAAATGCACCGAGTTAAGTTCTACGGCCACAAGTAAAACCAAGTCACTTTGAGATAAGTTCACTGTATTTAGCATATGCATACTCATATCATATTTAATTTCTTGATTAGGATTATTAACTATATGTTTGAGCTTTATGATATGTGTGCATTAAGTGATTGATCATTAAAATCAACCCACTTTGGAAATATGATTTGGAACTTTAAAAACGAATCATTATTATGTAATGCTTGATCACCTTTTCTTAATAAACCGAAGTGGCTGGGGCGATGACGAAGACATTATGGTTGAGTTTTTGGGGAGTTACCCTACTGAGAATTGTATAATTCTCACCTCTATGTGTTTTGTGTTCTTGTGTCGTCTCTAGGTTAATCAGAGAATGATGCGGCTGCTACGTGCAAGAACTCAGGATTACAGTAGTCTAATAGTTGATTTTTTAAATTACCGTACTTAATTGGAGTTATATGTATGCAAAGGTAATAAAGAACGTATATGTATTAAAGCTCTTAGAAGAGCTTTCTTTTGTACTTAGCTATGTATTCAATAAATGTTGTGTTTCTTTATTATATATTTTAACCAAATTACACTAGTTATTACATGATCTTATCACATTTGCAATAGTTATTTAAGAAAAGTCCAATAATTTATAAGTAACAACTCTCAAATCTGATGTCATGACTTAAGGATGACGTTGTACTTGGGAGGATGTTACAATGTATACATACCTAAGGAACAAAGCATAGAAACAGACTTGAATCGAGAATAATTTCACTACACATATACAAGCATGTTTCATCTCGTGTGAAGAGATTAAGCTTTAAACTAAGTGATGATTATCTCATGCAAAGAATGTGTAAATGCCAAAAGTATGAAAGCATCAAGTCAAGAATCAAGAAACTAAGGAAAAAGACTTCAGAAAGTAGCACAGGACATCAGAAAGTACACTCAAGATGAAGATATCAGAATATGTCCATATGCAACGTGTTACTCAATCTTCAATCATCATAACTGCAAACAAATCATCTTTAAAGAGAATTGATTGACAATCAAAAAGTCAAATATTCTTCAAGGAACTAGTTGCATTCATCAGAAAGCTCATTTTCGTATGCAGCAACGAATGCTACAGGAAAAGAAGGGAAATTTGAAATTTGAATTTCAAATTATCCAGTCAATTCTAGTTACAAACTAACGCATCATTTCTTTTGCCTTTTTGATCAACGACTCTAGTTTTATGAAGGAGGAGTTCAGAAAGAAGAAAAGTAGTTTTTGATGGAAGATCAGAAAACTCATTTACAATGGCTTTTGCAACCGATGTGACAGTTCTGTCAACCTCTCTTCTAGCTACTTATTTCAAGACACAACTGATGATCAACATGTGTTACTTAAAGAACTAATCTATGGTAATGGTCACAAAGAAAAGATCTTTATATAAAGAAATGCTAAGCTTGAAGAATGTTGAGTGAGATTTGAAAAGTCAAAAAGAGGAAACTTTGCAAAAATCTTTTCCCACTTCCTGAAATATTCTATTTTTATCATGTAATCAGTTTCTATCCTTGAAGTGTAAAGAAAAATCTTCTTTCTATATTCTTAGTTAGATTTATATTCTTCTTGTGGAAGAAGTAGAAGAAGAAAGTCATTCAAGTTCTCCCAGGATCTCTTTTTAATGTATTATCTTTGAGGAAACTTGGGTGTAGGTTAGTTTGAGTGGCAACCCAAATACTTAACCTTTGTATCCTTGATCCGATAGTGATCAGTGAGAAGCATAGCTTGGAGAGGCTAAGGTAAAACGATTAGCAACATGACCGTAAGATGGACTTACTCATCATGGTTTAGCTTGGAGAGGCTAGTCAAAGACTACTTGTAGCTTGGAGAGGCTGGAAATAGACTACTTGAGGCTTGGAGAAGCCTATAATAGACTACTCATATTAGGCTTGGAGAGGCCGGAGTCAAGACTACTCAGTTGGGCTTGGAGAGCCCAATGTCAAGACTACTTACAGCCTGGAGAGGCTAGGGAAAGAATATTAACAACTTGCTAAAGGAGTTGCTTGTCAATCACAGGTTGGCTTGGAGAGGTCAGAGTCAAGACTACTCATGTTAGCTTAGAGAGGCTAGTACAGAATGTAATGTCTTGATTTTTCCTGTGTACAAATGACCAAAATACCCTTGAGGTCATTTTACCCGGAAAATGAAGATTGCCGACCTCGGCCATCTTCCAGGGGATGTTTTGATGTTGAAGGGGGATTATGTGTGTTATGTATGCTAATAGAGTAGAAGAATGGTCACATGATGAGATTCCTCCCTAATAAAGGTGGATTTGCATTAATCAAGCAAGAACATTCCTTAACCTTGTCTTGGGTAGCCTTGATCATTTACTTTCTCACCAAAACACCTAATTACAATTCCTAATCAATTACCTAATGTAACATCTTAATTTTCAACCCAATACTCCTAGAATGTATTTAGGTTAACCATTAGTCTATTACTCTTTTACTCTCATTCTTTAAAACGTTTCTTTAAAATACTTAGCGGAAAATACGGGTAAAATTTTTTTTGAAACATAAAAGCAAGGTAAGAGCCGCGCATATCTCAAACGAGTGTTATCATTGAACGTATCTCATGTGAAGGAAAGTGCAAGATAAGAACATCAAATAATTGCATAACATTAGACAATCATGTACACACCAATAATAATATTATATTAATATAATAAACTGCTCACCTATGAAAGGCGGGATGAGTTGGATACATCATAAGTGCAAATACAACCGAAAGGAAAATACAAGGAAAACATTAAGGAAATCACCCCTACCTTAGTGCACCTAAAATGGATAACCTCTAGAATAAAAAAAGGCTCTACTGCTGTGATCCCGAAAATGACGGGACATAACCAATCCACTGACGTATCTCAGTAGGAGTAGTCGCTCAACTTGGCTGGACGTGAGCTCCGTTACGGGGGTGCATGGCTAGCCTCTGGGCCAACCTCGGCTAAGTCACGATCTCCTCGCTACCCTCTCTCATGAACGAGGGAGAGGGGGTAGAGCTCTCACTATACAGGTAGGTCGGTGGGTCTTCTGAGAGATCACCCTTTGAAGACTGTAAGCAGCGCCCATAGTCTGGGAAGTCATGTACAGATGACGCAGTGGTGTGGGTACGGAGAATCCTCTCATTGTGCGTCCGAGCCCGCTCAAAAACCATATCGTCTCCATAGGGGAATTTCAGGGGAAATCGATTGCTTGGTACCGGGTGTGCAAAGGGGCATCCTACATACATGAAAACTTTGACAGCACAACGTCCCTCAAAATGGTAGGACTGGTGCTCCGAATCAAAGTGGACCTCCAACACCAGGGTGTCGATGAAGACCGCAACTTTCGCCATCAGAATCTGAAGACGTGATAGAAAAGAAAGAAAGAAAGAAAGGGAGTGAGAATCTTACTAAAGAATCTCAGTAGGGAACCTCCTATCTAAGTGATGTCGTCAATGTCCTTAGGAACCTTGGGTTTATTGTAAAAAGGTGTGCATGCATAAAGTTTGTTATTAGGTTTTAAACATAATTATCCAAGGCCTGTTCATTTTAGAATGAACCTTAATGTCATGTATGCAACATAGTAAAGCATGAATGCATGATAATACATTATGCGAGAAAGCAATAGAACACAACATCAAGAAACATCATATAAGTGGCATAAAGTGGCATGTAACTTTTCATGTGAAACTTTCTCTTTTCTTAACTATGTAACATTAAATCTTACACTTTGCATCATGGGGGCCGCCCTAAAAACATTTATAGGTTATGAGCTCATACCTAACTAGTCATCACTAGTTCTTACTTATACTATAATAAGCATAACATAATAATCCCGACTTCTAGAGTACGGGCTAGGGGGCATAAGGATCACCTATCATAACCTTTAATTCGGGGAGTCCATAGGAATATTTCCTTCTTTGAGACGCTCTACTAGTATCTAGTACGCAATGAATTGTCCACTTTGGCAAGCTCCACGTCAATACCCTCACGGATTTGCTTTCTCCCCACCAGAGCAAGAGAAATGCATCTCAGTACTGTGTCACATTTAAAATCTCATGGAGTTTTCAAAAACTTTCTTATGTCTTCAAATTTGACGAAAATTCTGCACCATAATAGCACTACACTAAATTTCCTTCAAATTTGCTTTATGCCATAAGAACTAATAGTGCTTGTACTTTCACATTCAAAGTCCAAAATCAAAACAAATTTTCAATGTCATACAACATATCCATTCATGGTACATGCATTAACACATCATAACTTGAATTAATGAATTCATTAGATTGTTTATGCTACGGTGTCTTAAAACTTTAATCCTTTTGGATCTTAAACTTAAAATCTAATTAACTTAATGTCTGTTTTTAACCTTTGATGTACCTATAGGCTCTCAACTAATAATTCTCCCTAATACTTATGCCTAGCAATAATTCTAATTAACATTATGCAGTTTTGATTTTCATGTGATTATGGGGTTCTGGAGACTACGTCTTTGACTCTTTCTAAATTCCGTCTTCGCCTATGGTATTACAATCAATTCCTAAACCAATTGTGAGGGATTCCTACACATATACACTAATTATAAATCACTTTGACTATGATTAATTATGCTGGAACAGAATCTGGAAATTTTAATTTCTAAGTGTTCTAGAATTCACATTTCTAATCCTTTCTAGTTACTTATTCTTCCTAACATTCACAAATCAACTCTAGCATCAATAAATCATAATTTTCACACATTCTAGCATGTTAAAATCATCATCAAACAGTAAGAAAAACATCAAGGTAGAACCAAAAATATACATCATCACATCAAGCATAGGATTTCATTTTCAATATACATAAGCCACTAGTTTCTCTTGGAACCATTTTAGGACTTCTAAATCTCTTTGGAAACCAACTTATTTCATTAAAATCATCATAGAATAAATAAGGGCAGTAGCTATTTTAAATTGTTCATGGTTGAAATTTAAAACATAAAATCATGCTTGAAACATTCTTTGAGTTCACCTACACTTAAGAAAATCCCAAGACATAGATTATTGGCACTTGTGGCTAGATGAAGCTCACACCAAGCTCATCACCATCACATGGCTGAATTGTGCATTCAAGAAAATGCTCCCACATCCAAATTTTCCTTGAGATAAAGGGACAAATCTTTGAGCTCTAGAATCTTTAAGTGATAACAAGAGTATAAACATGCTATGCGCTTCATTTTATTCTTCATTAGAAAAGTAAACTTCATTTTTGTCTTTAAAGTTTAGGTGATGACTTGAAAAGTAAATATGCTAGATAAGAAAATGTAAACATAAATGCAAGTCTAATTCTTTATTTTAGTGCTCTAGGCCCCTTAGAGTATTCACTCTAAATCAACAATCAACTTTAAGGTTGAAATAGGTAGGCTTCGAGTTAATTATTTAGGTGATATGAAAATGCAAGCTCTTGTTTTAATCTTTAAGTTTTTGGTGATGGCTTAAAAAGTAAACATGCTAGGTAAGAAATATAAATATGAATGCAAGTTCATTTTTATATAATTACTGGAACTCATACAAGTCTTTAAAGAAGCAACATCTTAATCCCAAACTTAATCTCATCAAGATAAAGAAAGCTCTAGAGTTCTAAGCACCAAGGTTTCAAGGAAACTTTATGGTGTGAACATCATCATCAAACTCAAGGAAATGGGTTCAAAGGAAGACAAAACCATAAAGGAAAGAAAAAATGGCCGAAACCAAAAAGGAATGAAATACACCATATTCTTTATTTTATGCCCAAAAGCTCCTATCTAGAGTAAACTCTAGAATATGTTGGCCAACTTTAAGGTTGACAAGGGTAAGTTTTGGGCTTTTTGAAAACCTTGTGATCATTTTCTTTAAGGTAAAATCATTAGTAAGCTAAGTAGCATTTTTAATAAAACTTTAAGAAAACAAAACTCAAGCTTTATAGACCTCATTGTGATGAACTCAAGTCAACATCTAGAGACACTCATTATCAAGCCATCATGAGAAGTAGTTTAGGCCTTGAAGGCCGAAATGAAAAAGGAAGAAGAAAGAGAAACCGAAAAGGAAAACCCAAGAAAGTTCATCAAAACAACATTTTAATCCAAGAACAAAGCATATCCAAGTAAAGGAATGATTGTAGAACAAGCTCCCTACCAAATGAAGAAGGTGAAAAATCGGTTCTTTGGAGGTAAGAATGAGAAGAAAATGTTCTTCCAAGGTGAGGAAGAATTCGGCCAAGGTGAGGAAAAAGGAAAGGAAGTGCTTTTGTGTGAGCTTGGTTTTGGGGGATGAAAGGTTATGTGTTTGATGATTGATCTTTGGTGTTTGTGAGGTGGTTTGATGCTATAAGGAGGTAGCTCTTTAATGTAGATGAAGAAGATGAAGAAGTTGAGAAGAAGAACTCTTGAACTTTTGAGAGGAAAAGGAAGAACTTGAAGTTGCTCTTGAAAAATCAAAGCTTAGCAAATGATCTAAAGGTTCTTACAAGTTCATTTGCATGTGTATTTATAAGGAAATTAAACAAATGGAGGATGAATGGAGGGAGGGTATGCCGTAGCCAATCCTTATGTTCCATGAGGTGAGAGGTTTGTTCTTTGAAGCATGGTTGGAGGTAAGGTGGGTGTGGCTGAAAGCATGGTCTTTTGAGTGTAGGAATTCAAACATGTGATAGAGAATGGAGGGAGGAATGGCGCCGATTTCTTTGAGTGAGGGAGGAGAAGTTTCTATCATTTGATTGTGGTTTAGTGATGTGTTTAGGTGTATCTTAGATTAGGTTTAAGATTAGAAGTTGCTAAATAAGTTTTTAGGTAACTAATTAGGTGATTAAGTGTATCAAGACATGATTTAGGGAGTGTTCTTGCTTCATTAGTGAGATTAAAACTTATTTTAAAGTGTAAACAATTGTCGACACAATTCCTTAATTTAAGGAATTGGAGAGAGAAAATATTTTTCAAGATTCCATAACTTGGAATCTTGAGTTTTTTAAAAAAGAGATTTAAGTTTAATCTAAGCAATTTTAAGTTCTAATTAACTTTAATAAATTATTTTAACTTTGATTAATTATGAAAATTAATTAATCTTCGATTAGAGCCTAATATTGCTTAGTTTGCTTAATTCTGTCATTAAGCTCAGAATCATTACTCTAGGGGCAAAATCATAATTTTTCACAAAAACTGCTCGAGACCATCGGGACTTAAACAGACATGCCCAGACTCATAAAAACATCATTTTAAACCTTTTGAGAAATTTCTGGGCTCAAACGGCACTTATACCCGTGTAAAAACGCTATAGGGGTATTTTGGTCATTTGCCTGAAAACTCAGAAAAAGAGATTTTTATGCTCTATTAACATTCATTCACATACAATCCTCTTCAAACATTGAGTTGACCCTTCGAGAACTGTCGGGTTGGCTATCCTTGAATTCTGGGTGAGAAATGACCTCAGGGGCATTTTGGTCATTTTCGTTCGACAGAAAAATTGGGGTGTTACACCTAATCAAACCTATTCCCTAAACCATATCATAACACAAATGAAATAACAAAATCTCCTCCCTAAACTCCTTAATGAAACTGGCCACACCCTCCTCCATTTATTCCATCACATGTTGAAATTTTATACACTCAAAGAACCATGCTTAAGGCCTACCTAGCCATGCCTTGAAGCATACATAGCCATACCCAAAGCCATGCCTTGAAAAGAGATATTTTTCTCTCCTTTTCTCTCCAAAAGGCTGCCGGCCACCTCCCCCTATTTCACCCCCGTATGTTTCATTTTCTTTATAAATACGCATCCAAGGAAACTTGCAAGAACACTTGCTCAAACTTGCAACCTCAAGCTTTATTTTTTTAAGCTCAAGAGTTCTTCTTCTTCTTTTTCTTCTCCAATCTTCCAAGAGCCACTACACAACTACCATAGATATTCCCTTAAACACATAACCCTTCCACTTCCAAGTTCAAACCAAAAACACATATTCCTTCCTTTTTCTCCTTCTTGGCCGAAACCACCATTAAAGCACCAAGGAAGATTTGTTCTTCTCATCTCATTTCCAAGATCAAGCCTTTCTTTTTTCAAAGAAAAATACCTTTGGTAGGGAGTTGATTTAAAGATTACTATTCTTTTCTTTTATTTTACTCTTGGATTGAGATGTTATAATGTTAATTCTTCCTTCCTCCTCCTTATTTTTGGTTCTTTATTTTCCTTTCCCTTTTCTTTTCTTTTTCAGCCATAATGGCCTTGTTATTGGAAAACCATGGCTTGATGATGAGGATCTTGGATGTTGGGCGTAAGACCATCATTTATTTGACATCTAAAGCTTGAAGGTTTCACTTTTAAGAGTTTTTAGCAAATAAAGATATTATGTTGTTTTGAAGAGTTAAATGGTAATCTTGAGCCTAGGACTCAAAAAGATAATAAATAGAGTGTATTCATATTTATATTTCAAGTTATAATAAAAAGAGTACATTCATATTTATATTTCAAGTCCTTGCATCTCATGTTTACATCACCTAAATAATTAACTTGAAGCTTACCGATTTCAACCGTAAAGTTGATTGTTGATTTAGAGTGAATATTCTAAGGGGCCCTAGAGCACTAAACTAAACAATTGAACTTGCATTCATATCTACATTTCTTGCCTAGCATGTTTACTTTTCAAGTCATCACCTAAACTTAAAGATAAAAAATAGAGCTTGCATTTTCATATTTATATTCAAGCTTTGCATTCATATTTATATTTCCTTGCCATCACCTAAATAATTAACTTGAAGCCTACCTATTTCAACCTTAAAATTGATTGTTGATTTAGAGTGAATACTCTAAGGGGCTTAGTGTAACACCCCGATTTTTCTGTCCGAGGGAAATGACCAAAATGCCCCTGAGGTCATTTCCTGACCCGAGCTCGAGGGTAACCAACTCGGTCATCCTTGAAGGGTCAACTCAATGTTTGAAGGGGATTGAATGGCCTTTGAATGCTTTCGGAAGCGAAAATCTCATTTTCCGCAGTTTCGGGTCAAAATGATCAAAATACCCCTATAGCGTTTTTACGCGGGTAAATGTGCCGTTTGAGCCCGGAACTTTCCCCAGAGGTTTAAAAATATGTTTTCATGTGTCTAGAGGTCTCTGTTCAAGTCCCGGTGGTCCCGGGCAGTTTTAGTGCAAAATTACGATTTTGCCCCTAGAATAGTGCTTTTGAGCTTAATGACGTAATTAAGCAAACCTAAGCAATATTAGGCTCTAAACGAAGATTAATTTATTTCCCTAATTAATCTAGAGTCAAAATAATTTATTAGAGTTAATTAGAACCTAAAATTGCTTAGATTAAACTTAAATCCCTTTTTAGAACTCAAGACTCCTAGTCTTGGAATCTTGAATAGTGTTTTCTCTCTCCAATTCCTTAAATCAAGGAAATGTGTCTAGAGTTGTTTAGACTCTAAATTGAGGATTTAACTCACTAATGGTGCAAGACCACTCCTTAATTATGTCTAGACCACCTTAATTACCCATTTACCTTACCTAAACACTTTCTTACAAATTTCTAATCTTAAGCATAATCAAAGATACACCTAAACACAACTCTAAACCACAATTAAAATGCAAAGAAACCTCCCCCATGGGCTGATGCATATTCGGCCATCACTCTCTAATTACCACACATATTAAATTGTTTTCTCACTCAAAGAGCCATGCTTGAGCCATACCTTGAGCCATACCTCACCATGCTTTGAACCATACCTCACCATACCTCAAGAACACATTATCTCACCTCATGGAACTCATGGAATGCCTCCAATCTGCACCTCATGGCCGAAACCTCTTCCTCCATGAGCTCCCTCCATTTGTTTCATTTCTCTATAAATAGAATGCCTTGAGGAGCTTGTACCACTTTTAGATCATTTGCTAAGTTTAGGAAACACTCAAAGCTTTTCTTTTCTCTCAAAGTTCTAGTGTTCTTCAAGTTCTTCAAGCTCTTCAAAGTTCTTCATCATCTTCATCTTCTTCTTCCATCTTCAAGTTCATCACACCAAGTAGGGATTTTCTTTCATGTATTCTTTTCTTTAAAGTTCTTGTTTCAAGCTTGATGTTCATAGTTTCTCTTGTTTCTCTTTAGAACTTCATTTCCACTCTTTTTTCCTTTTTATTTTCGGCCATAGGCCTTGGAGAACAAAGGAATGAGAGCTTGATGATGAGAGTTTCATGATGATGTTCATCACTTGAAACAAACTCTAGAGCTTGATCTTTGTTCTTGAGCAAAAATGTTTCTAGTTTTTCCTTCCTTGAACTCTTGAGAACTTTAGCTTTAATGATGTTTTAAAATGGCTCTATGAACTCAATGATGAGGACTCATGATGTTGGTGTTAATATATCATCAAGATCATGAACTCTAGAGTTTTATAATGTTCCTTTTTCTTCTTGAAGATTTCGGCCATTTCCTTAAATTTTTCTAAGCTTCATGGTTTGATTTCCTAAAAATATTATGTTAAGTTTTAAAGAACTCTAAGCTTGACTTTACCTTGTTTGGTTATGGTTTAAATTCCTTTAAAGTCTTGTTAAGAGCTCTAGAAAGATAAAATGAACTTGCATAATTTATTTTATGCTTACATCCATATTTACATTCTTGCTATGCATCTTTGCTTTCTAGCTATCACCTAAGAACATAAAGATTAAAATGGAACTTGTATCATCACTTAATTTAATTCTCGAAGCCTTTCTATTTCGGCCTTAAAGTCGATTGTTGTTGGGCCTAGAGCACTAAAATAAAGAATTGAACTTGCATTATCACCTAATTAATTTCTCGAATGCCTATCTATTTCGGCCTTAAAGTCGATTGTTGTTGGGCCAAGAGCACTAAAATAAAGAATTGAACCATGCATATTTACCTACAAGCTTGCACGTCTAAATTTATGCCTCGCATATTTACTTTCAAGCTTGCACGTTTAAGTTTATGCCTTGCATATTTAAATTTAAGTCATCACTTTACTTTGTAAGCAAGATTCAAAATGAAAAGCATGAGCACGTTTAGTTTATGTTGAAACTTAAGAACCTAGAGCTCAAAGACTTGCCCATTTCATTCCAAGTTAAATTTTAATGTGAAACCATTCTTTCAATGCATAATTTCGGCCGAGTAGTGATGATGGACTTGCAATGAGTTTTCATCTAGCTACTAGGACCGATAGTCTATGTTTTAAGTTTTCCTTAAAGCTTTACAAATCTTTATAAGGTTATGTCATCACAAGTTGTGATTTTATTATCTTTTAGGGGATGGAATATGTTTTGGTCAGTGACCTAAGGCTTCACTTAGCCTCTTGATGAATTAAAATGTTTTGCAAAGAGTTTTAGAAGTTCTAGATCGATTCCAAGAGAAACTAGTTAACTTATGTACCTAGAAATGTCAATTTAACTCTCTCATTTAAGTTAAATGTTTTCGGTTCTGATGTGATGAATGTGATGCAGTATGATGATGTTTTGATGTGTTGGAATGTGTGAAAATATCATATGATGATGTAGAAGCGATCCTATGCATGATAGGTAAGAAACTAGCTAACTAGAAATACCGTAAAGCTAGAATTTAACATAGTTTTGACCCATTTGTTTATGGAACTTTTCCAAACTGTTTTAATGGGGACATAATCAGATTTAGATTGTTTAGACATGAAAAACTTGGTATCATTTGAGTTAGAATTGAATTCTAGCACCTATGGGGAAACTAGTAACTAGAAAACCGTAAAAATGCAAATGTAGAACTCTTAGAACATTTAATTTTCTGGATTCTGTCCAGCACCCTTACAACATGGTAAACATGATTAATAATTAGTCCTTAAGCATAGGAATGCCTCATAATTGATTTAGATTTAATATATAGCGCCTTCGGCCAAAACGGAACCAAGAAAGGGTCTAAAACGTAAGTTCTAGAACCCCGTATTCACATGTTAGGATTTCCACCCTATGCTATTCAGATTTAAAAGTAAAATGAGAGGATTATGAATGATGTTTAATTATGAGCCTTAGGTGCTTAAAATATGAACGACGGATGTAGAGAACTATATCTCAAGATTAAGACCCGTAAGGGTCAAAGCATAAGCTACCGTAAGGGTAAGCGTTTGGATGATTTATGATGATGCATGAAGTATGCTAATGATGATGATGTTATTCATATGAGGAATTTATGAGGTTATATGTTTATGTGGCATAAAGCAAATTTGGAAGGAAATTCGGTGTAATGACCGTTGTGCCGCCGAATTTCCGACAAATTTGGGGACTTATAGAAATTTTGAAAATTAAGGTACTAAGATGGGTTCTAGGATGACACCCGTTCGGCCGAGCACCTCCATAGAACTCATGTGACATCGGTACCATTTTACACTCTTAGGTGACACCGGTTCGGCCGAGCACCCCTAAGAGAATTGCCCCCTAACCCGTACTCAGATAGTCGGGATTTATGATTTATGATACGCTTATCGTTAAGTGGTAAGTAAGAACTAGTGGCGACTAGTTAAGGTATGAGCTCATAACCTAGATGTATGACACGTTCTCGGTGACACCTGGTTCGGCCGAGCACCCCCATTCGATTGTCTTTTAGGGTGGCCCATGAGGAAGAGAAGTTTCATGATTATGATTATGTCACTAAGTTTTGTCCCATATGAATGTTACTATTGCCACTTTATGCCACCAAGAATGATGATGCTTGATGTTATGTTTTATGTATGTGCATTAGGTAGTGCCATGCATACATTTTCTATTATGTTGCATTCATGACATTAAGATCATCCTAAAATGAATGGACCTTGGCTAAAATATGTTTTTAAGTTTAAAATGAACTTAATACATGCTCGATCCGCTTTGTATAAATAAACCCAAGGTTCCTGAGGACGTAGATGATGACACCTAGGTAGTAGGAGGCCCTACTGAGATTCTTTAGCAAGATTCTCACCTCCTCTATCTCTTTCTTTCCGTCACGTCTTCAGATGGCGACGTTCGTAGTGTTCGTGGACACCCCGACATGGGAGGTGCACTATGACCCGGCTCACGGGTCATACCATTTTGAGGCGGCACGCGGTGCGGTTTTCATGTTCGTAGGGCGCCTTCGCTCATCCCGTGCACACCCATCGCTTCTCCCTGACTGCACCCTATGGCGACGAGCGGGTTTTTGAGCGTGCGCGTACGCATGACGAGAGAGTGCTCCGCATGCACACCGCCGCCTTAGCCATGCGAGACTATCCCGATTACGTGCCCCGGACCTACTTCTCGGAGACCGACCCGTCCGAGGACCCGCCTACTCATCCGTATAGCGAGAGCTCTGCCCCCTCTCCACCATTGATGAGGGAGGGCAGTGAGGATACCGTGACTCAGCCCCGACTTGCACGACGGCCGGAGATGCGGCCACACCGCGGGGGTCACTCTCGATCCCCGTTCCGCCTCTTTACGCCCGAGGAGCTCGCACAGTTTCCCGGATACTTGCCTCGTTCACGAGACGGACGCCAGTAGGAGGTGACGATCGACCGATGGAGTACCCGGTTAGAGCACACACCACTTAGATGGGGATAAACCTTCTTTTGTTTAGAGGTTATCCTATTAGGTGCACTCGGGTAGGGGAGTTGATTATGTTTATGCTTATGTTGTACTTTCTTTTATGCATTTCCCTTGTACTAAATTAAGACCCACACTTATAAGTGGGCAAGTTATATATATATGAGATGATATTCAATGATGTTCATGTTGTGCCTCATGTTATGATGTTGTGAGATAATTGTTTCACTTTACATGGTGTACCGCTTATCGCATCACGCGGCTCTCACTTTTATTTCAAAAAAATTTACCCGTATTTTCCGCTAAGTAATTCAAAGTTAAATGAGAACTATGAAGTAACAGACTAATGATTAACCTAAATATGTTTTAGAGTATTGGGTTAAAAATTAGGATGTTACACTTAGAGCACTAAAATAAAGAATTGGACTTGCATTCATATTTACATTTTCTTGCCTAGCATGTTTACTTCTCAAGCCGTCACCTAAACTTAAAGATTAAAACTAGAGTTTGCATTCTCATATTTATATTCAAGCTTTGCATATCACTATTTATGTTTCTCTTGCCACCACCCTATAATGCCAAGATTAAAAATGAAGCTTGCATTGTACGTTTAAATTTATACCATCACTTAATTAATCTAGTGCTCAAGACTCACCCTTTCAACTCAAACAAGAACTTTGACTCATGGAATATATATATTATTAAATGTAAACATCCTTTTATCAAGCTCTCTAATTATGCTACTGATCTAAGGTTATTAATTGTGTTACCATAAGGACAAGAATTGATTATAAGGGCATTCCTTGATCTAGAAATAATTCTAAGAAAGACTAGTTACTAGAAATGCTTGCTTCACAATTTTGTATGCTCTTAGGAATATAAACTTTGGTTTCGGTTCAAAACTTTCCAGAATTGATGTATGTTGTTTGGAGTGCTCTTAACATGCAAAAATTGTTATTAATGGGTATGCTAATCATTGGTGATAGTTAAGGAAAGTTTAGTAACTAGAAAGAATCGAAAAATGTAAATTCTAGGTCTTTTTAAAATGAAAACATACTTTCTGTCCAGCATGTAGTACTTAAGTAAAAATGACATTTAACACTTAGTAAATATATAGGAATCACACATAATTGGCTTAGAAATTTATTCTAGCATCATAGGAAAAGTTGGTAATGAGAAATGGTAAAAAATGTATTTCATAAGAACACCAAAAAAGTTCATTTCATTTTCATTTCAAATATGTCCAAATTTGCTTAGTGATGCTCTTAGGTTAATAATAAATGAGAATTATTGTATTTGATCCCTTAGATGCATAAGATGAAAAATATGAAAGTTAGGTTTATCCGATTTATAGATTAAATCGTTTATGAAGCAAAGAAAGTGCTTATCCTGTAAAATGTTGTGATTTTTCATATGCTTGAGAATTATGTGAAATTGATGCCCTACATGTTTAGTTATTTGATTGTGAAAATTGATATGGCATGCTATGATTTCACTTGTGTTGTTTCAAAGTTGCATATGTTCAATTAATGTGAAGAGCGTGAGAAAAGTATATGATATGGTTATGTTTTTGCATCTTAACATAACATACTAATATAAAGGTGACATAAAAATATGTGGAAATGATCCTCTAGACTCTCCGAATTAAAGGTTATGAGAGGTGATCCAATAAGGAAATGATCCTTTGGACTCCTTGAATTAAAGGTTATGAAAGGTGATCGTATTGCCTCCTATCTCATACTCTAAGAGTCAGGTGTTAACTTATCATAGGATAAGATTATGCTAGTGATAAATAGTAAGGTATGAGCTCATAACCTAGAATTCTCAAAAGGCGAGAGAAATAGGGTGGCCCTGAATGAGAGAAAGAATCTAAGTCACCTAAAAGATAAATGGAAGAAAGTCATGTTATAACTGTTATGATCCATGAGCATCTCTTACGATTGGAATTAGTATTTTATACCTTGCATTGCCATGCATTCCATGATAAGGTATGTTGCATTCATGGCATCCAAGATGCATACTAAAATGAATGGGCCTTTGTAAACGATACTTTAGAACCTTAAAATTGAAACTTATGCATGTTCACCTTTTTATAAAGAAACTCGAGGTTCCTGAGGATGTAGACGATGACACCAAGATAAGAGAATACCTTACTGAGATTCTTTACCATGTTTCTCACTCCCTCTATCTTTTCTTCCCGTCGTGCCTTCAGAGGACGATAGAAGGCTTCGCGATGTACGTTGATGCATCGACTTGGGAGCTGCATTTTGACGCCATGCACCAGTCCTATCACTTCATTGGTCGTTGTTTAGTCTGCTTGTTTGTATTTGTGGATCGCCCTTTTGCTCAACCGGTTACTAGCTTCCAATTCTCATTGACCTCATCCTTCACCGATGACCTACTCTTCGAGTGCATACACCCTCGAGGAGAGCGTATCCATCGTGCCCCTACTGTTGCCTCCGCTGTCCGAGACTACCCGAAGTACGTTCCTCATTCACCCACGACTTTTTTAGAGACAGACCCCTCCGAGACAGACATCCCATCCATGGGTTCCTTCCCCATCGTACCCATGGAGTTAGGTAGCGAGGCTACTATGACGCAGCCACTTCGACGAGGCAAGGTGAGGATGGTACCCTGTCGTGGAGCACATGCCCGATCATCTCACCGCTTGGCTACCTCGGCTGAGTTGGCTCAGTGGGTTGGTTATGTACCTCTTTTTGATGGGTAGGAGTAGGGGTTGGCAGCTGACTCTAGTGCACACACCTGTACATGTTTAGGATAGCCTTCTTTTGCTTTTAGAGGTTATCTATTTTAGATGCACTATGGTAGCTAGGGGATTTAGATGTATTTTCTAATGTTTCTTCATGTTATGCACGGATGACTGTATTAATGATACTACTACTTGTTTGGTGTATGTTATAACCATTTATATATCTAACTATGATGTTGTTTCATTTATGGTTTTATGTTCCTTTTGATATGTCGTGTTTCCCCTTCTGATTATTTGCAAGGCGATGATGTAGTTTACTCTATGCGTGCATATGGCTCACGTTTTTGTTTTTCATTCCAACAAAAAAAAGGAGAAAAAAATCCACCCATATTTTCCTAAGTATTTTCTAAAACCAGAATTAAGAACTGAAACAAAAGAGTAATAACTGATAATTAACTTGAATACATCCTAGGTGTATTGAGTTAAATATTAGGGTGTTACATAGAACTACTCTAAATCCTTGGTTATAGGTGATTTATGAGATCCTTGGATGATAGCTTGGGAAGGCTAATGAAAATACTATCCATCTATACTTTCTCAGGTTGAGAAAGTTGTTGTTATAATGGAACCTCAACAGTTGTTGGGTACTGGATGTAGGCATGTTGGGCGAACCAGTATAAAATCCTTTGTGATCTTTCTCTCTTATCCTAATCTCTTTTATTTTCCTTTATTGCTTTGTTATCTTATCAATCAGTTTTATTTCTGCCATGTATCTTTGCTGCTATATCTTTTAATACTGAGTGTTTTATTTAATAAGGATCATAAAGTAACTTTTTGAAGCCACTAACCTTGTTTTCGCTGCACTTCAAGCTTTATACTTGATAGTAATCCTTTTCAGATGCTCAGAAAATGAAAAAGGATCAATGCACGATTCAACCCCCTATTCTCGTGCATATCTTCATCTAAAAGTGGTATTAGAGCCAGGCCTCTGAGAAGTTGAGTAATCTAAAGATTGCAGAGGACAAAGATCCATAAGATAGAATGGCATACATCATCTGTTCAAGATCAATTTTTCATCTGATGATTCTTTGCTGATAAGACTATATTTCATGGCACAATTCATTCATATGGTGAAAGGGATTCAATGGAGACCTGTTGACAAATATCTTCAAGGAAGAAAAGCTTTACTTCTCGATCAAGTCAAGTCTTTATTCATATAAGCCCTGAGCTACTACTGTATATGCTATTCATGTACTATATGCTACATAAGAAAGGCTATATGAGAAAATCAATTCGTGATGTCAAAAGATCTAAATGTGTATTAAGATATCTTTGATCCTATTTGTATCTTATCAAATATCTTATAATGTTGAAGCAATAAAGTTTGCTGAAAGCTTCTCTGTGAAGTAGAAAATCTGATATTGATAATTGAGATTGTTTTCTGAAGATGAATTTTTCATCTGTTGTCCATATCTAAAGTCTGTAATGACCATATTAAAAGGACATCAATCTCTTGAAAGTCAAATCAGGATAAAGATCATCTTGTAAAAGATCAGTTGCTTATAGCAACTATATCATAGATCATGAATCTGTTCAACTCTTTACCAACATATCCTTGTGCAAAAGGAAAGAATATGCCAGTCATCTAGAAAGTCTTTGTCAAAAAGTCTTGATGTGCAAAAGCTCATTGTCATTTTGTGCTTTATATCTGAAGAGCTTCATCAGAGACATTTGAGGAAAATATTTACGTATCTTACCTCTTTTATTTTTTTCATTTTATTTCAAATGAGTTTCTAGAAGATCATCAAGGACATTTATCTGTATATCTCAATCTATCATATATTTCGTAAAAGTTGCCATGAATACTTGAGAAAGTTTAGTCTAAGCTGGAAAGTTGAAATAGAGAAACACTCCAAGAGAGTTTACTCTTCTCAAGTTACATGTTTCTGATACATCAAAAAGCTCTATAAACATTTCAGAAATTCCTTCTGAATTTTTAAGATGACCTCATGGCATCACAAGATCTTACTTGTCTTATCTGAAAATTCAAAAACCATGGTTTGTTTTGTAACAAATGGTCAGCATCTTTTAGTTCAGAAAATCTGGAATGAGATATATAGATGAATCATCAAAAGAAAAATTCTATGCAACTTCATCTTGTTTGATATCTTATAGTTCTGTTCTTTAGAATGTTTGAAGAGATACCTTTATAACTAATGAATCCTGAAAAGGATTTCCTTTAAAAAGGGTTAAAAAAATCTCTTTATTTGAAACTAACTGATAAGGAGCCATAAAAGTTTGGGTACCAAAAGTCATTTTCTTTCTTGCAGGTATCTCTGATATATCTCTCTGACTATATATCAATAAAAGTACTCTGATATTGATCCATCCAGATATCAGACTCTGGGTCTGAATTCTTTCACAATTCCTCAAAGCTAATCTTATCAAGGATCTCTCATGATGATGATGATAAAGAAAAAGTTTAAGGAAGACTGTACTCATAATCTTGTTTATGCTAAGAAATATCCTGAGATCTTCTATCTTAAGGCATCTTCAAAATTCTAGCAAATGAAGGCCAGAAGGTTCAATGAATGAGCTCCATAACCTCAGTTCTTCAGAAAAGTTATGCTTAGACCTTTCAAGATGACCAGGAAGTAATCTTTCTAATAAACAACATGAGCAGTTTGAGGTTGACATAGAAGCTAAAAGATTTGTTTGCACAGTGACTTCATGAAAGTTCTGTTTTATAGATAAACTTCTACTATCAAAGTTCTGAGAGTAATCCCAAGGATATGAAAATCAAGTCATTTCTTGGATATCTTTTAACCATGCCTTCATCACCACCATGATATCTATATTTGCTGAAAAAGCTTTGAGCTTCCAAAGTTTGATAGAAGTTATGCTGAATGTGCTATCCAAGCTCAAGAGAAAGGCAAAGTCTTCCTCTCATGTTCAAGACATTATCATCATTGCTGAGAAAAAGATCTAGGATTTTCTAGATGAATATGATATCATCAAAGCAAGAAAATATATTCAGGGCGAGAAGATCAATAAAAAGAAAGGCCAAAGGCATGCCAAGGTCATCAAGCCTATATGTTGCGAATAGGGAATCAAGTGTAAAAACACTCCTTAAGATAAGTAGTTCTTTCTATCACCTGAAACTTCTTGTGTTCTTTATTCTTACAAAAATCCATTTCAGGTCTTCTTGTGTTTATGTGTTATCTATAAACTCTTCCTTTTATGTTAACCTCTTGAAAAAGAGAATAGATGTGTCTACTAAAGATCTTGTATCAAGATGTATTCACAAATCTTTACTGAGGATCTTTTGGTTATTTCCATCTTTGAAAAGTTTTTTTTTAAGCTTTCATACATGCATTTGCATCTCTACATAAAACTCTCTGGGTGACCTCTCTTCTATACTTTCCTCTAAAGATCAAGCATTCATCATGGTATATTTTCGCCTGAAGGCTCTGCATATCAGTTTGCAAGATCAGGATAATAGCAATATGGTTCAGAAGTCAGTTTGCAAGGCCACAGGTATTTATGAGGTATGATATGTCTGCTAGAATAAAAAGAAATTAGAATTTCCATATGAGAAGATGAATCAATCAAAAAGAAGCTTTTGTGTTCAGAAGAAACTTGGTTAGGTCAGAAAAAAAAGTTAGAGCATAATGATTTCTATGAAGACATTGTACTCAGAGCTAGAAGAAGAACTCGGGACATGTTACTGAATGTTCCTCTAATGGTTAGAAAGTAAACCTTGAACCCTCAGAAAGTCTTTTCTTTAGAAGGGAAGAGAAAACTCATTATTCTTGATAATGAATCTGTGAGGAAAATGTTCCCTTAATCCAACACTTTCAAAAGAGAACAAAAAGAAGAGAGGAGGCAAGCACTCAACTATCAGAAACTATAACCAAACCTAGAAAGGTTATCAGTAGAAAAGAAATCGAGCAAAGGTGCAAGAAGATGCACAAAAGTGTATCACCTGTCACTATTCTGTGACAGGAAGTCAAAAAATTTCAGGAGGAAGGATATCATGTAACCGTGCTGAGTGATATTAAAGAAGAAGAAAAAGGTGAAGGTGATGAAGAACAGGCTGCAACATCATCTTCTGAAGAAGAGGGAAATCTCTTGAACAGTGAAAAATCCAGATCGAGTGCCATGTCAAGTTCTAGAGCCACTCTTGAAGAACCTCAGATGGTGCCTATTATTGAAGAGCCAGGAGAAAAAAACCTCATAACCTATTTTTCTCTTGTTCCTTTTGAGTCTTTACTTTTCTCTTCTATTCATATCCTCCTAGTAGAAGAAGGGAACAGATTCTTTGAAGGTCTTATTCCTGAACAAGCCCTTACTGCTCCCTTCTTGGCTTATATAATAGCTGATGTTGTTGCGGAGCCTATCCTTAATCCTACTGCTCTGATCTCTACAAATGCCACACCTATCAGAGCACCTGAGCTACTTCCTCGCCTCCATCTGCTGTTCAAGATGATTTAGGGCTGAATTGCCTCAATCAGGGGAGATGGTTCCTCTTGATATTCCTACACCTTTTCCTGAGCCATTTCCAAGAGTTGATCCTGCACTTATCCATGTGCCACCATCCTCATCCTTAACTACATCTCAAGCAAGCTATCAGGTCATCTTGTGGAGCCTTAGAGAGATTACCTCCAAACAAGACAGATTTGAAGCAACGTTGGCTGCACATGGTGCTTAACTAAGACAAATGGAGGATCTACAACTCCAAATGTTTCAATGGATGCAACGTGCATTTCCAGGTATACCTCCTTTTTTATGATGCCAAAAAGGGGAGAAGTAAAGATTGAAGAAAATCTGTGTCTCAGGGTTTCAGGGGGAACTGTGCTGATATGTATGATATGCTAAGGACTCAGGGGGAGTATATGCTGAGGGGGAGCCTAGTGATTTTTGTTTAACATTTTTTTTAGCATTTTTTTTTGTTTATCTTTGAACTACGTCTATTTATAAAAGTTTCTTTGTTCATGTTTCTTAGTTCTTCTGTATCTTGTTTATATCTCTCTTGTCTCACATGTTCTTTTACATGTTCTTTTTCATGCTTTTTTTTAATAAGCTCTGATTCATATCAAATGCTCTATCTAAGCTCAGCTAATCATATATATATATATTGACATATGTATGTCTTTTATCTTGAATGCATATGCTTTGTCATGTTTAATCATATACGTTGGATATTGGTTTATGTTTTCTTATGATTAGTCTTGGCCATGTATTTTTAGGAACACAAAGAAATTGTTGCTCTGATACTGCTTTATAAACTAAGTATTGATACACATGATGAGCTTAGTCTTTTTTCTTTATCCTTACTCTCTTTAGAAATGGTTTTCTAAAGCTCTATGCTTAACTTGATCAAAGTCTGGATATATATGTACATATATGTAGTTTCTAACTAGCCTTCAAAAACCTGCATTTGAAAGTGTTAAAAGGACCAAGATTAGTGAGTAAACTTCAAAAATCTCTAGAAGAGTATGTGTTTTCATTTTCACAAAACTTGTTTTAAAAAGGATTATACATCTTCTATTTTTTTGAAAAACCTCATTCTTCCTAATTTGGTTCTTATGAGAAAAGTTTCACAACTCAGAAGCTCCTTCTTGATAATTCAAGAAATAAACCCTATACAAGCTTTAGAAACCTGGATAGTAATGTATTAATCTTATCTCTCTTATGGGTTCTCTAAGTATCAGAAACTACATAAGTTTCAGTTTTCTTTTCAATCTATGAATGCTCTGCTTCATTTATCTTTTTACTCTGAGCATTCTTTTCAAAGGTTCTTCTGCTCTGAAACTTGCTAAAAAATGGATCTTGCAAAGATAAAGAATCACAAGTTTTACTTGTTATGCTTTCAAGCACAAGCATCTTCAGAAAGTTCCTTCTTTTGACATTTGATCAGGTTGGTTGCTTATTTGTAGCTTAACCATCTTTCTCCTTAACATCTGCTTTCATAATGATTAGAAAGTACGTTTAAGTATGTTGTATGCTTACAATGAAACAACAGCAGTACTTGATTAAATGTCACTTAAGGCTAAAAATGTTTTTATGATTCACATCATGCCTTAAGAAAAAGAACTTCCTGAAAATCTCTTATTCACTTATCTTGAAAGAATAAGCTTATCTTGTTTACATTCCTGCAATATTTTCTTTCTTTTTTCTCTTCAAAAGATTTTCTTCAAATTGGTTTGTCATCATCAAAAAGGGGGAGATTGTTAGCTCCAGAACCCTTATACTCATGTGTTTTGAATGACAACAAAACCAATTCAAAGAAAATACTTTGAAGAACGACTGATGTCTTCTTTAGTTTCTTGACAAAGTATAACAGGTCAAATCTAGTTAAGTATATTACAATCTTATAGCAAGAATAATGTTTTACTTTGCATGCGCAAACATGTTTTATCTTATAAAAAGAGATTACTCAAATAGAAAGTGAATATTATTTCAAGCAAAGAATGTATACATACCTATGGAACAAAGCATAGAAATGGACTTGAATCGAGAATAATTTCACTACACATGTACAAGCATATTTCATCTCGTGTGAAGAGATTAAGCTTTAAACTAAGTGATCATTATCTCATGCAAAGAACATGTAAATGCTTAAAGTTTGAAGAGCATCACGTCAAGAATCAAGAAACCAAGGAAAAAGACTTCAGAAAGTAGCACGGGATATCAGAATATGTCCATACGTAATGTGTTACTCAATCTTCAATCATCACAATCGTAAAGAAACCATCTTTAAAAAGAATTTATTGAAGATCAGAAAGTCAAATACTCTTCAAGGAATTGGTTGCGTTCATCAAAAAGCTCATCTTTGTATGGAGCAACGAATGCTACAGGAAAAGGAGGGAAATTTGAAATTTGAATTTCAAATTATCAAGTCAATTGCAATTTCAAACTGGCGCATAATCTCTTCTGCCTTTTTGATCAACGACTCTAGCTTCGTGAAGGAGGAGTTCAGAAAGCTTACTCAGAAAGTAGAAAAGTAGTTTCTGATGGGAAATTAGAAAACTCATATTTACAATGGCTTCTGCAACCAATGTGACAGTTCTGTTAACTTCTCTTCTAGCTGCTTCTTTCAAGACATAACTGATGATCAACATGTGTCACTTAAAAGACTGACCTATATCAATGGTCACAAAGAAAAGATCTTTATATAAAGAAATGCTAATTGAAGAACATTGATCGAGATTTGAAAAATCAAAAAGAGAAAATCTTCAAAAATCTCCTCCCAATTCCTAGAATATTCTATCTTTATCATGTAATCAGTTTCTGTTGTAACATCCTAATTTTCAACCCAATACTCCTAAAATGTATTTAGGTTAACCATTAGTCTATTATTCTTTTAGTCTCATTCTTTAAAACCTTTCTTTAAAGTACTTAGCGGAAAATACAGGTAGAATTTTTTTTTTTGAAAACATAAACAAAACGTGAGCCTCGCATATCGTAAAAGGTCGTTAACGTAAAGCGTAAACATAAAAGGAATAGCATAATCAGAAACATCAACACATCGTCATATAACATTAACTTCAAATATTTAAGTCAAACAACATTAATAGTATTAATGATATAGGAATATTCCATAGTAACTTCACATTAATCATACTGAGCCCACCTATGAAGGTTGGGCATGCAACAACTTTAAAACCATGCATAACTATGGTGAAAAAGCTAAGGCTGTGTCCCCGCTTCCGCTGCGCCACTCTATTCTCGACCCTCGAGCTACTTCCATGTCGGTACCTTAGGGCTACCCATGGACGTCGTTGTCGACCTTGTCTGAAGAAAAAGATGGAAAAGAAAGATAGGGGGTGAGAAACTTATACAAGAATCTCAGTAGGATTCCCCTTTTTACACACGTTTCATCATCATCGTCCTCAGGAACCTCGGGTTTAACTATGAAATAGTGAGCATGCAAAGATTCATTTTTAAGTTGTAAAACATCCATTACCGAGGACCGTTCATTTTATCATGAGTCTTGTAATGAAGGCATCATACTTCTTTATGATATGCATGTCAATACTTTATGCAACATTAACTTTAAAGCATATATCTAACTTCATAGCAAGCACAGTGTGCATAGAACATGGTTCATGAATGACATTCCTTGTTTGTTTAGGTGACTTTAAATTAGTTTCTTTTCATCCTTGGGGCCACCCTATTACTCTTCCCTTTTGAGAATACTTCTAGGTCATGAGCTCATACCTCACTAGTCGTCACTAGTATAAACTTATTCCCTTTTGTTAAGTTGAAGTCCCGACTTGATAAGTACGGGTTAGGGGGCAAGAATCACCTTTTCATTACCTATAGTTTGATGAGTCCAAAGGATCATTTTCTCATGTTTTAAATCACCTTAAGTAAGAATCACCTTTTCATCACCTATCATTTGGTGAGTCTAAAGGATCATTTTCTCATGTTTTAAATCACCTTAAGCAAGAATCATCTTTTCATCACCTATCGTTTGATGAGTCCAAAGGATCATTTTCTCATACTTTACATCACCTTAAGTAAGAATCACCTTTTCATCACCTATTGTTTGGTGAGTCCAAAGGATCATTTTCTCATGTTTCAAGTCACCTTAAGTCTTGGCATGTTGTAACAAGATGCAACACATATCTCATAAATGTCATAATTCTTCATATATTTCTAACATATGCATCTCTAATGTTTCAAATGAAACCATAATATGCAAATGATGAACCCTATGCCAATACCTCATGACATCAAATATCACGTGAATGCATCATCTCGTATCATCATCTCATAAACATTCCCTTAAATGGTCAAACACTTAAATTGGGTAACTCAAATTATCAAATTATTTCCTTATGCATCTAAGGGACTAATCATCGTTATTATCACTAATTATTAACCTCAAGAACATCTTCAATCAAAGTTGGATAGCATAGGTAGTAAATGAAATTCTATGATTTAAGGTGTTCTAGAAGTTGCGTTTTACACCCTTTCTCGTTACTGGCTTTTCTTATGATGCTAGAATTAATTCCTAAACCATTTATGGGTCATTCTCACTCAAGTAAACATGGCATAACATGGTTTTACAATTCTTCAAAGGTGCTGGAACAGAAATAGAAAATTAAATGTTCTATGAGTTCTAGAATTGCATTTTTACAGTTTTCTAGTTACTAGTTTCTCTACGGGTGCTAAAAATCAATCCTACATCAAATGTTACCAAGTTTTTCATATTTAAACAATCCAAATCCGATTATCATCCCACTAAAATAGTTTGGCCAGTGTCTAAAAATAAATGGGTCAAAACCACGCTAAAACTTGACTTTACGATTTTTCTGTAAGACTAGTTTCTTTCCTAACATACATAGAAAGGTTCCTCTCTCAACATATACAATTTTTACACATTCTAGCAGGTCAAAGCATCATCATACAGCAGCAAACACATCATGGCAGAATCGAATAACATGGGTTCCAACGAACACATAATCTCACACTTTCAAAGCATATAAATTACTAGTTTCTCTTGGAATCGTTTCAGGACTTCTAAAACTCTTTGAAAACCATTTTATTTCACAAAAGGACTAAGAATGGCCATAGGGTAGCAGCTAGTTTAAAACATTCCTAGAAGAGGTTTAATTCATAAAATCTCATGGGTGATAATTTTATAAAACTCTTGAAGTCTAAGGAAAATCTTAAAACATAGATTGTTGGCTCTTGTGACTAGATAAGACTTACACCAAGTTCATCATCATCACATGGCCAAAATATGCATTCATGAGGATGTCTCCATAACCAACTTTAACTTGAGGTCGTAAGGGCAAGTCTTTGAGCACTAGGTTATTTAAGTGATGACAAAATATAAACATGCTATGTATTCTATTTTATTCTTCATTAGAAAGTAAAGTGAGAGCTTCAAAGTAAATATGAAATGGAAGAACTTGAAACTAAATATGCAAGGCTTGAAAGTAAATATGCAAGGCTCAAAGTAAATATGCAAGTTCAATTCTTTATTTTAGTACTCTAGGCCCAACAACAATCGACTTTAAGGTCGAAATAAAAAGGCTTCGAGATTAATTAGGTGATACACAAATTCTTATTTTAATCTTTAAGTTCTTAGGTGATGACTTGAAATATAAACGTGAAATGCAAAGCTTGAAACTTAAATGTGATAATGCAAGTTCTTTTCTTAGATCCTTAGAGTTTAGTGATGACATAGAAAAGTAAATATGAGATGCAAGAACTTGGAATATAAATATGAGGGGCTAGAAATATAAATATGCAAGTTCATTTTTACATCTTTACTAGAGCTCTTCCAAGACTTTAAAGGGACATAAGCCTTAACCCAAACTTATCATGACAAGGTAAAGTGAACTTTAGAGTTCCTAGAACACAAAACAACATTCCTTAAAAATAAAACCATAAGAGAGCCACATAACATTTTTATGAAAACTCAAGCTTTAGAGATTTCATTATGATGAACAAGAAGTCATCATCTAGAACTCTCATCATCAAGCTATCATGTTGAGCCATTCAACATAATGGCCGAAAACTCAAAAGGAAGAAAAGGAAAAGAACCGGAACCATGAACAAGAAAAGAAACCATTTTGAAACTCTAGAGACCATGCTCTTGATGATGTATTGACACCAACATCATGAGTCCTCATGATTTAGTTCATACATCCATTTTAGAGTATTATCAAAACTAAGTTCCCAAGATCAAGAAAGAAAGAAACCAAAAACATCTTTTACTCAAGAACCAAGGTCAAGCTTTAGAAGTTGCTCAAGTGATAAATATTATCATGAGATCCTCATCATCAAGCTCTTATTTCCAAGTCACTCAAGGCCCTTGGCCGAAAATGAAAAAGAAACAAAGAGGGAGAAAGAAGTTCTAAAAGATTCAAAAGAAACTATAAAGCACATAACTTAAACAAGAACTTTAATGGCTAAAACATTTAAAACAAAATCCCTACCAAGTGAAATGAGGTTGAAAAAGATGAAGAAGATGAAGAAGTTGAAGAAGGAGAACCCTTGGACTTGAGAGAAAAAGAAAGGCTTTGAGGTGCTTCTTGAAAACCAAAACTTAGCAAATGACTAAAGGTGGCTCAAGTTCACCCAAGTGTGCTATTTATAGAAAAACAAAACATGAGGGGTGAAAAAGGGAGGGAAAAATGGCGCCACTTTTAGGGAAGGAAGGAGGGAGAAAATATCTCTTGGCTTTGTCATTTCAAGGTAAGGTGTAGGCATGGGTTTAGGCATAGGTTTAGGCATAGTGTAGGCATGGTTCTTGGAATGAAAGAATTCAAACATGTGGTGGATATTGGAGGGTGATGTGGCACTATCTTCTCCATGGAATGGGGGAGGAAAATCTTCCATTTAATTGTGGTTTAGAGGTGTGCTTAGGTGTAGCTTTGATTAGGCTTAGGATTAGGAACATATAAGTAAGTGTGTAAGTGAAAGGATAGGTAATCAAGGCTATGTTAGGGTATGATTAGTGAGCACTCTAGCCCATTAGTGGGGTCAAAATCTTACTCTACCTAGGCTTCTTAGAGTATACAGAGTAAATAGTGAAAACACTATTTAAGATTCTATGTCTTGGGAACTTGAACGTTTTTAAAAGAAAAAAGGGTTTTTGAGTTTAATCTAAACAATCTTAGGTTCTAATTAATTTTAATAACTTATTTGGACTCTAAATTAATTATGGAAATTAATTAATTTTCGATTAGAGCCTAATATTGGTTAGGTTTGCTTAATTACATCATTAAGCTCAAATGGCACTATGCCAGGGACAAAATCGTAATTTTCCACAAAAACTGTCTGGGACCACTGGGACTTAAACAGATATTTTTAAACACATGAAAACGTCATTTTAAACCTTTGGGGGAAGTTTCGCGTGTAAACATCACCTTTACTCGCATAAAACGCTATAGGGGTATTTTAGTCATTTTGACCTGAAACTGCAGAAAACACGATTTTTGCTTCCGAAATCACTCAAGGACCATCCAATCCCCTTCAAGCATTGAGTTGACCCTTTGAGGACTGCCGTGCCGACTATCCTCGAATCCCCGGTCAGGAAATGACCTCAGGGGCATTTTGGTCATTTTTCTCAGACAGAAAAATCGGGGCGTTACATCTATCCTTGAAGTGTAAAGAAAAATCTTCCTTCTATATTCTTAGTTAGATTTATATCCTTCTTGTGCAAAAAGTAGAAGAAGGAAGTCATTCAAGTTCTCTCAGGATCTCTTTTTAATGTATTATCTTTAAGAAAACTTAAGTGTAGGTTAGTTTGAGTGGTAACCCAAACACTTAACCTTTGTATCCTTGATCTGATAGTGATTAGTGAGAAGCATAGCTTGGAAAGGTTAAGGTAAAAACTACTTGCAACACGATAGTAAGATGGACTTACTCATCACAGTTTAGCTTGGAGAGGTTGGGGAAAGACTACTTGCGACTTGGAGAGGCCGAGAATAACCTACTTGAGGCTTGGAGAGGCCTGGGACAGACTACTCATGTTAAGCTTGGAAAGGCCAGAGTCAAGACTACGCAGTTGGCCTTGGAGAGGCCAGTGTCGAGACTACTTGTAGCCTAGAGAGGCTGGGGAAAGAATATTAATAACATGCTGAAGGAGTTGCCTATCAATCACAGGTTGGTTTGGAGAGGCTAGAGTCAAGACTACTCATGTTAGCTTGGAGAGGCTAGTACAAGACTACTCTAAATCCTTGGTTACATATGATTTATAAGATCCTTGGATGATAGCTTGGGAAGGCTAATGAAAATACCATCCATCTGTACTTTATCAGGTTGAGAAAATTGTTGTTATAATGGAACTTCAATAGTTGTTGAGTACTGAATGTAGGCATGTTGGCCAAACCTGTAACATCCTCCCAAGTATAGCATCATCCTTAAGTCATGACATCATACTCGAGAGTTGTTACTTATAAATTAGCGGACCTTTCTTAAATATCTATAGCCATTTGGATTGCTTCACGAGATAACTTGGTCATAATTCTACTGAAATATATAGCAATAAAACCAAAATATTCATTTAATACAAAGTTCAATACATTAAGAAAGCTCTTTGATGAGCCTTAACACACCTCGTCCTCTAACCTATTTACATACATATCCATTCCACTAAATACAACATAACAAAAGTATTAACTACTACCCTATTGTACTTCCGAGTTCTGTTGCATAGCAGTTTCTCGATTTTTTGCGTCAACCTGGAGACGACATGGGAACAAGAAAAACATAGGGGTGAGAATTATACAATTCTCAGTAGGGTAACTCCCCCAAATACACAATCATAATGTCATCGTCATCGCCCCAGCCACTTCGGTTTATTAAGAAAAAGTGGGCATACAATATATATATATATATATATATATATATATATATATATATATATATATATATATCAAAGGTTCATTTTCAAGTTATAAAATCACCTTTCCGAAGTGGGTTTCTTTTGACATTCAATCACTTAATGTACGTATACCATACTACTTAACATCATAAACTACTAACTTTCCACTTAAATATATTGGTCTCAATATCAATACTAAACTTCTTCACTCGGCATATAAGACAAAAGATTCCTTAGAAAATTTACTTCTTGAACTTGCCTTGGCCCTTGACTAATCTTGTCATATTTGGGCGTTACGTAACGCCGTCCCCAGTGTGGCAATAATGGGTAATAGACTGCTTTTCAGGACTGAGCTCATTCCTATACATGATCATTGGATTTACTTTCTCCAATTCTCACACAGACCTATTCCTAGTCAGGTTTACTTCCCCCGACTCAATTCAAGGGTAGTCAGGTTTACTTTCCCTGACAGACCAGATTTACTTTCTCCAGCCCAAGGATTATAAATCTTATGCTCTTCTTGGTAGTTAGGTTTACTTTCCCTAACAAACTAGATTTACTTTCTCCAGTCCAAGAAACATAATCTTATGCTTTTCTTTCGCATATAAACAATTGTAATAATCATTCATATCTATATGTACCTAACTTTATCAATAATTCACATGCTCAATTACTCAGACTCATATTCAGGTACTCATATCATACCAGTACAAAATGCCATCATTTCATCAATTCAAAGCATCAAGTTATTTTCAGTACAATGGCAGATTTTTCACTATTGTGGCACGAATTTATTTGCACATAAAACAATCATTTCAGAGGCTATAAAAATTATCAAGGATACCTCAATGGGTCACCAAGTTCTGTAAAACTTTCAGGGTAATTAGAGTTCTCTAACTGTATTAACAAAATTCTAAAGGTCTAGTGGTCAGAAACCATCCAACCTCAGCTCAAGAACCAAAATTCATAATTTTTGACCCTAGCAATTGAACCCAGAAAATTCTAAATAAAAATCCTGGAAAAACCTCAATATGTCTATAATATTCTGTAAAAATTTCAAGTGATAATTCCATCATTTGATATGGTAACAAAATTAGCAAAATTTACAGCTTCTGTACTAGCATTTCAGGCAGCATATGCTTAGTTTCAGTTCTTGATTTTTCTAAGGCAGTTTGAATCAAAATATAAACCCAAGAAAATTCGTGGGACTAGCTCAAGATGTTAGCTCCAACATATATTTTTTCCAGTTCAAGAAAATTCCCACAACAAGCCCAGAAAATTCGTGATCAAACACTGCCTGTCAGAAAACCGAAAATCCAGCAAGTATTACTCAACATCTTTTGACAAAATGATCTCTCTAACCTCATCCAAACACTTCAGCATAATTCATATATCAATAACAACATAATATCAACCCAATTAACCAGAAATTTCGGATTGAAACCAGTAAGAATTGCTCGGAAAAATTTTGAAAGAAAAAGGCCAAAGAAAACCCTACTTTGAAAGCTTCAAAGCTTTATAACTTCAAAGGTTGTTCCACTTGATTTCCCTTCACTTCAAGGCCACCAATTCAAGCCCAAAGACTCCCTTAGGCAGTGAAGAATGATCTCTCAAGGTGGAAAACTATGATGGATTCAAATTCTAATCGGTTAGTTTGGTAGGTATTGAGGAGTAGAACAAGTTTTGTGAAGGAAATTTGGGGTTTTATCAAGTTCAAGCTTGAGATTTTGAGGTTGGAATTCAAATTTTCATGGAAGCAAACATGGAGGTTGCTGCATCACTTGCTGTCCAAGAAAGCATGATGATGAGATAAGGTTAGATGGGATAAGGTTAGATGGCTTGTATTTATCTTGTAGTTAAAGCATAGGTATTATATAATATAAATGTGTAATTCTTTAAAGGAAAGAAAAACAAATGGATGACTAGGATTTAATCTTGCTTTACAAGATTAAATCTTAGCCATTCACTAAGTCAATATGGATATAAATTACCCTTTTGTAGAGATTTAACTATCTTTTGGTGTTAAAAATCGCACACCGAAATTTCACCGAACGGGTAAAACACCGTACCCGGGTAATCAAATATTGCCCGGAAAATATTTTCGAGTATAAAATCTTTATTTCTACCTATTTCTAACCATAATCATATAATTTCTCAATTTTGGGCATCTCCGGGTCCCAATTCTAGGGTTTCGGTTGTCCTGATGGGCCTGCGGGGCCCGCAAAACACTATTCATGATTTTTTTTTTTTTTTACAAATCCGTTGGATCATCCTCATCATTGTTCAAACTATCAAATTTTTGAAATTATGACTATTAAAGCTCAAATTAATTTTTAGACAATTTTTAGGGTGTTACAAAACCAGTATAAAATCCTTTGTGTTCTTTTTCTCTTATCCTAATCTCTTTTATTTTCCTTCATTGCTTCATTATCTTATCAACCAGTTTTATTTCTACCATGCATGTTTTGTGCTATATCTTTTAATACTGACCGTTTTATTTAATAAGGATCAGAAAGTAACTTTCTGAAGCCACTAACCTTGTTTCCTCTGCACGTCAAGTTTTATACTTGGCAGTAATCCTTTTCAGATGCTTTAGAAAATGAAAAAGGATCAATGCACGATTTAGCCCCCCCTTCTTGTTCATATCTTCATCTACACCATGTACCACTTGTTGTCTTTGTCAATGTACGTTCTCAGATACACCCCCATCAAAAATAGTTCTTACTTTAGGTGGCTAGACTTTATTAGGTTCTTTTGGGTTAGTTTTTCTTAGGGGAGGTTTCTAAACCTATTTCTATAGATTTCTTTCTCATAAAACATTTTCAGTAACTTTCATCGCTTTACCTTTGGGTTGCTTCTTGTGTGAGGACTTCAAGACCATGGATTTGCTCTTCTTGATGGTTTCACCATGAACTTTAAAGAGCACAACCTCATGGGTTTTCAAAGACCTAAGGAGAGTATCCAAGCTAAGGGTTTGATGGTCCTTAGCTTCAGTAATGACAATGGCCTTAGGAAGCAATTTCGTAGGAAGACTTCTTGAGATCTTCCTTACCATTTGAGAGTTTCAGTAACTCTTGCCCAAACCTTTGAGTTGGTTAACTATGTACATGAATCGGTGGTCATATCATTAATACTCTCTTATTCAGTCATTTTAAACATTTCATATTGATGGACCAACGTACTAATCTTTGTCTCCTTAACTTGATCAATAACTTCATGCAACATATGAAATCTATCCTAGATTTCTTCATGCATATATAAGTAGGTATTTGGCCTTTGAGTTCAACTGAACTCTTGCTTTATGTTGCTCTGTCCACCTACTTCTGGGAACTTCCTTCGGGGTAGAAGGTGCATCTTCGGTTCTTGGAACTTCTTCCATGGGAACATAATCTCATTCTTGGATGATTTCCCATAAGTCAAGACTTGTGTATTTTATGAATAGCTTCATTCTATCTTTCTAATATGCATAATCACTACCATTAAAGAATGGCAGTCTATTTATGGAGTGTCCCTCCACAATATGGATATTTTATGCCATATATCCCAAAGATCTTTAAGCTCTATAGTCATTAGATTGTTCAATCCCTTAGAGGCCTCAGTTCTAATGTCAAATGTAGATTGAAAAGTACATAAGAAGGGGGTTTGGCTCATGCTTCAACTTTTCTTTTCTTTTAGTTTTTGAAAAACTTTAAACAAGTATGATCAAGTATGAACTTGAAGTGTAGCATAAATAACATCAGTATATGTCAAAAAGAGACTTTTTAAACTAAAACAGAGATATGAAAACGAGTTAAAGAAGGTTTTTCAGAAGAAAAAAAATGTAATGGCCACAAAACAGAATGTAAAGGAGATTCAAGGAAGGATAAGATGTTGCACAAAAGTTTTTATATTGGTTCGGCCAACTTGCCTACATCCAGTTCTCAATAATTGTTGAGTTCTATTAATCAACCTTTTCTCTACCTTGAAAAAGTCAGAGAGTCTTTCACTAGTCTTCTCAAGCTATCTCATGTGACCAGTAGCTCACTTTACTGTCACTTCCAAGTAGTCTTTGACTAGCATCTTCAAGCTACCTCACAATGATCCCTAATGGATCAAGTTACAAGGAATATGTTTGGGATGGTTCACTTAAACAAACAAACACTCAAGTTTTCTCTAGATGATACAGTGTATGAGCTAAAAACTTAGGTGAATTCTTTCTAACTATTCTTCCTAGGAAGAAAGTATAATCTAATAAGAACTTAGAAATAAGATTTTTTATAGAGATGAAATTGATTACAGGCTGTAATAGTTTTATAGAAGATGATAGAAAATTTCTTCAGTGTTTTAACATAATAAGGTAATAATCAAGAGTCCTGAGTTGAAGCACACCATCTCCTTTTATACTTGATCTTTATTTATACCCATTGCCCTTGATATGTTTTCCTAGTGACACATGTTGATATTCTTTTTGTAGCTCAACGAATTAGAGTTACTTTTTGCAGTTGCAGAAGCTATTGTCTAATAAAGGTTTCTGAGTCCACCTTTAGAAACTACTTTTTACTTTCTGAATGAGGTTTCTAAACTTTTTCTTCTAGAAGGTAGAGTGATTAACCAAGTTGAAAAGAGATGGCACTATTAATTTTACTTTAAATTTGAAATTCAAAATTTCCCTTCCATTTCTGTAAAGTGCACCATCTATAGTAAATATGCTTTCTGAAGTATTGTTTCATTTTCTGGACTTTTCTTTTGACCTTCTATGCTTCAGTTAGAGCTTGTTGTCATTGATATATCACAATCATGATGACTAATGGTGGTAAACACACTTTGCTTTAGAGTTGGATTGAAATCTTCATTTGAATATCATTTTCTGAAGTCGCGTAGTACTTTCTAAAGATCTAAGTCTTGGTTTCTTGATCTTGATAATTTCCTTTCATGCTCTTACTATACCAACGTCTATTTCTAGGATTATTTTTCACTTTGTTAGTTTTCAAATCTCTTTAAATGACAATAAACATGTTTACACATGATTTCATGAAAATAAAACTTGTTCATGAAGTTGTATGTTAATGAGAATAATCTTGTTTGTATACTCAATAAACTGAAGCAAACGATTAGTCCTTTTACAAAGTATTTTTATGAAATTGGTTTTGTTATCACTGGAAACGTTAAGCATTGATGCTTTTTGAAGGGTTCTAGAGCTAACATATATGACTCTGAACCAAATTTTAAAATCTATTTCTAAGAACATGAAACAAGAACCTCTTCTTGAATGAGACGGCTTTGAAGAGCTAAAGCTATACATGAGTGAGCTATCTTATGCCTTGGACCTTATCATTGAAGAGCTTGAAGAAGTTGAGCCATTCATTGCCATCATTCTAAAGAAAATGCCTTAACTTCTACCATCCATCAAAATTACTTCTTTAGAGGAGCATGATGAAGCCTTAGAAACTAGTTCTCATCTAAAGGAAGTCCAAGCTCCTACTGCTAATGATACTACCATTCCACCGACTGCAGATACCACTACTCCTACTACTATTATTGCTTTGGACATTGAAATTGAGCCAGAAAAAGCTCAGAAACCTCAAGATGTTGGGGATACTGTCCCCTTGATATTCCTAAAGAATAAACCTTATGATGATAAACCTTAAGAAAGCTCTTTCTAAAAGGGTAAGCTATAAGGCAAAGATTTATTTAGTTTCAAAAAGGGCATTTAAGGCTCAAACCTTAAAAATTATTTCAAAAGTTTTCTCCAAAATATTTTCTCAAAATTTTATTTGTCAACATCCAAAAAAGGGAAATTGTTAGTGTAGGTAGAAAAGTGCATGAGAATTAGGGGGGATTAAATCATGCTTTGTCTATTCTAACACTTTTCAGATTTGAAAAACTAAAACAATTTTCTATCAAGTCTTAAACTTGAAGAGCAGCGGAAATAGTGTTAGTACCATCAGAAAGTAACTTTGTGAACTACCACAGAATTAAAAGAACACGTATGGACACGTTTTTCAGGAAACACAATATAATAGGCACATGGTAGTAAATAAAAGAGAGTTAACGGAGAAGAAGATATTGCACAAAATTTTTTATGTTGGTTCAGCCAACCTGCTCATTTCCAGATCTCAACCTCCACTGAGTTCCAATAAAAACCTTTCTCAACCCAAGAAAGTTGGATTTCTTTACAGTAGCCTTCCCAAGCTCTTACTACTGACTAGTAGCTCACTTTACCGTCACAATCGAGTAGTCTTTGATCAGTCTCTCCAAGCTAACATAGTGACCAATAGTTCACTCCCACTATCACAATCTGAGTAATCTTTGATTAGCCTTTCCAAACTAACACTGCGACTAGCAGTTCACTTTTACTGTCACATTACAAGTATTATTTGCTTAGCCTCTCTAAGCTAACTCACAACGATCACTACCGAATCGAGGTTACAAAGGTTTATATTTGGGCATATTACTCAAACTAACCAATGCTCAAGTTTTCGTAAGATATAGAATGACAGACCTGGAAAACTTAAATGACTTCTTTCTAAGAAAAACATAAGATCTACTAAGAACAGAGAAAGAAGATTTTTATAAGCAAGCAACTGATTACAAGAAGTAATGTCTTTATAGAAAAGATGAGAAGAAAATTCTTTAGTGTTTCAACATTTCTTCTTTGCAAAAGAGTCTGTAGATGTAAGCACATCATCTCTATTTATAGATAATTTGCATTTATGATTATTCTCTTTGATCTGCTATCCAAGTGACACATGTTATTCATCTGTTTGTGTCTTGGAAAAGCAGTCTAGAGGAGTAGCTCGGTGTTTGTCAGAGCTGTTATAGAAGCCCTTGTGAAACAGAGGCTTCTAAGGTCACCTTCAGAAACTACTTTTTACTTTCTGAATGAGATTTCTGAACTTCTCCTTTTAGAAGCTAGGGCAGTTGACCAAGTTGGCAAAAGATATGTCACTTTAGTCTATGACTGGATTTGACTTTAAATTTGAATTTCAAATTTCCCTACTTTTCTTATAAAGTGCACTGTTTCACTGTGAAATGTGCTTTCTAAATAATGGTATCAGCTTCTTGATTTTTATTCAATCTTATAGTCTTTAATCAGAGCTTGTAGATGATTATATGATTGCAATCATGATGATTGAAGGTTGTAGTATACACTTGCTTCAAAGTTGGATTGAAATCTTAACTTAAAATGTACTTTCTGAAGTCGTGTGCTACTTTTTGAAGATTTAATCCTTGGTTCCTTGTACTTGAGAATTTTCTTCAATACGTTGAGCAAATATTCATTCATTGCATGATACAATTTTCACATTCATTAAGTTCCGATCTGTTTAAACGAGATTAAATATGTTTGCACATGTTATGTGAAAATATTTTTACTTCAAGAACTGTGTTATGCTAATGTAAGGACCTGTTTGTTGCTTCAAGAAACTCAAGGAAATCATTAGTCCTTCTTCAAAATATTTTCTCCAAATTGGTTGTATTATCACTTAAAACATTTTGTATTAAGGCTTTTCGAAGTGTTTTGGAGCTAATATTTATCTCTAGAACCCTTCAAAAAGCTCTATAGCTTATGTTTTGAGTGATAACAAAGCAAATTTTTTTGAAATATTTTGAAGAAATGACTAATGTTTCAATTGAGTTTCTGTGGTATTTAATAGGACCATTCTCATTACATATAAGTTTAATTAATGACATATTTTTCAAAGTGACATATTTTAACAAATCTCATTCAAAGAGATTCAAATTCTTAATGATGTGAAAAATAGTTTAGAAAGCAAGCTAAAATATGTTAGAGACACAAGAAAGTAATATCTAGTATTAGAAATCAAGTATGGATTTTTAGAAAGCATGTTACGCACTCAGGAAGTATGATATCATTGAAGAAATCAACTTTTCATAAGTATATCATGATCATAATCTTCAATCAAGATGGCTATCAACTTTAAAGAATCTCTATATGTTGAAAAGATCTCTATCAAGCTTAGAGTTATGCAAAGAACATCAACACAAAGCTCAGAATCATGGGTTATTCAAAAACCACATCGAGTCAACAGAAATTGAGAGGAATTTGAAATTCAAATTTAGTCAACTTTCAGGAAAGTATTGACAATGACAAATCACTTTTGTACTTGATCACATACCTCATATTCTAGAAGAAAAAGTTGAGAAACTAGAATTCAAAAAGTAAGATTTGTTTCTAAAGCTTGCTCAGAAACCACATTTGTCAACAATTTTGCACATTCAATGGTAGCTCTGACACAGCTCAACTAATCTTCTAGAGGACAATTTCTAAGACATAAAGAGAAGATCAACACATGCCAAGACAAGGTGTAATCTTGGCAAATGGTCATATTCAAAAATCAAGGATAAACGGATGAGACCCTCATATGAGAAAAAAAACTTTTGCACAATTAGCACTAAAACTTTTCACTACACTCTAAAAGTCATCTGTTACTTATTGTAATTAGTTTCAATTTTTTAAAAAAATCTTCTTTCGAGTACTTATTAGATAACATCTTCTTCTTAGGAAGAATATAGAAAAAGTCTCTCAGGTTTTTAGTTTGTATACTATTTCATTCTTAGAAAAACTTGAATTTTCTTTGCTAGAGTGAACTAACCTAAAATCATATACTTGTATCCTAATCTAGTAGTGATCAAATGAGGTTAGCTTGAAGAGGCTATTAAAAAGACTACTTGTTGTGAGAGTAAATAAGAACTACTGCTCACTACAAATAGCTTGAGAAGCCTATTCAAAGACTATCTTACTTTCTCAAAGTTGAGAAAAGGGTTTTTAGGGGAACTCAACAAGTTATTAAAAACTGGATGTAAGCAGTGTTTGGCTAAACTAGTATAAAATCACTAAGTAATACATATCCCTCTCTCTTTGTCTCCTTATATTTCAGCATTTGAGTTTGTTTGTGTTGTGTTTTTCTTTGAACAACATTTTAAAACTATTTATGAAGTTTCTAGGTTTTCTCCTGGTTCAGATAGACTCGGTTTGGTATTTTAGAAACAAACAAGAAATTAGAAGCATGATTTAACCCCCCTTCTCATGCTACTTTTAACCTATAGAGAAAATACAATATGAGCAATAAAGAAAAAACTAAAATTCCCTAGCACATGCCTTCACCAAAGATAGATCATGGAGCTCTACGATCATGCCCATAGGCTCATTGTAACACCCTATTTTTCTCTAAACTTTTAAATGACCAAAATGCCCCTGAGGTCATTTTACCTGAAACACAAGGACTACCGACCTCGGCCATTCTCATAGGGCTTTTATGATATATGAAGGGGATTGTATATGTTTGAATGTCTATTAGAGCAGAGAAATCTCATTTCTGAGATTTCTGCGCAAAAATGACCAAAATACCCCTAACCTGATTTAAGGCAGTTTTAAGTTTTGACTCCAACACGGACTTGTCCCGGAGACCAAAAATGATGGTTTTAAGGCATGAACTATGTTGGTTTCAGTCCCAGAGGTCCAGGGTAACTTTTAGTTAAAATTACGATTTTACCCCTGCTTAGTAGATTTTTGGCCTAACGAGTTATTTAACTCAAACCCAAGCAATATTAGGCTCTAGTGAAAGGTTAATTAATTTCCTTAATTAATCTAGAGCTAAAATAATTATTTGAGGTTGATTAGAACCTAAAATTGCTTAAGTAAATTTAAAACTCATTTCTAATTCTTTTCTTTCTTTAAAGAAAATGCAACTATGAATAGTATTTTCACTATTCACACTCTCATTCCCAAGACAAAGTTGTCACACTCTAATCAATAGTCATAGGAGTTTGACTCCATTAACCCTACAAGACCACTCTTAATCCAAGGAATTCATGGCCCTAATCACCTAATTAGCTCACTTAAACACTCGGTTACACAACCTTAATTAGTGACCTAACCTTATTTGCTCCTAAATACCTCACTAGTACATGATTAAATTGAATGAAATCTTCCTTCCCTTGGCCTTATGATTTTTGACCATTCCCCCCAAAATTCAAAAGAAATGTATTTTATGGAGTTAATCAAGTTGTCCTTCAAAAGCCACCCTATGACCTATGACCTATGTTCTCAATCACACCATGAATGACAACACAAGGAGATTTTTCTTCCCTCCTCTTTCTTCAAGAAGCTTCGGCCATGCTCCTCCCCCTCCACTCCTTCATGATTCATTTGTCTATAAATACACAACGCTACACAACTTCATTCTTTTTCTCATTTCTCAAAAGTCCCAAGCTTTCTTACTTCCTCTTTCTTTCAAAGCTTTCAAGAGTTCTTCAAGCTCAAAGTTCTTCCTCTTTTTTTTGAAAAACACAAGATAGGGAACCTTTCTAAATATGTCTTTGATATTTATGTTTGAATCTTGTTGGGAAATGATGAATGGTTGAACCTCCATGTTGCTTTCTTTTTCGGTTTCTTCCTTTCCTTTTCCTTTAGTTTTCGGCCTTAAGGCCTTGAATATGATAGCTTGATGATGAGTGCTCTCTAGAGGTGACTATGCGTTCATCTCACATGAGACCTCTAAAGCTTGAGTTTTTCTTAAGAATAGTTTCATCTTTTACAAGTTTAGTTAAGAATGAGGTTATGTTTCTCTTGAACATTTGGAACTTCCCTTTTCTTCTTTATGTTTCAGCCATGATAGCCTTTGACCCTTGGAAAAATGAAAGCTTGATGATGAGGGTGTCATGATGGTGCTTGTCACTTAACAACCCCTAAAGCTTGAACTTTTTTCAAAAGGAAAGTTTCATCCTTTTTCAAGGTTGAGTAAAGAAGAAGTTTATGTCTCTTTTGAACACTTTTTGGACTTCCCTTTTCTTTTTCATATTTTCAACCATGGAGGCTTCTAAGGCTTGGAAAAATGGAAGCTTGATGATGAGGGCTTCATGTTGATGCTTGTCACATGAACAAACTCTAAAGCTTGAAACTTTGACCTTAAACCAAGCATGGTTTCAGTTTTGCTTTCTTCTTTAGCATGAACTTTGTTTAAAGGTTGGTTTTGAAGGAAGCCATGTACTCAATGATGAGGACTTAGGATGTTGATATCATAGATCATCAAGATCTTGGTCCCTAGAGTTTAAAGATGGTTCATTCTTCTTGATGAAGATTCGGCCACTTTCAAAACCTTTGAGGTTATGATTTATTTTGAATATCTTAGCACTAATAGTTTTCTTTTCTTGTAAGGATGAGGTTTGGGTTGGAACTATGTTCCTTTTTAAAGTCTTACAAAAGCTCTAGACAAGATATAAAAGCAACTTGCATTCACGTTTAATTTGTGCTTTGCCTAGCACGTTTACTTCCTATGCTATCACTAAACCCCAAGATAAAGAATGAACTTGCATAATGCACTTTTAAATTCCAAGCTTTGCATTTCATGTTATATTTCAAGTCATTACTAAACTCAAAGACTAAAAATGAATGTGCATCTCATATTTACTTTGAGTTATCACTTTACGTCCTAATGGACTATAAAAATGGAATGCATAGCATGTTTACTCTTATGCTATCACCTAAAACTACTAGAGTTCAAAGACTTGCCCATTTCATCTTGAGAAAAGTTAAATCAAGGAGGTATCCCCTTGAAAATGCATTCAACCATGTGATGATGAAAGCTCTAGGATGAGTTTTCATTAGTTACAAGAGCCTATAGTTTATGTTTTAAGTTTTTCCTAAACACAGGTGACATTTAAAGGTATTTTGAGTATGTTCTTATACTTAGGATCTCAACCATGAGTAAAAATAAAGAGCTACTGCCCCATGTGTTTTATAAGAGTTCTTGACAAGATAAATTGACTTCTAAGATGTTTTTGAAGTCCTAAAATTGTTCCAAGAGAAACTAGCTACCTATGTACATTGAAAAGGAAGTTTCTACATGATTTAGTGATCTTAAATTTTTGATTCTGCCTTGTTCACTTCCAGCACCGTAAATCATGTTTTGGGTGGTCTAAATATGTTTAAATACTTTGCCAAGTATATGATAATTGTTCTAGACATTTTGGAGCATGCTTAGTTACTTTAATTGCTTGAAATGTGAATTCTAGAACCCCATAGGCACAGAAAATATGAATTTTGTCCCAGCATAGTTAACATCCATAGAATCACATTATATGATGTCTAGATCAGTGAAAGTGACTCATAATTGGCTTAGGTATTAATTGTTGCATTATAGAAAAAGTTGGATGTGAGAAAGGGTCTAAAATGCATTTTTTGGAACACCGTAATTCATCTAATTTAGCTTACTACCTAATGCTGTCCAGCCATAATTAATTAGGTTTTAGAACTTAATAAATTATGGTAATGAGGTTAATCAATCCCTTAGAGGTATGATAAAATAATTTGGAAGTTTGAGGTTACCCGATTGAGGGTTTTCACTCTTAAGGGAAAGGTTTAAGCATTACTCTATGAATAATGAATTGGAGTTTACCTCATGACTTGTATGATGCTGTGTGAACTATTATTCTTAAATGATAGTTTTATTATTGCATGTGATTGTTCTTCAAGAACCTAGAGATGCCTATATTGTAATAAAAGATATGTGACATGCATAAAACTAAGTGGCATCTCAATAAAACATGCTGAGACTTAAGGTGACTTAAACTATGAGAAAATGATCCTTTGAACCACCAAACTAAGGGTGGGGATGAGGTGATTCTAGCCCCCTAGACCCGTACTTTAAGTCGGGACCTTTAACTTATCAAAAGGGACAAGTCCATGTGCTAGTGATGACTAGCGTGGTATGAGCTTATAACCTAGAAGTTTCTCCAAAGGGAGATTAGTTAGGGTGGCCCCAGGAAGAAAATGATAAGGTTTGAATGTCACCTAAAGTAACCAAGATAAGTTACCATGTACCATGTTCTAAGAACTATGATTTTATGCACCATGAATTATGAGTTTATGTGCCATGATCCATGATATAAGGAACCACTGTTTATGATTTTACATACCATGATTTATGATTCGAGTTTCATGATTTATAGACTATGTAACCAAGAGGTTTTCAGAATTAAAAGGAACGGGCCTCGGAGGTAACATTTTCGAACTTCATAATTAAACCATTATATGCCCACGTTTTTACTAAGAAACTGAGATCCCTGGAGACGTAGATGATGACACTTAGATATGAGGAAAAAATCTACTGAGTTTCTTTAGTAAGAAATCTCATTCCCTCTATCTCTTTCTTTCCGTCACGTCTCTAGATTCGGATAGCGACGTTCGTACTCTACGTTGAGACACCCTATATTCATGTTCCCTAGACGACCGTTTGCTCATCCCATAGATAGCTTTCTTTTCTCACCAATGTCGCCTTATGGTGACGATATGGTTTTTGAGCGTGCTCATGCACACAACGAGAGGATTCTCCGGACCTACACTGTAGGCTCGGGCGCCGTACCTGAGTACGTACCTCGTTTGCTACATTTAGAGGAGGACCTTTCGGAGGAGCCACCCGCCCACATGTATGGAGAGGACTCTGCCCCCACTCCCCCACGTATGCCAGTAGGGATCGAGGAGACGGTTACCCAGCCACGGAGGGCTCGAATGCCCGAGTCGCGACCCCGACGTGGAGAACTTGTTCGAGTTCCCACTCTTATTGAGCTTCAATCATGGATCGGCTATGTCCCATCTTACCCATGACTTTAGCCGTATGGTTTAGAGGGTAGTCCTTAGTGCACACATGACACGTAGTTAGGATAAACCTTCTTTTGTGTTGAGGTTATCCATTTCAGATGCACTTGGGTATGGGTGTCCTTTTGCATGTATCTTTATGTTTCCATGTATTTCCTACTTTTCAGTTGTATTGTATTCTATGTATTGAACAGTCCCGCCATTATTGGTGGGTATTTTATATATTAATGTATGAGGTATTTCAATATATATGTTCATGATACTGTGTATGGAGCCTTTTATGTGTTTACATTTCTGCACTTTACGATATCGTTTGATTACATTATACGCAACTTATACTTTATCAAGGTTTAGTTAAAAAAAAAATTGGCTCGTACTTTCAGTAAGTAATTTCAAAGATAATAGAACTAAATCAAGAAGTAATGACTAATATTTTGCCTCAGTACATGCTAGTAGTATTGGGTTGAATATTAGGGTGTTACACTCATCTGAAGATAACAAGAAAAAAACAAACAAAAAATAAATAGGGTGAGTATCTAAAAGGGAACTCAGTAAACATAAGAAAAAATTTAAATGTCATCGTTGTCATCCTTAGTCCACATCAATTTATTTATGAAATTGGTGGACATGCCAAGGTTCATTTAATGAGTTCGCAAACATAGTTTCTGAAGTGACATGTCTTTTAAAATTTATGAAAACTTGTGATTAGATAGAAACAATGCATGAGCAAGGTACTAGTATGTAACATGAATGCATGACATAGCTTCAGCAATGTATAATAGGCACTATGCTTCATACTTTTGTTATCTTAGTAAGTCTTAAGGTGTTATCCACCTTTTTCACTATCTCGTAAACCTAACCACAAAACTATCCATAGCAATTTAACATGGTCTCTGAGCTATTAATAACCTATCACCTAGGAGAAGCTCATTTCAAACTAGCTATTACTAGATTTACAATGGGGTAGATGGGATATGCATCTTTGCGTCTGTTCGACTTCATTTCTTTTTTTTAAGCATGTAACATAATAAAAATCTGAAACATAATTCAAATCTAGTATGCATATAAATAATCATTATCATAATTACCATTGTTTCATCCCAATCACACTTTCATAGGCTTAGTTACACAAAACACAGAACCAAATATGACTTGCACTTCATTTACTCCATTGGATAATAAAGGTAACACCTTTTTTGTGAGAATCGGTCTCATAAATAAATTTGAACAAGTTTGTAAATAAAGTGATTAGTTTCTAAAAAAAATTAGGGATATACCACCACATGTTAGGATTCATGTGTACAAAACTTAGTTAAAAAATAAAATCTTAGATGGGGTTTCAAAATTGTACAATTTTGGTGCGTAGGACATGTTTTCCAACAACACTTAATGAACTGCCATGAATTTTAGACCTTAGTAGCCCACCTATAACTTTCTACAAAAATTCAGAGAAAAATCTCAAGATGCTAATGACATGCTATAAAAATTTCAGCTCAAAATTTCTCCGTTTGTCAAGGAAAAAAAAATACGTAGAAACTAATGCATAGTGCTTATAGGGATAGTCTCGATTGTGCAATTTTTAATGATAGTATATGATCATTTTTGCTCTAAAAAACTTTTGTAGTAGTTTCACATGTTAGCTACGTCCCATAAAAAATTCAACTCAAAATCTCATCACCAAATAAATTTAAAAATTAAGGCAAGTTTACTGTCAAGAAATAAAATCAAATTTCAACAAGTCACACCAATCACTTTTATTCCAACATAGAATTTCCAACCACATTTAATTTTATGACAAAAAATTACTCATTTCAAAATAGAAAATTTATTAACAAAAATTTTAGCAACTTTGGAAACTTCATTGAATCAATTCTGTAGGTAGAAACTTCAATAATGCAAGCATAAACCCTTACTTTATGTGATGAACTATATAAGAGTGGGTTTTTAGAGGCTCCAAAAGGTTAAAATCAAGCAAAATCCTCATTCTTGCTCCTTCCTTGCCCAAAACTGAAATTACCATAAAGAATATGGAAAGATTTGAGATCCAAAATGTTAGTATTTGTGTTCAAAAGAAAACTTTGAACAAGATAATGGCTCAAGCTCAAGGTGTAGATTGGTAGGGTGAGAGATAGAGAAAAGGTTAAGAACAATGTAGAAGTTGAGAGATTAGAAAGAATGAGAGTGTGTAATGTTGTTTTGAAAATAAAAATATGGAGATGTGTGTGTATGATGGGGAAAAGAAATGGTTATGCTATACAGGTTGGAGTGTGCTAACTTTCCTTTATATAGTGGATGTGATTAGGTTGGAATATGTCTCTTTTTTATTTTTATTTTTGTGCAAAAAGAAGATATTTGGATTGATATAGCTGCCTAAATATAAATCTAAATGTATTGTTCAATTTTATTTTTATTTTAAAACACATTTTTTTATACTACTACTACTATTATTATTGTTGTTGTTGTTGTTGTAGTTAGTATGTATATATAATATATAACTAATATCCATATAATATGTACTAACATAAATAATATGCAACTATTTATATAATTGTACATATATACATATACATATATATATATATATAATAAATGATATATTATATATTATATTATATTAGTTTTGGATCTCTTTTTTTTGTTACTTAAAATGTAAGGATTTGTAAAGAGATTATATCTTGTAGCTAGTATGATCATAACTTATAGAGATTTGATGAAAGATTATCACTTAAAATTTTAAGCTAAAATATCAATCCTTTAATATTTTTCACATGCTCGCCTTGTTTAAATATTAGTTAGTTATTGGGTGCTATTGATCTTTTAAAATTTAATTTTAATTCTTAAAATTAACAAACTTATTAAATGTTCAAAATTACCTTTTTGTCCTTCATCTATTTGGGTTAACTTTTCTATTGACTTTTCCTAATTAACTAAGCTTTTATTCATTTATTAATTAATACATGATTAATTTATCAATTAATTATTCTAATAACTCATAAAAATAAGGTAATTAGTGTAAGAAAAAAAATGAGGGATGTTACAATCACCTTTACCACAAGTATAGGTCGAGCCACGAAGGTCAAAAAGTTTGGCTCTTGATTTTGGACCTTTGTAATTCCTCAAATTAATAGGGCTTATTGCTTACCAAATAGCCTTACCACCAAACCTATCCAAACTACACAATGTATCCATGTCTTCTAATTGAGACAATACTTCTCTAATCCAAATCACCAACTTTAGTCTAATAGTGTACAGTTGTGGGAGGACCTGACATTCACATTACTACCAATGAGGATCGTGAACTACAATGTCAAACAGTTAAGGAAAGGGTCGGTACCTTTGGTAAAGGTAGCTTGGAGAATAGAGAACCTTGAAGAGTATACTTGGTGTTGGAGTCTAATATGCAATCAAAGTATCCTAAAATCTTTTAGAAGAGTCGAATTTTGGGGACAAAATTTCTTAAGAAAGTGGGGTGAAATATAACATCCCATGATTTAAAGCTTTTAAAAATAAATTTCTAGATTTATAAATTTGGGCCATTTCCTTAGAATTAGGGATAAATCCTTAATTGTAAAGGACTATGTGCATTTAGGGACTTAGAGAAAAAGCTTAATTAATTGTTGTGTAACTTCAGATTTTGGCCTAAGTTCCTTGTGTATGATTAATGATGTGTGTAAACCTAACTTAAGATGGGTTTAGCTCAAGGGTATATTGGTCAATTCAAGATGATAAAATAAATAAAATAATTCTATTAATGAAATATGTAGTCTTAAAATAAAATAACTGCAAGAATAAAAACACATTAATAGTATAGTCACAAGGAAGAGTGTCTAGTATCTACAATGTCTCAAGTTCTAATCATTTTTCCACTTTTTTTTTCTCTATTTCCCTAGCATAGTTGCCTACCTTCTCTTTTCCCTCTCTTATAGGAATTTCTACCCATGCTAAATGAATTAGATGGAGCTACAACCCACCGACCGCTTTCCCTTTAAAAATCCACTCACAACCTTTGTGACACCCTTACCCGATACCTATAAATGGAGATTCATTCTGACCCTTCTCCTTATACCATTGTCTCATTCTCTTTCTCTATTTAAAGTTATAGCTTTACTCTCTAGAAAGCAAGATCCCTCTCTTTTCCCTTAGGAGTGTCACTACCTTGAAGTCTTGGAGTAGTAGAAACATTGTTCACGGGGTAGCTAGATAGGTGATCTTCAAGAAGGCTTAGAGTCTGTGTCTTCAAGTGTTCTTTGATTTTCTTTTTAAGAAGTTTGAGGAGTTATATGTGTTTGATGAGCAGATTCAAGAATCCAAGAGGAATGCTTGAGTCTTTTATATTACTTTAAATAATCTCGGCTTAAAGATATTATTACTCGAGTAGTTCTTGTTCATATGTTCTTAGATATTCTTCATGATGTTCATATATGTTCTCAATTCTTCTTATTTTGATCTTGTCTAAGTTAGGTGTTCAAGTGTTTTAATGTTGTTTCCAAATTATCCAAGTTTTATATTCTTAAACACACATAAAACCCTAGTCACTATATGTTAATTTCAAAAGTCACATGTTCTTAAACATTCAAAGTATTCTTCATTAAAGATAAGTTTGATTCAAAATGCTTTTATGCAAATCAGGGTTAGTTGTTTTCCTTATCATCAAATGGAAGTGTCTGGTACATATAGATTAAACAAATTAATATTCAATTTCAAGATCATATGAACATCTTTACAAAAGTCATGTTCATATATCTTTATACACATTCAAAATGTTCTTCACAAGTTCATGACAACTAAGATTTTTATCCAATGCTTTTGATGAAAACTTAGTTTAAGTGTTTTTTTTTTCCAATTATGCGCTCAATGATTTTCAAAACTCTAGCCAAATAAACCAATTTCACATACTTATACCACGAACTAAACCCTAAAGTTGAATTGACCAAAATACCCTTCATGAACTATATGCCCAATTCGAAATATCTACTTTGTCTAGATGCTATGTATTTATGTCAAGTTTTATAGTCAATGCATTAATAACATGAATATGAATATGCAATTTTATTTTTGATGTCATTATGCATTGCATTGCATTTAAAGATAAGTAAAGATGACGAAAATAATAAGACATCGAGAATGATCCTAAGGCAAGCATGGTGACCTACCCTATGTAACCATGCCTGAAATGTGTGATCCTAAGGAAAGCATGTTGACCTTTTTTAGGTTAAGGGATGTTTTTATAATTCTAATAACAATGAGGCTGGTAATTGGTTAAGAAATAAGCCTCCACGAAATAGTAGGTTAAGGCGATACAAGATCCATGTAAACTGTTAGGCCTCAACCAAGTAATGGGTTAGGGCAACAGAAATGTTAAGATAAAGTAAGGCAATGGTGAAAGATATTCACACATACCTTATGAATTACATTATATGATTATGATATGATGAATATGTTCATTGTATAACTCATCAGAATTTACTCAGGCCAATAAGTTTTTCAAAAACCCTTAGTTAAACTTATATATAATGCACACTTACCTTTTTCATAATAAACTTGAAGCAGGTGTAATCATTACCATGATATGTAACACCCTAATATTTAACCTAACACGCCTAGGATGTATTCAAGTTAATTATTAGTCATTACTTTTTTGTTCCAATTCTTAATTCTAATTTTTTTGAAAATACTTAACGAAAATATAGGTAAATTTTTTTTTTTGAAATAAGAGATAAAAGTGTGAGCCGCGCATAAGATAAATACTACATCGTTAGATCCATGAATAACAACAAGGAACCACTCATACTATGAAATAAAAATCACAAGATTATAACATAACAACCATCATATATATATATAATAAAGGTTCTGCCATACACCAAGTTAAATAGTAGTATTAATACAGTCATCCGTGCGAATACAAATAAGAAAACATAAAATACATCAACTAGAAAAGCTCGCCTACCCAAGTGCACCTAAAGTAGATAACCCCTAATATAAAAGAAGGCTATCCTATGCAAGATATGTACCAGCACTACCACGCCTACAGTCCACCCTCTACTGCTGCCCATCCCAAGGGGGAAGAATATAACCAACCCACTGAACCAGTTCGGCCAGAGTCACCAAACAGTGAGAGGGTCAGGCATGTGTTCCGCAGTGGGGTATCATCCATACTTGGCCTCCATGAATCGACTGCGTCATTGTAGCCTCACTATCACTACTGATGTAACACCCTAATATTTAACTCAACACGCCTAGGACGTATTTAAGTTAAGTATTAGTTATTATTCTTTTGTTTCAGTTTTTGATTCAAAACTTCTTGAAAAATACTTTAGTGAAAATATGGGTAAATTTTTTTTTTAAACTTTAAATACCAAAACATGAGCCGCGCATACTAGATATCTAACTTCATTTATCTTGCCTGCGTAAGAGAGATGTTAGAAAACAAATAGCGGATAAATACATAATACAACCATGGCATAACATAACTCAAATAATAATAACATATCAATTACTGTATCATAATGGTGATGTCTTGTAAACTTAAGGACATCAATATATATCCATCAATAGAATATAAACTAATATATGAAATACGATCACTCTAAAGGCAAATATCCAAAGGAAAGTTATCTCCGTAGCTCTTCATCCAGTCTCAAGGTAAATCACGAACTACACCATCATTCATGTCTGGAGATGACACGGAAAAGAAAAAGGGATGAGAAACTTATACAAGAATCTCTGTAGGCTTCCGAGCTCTAACACAAGTGTCATTGTCATCGTCCCCAGGAACCTCGGGTTTAATTACAAAAATGGTGAACATATATATAAGGTTCATTTAATAAGTTATAAATACCATTAGCCGAGGCCCGTATCTTTTAGCATGAATCTTAATGTCATGAATGCAACATATTAGTCATGGATGCATGTCAATATCATATACATAATATCATAAAATTCATAAAATGATGCATATGATATAAAGAACATCATGATCATCATTCTTACAGGTGACTTAAACTTCTTTATTCTCTTTTCCTTGGGGGCCTCCCTATAATTCTCTCTTTTCTTGAGAGTTCTAGGTTATGAGCTCATACCTCACTAGTCGTCACTAGCGTAATCTTATCCTTTTTGATAAGTTAAATTCCCGACTCTTAAGGTACGGGATAGGGGGCATTAGGATCACCTTTCATAACCTTTAATTTAGGGAGTCCAAAGGATCACTTCCTATTTGGATTACCTTTCATAACCTTTAATTCGGGGAGTCTAGAGGATCATTTCCATGTGTTTTATGTCACTTTAAATCTTGGCATGATATATATAGAGATGCAAACATGAATAACTCATCATTAATATTTCATGCTCATAAACTTCATGAACTTATGCATCTCAATGAATCAGACATAACCATAACATGCTATAAATCAAATCACATAAACATGCATCATATTTCATTGCATATATCTCATATAAATCTCAATATATGAACATCGCCATCACAAGATATTAATCATATTCATCTCATCAAATTATCAATATTTACATTTAAGTCCCAAAGGGTCAAATCACAATTCTCAAAGGTTACGGGTCAAAACATAATTACCCCTTTTTAACATCTACTCATAAATTAAGGATCTTTAACTTTAACCAATATATTTCAAGAGATATATAACTATTAGAAACCATTCAAACTCATCATAAAAACCTTTTAGGGCCATAGACTAAATTTAACATATTTTAGGGGTCAAAGTACAAAGTTACTTATTTTTAACACTTAAAAAGCCAATACTTCTAAAACTTTCTCTAAACATCATAAATGGTATTCTAAACACATATACACATCAAATATCATTATTTACTCTAATTAAAATCCTTTGAATCAAAAAATTACATAATTGATAGTTTAGGACACAACTTTTCGCATTTTATGAATCGGTCAAAACTAATACTTGTAACTATTCTTTTTAACCTCTAAGATACCAAAAACAATTTATACATCAAATACTAATAATTCTAATGTATATAAACCATAAGATCAGTATCAAATTAGTGAGGAATTAATCCAGAAAATTCATTGCCTAAAGCTTTATAAAATTACGATTTTGATCATTTCTAATTATTAGTTTATCTCAAAAATGCTAAAAACAATTCTTACATCAAATATAAGTAATTTATACACATTCAAACCTTATAAAATAGTATTCTAACCATTTTATTTAAGTCAAGTTAGTAACATAATTTTTAAATCAAAAAGCTTGAGAAAAACACAATCTTTAACATCTTTAGATTTCTAACTCTAACAAGAATTATTTAAGTAATTTAAAGACAAGATCAAAGCCTTAAAAATAAAATAAATGAATCTTAATACCAAGAACATCAAGAGGTTGAAATTAACTTAATTTAAGTATAAGAATTCCTATTTAAGATTAAAGAGGTAAGTTTTGAGCTTTTAGAGATTTAGGTGATAGCAAGAATCATAGATATGCTATGCAATCCATTTTTAATCTTTATCATTATAAAGTGATAACTTGGAAATATAAACATGGTATGTAATACTTCAAATATAAATATGAAGATGCAAGTTTAATTTTAGATCTTCAAAGTTTAGTGATAACTTGAAACATAAAATGCATTACTTGAAATTTAAACATGAGAATGCAAATTCATATTATTATCTTCAAGATTTAAGATGATGAACTTGAAATTAAATATGATTATGCAAGGCTTGAAATTTAAATATGATGTGCAAGAACTTGAAACATAAATATGGATGCTAGTTCATTTTTATATATTGTTAAGCTTAAAACTCAAAACTTAGTAATTCCTTTATTAATCTTTTAACATCAAGAATTAAACCTTAGGCTTTAGAGTTCATTTAAATGATGGATTCACAACCACCACCATGATTCCTCATGATCAAGCCATGGTCATAATCAAATCATAAAAATTGAAAATATAAAGAAAGAACAAGAGAAAGAACATGAAATAAAATCCCTACCAAGTTGTTTCTTGTTATCAAAAGATAGTGCTTGATCTTTAGAGAAGTTAGGAGAAGAAAATATGTCCTTGATATGTCCTAGAAATTCAGCCAAGATTAGAGCAAATGGAGGAAGGATTTTTCTTGTGTTTTTATGTTTGATAATGGAAAAGGTTATATGTTTAGGAGTTGATTTATGGTTGGAATGTGTATGCTTGAGGTTTAGAGCTTGGTTAGAGGTTGGGAATGGAGTCTCTTGAGTGTGAATGAGGAAGAAGAAGAAAGCTTGAAGTATTGAGAGAATTAGAGAACTTTGAGCAAACTTTGAGTAAGAAAACTATCAAGTAAGAAAATGCTAAGGCTAGGAATGTTTGTGTGTGCATTTAGGTAATGGAAGAGCTCATATTTATAGGCCAAGGAGGGCTGTATGGCAGCTGCCTTGTGGCTGGAAAAATGGAGTTTTTAGTTCATTTTCAATTAAAGAAAACATGGAAAAAGAATGCTTTTATTCTTGTAATAATTTGGTTCATGCATAATGGATGAAAACACTAAAATATGATGCTAATGGGAGACATTGTTACTGATCACATCATGGCTGAAACGGGTGGGTTTTCTTTTGAGTAAGCATAGCCAAAAATAATGCAAAAGAAAGCTAAAGGTATGGTGTTATGGTTAGATATGTTTCTTTGTTGGAAAAACAATTAAAATATGGTGAAAAAGAGACAAGTTGGCCACTAGTTTCTGATTCCTTTAGGGTCAGATTGGTAATATTTTACAAGTGGTAAATCATGTATTAGATGTGTATTTACTTAGGTAAAAGATTAGGAATTGATAGATTAGTGAAAATGGTAAAAGGTTAAGTGTTTAGGACAATACAAGACAAGGTAAAAAGAGAAATCATATACTACTAAATGAGGTTAATTTCAAATGAGTAAAAATCACTTTGTAACATAGGTTCTAAACTTAGGATAAGAAAATGTAAATGTACAATATTTTACCTAAACCGAAATCTTAACTTTGATCTCAATTATCACTAATTTTATGAGGTTTCATAATTAACGAAAGATAATTTAATTTTACCTTAGGTGATTTTAAACTCTAATTACCTCAATAATTATTTTTAACCTTGCGTAATTAATTTTAAACTCAAGGTTAATGAATAAAATTAATTTGAGTTCAAATAGAGTTTTAATGCTATCTTAATTACACAAGTAAACCTATTTACCACAACTAGGGGTAAAAAGATAATTTCACGTAAAAACTCCCTGTAAATATTGGACAATCTTAAATCATACTTAAAATAGTCATTTTGAACCTTTGGGTGAAAACCGAATTCAAAGATTATATAATTTCATGAAAAATTACTGCAGGGGTAAAACGGTAATTTTACTTATGGTAAAAATTGAGAATTGAGATTTTTACCTCTAAGGCACATATAATCCCCATCAAGCATAAAATTAACCCCTCAAAGATAATTTAGATTGGTTATCCTTGATTTCTAGGTAAAAATGACCTCAGAGGCATTTTGGCCATTTTACACGTACACAAAAATCGGGGTTTGAGACTTTCGCAAATCACTAATCAAGTCTCCTATGATATTTCTCTAATGCCATATTCCTTTATTGAGGATTATTTGGCCTCGAATTACGTGTAAAAATTACCTAGGGGCATTTTGGTAATTTTCACATAGCAGTAAAAATTAGGGCGTTACAGCTGATCTCGATGGGCACAGTGAGGGAAGAACTGATGGATGGGACCTCGGTGGTGGAGTCCTCATTGGGGTCAATCTCTGAATAAGCTGGGACAGAGCGGGGAACATACTCCGGGAAATCTTACACTACTGAGGCAGCGGCAGGGGTGCGTTGAGTTTGCTCTCCGCGGAGGCATGCACGCTCAAAGAGGAGCTCATCGGCAAAAGGCTTAGTAGGAGTGAAACGGAAACTGGTGACAGGATGAGCAAACGGGGGATCCAGAAACACGAACATACGGACTGAACAGCGGCCTACGAAGTAGTATGACTGGTGTGTAGTGTCCAAATGTAGCTCCTAAGTCGACACGTCAACGTAGATCACGAATGCTACATTGTCCTTTGAACACGCGATGGAAAGAAAAGATAGAAGGTGTGAGAAACTTGATAAAGAATCTCAGTAGGGCGTCCTCCTATCCTAGTGTCATCATCTACGTCCTCAGGAATTTCGGGTTTCATTTTGAAATAGTGAGCATGCATAAAGTTCAATTATTTAGTTCTAAAATACCTTTTACCGAGACCCATTCATTTTTAATATGCTTCTTGGATGTCATGAATGCATCATACCTGATCATGAAATGCATGTCAATGCAAGGTGCAATATACTATATACAAACAGAAGTGATACTCATGGAACATAGTAAACATAACATGAATTACTTTATTTAATCTTTTAGGTGACTTAGACTATTTCTTTCTCTCATTGGGGCCACCCTATTACTCTTTCCTTTTGAGAGTTCTAGGTTATGAGCTCATACCTCACTAGTCGTCACTACCATACTCTTATCCTTGAGATAAGTTAACACCCGACTCTTAAGTATGAGATTGGGAGCTAGGATCACCTTTCATAACCTTTAATTCAGGGAGTCCAAAGGATCACTTCCTTATTGGATCACCTCTCATAACCTTTAATTCAGGGAGTCTAGAGGATAATTTCCATATGTTTTATGTCACCTTAACATTAGCATGTTATATTAAAATGCAAGGACACAATATATCTTATAATGTCACATGCTTTCATATTACTTCAACACATGCAACTTAAACATTCCAAATGTAATCATAACATGCTATGCAAACATAATCATCACATAAATTTTCAAATGCATCAAATCATAACATCTCATAAGGCAAGCACTCTTATTAACTCTTAATCGATTAAACTTTTAAATCGGGTAAACCTATATTTTTTATTTATTCTTTTATGCATCTAAAGGATTAGTTCCAAAGATTTTCATTAATTATTAACCTTAAGAACATCACTAAACAAATCTGGACAGATTTGAACAGAAAAGAGAATGAACCGTTTTGGTGTTCTAGAAGTTATGTTTTTGCCCTTTTCTCATTATCGACTTTTTTGATTATACTAGAATAAATTCCTAATCCATTTATGAGTGATTTCTATACATTTACTAAGTGGTAAACATCCTTTTTACTTAATTAACACTTGCTGGACAGAAACCATATTTTTCATTTTAAAGAATCTTAGAGTTCACATTTTTCAGTTCTTCCTAGTTACTAGTCTTTCGTTAATTACTAAACATAATTACCACACTCATTAATAACAATTTTTACATGTTAAATACACTCCAAACAGCATACATCAATTCTGGAAAGGTTTGAACAGAATCCAAAATTTAATTTCCTAAGAGCATGCAAAATTGCAAAACAAGCATTTCTAGTAACTAGTCTTTAGAATTAACTCTAGATCAAGAAATACTCTTATAATTAATTTTATCCTGATAGAAACACAAGTAATAACCTTAGATCAGTAGCAAAGTTAGAGAGCTTAATAAAAAGATTTTGGTTATGTGAACCATGTTTTAACACTTTAAGAATTAACATATTTCTCAAGGAAAAGTTGTAAGACACAAACTTCAATGTTTCAAGACAACAATATATCATTTATTAAGACTTCATTCCTTGAAAAACCAAGTCATATTTGTAAAGGTAGATGTCCATGAACCAAAATCCCCATGTATGTTGAAAGAGGTAAGTCTTGAGTACTAGATTATTTAGGTGATGGCATAAACTTAAATGTGCAAATGCAAGCTTCGTTTTAATCTTGGTATTATAAGGTGATGGCAACGGAAATATAAATATGATATGCAAAGCTTGAATATAATATATGAGAATGTAAGCTCATTGTTAATCTTTAAAGTTTAGGTGATGGCTCAAAATAAATATGTTAGATAAGAAATATAAATATGAAAGCAAATTCATTTTCTTATTTTCAAGCTTTAGGTGATAGCTTGAAAATAAATATGATATGCAAGGCAGTAATATAAACATGAAATGCAAAGACTTGAAATATAAATATGAATGCATTTTCATTTATTATTTCTTTAGATCCTAGGCTCAAACTCCGATTTAGAGTAATAACTATAAAATGCCGATCAACTTTAAGGTTTGTAGGTGAATGTATTCCATTTATTCCTTTTATGTTTTATGCTCAAAGCTCCTATCTAGAGTAACCACTCTAGAACACCGATGAACTTTAAGATTGAAAGGAGTAAGCCTTGAACTTAAGATGATTAAGAGATAGCATAAACATATTATTCCATTTTGCTCAAGCAAAACTCCTTAAAGAAAACCAAGTGACATTTTCATTTGTCAAAAACTTTTAGGAGTGAAAACTTAAGCTTTAGAGGTTAAGCAAATGATAGTTTCACAACCAACATCCAAGATCCTCATGATCAAGCCATGGTTTTAAACAACAAGGCCATCAAGGCCGAAAAAGAAAGGAAAGAAAAAGGAAAGCAAGAAACTGAAAATGAAGTGGAGAAGGAGAGAACCAACATTTCAATATTTCAATCTGAGAATGATACAAAAAAAAATGAATGAAATCTTTGTAAAATAAATCTCTACCAAAGATGCTTTTCTTGATGAATGAAAGAGAGCTTGATCTCGAAAAGGAATGAGAAGAAAATTCTTCCTTGGGCCAAGATGATTTTTGGCCAAGAGGAAAAGAAAAGAACGAAAGGTTTGTCTTGAGTTTTTTAGTCTAGGAAGTGGAAAGGTTAAGTATTTTAGGGGAGGTTGATGGTGGTTGTGTGGTGGTTTAGGGTTGAGAAGTGGTGGAGGGTGATGGCTTTTTGAAGAATGAAGAAGAAGAAGAAAAAGAAGAACTCTTGAAGACAAAGAAAGAAAACTAAAGTTGCAAGAATGATCAAATGTTCTTGCAAGCTTCCATGAGTAAGGTATTTATAGAAAATGAAATATGAGAGGATGAAGGGGAGGGAAAGGCTATAGCAATTGGAGGGAAAAGGGAGGGAAAAAATATCTCATTCAAGTATACCATGTCATGGCATGGTGTAGGAATGGCTAGGTATGAGTTTGGGTATAGTTTTCCTTTGAATGTGTAAAAATTAAATCAACATGTGATGGATTAAATGGAAGGGGGTAGTATCGGTTTCATTAAGGGGACTGGGGAGGAAAATATCTCATTTTAATGTGGGTTTAGGAGTGTGTTTAAGAGTAGATTTGATTAGGCCTTTGATTAGGAGTTTGTAGTTAAGTATTTAGCTGAGAAAGTGAGTATTAAGGTTGCACAATACATGGTTAAGGAGTACTCTTGCTCAATTAATAGGGTCAAACCTCATTCAATCAAGAATTACCATCACATCTTTGATTCCTTAATTTAAGGAATTGAAGAGAGAAAATACTATTCATGAAAGTGTGACATAAAGTCTTCAATTAAGAAAGAGATTTTGAGTTTTCTTAAACAATCTTAGGCCCTAATTAACCTCAATTAATTATTTTGACTTTAGATTAATTATTAAAATTAATTAATCTTTAATTAGAGCCTAATATTGCTGAGATTTTGTTAATCATGTAATTAAGCTCATTATGCCCTTAATTATGGGCAAAACGGTAATTTTTCACAAAAAGTCCCGGGGACCACCTGGACCTAGATAGACATTAGACATCCCTTAAAAATGACATTTCAAACTCCTGGGTAAAGTTCGGTTCCAGTCGAAAATTAATTCTACGTCAATTAGTTATAGGGGCATTTTGGTAATTTGTGTGCAGGACCTCAAAAATGAGATTCTTCTGCTCTATTAACACACATAGCACACATAGTCCCTATTCAATATTAAAACAGCCCTTTAAGGATAGTCGAGGCCGGCAATCCTCATTTTCCCAATAAAAATGACCTCAAGGGCATTTTGGTCATTTGCACATGGGAAAAATCGAGGCGTTACATGATACCCTAGTGAGCTACTGAGAAGCTAGTCTTCCCTCCTTGTTTGTTTCTATATTGTCTTAGATAAGCAAGATGCCTCTTATAGTGCTTTACAATGACATTGAGGACTGGCAAACGTACTACAATAATGAAATAAGGTCTTTAGTAATAATTGCAAGAATGACCCTATACATTTATTTGTTCTTTGATAGAAACTTTAGAGAACTAGTACTGAATTGGAATTTCACCCTTTTGGACCTCTTCGACCTCTTTGACAACATTATGATCCTAAATGCATATCCCACTGATGTATCTATTGATGTTACTACTATTGTGGAGTTGATAGCAGAATAGATCCCTATAGACCTTTTGAGGAAGAGAATCCTTCAAAGGGAAATGACTCTTCAGATCAGGGCCTCACTTCAGTGGGATTGGCCAAACCATGTTCACTAATTCGGACATATCATTCTACAATTCCGACTCTACTACTATAGGGAGTAGAGCTAGTAGTTGAAGATGTAACTCCCTGATTTTTCCTATTTTGCAAAAATGAGCAAAATGCCCCTAAAATTATTTTTGTATGAAAGTCGAAGATGATTGGTCTTGGTTATCATTAATGGATTAGTTTAATGTTTGAAGGGGATTGTATGTGTTTTGTATAGTGATTGGTGTGAAAATTGCAATTCCTAATCTTCCTGTGCACATTACCAAAATGTTCCTATGGTAATTTAATACCAAATCAAGTGTCAACCAGACTCAGCTATCACCTAGGAGTTTGATATCATAATTTAAGGGGATATATGATAATGGGATGAGTCTTAGTGAGATTTGATATAAAATTATCATTTTGTCCATAGTTAGTACTAATCAAGCTTAATTAAGATAATTAAGGGCGTATAGGTAATATTAGACTCAAATTAAAGATTAATTATTTTTACTAATTAATTTTGGTCAAGATAGTTATTTTAAGTTGATTAAGGTCCAAGAAAGATTAAACAAGCTTAATTTCATTCTTAATCCTTATTAACAAGTATGTTACATAATGATGTCACTATATTAAAAGACAAGGGGACAAAGTTGCTTTATCACTTTTTTTTTCAATGGGATTAGGAATAATGTTGCATTTGAAAATAAAATTAATTAAGGTTAGCCCATTTAAGTATGTATGAAGCCCCCTAACTAAATTTTAGAGTATCTTAAACACTTTATTTTCATTTCCTAATATTTCTCCTAATTAAACACTCACCAAACCCTAATTTCTACATGCAAAAGTACCAACAACAAAAAATCCTACCTAACCATACACAAAGTTGCGGTTGTTAGCCTTGGAACCTTTCAAAAAGTTTCAATTTTAAGGTTTTGAATGACAATAGAACAAATTTTTATAAAATTTTTTTTGAAGAAAAGACTAATATTTCACTTGAGTTTTTATATGTTTATAAGACCATTCTCGTAAATATATTAGTTCAATCAACGAGTCAATTTTTCACAATGACATGTTTTAACATAATCATAATCTCATTCAAAGAGATCCAGAACTTGAATGATGTTAAAAATAGCTCTGAGAATGAAGGTGTGTATGTTTGAAACACGAGAAAGGATTTTTGAGTTCAGAAACCAAGTCCAAATCTTCAAAGAACAGTTCACACATTCAGAAAGTGCTAATCAATGAAGAAATCCATCATTCTCTAAAACCAATTATGAAAGTAGTCTTCAGTTTAAAAAAAAAAATCTATTTAGCTCAGATTGAAGAAATGAAGATCAAAGAGAAGTTCAGAAACTGAAAGCACCTACTGGAAAGCACGAGTAATTAGAAATCGTGCACTTTGCAAAAAATGAGGGAAAATTCAAAATTCAAATTAAAGTCAACACCCGAAAAGGGTTGACAATGACATCTACCTTTTTTACGTAGTTAATCATCCCAACTTCTAGAAGAATGAGATCAAAAACCGTAGCTAGAAAGTAAAAAGTTGCTTATGAAGTATCACCCAAAAACCACCTATTTGACAATGGTCTTTGCACTTGCAAAAAGTAGCCCTGACACAGCTGACTACTCTTCTATATGGCTTTCCCTAGGACATAAATAACAAATCTATACGTGTCAATGTGCATAAAGTGTCATTTATAAAGTTAGAAAGGACTTTTAGAAGTGTTGAAACTCATTATGTCAAGAAGCAAAATTTCACACTTTAACCCCAAAAGCTTAGCAATTTTGGCCAAAGGCCCAGAATTATTTTTATAATGTTTAAAATAATATCAAAGTGATATTGGGTCTCTTGAAAGTGTAAACAAATTTTGAGGATCATCAATTTAAAGAAAGTGTTAAAATATAGAATTTACACTTTGACCTATACATTTATAGAAATTTCAATTTTGACTTAACTTTATTGAGCTATGTTATAAATTTTAATAGCTTGATGATATTATTGTATTTGGCACATTATATATATTATGTTTGTGTGAATTGTTTGGAGATTAAATGACTTGAGATGGTTATATGAAAATATGAATTGATGCCTATGCATGCTTAAATCTTTAGTTTATGTATTAATGATTATTGTATATATCCTGTTAAGCATAGCATACATATTACCTAAGTTCGTCCCTTGATTTCCAGCAACTAGGTAGGAGCATGTTTATGTTTTCAATAAGATATTGATAACAATATGCTTATGCGTATATGCAAGTAATGAGATACATGCTTAATTATGTGATTGATGAAATGAAGATTGTGGCATGTTGTGATTATGTACAAATAATTGAGATTGTAATTGATATGTGATTTGATAGAAATCAAATTTGGGCAAACTCTGTTCACAACTATTATGCTGTCAAATTTCCGACAAATTCATGGACTTAGATGAATTATGAAAGTATAAGCATGAAAATATTGAGTGATAAGCCATGATGATGATTTATTACTTTGTGCTCATGTTTGCATCTCTAATTGACATGCTAATATTAAAGGTCACATAAGACCCTCGAAAATGATTCTTTCATAATAGGCCGAGCTTGGTGCAAAGTGATCCTAAGAGATGATCTTTTCATATGGGTTGGGCCCATGGAAAGTGATCTAATGCCCTTTATGCTGCACCTTGGGGGATCAGGAAAAAATTACCTCATTAGAAGGGATAATTATAAGCTAGTGATGACTAGATAGTATAAGGTCACACCCTTAGAACTCTCAAAAAGGAGAGAGTATTAAGGTGGCCTTTATAAAATACTAAAAAAATCATCTAAGAAAGTAAAGAGTAAAGTTGTGTGCTATAGTGGTTCATGTTCCTTGTGCTTTATAGTATGTTTTTACATGTTTGAAATGTTGCATAAGGTGCATTCATGTTATGATATGATGCATTTATGACATTAAGATTCATGCTAAAAGACATAAGCCTCAACTAATGCTTTTTGAAACTTAATAAATGAACCTTAATTATGTCTACTATTTTCAAAATGAAACCCGAGGTTCCTAGTGTTAGCTCTAGAACTTTTCAGAAAGCATCAGTGCTTAATGTTTTGAGTGATAACAAAACCAATTTCATGGAAATATTTTGAAGAATGACTAATTTTTTTCTTGAGTTTCTTGAAGCACCAAATTAGACTATTCACATTAGCATACACCTAAAACGAGATTGTTTTCATAATGACATATGCAAACATGATTAATCTTATTTAAAAAGATTTAGAATTCAAAGAAAGTGGAAAATAAATCTTGAAACTCTACTTGGCTCTAACTCTTGTTCTTGGCTTCCCTTCAAGAGTTCTACACCCAATTCTTGATCTAACCCTTTCAAATTCTCTTCTAACAAAGCAGGAACAGCAACTAAGATGGTTGATATGATGAGGTGAGGATTTGTTAATAGTAATTGATTTGAGATTGCAAGGATAATATGTAGGTTAAACTTATGGTTATGGAGTTTTTGGGCGAAGCTTATGATTTCTAGCTACAGTTCTTATTATTGCTAGAGGAAGAAGATGAAAGTGGCTACAAAATGGGGTGCTTGGCCAAAATTTGAGGGAAGAGAAATGTTAAGATGCTTGTCTTGCAATGTTGTGATAATTGTGTAATAAATAAAATTGATAAAATGGTTTTTCTTCAAGATAAATGCATGAAATTTTGGAAGCATCTCATTGGTTACTAGAAAAGGGCAATAGTGTAGCTTCTTCTAAGCCACACACTTGTCCTACTAGGTGTCCTTATCTTACTAAAAATTCCATATGATGTGAGAAACTACACACCGTAATTTAACCGAACAAGTAAACATCATATCCGTAAAATAGATGTTACCGAAATTAAATTCCGGGTCTAAAATTCTCATTTCTAACCTTTGCTAACCCTAATCTCATATTTTCTTAGTCTCGAGCATTTTCGGGCCCAATTCCAGGGCTTTGGTGGTCCTGATGGGCCTGTAGGGCCTGCACAATTACTATTCATATTTTTTTAAAAATAAATTTCAAGGTGTTACATATAACATCATCCTTAAGCCATGATATTATACTCGGGAGTTGTTACTTATACATTAGCAAACTTTTCTTAAATATCTATAACAAATTTGATTGATTCATATCATAACTGAGTCATAATTCTACTAAAATATATAACAAAGAAATAAAGTATTTGTTTAGTACAATTTCAAACAAAAGAAAAAGCTTCTCTATGAGCTTTAATGTACATCTATCTTCTAGTACATTTACAAACATATATACAAGCACAAATAAGTACAATGGATAAAACTTCAGCTATTGAACTACTGCAAATCCGATTTTTCCCTGTAGCAACTTATTATTCTTTGGATCAATCTGGAAACGACCCATAGGGGTGAGAATCTTTAAATTCTTAGTAGGGCATTCCCAAAATACATAGTGAAAATTGATGTCATCGTCCCAGCAACTTCAGTTTATTAAAAAAAATGTGATCATGCAACATATATCAAAGATTTCTTTTAATGTTCAAAATCATCCTTCAATAGGTTTCCTTTATCATTCAATCCCTTGGTATATATACATCATCACATAAAGCATATACTGTCAATTTTTAGTTCAAATATATCAGCCTTAATGTAGATGCTAAAATCATTCACCTAGCACATAATATAAAGGATGACTTAGGAAATTGTTACTCTGACTTATCATGGCCTTTGACCTTTGGTGGCTTATTCTATTCTTGGGTAATAGACTACTTTTCAGGATTGAGCACATTTGTATACATGATCCTTGGATTTTCTTTCCAATTCACACATGGATCTTCTGAGTTGATTTCTTTACATGATTCTTGGATTTTTTTTCTCCGATTCATACAAGAATCTTTTAGGTTCATTCCTATATGTGATCATTAGACGACCTTCTCCAATTCTCACTCAAATCTATTCCTAGTCAGGTTACTTTTCTTGTAATTCCTCGATTTTTTCCTATGTACAAATGACTAAAATGCCCCTGAGGTCATTTTTACCTTGGAATGGATTATGCATAATGCTAGAGATGAAAATTTCAATTTTTATTTTTTCCGCATGAAATTACCAAAATACATTTACAACAAATTAATGCGGAATTAATTGGCGATTGGATCCAGACTTTACTCAGAAGTTTGGGATAGTGTGTTCAAGAGATGTTTAATGTCTGTATAAGCCCGGGTGATCTGGGGAGTTTTGTGCAAAATTTCCATTTTGCCCCTAACTAGTGCATTATGGGATTAATTGTCTGATTAAGAAAACATAAGCAATATTAGGCTCTAATTAAAGATTAATTGATTTTAATAATTAATCTTCAGTTGTAATAATTAATTGAGGTGAATTAGGACCTAAGATTATTTAGGGAAACTCAAATCCCTTTCTTAATCAAGGACTTTATGTTATGTCTCATGAAATAGTGTTTTCTCTCTCCAATTCCTTAAATTAAGGAAACCAAAGATGTTATTGGATTTCTTATTAAAAGAGGTTTGACTTCATTAAGGGAACAAGAGCACTTTTTAACCTTGTCTTGAATGGCCTTAATTACTTACTTTCTTACCTAAACACTTAATTACAAACTCTTAATCAAAGGCCTAATCAAATCTACTCCTAAACACACTCCTAATACACATGAAATGAAAATATCTCCTCCTCACTCTCCTTAATAAAATTGGTGCTATTCCCCCTCCATCACTCCCTCACATTTTATTTTACTCACATACATACTCAAAGAAACCTTACCCAAACTTGTAACTAGCCATTCCTCCACCACTCCATTACATGATCCACATAAAAAGACATTTTCCTCCCCCTATACCCAAGCATGGCCGACCACTCCTCCATTCCCATCACATTCTCACATTTTCATTATAAATCCTTACACACTCAAAGGAAACCACACTTTACCATTCACTTTTTTTTTGAGTTCAACCTTGTCCAAAAATCTAGTCTAAAATTCTCTCTTCTCTCTCTTCCTAAAAAGCTTTCTTCCTCCTCCTCTATCTTCAAAGAAACCACTATTAACCACCACTTCTCAACCTTAAACCACCATACAACCACCATAGATCTTCTCTAAAACATATAACCTTTCCACTTCCAAGATAAAAAACTCAAGACAAACCTTTCTTTCCTCTTTGGTCGAATCCTTGAAGCTCTCTAAGGCAGATTGTTCTTCTTATTTCCTTTCAAGATCAAGCTCTTTTCTTTCAACAAGAAAAACACCTTTGGTAGAGATTTTGTTTCAAAGTTCTTATTCTTTTTCTTCAAATCATTTTTGGTTGGAATATTGGTTTGAATGGAAATAATTTCTTCTTCTATGATCTCTTCATTTTTGGGTTTGATGGTGAAATAATGAATGAGTTTTGCCTTTGCCATTTTCAATTTTAGACTTCCTTTTCTCTCTTTTTCCATTTCGGCCTTAAAGGCCTTTTGTGTTCTAAAACAATGGCTTGTTGATGAGGGTTCCTAGATGATGATAATGAGATCATCACATTTGTGACTTCTAAAGCTTGAATCTTGTTTTCAGTTTTCAAAGAACCACAATGAGTAAAATGCTAGATTCTCTATATTCCATTTCTTGAGCTTGATGGTGAGTCCAAACAAAAATAAGGTTCTTGGAACCATGGTGTGGATGGACTCTAAAGCTCATGTCCATTTTGTAAGATTGATCGGTGTTTTAGAGTTTTTACTCTAAATAGGAGTCTTAAGCTTGGTGTAACATCCTAATTTTTAACCCAATACTCTAGAACATATTTAGGTTAATCATTAGTATATTACTCTTTTAGTCTCATTCTTTACAACCCTTCATTAAAATACTTAGCGGAAAATATGAATAAATTTTTCTTTTTGAAACTTGAAAGCAAAACGCGAGCCGCGCGCTAACCTAACATTTGTCATAACCATAACGTGCAAGAAAAAGTAACCACACTATTCATAATCATGAAACATAGTATTATACATATCAATCATAATGTCATCACATCTTCATAGATATATAGATTACTAGCATCATTGTACCATCATTTACATCAAAACATGCCCATATATGTTAAGTGATCCTTATCCACCTATGAGGTTGGATAAGTGTCAACCCAAAAGCTAAGCTATCTATGCTCCCGCAACGACCCTCTACTCCGTCTGCTAGTGTAACCCTTAAGCGTGAGCCTCAAAAGAAGTCACGAACCTCGTTGTAATCCTCGTCTAGAGACGACACGGAAGAAAAGGAAGGGATGAGAAACTCATTCGAGATTCTCAAGAGGATTCCGACTCTAACACTAGTGTCATCGTCGTCGTCCCCAGCCACCTCGGTTTTAAGTATGAAAAAGGTGTACATGCATAAGGATTGGTTTTAGGCTTTACAAATCTATTTATCCGAAGTGGGTGTCTTTTAGTATGTGTCTTAATGACATGAATGCAACAGATATTTGATGAATGCATGACAATACCGTATGCACATTAACACGAAAATCGTAATACTTGGGCACATCATAAAGAAACATAAATCATATACGTGACATAAAAAGGCATAGTACTATTCATGTGACATCTTTCTCATAAGTAAAACTCTTAAGTTCTTTTTCTTAAAGACCACCCTCTTAACATATCCACCAAAAGTCCAACCGATTCACCGGCCCGGCGATAATCTGGTCACCAAACTACATCTCACCTATCACCTAGGAATGAGCTCAATCCTAACTAGTCGTCACTAGATTTAATATGGGCTAATAGAGGGGGTATACATAACTTTCTTGGATCACCTATCTTAGGATCATTTTCTTCTTTGAAACACTCTACTGGTATCTAGTACACAGTGAATTGTCCACTTTGGCAAGCTCAATGTCAATACCCTCACGAATTTGTTTCCTCCCCACCGTAGCGGGAGAAATGTGTCTCAGTGTTATGTCACATCTGTTCTGGGGGTGCTCGGCCGAACCGGTGTCACCCAAGAGTTTTCACAAACTTTTCTCAAATTCTCAAGTTTGATGGGAAATTCGGCAGCATAACGGCGTTCACCGGATTTCCTTCAAACTTTCTTTATGCCACGAAACTTGTAGGACATGCACAACCATTCATCATCATCATAAGACATCAAATCATTCTCGTAATCAATCATACATCTACTGGAAGTCATAAGGTTCGTTATGTCTTGGGACTTATGGTGTCTTATGCTTTGACCCTTACGGGTCTTTAACTGGCGGTATAAATTATTCTAACATTCACTATCCACCTTTGATGCACCTCAGGATTCTCTTCTAAAAAATATTACTATTATTTATGCTCTTTAATAAATCTGGGCAACTCTATTCTTTAGGGGGCAAAATTATAATCTTACAATTACGGGGTTTTAGAACTTACGTCTTAGACCCTTTCTCGGTTCCGTCTTCGCCTAAGGCGCTATAAATTAAACCTAAACCAATTATGAGACATTCCTATGTCAAAGAACTAATTATAAACCATGTTTACCATATTATGAGGTTGCTGGACAGATTCTAAAAATTAAATGTTCTAAGAGTTCTAGAATTGCGGTTTTACGGTCTTCTAGTTACTAGTTTCTCTATAGGTGCTAAAATTCAATCCTACTTCAAATGAAACCAAATTTTTCATGATTAATCAATCCTAATCTGATTATATTCCCATTAAAATAGTTTGGGCAGTGTCCATAACTAAATGGGATAAAACTATGCTAAATCTTGACTTTACGGTTTTCCTAGAAAGCTAGTTTCTTCCCTAACTTGCATAGGATTGTTCCTACTTCATCATACATAATTTTTCACTTATTCAAACACATCAAACATCATCACATGGCAGCAAACACATCATGGAAGAACCGAAACATTAAGTTTCCAAAAGGATACATAACTTGACATTTTTAAAGCACATAAGTTGCTAGTTTCTCTTGGAATCATTTTCAAGACCTCTAAAACTCTTTTGCAAACCATTTTATTATGTCAAAGAGACTAAACACATCCTTAGGTCGGTGACCACTTAATCCCTCCTTAAAAGAGTGTTAAATTCATAGAACCTCATTGGTCTTAAACTTAAACAAATTCATGAGCTTCGAAAAGATTTCTTAAAACTTGACTTCTTGGTCCTTGAAGCTAGATGGAACTCATTCCAAGTTCATCATCACTTCATGGCTGAAATCATGCATTTAAAGAATGCTCCCTTATTAAACTTTAACTTGAGATAAAATGGGCAAGCCTTTGAGCTCTAAGATCTTTTAAGTGATGACATAATTTAAACGTGCTATGCACTTCATTTTTATTCTTCATTACAAATTAAAGTGAGAGCTTAAAGTAAACATGCAAGGCTTAAAATAAATATGCAAGACTTGGAATATAAATATGCAAGGCTTGAAATATAAATATGCAAGTTCAATTCTTTATTTTAGTGCTCTAAGCCCAGCAACAATCGATTTTAAGGCCGAAATAGAAAGGCTTTGAGATTTAGTTAGGTGATAGTGCAAACCTCATTTTAAATCTTTACGTTCTTTACTGATAAAAGGTAAATATGCTAGACAAGAATATAAATATGAGATGCACTCCATTCTTTAGCCTTTAACTTTAGGTGATGGCTTGAAAATTAGATATGAATGCAAAGCACAAAATAAATATGTAATGCATAAGCTCAAATTTAAATATGAATGCTAGTTCATTTTATTTCTTATTAGAGCTCATACAAGACTTTAAAGGAACTTAAACCTCAACCCAAACTCATCATGACAAGATAAAGGAAAACAAGAGTGAACCTCAAGGGTTCTTTAAACACAAAGTTTCTTTTCTTGAAATGTAAACATAGATAGCATTTTTATTGAAACTCAAGCTCTAGAGGCCTCATTATGATGAACACATAGTCATCATCTAGAAGCTTTTATCATCAAGCCATTGTGAGTTCCCTTGGCCAACATGGCTGAAATCACAAAGAAAGAAAAGGAAGAAGAACCGAAATTGTTGGAGAAGAAAAGAAACATTTGGAACTCTAGAGATCATGATCTTGATGATGCATTAACACCAACATCATGAGCTCTCATCATTGAGTTCATGTTAACCATTTAAAAATATCATCAAAGTGAAAGGTTTCAAAGATTTAAGAAGAAAACCAAAAACACCTTTAACTCAAGATCAAAGATCAAGCTTTAGAGATTGTTCAAGTGATGAACATCATCATGAAACCCTCATCATCAAGCTCTCATTTCTTTGATTCACAAGCCTCATGGCCGAAAAACAAAGAGGAGTGGAGGAAGAAAAGAAGTTCTAAAAAGGATTCAAGAGAAACTATGAACATATAAAGAAATTGTGAACTTTAAATGAAATAACTCTTGAAAGAAAATCCCTACCTAGTGATTAGGAGGTTGGAATGAGAGAAGAGGATGAAGAACTTGAAGAACTTGAAGACTTGAACTTGAGAGAAAAAGGAAGCTTTGAAGTGTTTCTTTGAAAACTTACTTTTTGCAAATGAACCCAAAATGATACAAGTTCACCCAAGCAAGCTATTTATAGAGAAATGAAGCAAATGAAAGGTGTATTTGAGGGGGGAGGCTTCGGCCATGCAGAATGGAGGAAGTCCATGAGTTCCATGAGGTGAGATAATGTGGTCTTGAGGCATGGTGAGGTATGGTTCAAGGTATGGGCTCAAGCATGGTTCTTTGAGTGGGAAACAATTCAACATGTGTGGTAATTGAGAAAGAGAGGGCCGAAATGTATCAGCCATGGGGGGAGGGTTTCTTGCATTTTAATTGTGGTTTAGAGTTGTGTTTAGATGTATCTTTGATTAGGATTAAGATTAGGACTTGTAAGAAAGTGTTTAGGTGAGAGAATGGGTAATTAAGGTTGTCAAGACATAATTAAAGAGTGTTATTGCATCATTAGTGAGTTATAAATTCATTTTAGTGTATAAACAATTCTAGACACAATTCCTTGATTTAAGGAATTGGAGAGAGAAAACACTATTCAAGATTCCAAGAGTGAAATCTTGAGTTTTAGAAAAGAGATTTAAATCTAATCTAAGCAATCTTAGGTTCTAATTAATTTTAATAATTTATTTTGACTCTAGATTAATTATGGAAATTAATTAATCTTCGTTTAGAGCCTAATATTGCTTAGGTTTGCTTAATCACATCATTAAGCTCAAAAACACTATTCTAGGGGCAAAATCGTAATTTTGCACTAAAAATGCCCGGGACTGCTAGGACTCAAACAGATGTTTTGAAACATATAAAAACATGGTTTTAAACCTCTGGGGAATGTTTCGGGCTCAAATGGCACCTTTATCCGCGTAAAACGCTATAGGGTTATTTTGGTCATTTTGACCCGAAACTGCAGAAAATGAGACTTTCGCCTCCGAAACCACTCAAGGGTCATTCAATCCCCTTCAAACATTGAGTTGGCCCTTCGAGGACTGCCGGGTCGGCCATCCTCGAATTCCGGGCCGAAAATGACCTCAGGGGCATTTCGATCATTTTCTACTCAAACAAAAAATCTGGGCGTTACACTTGGAACTTAAAGAAATAACAATGGAAATGCATTCATGTTTACTTTCCAAGTCCTTGCATTTCATATTTATATTCAAGCCTTGTATCTCATGTTTATTTCCAAGTTATCACCTAAATCCTGACGGTAAGAAAATGAACTTGTATTTCATGTTTATATTTCTTGTCTAGCATATTTATGTTTCAAGCCATCACTTAAATCTTGAAGACTAAAAATAAGCTCGCATTCTCATGTTTATTTCAAACTTTGCATATCATATTTACATTTCCATTGCCATCACCTTATAATGTCAAAGATTAAACTGAGGCTTGCATTAACATGTTTATATTTATGTCATCACCTAAATGTCTAAAGCTCAAGACTTACCCCTTTCAGCTTACATAGAAATTTTGGTTCCATGGGCATTTGTTTTTACAAATATGTTTTGATTTCAAAAGAATGAAGTTTTAAAATTTGATGAATTATTACATTGAGGTTTCAAAACTTGTATCTTGCAAATTTCCTTTGAGAAAAATGGTAACTCTTAAAGTGTTAAAATATGTTTTACATGGTTAAAATCTCATTAGTAAAACTTTGAGTATTGCTACTGACCTAAGAGTTTTCATTACTTTTCCAAAGGGATAAATTGGTTTTAAGTGTGTTCCGTGAGCTAGAATTAATTCTAAGAAAAACTAGGGCCTGTTTGCTTTTTATTTTCCAGTTTTGATTTCAGCTTGATTTTGATTTTCAGTTTGTAAAGGAAAACTGAAAATCAAAATCGAATTTTCGATTTTCGATTTTTCAGTTTTTCCTTCACAAAACAGGAAACTGAAAACTGAAAACAGGCAAAGCAAACAGGCCCCTAGTTACTAGAAATGCCTTTTTTTTTTGCAATTTAGAATGCTTTTTGGAATTCAAGATTTCGATTAATGCCTTAGCTTTTCCAGACCTGATATATGCTGTTTGGAGTGGTTTAAATTACTATTAATTGTTGTGATAATCATTCTTGCTATCTTAGGCAAGACTAGGAACTAAAAAGGATAAAAAATGTGATATCTAAAGCTTTCAAAAATTGAATTCATGGATTCTGTTCTAGTATGTAATTAATTGGTAGAAATGTGTGTAACGCCCCGATTTTCTGTCCGAGTGGAAAATGACTGAAATGCCCCTGAGGTCATTTTCAGCCCGGAATTCGAGGATGGCCGACTCGGCAGTCCTCGAAGGGCCAACTCAATGTTTGAAGAGGATTGAATGACCCTTGAGTGGTTTCGGAGGCGAAAGTCTCATTTTCTGCAGTTTCGGGTCAAAATGACTAAAATACCCCTACAGCGTTTTACGCAAGTAAAGGTGCTGTTTGAGCCCGAAACTTTCCTCAGAGATTTAAAACCATGTTTTTACATGTTTCAAAACATTTGTTTGAGTCCCGATGGTCCCGGGTAGTTTTAGTGCAAAATTACGATTTTGCCCCTAGAATAGTGTTTTTGAGCTTAATGATGCAATTAAGCAAACCTAAGCAATATTAGGCTCTAAACGAAGATTAATTAATTTCCATAATTAATCTAGAGTCAAAATAAATTATTAAAATTAATTAGAACCTAAGATTGCTTAGATTATATTTAAATCTCTTTTCTAGAACTCAAGATTTCACTCTTAGAATCTTGAATAGTGTTTTCTCTCTCCAATTCCTTAAATTAAGGAATTGTGTCTAGAGTTGTTTACACACTAAAATGAATTTATAACTCACTAATGATGCAAGAACACTCTCTAATTATGTCTTAACAATCTTTATTACCCATTTTCTCACCTAAACACTTTCTTACAAAGTCCTAATCTTAATCCTAATCAAAGATACACCTAAACACAACTCTAAACCACAATTAAAATGCGAAAAACCCTCCTCCCATGGCTGATGCATTTCGGCCCTCTCTCTCCTTTTACCTCACATGTTGAATTGTTTCTCACTCAAAGAACCATGCTTGAGGCCATATCTTGAACCATACCTCACCATACTTTGAACCATACCTCACCATGCCTCAAGACCACATTATCTCACCTCATGGAACTCATAGGTTCCCTCCATTCTACATGGCCGAAGCTTCCCCCTCCATTTGCACCCTTCATTGCTTCATTTCTCTATAAATAGCTTGTTTGGGTGAACTTGTATCATTTTGGGTTCATTTGCAAAGAGTAAGTTTTCAAAGAAACACTTCAAAGCTTCCTTTTTCTCTCAAGTTCAAGTCTTCAAGTTCTTCAAGTTCTTCATCCTCTTCTCTCATTCCAACCTCCTAATACCTAGGTAGGGATTTTTTTCAAGGTTTATTCCATTTAAAGTTCACAATTTCTTTAGGTGTTCATAGTTTCTCTTGAATCCTTTCTAGAACATCTTTTCTTTTCTCCTCCTCTTTGTTTTTCGGCCGTGAGGCTTGTGAATCAAAGAAATGAGAGCTTGATGATGAGGTTCCATGATGAGAATGTTCATCAGTTGGATAATCTGTAACAGCCCAGCACCCCCGGCATGCAGATATTGTCCGCTTTGGGGACCTCGCGCCCCCTCACGGTTTTGTTCTTAGCGTGGCCTCGTGCCACCCAAAACGCGTCTACAAGGGGGAGGTATCCACACCCTTATAAGGCATGTTTCGTTCCCCTCCCCAGCCGATGTGGGACTACTCTATACCCCTTGTGGGAATCCATCCCCCCTTGGGGGCCCAGCGTCCTCGCTGGCACACCAACTCTGGGACCGGCTCTGATACCAAAATGTAACATCCTAATTTTTAACCCAATACTCCTAGAACGTATTTAGGTTAACCATTAGTCTATTACTTCTTAGTTTCATCTTTTCTTTAAATTACTTAGCGGAAAATACGAATAAATTTTTCTTTTTGAACTTGAAAACAAAAACGTGAGCCTCGCATTAATATAAAACCTTTTGTTCGTCATAAACATAACTTACAAGGAAAGGAAATCACATATAAACATGAAATACAACATTATATTAACCACATATCATAACCACATCATTATAGTTACATAGTACTAGCATCAGTGTTCACACCAAAACATGCATATATATATGAAATACTTCTTATCCACCTACGAGGTTGGATAAGTAACAACCTAGAGACTATCCTATCTATTCTTCCGCAATGACCCTTGGCATCCGTTTGCTGAAGTGACCTTTAAGCACGAACCTCAGAAGAAGTCACGAACCTCGTTACTATCCTTGTCTGGAGACGACACAGAAGAAAAGAGAGGGATGAGAAACTTATTCAAGATTCTCAGTAGGGATTTCCGACTCTAACACAAATGTCATTGTCATCGTCCCCAGCCATTCCGGTTTTCATTATAAAAAGGGTGTGCATACATAAGGATCGATTTTAAACTTCTTAAATCTATTTATCCGAAGTGAGTGTCTTTTAACATGAGTCTTAATGATATGAATGCAATAGATATTGAATGAATGCATGTCAATACCATATGCAAACAGTACTAGCTTTTTAGCAAGTATAGCATTCATAGACATAGTGCACGATACATGGGTCATAAAAACATAGATCATAAAACATAGAACATGGAACTTGATACATAGTACATGGTACATAAAACATGAATCGTGGAACGTAGAACTTGGTACTTAAAACATGGTGCATGGTAGCTTAACTTGGTTACTTAGGTGACGTTGACATATTATTCTTTTCTTCCTGGGGGCCACCCTAATATTTCTCCCTTTTGAGAAATCTCTAGGTTATGAGCTCATACTACGCTAGTCGTCACTAGCACATGGACTTATCCCTTTTGATAAGTTAAAGGTCCCGACTTAAAGTACGGGTCTAGGGGGCTAGAATCACCTTATCCCCACCCTTAACTTGGTGGTTCAAGGATCATCTTCTCATAGTTTAAGTCACCTTAAGTCTTAGCATGTTTTATTGAGATGCCACATAGTTTCATGCATGTCACATAACTTTCATTACAACATAGGCATCTCTAAGTTCTCAAAGAACAATCACATGCAATAACAAAACTATCATTTAGGAATAATAGTTCACATAGCATCATATAAGTCATGAGGTAAACACCAATTCATCATTCATAGTGTAATGCTTACACCTTTCCCTTAAGAGTGAAAACCCCTAATCGGGTAACCTCAAACTTCCGAATTATTTTCTTATGCCTCTAAGGGATTGATTAACCTCATTACCATAATTTATTAAGTCCTAAAACCTAATTAATTATGGCTGGACAGCATTGGCAGCAAGCTAAACTAGGATGAATTACGGTGTTCTAAAAGATGCGTTTTAAATCCTTTCTCACATCCGACTTTTTCTATGATGCAACAATTAATACCTAAGCCAATTATGAGTCACTCACACTGATCTAGACATCATATAATGTGATTCCATGGATGTTAATAATACTGGACAGAATTCATATTTTCTGTACCTATGGGGTTCTAGAATTCACATTTCAAGCAATTTAAGTAACTAAACATGCTCTAAAATGTCTAGAACAATTAGCATATACTTGGCAAGGTATTTAAACATATTTAGACCACCCAAAACATGATTTAAGGTGCTGGAAATGAGCAAGGCAAAACCGAAACCTCAAAGTCATCAAATCATGTGTAAACTTCCTTTTTCATGTACTTAGGTAACTAGTTTCTCTTGGAACAATCTTAGGACTTCAAAAATACCTTGGAAATCAATTTAACTTATCAAGAACTTTCATAAAATACATAGGGCAGCAACTCTTTAATTTTACTCATGGTTGAAATCCTAAATATAAGAACATACTCAAAAATACTTTTAAATGTCACTTATGTTTAGGAAAAACTTAAAACATAAACTATAGGCTCTTGTAACTAATGAAAAACTCATCTTAGAGCTTTCATCATCACATGGCCGAATGCATTTCAAGAAGATACCTTCTTGATTTAACTTTTCTCAAGATGAAATGGGCAAGCCTTTGAGCTCTAGTCATTTAGGTGATAGCATAAAAGTAAACGTGCTATGCATTCCATTTTTATAGTCCATTAGAAAGTAAAGTGATAGCTCAAAATAAATATGAGATGCACCTTCATTATTAATCTTTGAGTTTAGTGATGACTTGAAATATAACATGAAATGCAAAGCTTGGAATTTAAACATGCATTATGCAAGTTCATTCCTTATCTTGGGGTTTAGTGATAGCATAGAAAATAAACGTGCTATGCAAAGCATAAAATAAACATGGATGCAAGTTACTTTTAGATCTTGTCTAAAGCTCTTGCAAGACTTTAAAAAGAACATAGTTCCAACCCAAACCTCATCCTCACAAGAAAAGAAAACTACTAGTGCTAGAATACTCAAAATAAATCATAACCTTAAAGAACTTGGAAGTGGCCGAATCTCCATCATGGAGAATGAACCATTTTTAAACTCTAGGGACCAAGATCTTGATGATCTATGACATCAACATCCAAAGTCCTCATCATTGAGTACATAGCTTCCTTAAAACCAACATTTGAAACAAAGTTTATGCTAGAGAAGAAAGCAAAACTGAAACCATGCTTGTTTTAGGGTCAAAGTTTCAAGTTTTAGAGTTTGTTCATGTGACTAGCATCAACATGAAACACTCATCATCAAGCTTTCATTTTTCCAAGTCTTAGAAGCCTACATGGCCGAAAACATGGAAGGAAAAAGTGAAGTCCAAAAGAGTTCAAGAGACATAAACACCTTTCTTTCTCAAACTTGGAAAAAAGGATGTAACTTTCCTTAAAAAAAATTCAAGCTTTAGAGGTTGTTGAGTGACAAGCACCATCATGACAACCTCATCATCAAGCTTTCATTTTTCTCATAGGTTTAGGCCCTCATGGTCGAAACATTAAAGGAGAAAAGAGAAGTTCAAATATTCAAGAGAAACATAACCTCATTTTTTACTAAACTTGTAAAAGATGAAACTTTTCTTTGAGAAAAACTCAAGCTTTAGAGGCCTCATGTGAGATGAACTCATGGTCACCTCTAGAGAACACTCATCATCAAGCCATCATGTTCAAGGCCTTGAGGCCGAAAATGAAAGGAAAAGAAAAGGAAGAAACCGAAAATGAAAAGCAACATGAAGGTTCCACCTTTCATCATTTCCCAACAAGATCTAACATAGAAATCAAAGACATTTAGAAAGGTTCCCTACTACTTTATGGATTGACGACTATCCCCACAAACCAACATGGGTCTTTTCAGTGTGCTTTGTCCTCACTCGCACGCTTCCTAGGAAAACTTCCCAGGAGGTCACCCATCCCAAACTTGCTCCAAGTCAAGCACACTTAACTGTGCAGTTCTTTCTGTAACGCCCCGATTTTCGCTAAACTTTCATAATGACCAAAATGCCCCTGAGGTCATTTTTACCCGAAACACGAGGACGGCCGGCTTTGGCCATCCTCATAGGGTTCATATGTTATATGAAGGGGATTGTATGAGCATGAGTGCCTAACAAAGCAGGAAAACCTCATTTCTGAGATTTCACGTAAATGACCAAAATACCCTCAGAATGTAATTAAGGCAATTTTAAGTTCCGTTTCGACCCGGACTTTGTTCTAGGTTCAAAACAATGATTTTAAGGCATGAACTATGTTTGTTTAAGTCCCGGAGGTTCCGGGCAACTTTTGGTGAAAATTTCGGTTTTGCCCCTGCATATCGCATTTTCAGCTTAATGAGCCATTTAACTCCAAACCTAAGCAATATTAGGCTCTAATTAAAGGTTAATTAATTTCCATAATTAATCTAGAGCCAAAACCATCATTTAGAATTAATTGGAACCTAAAATTGCTTAGGAAAATTCAAATCTCATCCTAGTCTTATTTTTTTTTTAAAAGGAATAAGAATCTGTGAATAGTGTCGAATAGTGTTTCCACTATTCACATCAACTTTTCTTTTCAAGACAAGTTGTCACACCCACATCACTAGTCTTAGAGGTGTTGACTCCCCCAATCCTTCTAGACCACCTCTAACCTAGGGGTTTGTGGTTTTAATTAACCTATTAGTGCACCTAAGTACCTACTTAGCAACTTTTAATCCTAAGACTAATCTATGTCACACCAAAGCACACTTCTAGAACATGGTTTAAGGAGATATTTCTCCTCCCCAAGGCTGCCAAGAATGGCGCCATTTTCCCCTAGAAAATCATCAAAAAGTTAGTCTATGTGTTCAATCTATCTTGTGACATATGTCTTGAACACTTTCAATCAATGATCAACTTTCAAGAAAAAATTGTCACTCAAGACTCAAAGAATATTTTATAAGGTCAATCAAGGCTTTCAATTCATTTCTAAAATGAATTTAATTATGTCTTTCAAATTCAAAAAAAAAAAAAATAGGTCACATTTTCAAGACATGTCATAGGCTACACCTAGCTACACTCATGACCATACTTTGGAATGACAACTCAAAGAGATTTTCCTTCTCCTTGTGACCACAAATTCGGCCAGCCTTCCCATCCACACATCCATGGTTTAGTTGTCTATAAATAGCTTGCCTTGGTGAGCCTTTGATCACTTTGGTCTTTTGCAAAGGTTTGAGCCAAGAGTAGGTGCTAGTTTTCTCTCAAAGTCTCAAGCTTTCTCATTTCTTTTCCCCTCAAGTTCCCAAGAGTTCCTCAAGCTCAAGTTCTCTCCTCCTTTTCCAAGACACAAGGTAGGGAACTCTTTCTAAACATGTCTTTGATTCTTATGCTTGAATCTTGTTTAGGAGTTGATGAATGGTTGAACCTCTATGTTGCTTTCTTTTTGGTTTCTTCATTTTCTTCCCCTTAGTTTTTCAGCCTTAAGGCCTTGAATATGATGGCTTGATGATGAGTGTTCTCTAGATGTGACCATGAGTCCATGAGACCTTTAAAGCTTGAGTTTTTCTTAAAGAAAGTTTCATTCTTTACAAGTTTAGTTAAAGGAGTTTAGGTTTCTCTTGAACATTTTGGATCTTCTTCCTTTTCCTTCTTATGTTTTTGGCCATGGAGCCTTTTTACATGGGAAAAATGTAAGCTTGATGATGAGAGCTTCATGTTGATGCTTGTCACATGAACAAACTCTAAAGCTTGAAGCTTTGGCCCTAAACCAAGCATGGTTTTAGTTTTGCTTTCTCCTTTATCATGAACTTTGTTTAAATATTTGCTTTGAAGGGAGCCATGTACTCAATGATGAGGACTTAGGATGTTGATGCTTGGATCATCAAGATCTTGGTCCCTAGAGATTTAAAAATGGTTCCTTCCTTTGTTAAGATTTGACCACTCCCATGACTCTTGAAGTCATGTTTTCTCTTGATGCCTTGGTACCAATGGTTTTTCTTTTCTTGTGAAGATGAGTTTTGGGTTGGGACTATGTTCCTCCTTAAAATCTTGTAAGAGCTCTAGACAAGATACAAAAGAAACTTGCATTCACATTTACTTTACGCTTTGCATAGCACGTTTATTTCTATGCAACCACTAAACCCCGAGACTAAGAATGAACTTGCATTATGCACGTTTAAATTCCAAGCTTTGCATCTCATTTTATATTTCAAGTCCTCACTAAACTCAAAGAATGAAAATGGATATGCATTTCATATTTATTTTGAGCTATCACTTTACTTTCTAAAGGACTCTAAAATGAAGTGCATAGCACGTTTATTTTATGTCATCATCTAAGATACTAGAGCTCAAAGATTTGCGCATTTCATCTTGAGAAGAGGTTAACCATGGAAAACATTCTTGGAATGTACATTTTGGCCATGTGATGAAGATAGCTCCAAGAGGAGTTTATTAGTCACAAGAGCCTATAGCTCATGTTTTAAGTCTTTCTAAAACATATGTTGTACTCACAAATATTTTGGGTATGTTCTTAGATTTCTAAGGGTTTTGACAAGTTAAAATGGTTGACAAGATGTTTTTGAAGTTCAAAATTGTTCCAAGAGAAACTAGCCACCATAAGCATTTTAAAGGAATGACTCGGATATGTTTAGACCTCATATTTCGGTTTTAAGATCTTGTAATCGATTACCAGCCATATGTCGATTACCAGAGAGCTTGGACGAGCTCAAACATGAACTTTTGCCCAAAGTAATCGATTACTATATAGTGTAATCGATTACACATTCTGGATTCTAGTGTCGATTACCTACTCATGTAATCGATTACCAGATGTTCTAGGGCCCAGCAAAGTGTTTTAAACAAAATAATCGATTACAATTCCATGTAATCGATTACAGGCTCTATCTGCCTTGATTGAAATCTCGTTGTGTAATCGATTACAAGTCCCATGTAATCGATTGCAACTCCTCTGACCTCCATGTTTTGAAATCTCGAGGTCGTATGTCGATTACAAGACTTATGTAATCGATTACGTAACCCAAGTTTACAAACAGAATGCTTTTCCGATTTAATGACTTGAAGCTATGATCTTGCATTGCCTGAATCTGAGAATTGTTATGACATTAGTCTATGCTTTAGCCTAACATGAATACATGATCTTATATGTTCGATTTCAAACATGATCAAGTTAAGAGGCTTATTGCTCTTGCTTACCTTATGATGATTTTACTCCATGAGTCAAGTATGATGATACCATGTGAACTATTATCCCTATGTGATAGCTTGTATTAACATGTTATTATTTCTGTAAAAGAACTTTAGAGACTTAGGATGACTTAGAACATAAGAATGTAATCCTTTGAAACCACCGAATTAAGGGTGGGTACAATGTGATGCTAGCCCCCTAAACCCGTACTTAAAGTCGGGAAGTTGACTTATCCAAATGGATAAAGTCTAGATGCTAGTGACGACTAGTGTGGTATGAGCTCATAACCTAGAGTTTTCTCAAAAGGGAGAAATTTTAGAGCGGCCCAATTAAGTAAAGGTTCTTATGTCACCTAAGTAAACCAGTTATATGATTTATGTTTCCTGTACCAGTTATATGATTTATGTTCCATGTACCAGTTATATGATTTACATTCTACGTACCAAGCTACATGATTTATGTCTATGACTTTAGTATAAAAGCCTATGTAACACAAGTGCCATGATAAAAAAGAACGGATTCTCGGAAAATGAGATTTTGGAAAACTCATAACTGAACCTATGTATGTCCATTATTTTATAAATAAACCCGAGATTCCTGGAGACGTATATGATGACACCTAGGATAGAAGGAAAACCCTACTGAGTTTCTTTAGTAAGAATCTCACTCCCTCTATCTTTTCCTTTCCATTACGTCTTCAGAGCGAGATGGCGACCTTCGTCCTATTCATTCCCACTCCACGATGGGAGATCCACCACGACCGGAGTATGGGTCCTATCATTTTGAGGGCCGATGTACCTTACGTGTATTCATGTTCGTTGGACGGCCATTTTCGCACTGTGTCTATAGCTACCACTTCACCCCGGCATCCCCCTACGACGATCCCGCAATTTTTGAGCATGCACGACCCCAATGGGAGCAGAACCTGCGGGCCCCCTCTGACCGTTCAACCGATTTGCCGGTATACGTGCCGTTGACACAACACTGGGAGGAGGACCCTATAGAGGATGTCCCCATGGGTCATGAGGACTTTGCCCCCACTCCACCGCAGCGACCGACGGGCAGCGAGGAGACGGTTACCCAACGTCGGAGAGCCCCGGCACCAGGACCACGACCTCGACGTGGACGGCCCATCGATCCACAGGCATGCACGCCCGACCGAGCTCCGCCCATGGATTGGCTACGTCCCTTCATACCCGTGATCTCATTGCATAGACAGAGGGTAGGCCTTAGTGCATGCACACCACTAGTATGGATGAAACCCCTTTTGCGTTAAGGTTACCCATCATAGATTGCACGGGGATCGGGATGTTTTCTTTCAGTTCTTTTCGATGTATTTCCGTTTTTACATTTGTATTTATTTATACATTATGTACTTCAAGAGTCATGCCCAGTGGGTACGCATGTTATGTATGAGGTATTTGATTATGGTGATGTTATGTTCGATGTTATGGTTTGGAGCCATTCCTATGTTATCGTTCCGTATACTATGATACCGACTTGTAAAGTTACGCGCGGTTTCTATTTTAAGTAACGATTTCAAAAAAAAAAAAGTTGGCTCGTATTTTCGTTAAGTCTATTTTCCCAAGAAGATGAACCATGCCAGCAAGTAACGACTAATATTTGGCCTAAGTACGTACTAGTAGTATTGGGTCGAATATTAGGGTGTTACATTTTTGGTATCAGAGTCAGGTTCGGTTCTCACAGGAGCCTGAGGATTGGACTGACTATGCTTCTTAAGCATATTCCGCTAGAAATGTCATGAATAGGAAGTTTTAGGATTAAGTGATATATGACTTACATTTGTTGCGTGCCATGGTAACTTGCTCACCTTACTAGGAAGATTGAGCTGATCAACTTCGGTGTTCTTTGTTTTGTGTGTATAGGGACCAATGGCACCGCGACGACAGCCTAGGACTATGCCAAATGCTAACCAAGACAATGCGACTGCTGCTGTCGTTCGTCAAATGGCTGCAGCCATGACACGACTGCTCGAGCGAATGGACCAACGCGAGAATGCTGTACCAGCTCCCCGCCGAGATTAGGAGCATGTTCGCTTCGGCGAATTTCGTAGGCGAATCCACCCGCGCTTCAAGGAGCGCTAACCCAAACCATGCCGAAGAGTGGATCCGAAACATGGAGAAGATCTTTGGCGTGATACCGTGCTCTGAGGAGCAAAAAGTGAGGTTCGCCACATACATGCTCGAAGATGACGCCAGTTGCTGATGGACTGGAGCCCAGAGGCTGCTAGAAGCGGCTAATGAGGCCATCAACTGGGAAGTATTTAAAGTTCACTTCTATGAGAAGTACTTCCCAGAGTCTGTTCGCAATGCCAAGGAAGTGGAGTTCATGCAATTGTTCCAAGAGAATCGGACGGTTGCCCAGTATACTGCCAAATTTGAGGATCTCATCAAGTTCTCGAGGATGTACCAGGTCAACCCTGACGAGTACTGGAAATGTATAAAGTACGAAGCAGGGTTAAGAGCGGAGCTCAAGGTAGCAGTCGCCCATCTAGAAATCAGGGACTTCCCAACCCTGGTGAACAAATGCCGCATAATTGAAGGCAGGCGGGGAGTTGAACGCGACTAGGTCCGGCAACTCCAGCAACAAGAAGCTGGCACCTCAAGGCCAGCAGTTCAAGAAGAAGGGACCACAGAAGTTCCAACCCCAACAAAAGTCTCAATCTGGGTCCAAGCCTCAAGGACCTCGAAAGGACTTCAAGCCAAGGAACAACAACAACGACCACAACAACAACAAGAATAACAACAAAAACAAGCCCACAAATGATAAGGGGAAGGCACCACAAGGGACATCTTCCACTCCACATGCGGAGTGTCCCAAGTGCGGCAGACCCCATGGAAGCTTGCCGTGTCGGGCCGGGTTAGATGTGTGCTACCGATGCGGAGAATCGAGACACTACTCCAAAGATTGTCTTAAAAGGAACCAGCCAACCCCCAACCCTAAGCCGCAACGTCAAGGAAGGGTCTACACCCTCAATGCGGAAGAGACGACAACATCCCCAAATCTCGTTGAAGGTAAGTGTGAAATGAACGGTAAAAACCTAGTTGTACTGTATGATTCTGGCGCAACCCATTCCTTTATATCATATTCTTGTGTAGAGACCCTAGGTTTGACTGTGTCTGAACTCCCCTTTTATCTTGTTGTCTCTACCCCCACTGGAAAACCAGTTAGAACTAGCAAATGTTGTTTGGAATGCAGTTTCATTCTGGAAAATAGGCCGTTTGTTCTAGATTTCGTATGCTTACCCATGAAAGGACTAGAGATAATTCTGGGCATGGATTGGCTTTGGGCCAACCGTGTGTTGTTAAACTGCTATGAGAAAACCATCACCTTTCTCCCCATTCCCCCTGAACCTAGGGAAACCATGAGAGTATACCTAAATGCTGTAGACCTAAGCTGTGGTAAGGATGAAAAGGGTTACATTCTTTTGACCGCTAGTAATGTCGACTTTGAGCAGAGCATCGAGGAGATACCCGTAGTAAGGAACTATCCCGAAGTATTTCCAGATGAAATTCCAGAATTTCCCCCTAAGAGAGATTGAATTCTCAATAGAGTTACTCCCAGGTACCGGACCCATATCCATAGCCCCATATAGAATGCCCCCTTTGGAATTGGCCGAGTTGAAAACCCAGTTAGAAGACCTTTTGGAAAAGAATTTCATTAGGCCAAGTGCATCACCCTGGGGAGCCCCGGTGTTGTTTGTGAAAAAGAAGGACGAAAGCATGAGGATGTGTGTCGATTATAGGCAATTGAACAAAGTAACAGTGAAAAATAAGTACCCTTTACCTAGAATTGACGATTTGATGGACCAGTTGAGAGGTGCGGTAGTGTTTTCTAAGATTGACTTGAGGTCTGGTTATCATCAGATTAGAGTTAGGGATGAGGATATACCCAAGATGGCTTTTCGCACTCAATATGGACATTTCGAGTTTGCGGTTATGTCTTTTGGATTGACCAATGCTCCAGCTGTTTTCATGGATTACATGAATAGGATTTTTAGACCCTATTTGGATAAGTTCGTGGTTGTCTTTATAGATGATATACTCATTTATTCAAGGACCCACGAAGAGCATGAGCAACATTTAGTCATAGTATTAGAGATTTTGAGGGAGAAGAAACTTTATGCCAAGTTGTCTAAATGTGAGTTTTGGTTGGAAGAAGTGAAATTTCTAGGGCACGTAGTGTCTAGGGGAGGAATTGCAGTCGATCCTAGTAAGGTGGAAGCAGTGATGAATTGGGAACAACCTAGGACCGTGACGGAGATAAGGAGCTTTTTGGGATTAGGCGGCTATTATCGTAGGTTCATCAAGGGATTTTCCCGGATCGCACTACCTTTAACCAAGCTTACTAGGAAAGACACTCCTTTGTCTGGACCCAGTTGTGAGAAGAGTTTTCGGGAACTAAAGCATAAGTTGACTTCCACGGTCCTAGTTCTCCTCGACCCTAAGGAGCCATTTGAGGTATACTGTGACGCTTCTGGTAAAGGTTTAGGTTGTGTCTTGATGCAAAATAGGCAAGTGGTAGCCTATGCATCGAGGTAGCTCAAGCCACATGAAACAAACTACCCCACCCATGACCTAGAATTGGCAGCCGTTGTGTTTGCTCTCAAGATCTGGAGACACCATCTGTACGGGGTAAAGTTCGAGGTGTTCTCCGATCACAAGAGTTTGAAGTATCTTTTTGATCAGAAAGAGCTAAATATGAGGCAAAGGAGGTGGATGGAGTTCCTGAAGGATTATGATTTCGGATTGAACTACCATCCCGGAAAAGCTAATGTTGTAGCCGATGCCCTAAGTAGGAAGTCCTTACACTTGTCCCACTTGATGATTAAGGAGGATGAACTGATCGAGGCTTTTAGAAACCTGAACCTAGGAATGACCATAACCCCTACGGGTATGAGAGTTTGCCACCTTAGTGTGTCAAGTGAATTCCGTGGGAGAATCACTCAAGCCCAAAGGGTAGGCAGCGACGAAGTTTCAAGAGACCCTAAGAGGCGAAAGGCGGATAAACTGAAAGGTTTTGTCCAAGGAAAGGATGGTATGTGGAGGTTTGAAGGACATATATGTGTACCTGCTGGTGGTGACCTCCGGAAAGAGATTCTTGAGGAGGCCCACAAGAGCAATTTTTCAATTCATCCTGGTGCCACCAAGATGTACCAAGACTTGAAGAAGATGTTTTGGTGGCCCGGATTGAAAAAGGATGTTTGCAATTGGGTTAGTAAGTGCCTAGTATGCCAGAAGGTGAAGATAGAGCACCAAAAACCCTCTGGTATGTTGCAACCCCTATCGATTCCCGAATGGAAATGGGATAGCATCTCAATAGATTTTGTGACTGGACTACCAAGGACCCAAGCGAATCATGACGCTATATGGGTAATAGTGGATAGATTGACGAAGTCAGCCCACTTTCTACCTATTAAAGTGACATATTCCTTGGATAGGTTGGCACAATTGTATATCCAAGAGATTGTGAGACTACATGGAGTGCCGTCGATGATAATCTCGGATCGGGATCCGCGGTTTACATCACGGTTTTGGGGAGCCTTTCAGAAGGCGTTTGGTTCGAAGCTGTGCTTAAGCACGGCTTACCACCCACAAACAGATGGCCAATCTGAGAGAACAATCCAAACTTTGGAGGATATGCTTAGGGCGTGTGTTCTAGACCAGAAAGGGAGTTGGGACAAATACACGCCTTGATCGAATTTGCGTATAACAACAGTTACCACGCGAGTATCGGTATGGCACCGTATGAAGCCCTTTATGGACGAAAATGTCAATCACCCCTATGTTGGTACGAACCTGGAGAGCAAAGTCTAATTGGACCAGACTTAGTGAGGGAAACGGCGAACAGTTAAAAGGATTAGGGATAGGATTCTTACTGCTCAAAGCCGACAGAAAAGCTATGCGGACAAGCGGCGTAAGCCGATTGAGTTCCAAGTAGGGGAACATGTTTTTCTCAAGATAACCCCCACCACAGGCATAGGTCGAGCTATAAAGGTGAAAAAGTTAAGCCCCAGATTCCTTGGCCCATTCGAAATCCTCAATAGAGTAAGTGCAGCATACCGTATAGCCCTACCCCAAATCTATCCAATCTCCACGATGTTTTCCATGTCTCCCGATTCACGAAAGTACGGTCGACCCAAGTCATGTGCTAGAGCCAGAACATGTACAATTAAGGAATGACCTGACATTTAACCTGCCTCCCACGAGAATTGTGGACCGAGGAATCAAACAGCTGAGAAATAAGTCAGTGCCATTGGTCAAGGTCGCGTGGGGACGCGGGAAAGCCGAAGATTTCACATGGGAGTTGGAGGCCAACATGCGAGCACAATACCCCGAGATGTTCTCAGGTAATGAATTTCGAGGACGAAATTCTTTTTAAGGAGGGGAGTAATGTAACGCCCCGATTTTCACTAAACTTTCATAATGACCAAAATGCCCCTGAGGTCATTTTTACCCAAAACACGAGGACGGCCGGCTTTGGCCATCCTCATAGGGTTCATATGTTATATGAAGGGGATTGTATGAGCATGAGTGCCTAACAAAGCGGGAAAACCTCATTTAAAGTTTCTGCAGCGTAAATGACCAAAATACCTATGTGAATTAAAGCGAGTTTTAAGTTCCGTTTCGACCCGGACTTTGTTCTAGGTTCAAAACAATGATTTTAAGGCATGAACTATGTTTGTTTAAGTCCCGGAGGTTCCGGGCAACTTTTGGTGAAAATTTCGGTTTTGCCCCTGCATATCGCATTTTCAAACAATGAGCAGTTTAACTCCAAACCTAAGCAATATTAGGCTCTAATTAAAGGTTAATTAATTTCCATAATTAATCTAGAGCCAAAACCATCATTTAGAATTAATTGGAACCTAAAATTGCTTAGGGAAATTCAAATCTCATCCTAGTCTTATTTTTTTTAAAAAAAGGAATAAGAATCTGTGAATAGTGTTGAATAGTGTTTCCACTATTCACATCAACTTTTCTTTTCAAGACAAGTTGTCACACCCACATCACTAGTCTTAGAGGTGTTGACTCCCCCAATCCTTCTAGACCACCTCTAACCTAGGGATTTGTGGTTTTAATTAACCTATTAGTGCACCTAAGTACCTACTTAGCAACTTTTAATCCTAAGACTAATCTATGTCACACCAAAGCACACTTCTAGAACATGGTTTAAGGAGATATTTCTCCTCCCCAAGGCTGCCAAGAATGGCGCCATTTTCCCCTAGAAAATCATCAAAAAGTTAGTCTATGTGTTCAAGCTATCTTGTGACATATGTCTTGAACACTTTCAATCAATGATCAACTTTCAAGAAAAAATTGTCACTCAAGACTCAAAGAATATTTTATAGGGTCAATCAAGGCTTTTAATTCATTTCTAAAATGAATTTAATTATGTCTTTCAAATTCAAAAAAAAAAAAATAGGTCACATTTTCAAGACATGTCATAGGCTACACCTAGCTACACTCATAACCATACTTTGGAATGACAACTCAAAGAGATTTTCCTTCTCCTTGTGACCACAAATTCGGCCAGCCTTCCCATCCACACATCCATGGTTTAGTTGTCTATAAATAGCTTGCCTTGGTGAGCCTTTGATCACTTTGGTCTTTTGCAAAGGTTTGAGCCAAGAGTAGGTGCTAATTTTCTCTCAAAGTCTCAAGCTCTCTCATTTCTTTTCCCCTCAAGTTCCCAAGAGTTCCTCAAGCTCAAGTTCTCTCCTCCTTTTCCAAGACACAAGGTAGGGAACTCTTTCTAAACATGTCTTTGATTCTTATGCTTGAATCTTGTTTAGGAGTTGATGAATGGTTGAACCTCTATGTTGCTTTCTTTTTGGTTTCTTCATTTTCTTCCCCTTAGTTTTTCGGCCTTAAGGCCTTGAATATGATGGCTTGATGATGAGTATTCTCTAGATGTGACCATGAGTCCATGAGACCTCTAAAGCTTGAGTTTTTCTTAAAGAAAGTTTCATTCTTTACAAGTTTAGTTAAAGGAGTTTAGGTTTCTCTTGAACATTTTGGATCTTCTTCCTTTTCCTTCTTATGTTTCGGCCATGGAGCCTTTTACATGGGAAAAATGTAAGCTTGATGATGAGAGCTTCATGTTGATGCTTGTCACATGAACAAACTCTAAAGCTTGAAGCTTTGGCCCTAAACCAAGCATGGTTTTAGTTTTGCTTTCTCCTTTATCATGAACTTTGTTTAAATATTTGCTTTGAAGGGAGCCATGTACTCAATGATGAGGACTTAGGATGTTGATGCTTGGATCATCAAGATCTTGGTCCCTAGAGATTTAAAAATGGTTCCTTCCTTTGTTAAGATTTGACCACTCCCATGACTCTTGAAGTCATGTTTTCTCTTGATGCCTTGGTACCAATGGTTTTCTTTTCTTGTGAAGATGAGTTTTGGGTTGGGACTATGTTCCTCCTTAAAATCTTGTAAGAGCTCTAGACAAGATACAAAAGAAACTTGCATTCACATTTACTTTACGCTTTGCATAGCACGTTTATTTCTATGCAACCACTAAACCCCGAGACTAAGAATGAACTTGCATTATGCGTTTAAATTCCAAGCTTTGCATCTCATTTTATATTTCAAGTCCTCACTAAACTCAAAGAATGAAAATGGATATGCATTTCATATTTATTTTGAGCTATCACTTTACTTTCTAAAGGACTCTAAAATGAAGTGCATAGCACGTTTATTTTATGTCATCATCTAAGATACTAGAGCTCAAAGATTTGCGCATTTCATCTTGAGAAGAGGTTAACCATGGAAAACATTCTTGGAATGTACATTTTGGCCATGTGATGAAGATAGCTCCAAGAGGAGTTTATTAGTCACAAGAGCCTATAGCTCATGTTTTAAGTCTTTCTAAAACATATGTTGTACTCACAAATATTTTGGGTATGTTCTTAGATTTCTAAGGGTTTTGACAAGTTAAAATGGTTGACAAGATGTTTTTGAAGTTCAAAATTGTTCCAAGAGAAACTAGCCACCATAAGCATTTTAAAGGAATGACTCAGATATGTTTAGACCTCATATTTCGGTTTTTAAGATCTTTGTGTCGATTACCCAGCCCATATGTAATCGATTACGAGAGCTTAGACGAGCTCAAACATGAACTTTTGCCCAAAGTAATCGATTACTATATAGTGTAATCGATTACACGTCTGAATTCTAGTAATCGATTACCTACTCATGTAATCGATTACCAGATGTTCTAGGGGCCCAACAAAGTGTTTTAAACAAAATAATCGATTACAATTCCATGTAATCGATTACCAGAACCCCTATCTGCCTTGATTCGAAATCTCGAAGCTGGGTAATCGATGACAAGACCCGTGTAATCGATTACGAAACTTCTGACCTCCATGTTTTGAAATCTCGAAATGTGTAATCGATTACAAGACTTATGTAATCGATTACGTAACCCAAGTTTACAAGCGAATGCTTTTCCGATTTAATGACTTGAAGCTATGATCTTGCATTGCACGAATCTGAGAATTGTTATGACATTAGTCTATGCTTTAGCCTAACATGAATACATGATCTTATATGTTCGATTTCAAACATGATCAAGTTAAGAGGCTTATTGCTCTTGCTTACCTTATGATGATTTTACTCCATGAGTCAAGTATGATGATACCATGTGAACTATTATCCCTATGTGATAGCTTGTATTAACATGTTATTATTTCTGTAAAAGAACTTTAGAGATGCCGAGGTAGTAATTATGTGTTATGCATTAATTATGTGGGATCTTAAAGAAACATGTTAAACTTAGGATGACTTAGAACATAAGAATGTAATCCTTTGAAACTACTGAATTAAGGGTGGGGACAATGTGATGCTAGCCCCCTAAACCCGTACTTAAAGTCGGGAAGTTGACTTATCCAAATGGATAAAGTCTAGATGCTAGTGACGACTAGTGTGGTATGAGCTCATAACCTAGAGTTTTCTCAAAAGGGAGAAATTTTAGGGCTGCCCAGTTAAGTAAAGGTTCTTATGTCAGCTAAGTAAACCAGGTTATATGATTTATGTTTCATGTACAGTTATATGATTTATGTTTCATGTACAGTTATATGATTTATGTTCCATGTACCAGTTATATGATTTATGTTCCATGTACGATTATATGATTTACATTCTACGTACCAAGCTACATGATTTATGTCTATGACTTTAGTATAAAGCCTATGTAACACAAGTGCCATGATAAAAGAATGGATTCTCGGAAAATGAGATTTTGGAAAACTCATAATGAACCTATGTATGTCCATTATTTTATAAATAAACCCGAGTTTCCTGGAGGCGTATATGATGACACCTTGGATAGAAGGAAAACCCTACTGAGTTTCTTTAGTAAGAATCTCACTCCCTCTATCTTTTCCTTTCCATTATGTCTTCAGAGCGAGATGGCGACCTTCGTCCTATTCATTGACACTCCACGGTGGGAGATCCACCACGACCCGGAGTATGGGTCCTATCATTTTGAGGGCCGATGTACCTTACGTGTATTCATGTTCGTTGGGCGGCCATTTTCGCACCGTGTCTATAGCCACCACTTCACCCGGCATCCCCTATGGCGATCCGCGATTTTCGAGCATGCACGACCCCAATGGGAAGCGAGAACTGCGGGCCCCCTCGACCGTTCAACCGATTTGCGGTATCGTGCCGTTGACACAACACTCGGAGGAGGACCCTATAGAGGATGTCCCCATGGGTCATGAGGACTCTGCCCCCACTCCACCGCAACGACCAACGGGCAGCGAAGAGACGGTTACCCAGCGTCGGAGAGCCCCGGCACTAGGACCACGACCTCGACGTGGCCGGCCCATCGATCCCAGGGCATGCACGCCCGGCGAGCTCCGCCCATGGATTGGCTCGTCCTCCATACCCGTGATCTCATTGCATAGATAGAGGGTAGGCCTTAGTGCACGCACACCACTAGTATGGATGAAACCCCTTTTGCGTTAAGGTTACCCATCATAGATTGCACGGGGATCGGGATGTTTTCTTTCAGTTCTTTTCGATGTATTTACATTTTTCTGTTGTATTTATTTATACATTATGTACTTGAAGAGTCACGCTTGGTGGGTAGGCATTTTATCTATGAGGTATTTGATTATGGTGATGTTATGTTCGATGTTATGGTTTGGAGCCATTCCTATGTTATCGTTCCGTATACTATGATACCGACTCGTAAGGATTCTGTAGCGGCTTCTATTTTAAGTAACGATTTCAAAAAAAAAAAAAGTTGGCTCGTATTTTCGTTAAGTCTATTTTCCCAAGAAGATGAACCATGCCAGCAAGTAACGACTAATATTTGGCCTAAGTACGTACTAGTAGTATTGGGTCGAATATTAGGGTGTTACACTTTCAGTTTGGGCTACCGAAAAGAAGATGCATCTTGTTGGCATAGGTAGTACAAATCAATTCATATAAGCCTTCCTCAACTGTATAGTCCCATACCTATACAGTCTTAGGATCGCTCTCATTCGGGTGTGTAATCGGTTCATTCATGTACCCTCGCTTCGAAAAGTCCGCCAGAGCCGCTCCTTATCCGTGCCTCCTTGCACCGGCAATCACTCCCGACCGCAATCCCGGCGTTACATGCCCACAGCTTTCGCTTTGGTTAGTCCCAGAACCACCTTTGTCTTGGGAGAGGTGTCCCCACAAACCAACACGGGTCTTTTCAGCGTGCTTTGTCCTCACTCACAGGCTTCCTAGGAAAACTTCCCAGGAGGTCACCCATCCCAAAATTGCTCCAAGTTAAGCACGCTTAACTATGGAGTTCTTTCAGTTTGGGCTACCGAAAAGAAGATGCATCTTGTTAGTATAAGTAGTACAAATCAATTCATATAAGCCCTCCTCAACTGTATGGTCCCATACCTATACAGTCTTAGGATCCCTCTCATTCGGGTGTGTAATCGGTTCATTCATGTACCCCTCTGCTTTCGAAGTCTACCAGGAGCTGCTCCTTGTCTGTGCCTCCTTGCACCGGCGATCACTCCCCGACTTCGCAATCCCCGGGCGTTACATAATCTCTAAAGCTTGATCTTTGTTCTTAAGTTAAAGATGTTTTCTTTGTTCTTTCTTCTTGAACTTTGAAACTTCCCACTTTGATGATATTTTAAAATGGTCACATGAACTCAATGATGAGGACTAATGATGTTGGTGTTAATGCATCATCAAGATCATGGTCTCTAGAGTTCCAAATGTTTCTTTTCTTCTCCAATAATTTCGATTCTTCTTCCTTTTCTTTCTTTATGATTTTCGGCCATGTTGGCCAAGGGAACTCACAATGGCTTGATGATGAGAGCTTCTAGGTGATGATTATGTGTTCATCACAATGAGACCTCTAGAGCTTGAGTTTTAATAAAAATGTTATTTAAGTTTACATTCCAAGAAAAGAAACTTTGTGTTTAAAGAACCCTTGAGGTTCACTCTTGTTTTTCTTTATCTTGTCATGATGAGTTTGGGTTGAGGTTTAAGTTCCTTTAAAGTCTTGTATGAGCTCTAATAAGAAATAAAATGAACTAGCATTCATATTTAAATTTGAGCTTATGCATTACATATTTAATTTACAAGCCATCACCTAAAGTTAAAGGCTAAAGAATGGAGTGCATCTCATATTTATATTCTTGTCTAGCATATTTACCTTTCATCACTAAAGAACGTAAAGTTTTAAAATGAGGTTTGCACTATCACCTAACTAAAATCTCAAAGCCTTTCTATTTCGGCCTTAAAGTCGATTGTTGTTGGGCCTAGAGCACTAAAATAAAGAATTGAACTTGCATATTTATATTCCAAGCTTTGCATATTTATATTCCAAGTCTTGCATATTTATTTTAAGCCTTGCATTTTTATATTCAAGTCTAGCGTGTTTACTTTAAAGTTCTCACTTTATTTTGTAAATGAAGAATAAAAATGAAATGCATAGCATGTTTAAATCATGTCATCACTTAAAAGACCTTAGAGCTCATAGACTTGCCCATTTTATCTCAAGTTAAACTTTAATGAGGGAGCATTCTTTGAATGCATGATTTCGGCCATGATGTGATGATGAACTTGGAATGAGTTTCATCTAGCTTCAAGGACTAATAAGTCAAGTTTTAAGGAATCCTTTTAAAGCTCATGAATTTGTTTAAGTTTAAGACCAACAAGGTTCTATGAATTTAACATTCTTTTAAGGAGGAATTGAGTGGTCACTAACCTAAGGATGTGTTTAGTCTCTTTGACATGATAAAATGGTTTGCAAAAGAGTTTTAGAAGTCTTGAAGATGATTCCAACAGAAACTAGTAACTTATGTGTTTTAAAAATATCAAGTTATGTATCTTTTTGGAAACTTAATGTTTCGGTTCTTCCATGATGTGTTTTCTGCCATGTGATGATGTTTGATGTGTTTGAATGAGTGAAAAATTATGTATGACGGAGTAGGAACCATTCTATGCAAGTTAGGGAAGAAACTAGCTTTCTAGGAAAACTGTAAAGACAAGATTTAACATAGTTTTATCCCATTTAATTATGGGCACTGCCCAAACTGTTTTAATGGGGACATAATCAGATTATGATTGATTAATCATGAAAAATTTGGTTACATTTGAAGTAGGAATGAATTTGAGCACCTATAGAGAAACTAGTAACTAGAAAATCGTAAAACCACAATTCTAGAACTCTTAGAACATTTAGTTCTTAGAAATGTCCAGCAACTTTATAATGTAGATAACATGGTTTATAATTAGTACCTTGATATAGGAATGACTCATAATTGGTTTAGGTTTAACGTACAGCGCCTTAGGCGAAGATAGAACCAAGAAAGGGTTTAAAACGCAAGTTCTAGAACCCCGTAATCATAAGTTTATAACGCTGCCCCTAAGGAATGGTGATTTAATTGAGAGCATAAATAAATGATAAGGTTTGATAAGAGAGAACCCTTAGGTGCATAAAAGTTTGATAGGGGATGATAGGTTAACTACACCGCGAGTTTAAGGCCCGTAAGGGTCAGAGCATAAAATACCGTAGGATCAAGTGCATAACAAACTTTTAATGTTGCTTGTGAAAGTATGAGGATTCTTATGTGATTGCATGAAAGTATGATGAAGGATGCATGTTTGATTGACTTATGTGGTATAAAGAAGAATTTGGAAGAAATTCGACATGCTACAGTTATGCCGTTGAATTTCTAACAAATTCAGGATTCAGAAAGTTTTTGAAAAACTATGAAATTTTATGAGGTACTAAGATAGGTTCTCAGATGACACCGGTTCGGCCGAGCACCTCCAGAGAACTCATGTGACATCGGTACCAAGATTTAATTCTTGGGTGATGTAACACCCCGATTTTTCTGTCCGAGGGAAATGACCAAAATGCCCCTGAGGTCATTTCCTGACCCGAACTCGAGGGTAACTAACTCGGTCATCCTCGAAGGGTCAACTCAATGTTTGAAGGGGATTGAATGGCCTTTGAATGCTCCCGGAAGCAAAAATCTCGTTTTCCGCAGTTTTGAGTCAAAATGACCAAAATACCCCTGTAGCGTTTTATGCGGGTAAAGGTGCCGTTTGAGCCCAAAACTTTCCCCAGAGGTTTAAAAACACGTTTTCATGTGTCTAGAGGTCTCTGTTCAAGTCCTGGTGGTCCCGGGCAGTTTTAGTGCAAAATTACGATTTTGCCCCTAAAATAGTGTTTTTGAGCTTAATGACGTAATTAAGCAAACCTAAGCAATATTAGGCTCTAAACGAAGATTAATTAATTTCCCTAATTAATCTAGAGTCAAAATAATTTATTAAAGTTAATTAGAACCTAAAATTTCTTAGATTAAACTTAAATCCCTTTTTAGAACTCAAGACTCCTAGTTTTGGAATCTTGAATAGTGTTTTCTCTCTCCAATTCCTTAAATCAAGGAAATGTGTCTAGAGTTGTTTAGACTCTAAATTGAGGATTTAACTCACTAATGGTGCAAGACCACTCCTTAATTATGTCTAGACCACCTTAATTATCCATTTTCCTTACCTAAACACTTTCTTACAAATTCCTAATCTTAAGCATAATCAAAGATACACCTAAACACAACTCTAAACCACAATTAAATTGCAAGAAATCCTCCCCCATGGGCTGATGCATTTCGGCCACCTCATCCCCCTTTGACCACATGTTAAATTATTTTCTCACTCAAAGAACCATGCTTGAGGCCATACCTTGAACCATACCTCACCATGCCTCAAGACCACATTATCTCACCTCATGGAACTCATGGTCTCCCTCCCCATCTGATGGCCGAAACCTCCTCCTCACTTTGCACCCTCCATTTGCTTCATTTCTCTATAAATAGATGGCCTTGGGAAGCTTGCACCACTTTTAGATCATTTGCTAAGTTTAGGAACACTCAAAGCTTTTCTTTTTCTCTCAAAATTCTTGTGTTCTTCAAGATCTTCAAGTTCTTCAAGTTCTTCATCTTCTTCTTCCATCTTCAAGAACATCACACCAAGTAGGGATTTTCTTTCATGTATTCTTTTCTTTAAAGTTCTTGTTCTAAGCTTTATGTTCATAGTTTCTCTTGATTCCTTTTAGAACTTCTTTTCTTCTCCTCATTCCTCTTTATGTTTCGGCCATGGGCCTTTGGAGTTCAAAGAAAAGAGAGCTTGATGATGAGAGTTTCATGATGATGTTCATCACTTGAAACAAACTCTAGAGCTTGATCTTTGTTCTTGAGCAAAAGTGTTTCTAGTTTTTCCTTTCTTGAACTCTTGAGAACTTTAGCTTTGATGATGTTTTAAAATGACTCTATGAACTCAATGATGAGGTCTCATGATGTTGGTGTTAATATATCACCAAGATCATGGATTCTAGAGTTTTAAATATTTCTTTTCTTTCCTTAAAGTTTCGGCCATTACCTTTCCTCTTACATGCAAAATGTTTGATTTTCTAAATATGTTATGTTGAGTTCTAAGAACTCTAGACTTTTACTTTGTCTTGGTTTGATGAGTTTGGGTTGAGGTTTAAGTTCCTTTAAAGTCTTGCTAAGAGCTCTAGAGAGATAAAATGAACTTGCATAATTTATTTTATGCTTGCATTCATATTTACATTTTTGCTATGCATTTTACTTTCAAGCTATCACCTAAGAACATAAAGATTAAAATGGAACTTGTACCATCACTTAATTTAATTCTCAAAGCCTTTCTATTTCGGCCTTAAAGTCGATTGTTGTTGGGCCTAGAGCACTAAAATAAAGAATTGAACTTGCATTATCACCTAATTAATCTCTCGAATGCCTATCTATTTCGGCCTTAAAGTCGATTGTTGTTGGGCCAAGAGCACTAAAATAAAGAATTGAATCTTGCACATTTACTTTCAAGCTTGCACGTTTAAGATTATGCTTCGCATATTTACTTTCAAGCTTGCACGTTACGTTTATGCCTTGCATATTTAATTTATGTCATCATTTTAATTTGTAAGCAAGATTAAAAATGAAAAGCATGAGCACGTTTAGTTTATGTCGCAACTTAAAGAACCTAGAGCTCAAAGACTTGCCCATTTCATTCCAAGTTAAAGTTTAATGTAAAACCGTTCTTTGAATGGATGTTTTTCGGCCAAGTAGTGATGATGGACTTGCAATGAGTTTTCATCTAGCTACTAGGACCAATAGTCTACGTTTTAAGTTTTCCTTAAAGCTTTACAAATCTTTATAAGGTTATGTCATTATAAGTTGTGATTCCAACCTCTTTTAGGGGATGGAATATGTTTTGGTCACTGACCTAAGGCTTCTCTTAGCCTCTTGATGAATTAAAATGTTTTACAAAGAGTTTTAGAAGTTCTAGATTGATTCCAAGAGAAACTAGTTAACTTATGTACCTAGAAATGTCAATTTAACTCTCTTATTGAAGTTAAATGTTTTCGGTCCTGATATGATGAGTGTGATGTTGTATGATGATGTTTTGATGTGTTGGAATGTGTGAAAATACCGAATGATGATGTAAAACCGATCCTATGCATGATAGGTAAGAAACTAGCTAACTAGAAATACCGTAAAGCTAGAATTTAACATAGTTTTGACCCATTTGTTTATGGAACTAATCCAAACTGTTTTAATGGGAACATAATCAGATTTAGATTGTTTAGACATGAAAAACTTGGTTTCATTTGAATTAGAATTGAATTCTAGTACCTATGGGGAAACTAGTAACTAGAAAACCGTAAAAATGCAAATGTAGAACTCTTAGAACATGTAATTTTCTGGATTCTGTCCAGCACCCCTACAACATGATAAACATGATTAATAATTAATCCTTAAGCATAGGAATGCCTCATAATTGATTTAGATTTAATATATAGCGCCTTCGGTGAAAACGGAACCGAGAAAGGGTCTAAAACGTAAGTTCTAGAACCCCGTAAATACAAGTTAGAGATTCTGCCCTATGCTTTTCAGATTTAAGTATGAACATGAGGATTAGGAATGATGATTAATTATGAGCCCTTAGGTGCATAAAAATATGAGCGTCGGATGTTAGAGAATTATATCTCAAGATTAAGACCCGTAAGGGTCAAAGCATAAGCCACCGTAAGGATAAACGGTTGAATGTTCCATGATGATGTATGTTATGTAAATGATGATGATGATATTCATATGAGGAATTCATGAGGATATATGTTTTATTACGAGAACAACTTGAGCATGTGATCTCTGATGAGAGCGTATAGTATTGATATGTTGATGCTCCCGCCACGATGCGTTATGTAAAATTATGATATTATGATGCTTACGATGCATACGATGAATATGATGCCTTATGTTGATGTTGAATGACTATGCATGCTCTATATGTTTCGTGGCATAAAGCAAGTTTGAAGGAAATCCGGTGTATGCCGTTACGCTGCCGAATTTCCCATCAAACTTGAGAATTTGAGAAAAGCTTGTGAAAACTCCTGGGTGACACCGGTTCGGCCAAGCACCCCCAGGATAGGTTCTGGGTGACACCGGTTCGGCCGAGCACCCCCAGAACAGATGTGACAAAGTACTGAGACGCATTTCTCCCGCTACGGTGGGGAAGAAACAAATCCGTGAGGGTATTGACATTGAGCTTGCCAAAGCGGACAATTCACTGTGTACTAGATACCAGTAGAGCGTTTCAAAGAAGGAAATGATCCTAAGATAGGTGATCCGAGAAAGTTATGTATACCCCCTCTATTAGCCCATATTAAATCTAGTGACGACTAGTTAGGAATGAGCTCATTCCTAGGCGATAGGTGAGATGTAGTTTGGTGACCAGATTATCGCCGGGCCGGTGAATCGGTTGGACTTTTGGTGGATATGTTAAGAGGGTGGTCTTTAAGAAAAAGAACTTAAGAGTTTTACTTATGAGAAAGATGCCACAAGAAAAGTACTACGCCTTTTTAGGTACCATGTATATGATTTATGTTCCTTTATGATGTGCCCAAGTATTACGATTTTCGTGTTAATGTGCATATGGTATTGTCATGCATTCATCAAATATTTGTTGCATTCATGTCATTAAGACACATACTAAAAGACACCCGCTTCGGATAATTAGATTTGTAAAGCCTAAAACCAATCCTTATGCATGTACACCTTTTTCATAATTAAAACCGAGGTGGCTGGGGACGACGACGATGACACTAGTGTTAGAGTCGGAGTCCTCTTGAATCTCGAATTGAGTTTCTCATCCCTTCCCTTTCTTCGGTGTCGTCTCTAGATCAGGATTACAACGAGGATCTTGACTTCTTTTGACGCGCGGCTAAGGGACACACTAGCCAGCGGAGTAGAGGGTCATGAGGCATAGATAGCTTAGCTTTTTGGGTTGACACTTATCTAACCTCATAGGTGGATAAGGATGACTTCACATATGTGGGCATGTTTTGATATAAATGATGGTACTATGATGTTAGTAGTCTATGTATCTATGAAGATGTGATGACATTGTGATCGTAATGTATAATACTATGTTTCATGATTATCAATGGTGTGGTTTCTTTTTCTTGCACATTATGGTTATGACGAACGTTAGGTTAGTGCGCGGCTCGCGTTTTGCTTTCAAGTTTCAAAAAGAAAAATTTATTCGTATTTTCCGCTAAGTATTTTAATGAAAGATTCTAAGGAATGAGACTAAAAAGGTAATAGACTAATGATTAACCTAAATATGTTCTAGAGTATTGGGTTAAAAATTAGGATGTTACAGGTGACACCGGTTCGGCCGAGCACCCCCAAGAAATGCCCCCTAGCCCGTACTGGATAAGTCGGGATTATGTTTATGATTATGTTACGCTTATCGAGATTAATAAGTAAGAACTAATGACGACTAGTTGAGGTATGAGCTCATAACCTAGAGATGTGACACGTTCTGGGTGACACCGGTTCGGCCGAGCACCCCCAGAGCGCTTGTCTTTTAGGGTGGCCTATGAGGAAGTTATGATGATTATGTCACAAAGAGAATTCATTTGCCACTTTATGCCACTACTATTATGATGCTTATGTATATGATGAATATTCTTGCATTAAGTAGAGCCATGCATACATTCTTTAATATGATTGCATCCATGTCATTAAGAATCATGCTAAAATGAACGGACCTTGGCTAAACTATGTTTTGAAACCTAAAAACGGACTTAATGCATGCTCACTTATTTTGTATAACTAAACCCAAGGTTCTTGAGGACGTAGACGATGACACCTAGGTAGTAGGAGGCCCTACTGAGATTCTTTAGCAAGATTCTCACTCCCTCTATCTCTTTCTTTCCGTCACGTCTTCAGATGGCGACGTTCGTGGTTTTCGTGGACACCCCGACGTGGGAGGTGCACTATGACCCAGCTCACGGGTCATACCATTTTGAGGGACAGTGCACGGTGCGAGTTTTCATGTTCGTAGGAAGTCCCTTTGCTCATCCCGTGCACACCCATCGCTTCTCCCCGACAGCACCCTACGGCGATGACGAGCGGGTTTTTGAGCGCGCAAGTACGCATAACGAGAGAGTGTTCTGCATGCACACCGCCGCCTCAGCCATGCGAGACTATCCCGATTACGTGCCCCGGACCTACTTCTCGGAGACCGACCCGTCCGAGGACCCGCTTACCCATCCGTATAGCGAGAGCTCCGCCCCCTCTCCCCCACTGATGAGGGAGGGCAGTGAGGATACCGTGACCCAGCCACGGCTTTCCCGATGACCGGAGATGCAGCCACACTGCAGGGGTCATTCTCGATCCCCGTTTCGCCTCTTTACGCCCGAGGAGCTCGCCCAGTTTCCTAAATATTTGCCTCGTTCGCGAGGTGGACGTCAGTAGGAGGTGACGATCGATCGATGGAGTACCCGGGTAGAGCACACACCACTTAGATGGAGATGAACCTTCTTTTGTATTAGAGGTCATCCCGTTAGTTGCACTTGGGTAGGGGAGTTCCTTTTATAGTTTCTATTGCACTTTCTCTTGTATTTCCTTTTTAGTGTATTGCTCATGTTGTATCAAACTAAGTCCCACTCTACACAAGTAGGCATATCATATATTATATAGAGATGCAGTACAATGTTATTAAGATGTGCTTTTACTTGCTTATGTGATATTGCTATGCAATGCTTGCTTTATTACCTTTCGTGTATTACTAGTCAAACGTGTCGCGCGGCTCTCACTTTGCTTTTATAATTCAAAAAAATTTACCAGTATTTTCGCTAAGTATTTTAAAGTAATAAGGAAGCTATGACGTAACAGACTAATGATTAACCTAATTATGTTCTAGAGTATTGGGTTAAAAATTAGGATGTTACAATGTGTTTTGTCATGTGTTAGAATCCATAATAAATGGTTTAGAAATTAATTTTAGCATCATAGGAAAAGCCAGTAATGAGAAATGGTCAAAAATGTAACTTCTAGAACACCAAAATTGTTTAATTTTAAACACTGCCCAATCTGTCCAGCATTGTTAATTATGCTCATGAGGTTAAAAACTAGTGAAAATCATTGTAATTAATCCCTTAGATGCATAAAAGAATAATCTCAAAAGTTAGGTTTACCCAATTTATAGTTTGACCCGTTTAAAGGCTAATGAGCATGTTTATTTTATGAGATGATTAGTTCATGACATGCTTGAGGATATATATGATGAATATGTTGCATACGTGGCTACCAATTACATAATTTAATGTGGTATGTTATGATTACACTTGGAATATTTGAGATGCATATGATAAGTGCAATGTAAGCATATGATATTATATGATATGCTTGTGCTTTTGCATCTCAAAACAACATGCTAAGTTTAAGGTGACATAAAACACATGAAAATGATCCTCTAGACTCCCCGAATTAAAGGTTATGAGAGGTGATCTAAGTAAGTTGCATATTCATAATAAGAGAGGCAAGGAAGTGATGTGTTTCTCCCCCTTATTACCCCATGTTAAATCTAGCGACGGTTAGTTAGGTTGAGCTCATCCTAGGTGATTGGTATGTTGGTTAGTTCTAGTGTTAATTTTAAAAATTACCGGGAAAGGCGTGTAGGTTAGATTTGGTGTTAATGTAAGGTGGTGGATTGATAAGAAAGGAACTCGATAATTCATTCATGAGAAAGTAAATTATCATGGGTTCTCTTACCTTCCCATGCATGTTAAACAGCATTGACTCATCACGTTGCCCTATCATGCATCCATTTACTTGCCTCTGCTTTAGTTCTCTAGCTTATCACATGCTTATGTGCTTAGCCTTATCTTGTGTTTTAGACTTACACATTATTGATTTATGTTGCGAATAGGGCTATGTTATTTGCATGTGTTACTAATGCACTGAGGCATTGCCATGCATACATGAGATACCTGTTGTATTTATGCATTAAGATTCATGCTAAAAGATACGGGCCTCAGTTAATGGTATTTGGAACTTAATAAATAAATCTTATTTATGCCCACTACTTTCATAATGAAACCCGAGGTTCCTGGGGACGAGAATGATGTCACGTGTATGGAGATGGAAACCCTACTGAAATTCTTGTATAAGTTTCTCACACCCTCTCTTTCTTCCCATTTTCGTGTTCAGACAATGTAACACCCTAATATTTAACCTAATAAGCCTAGGACATATTCAAGTTAATTATTAGTCATTACTCTTTTGTTCCAATTCTTAATTCTAATTTTCGAAAAATATTTAATGAAAATATGGGTAAATTTTTTTTTTAAATGGAAGGTAAAAACTTGAGCTGTGTGTAAAGTAATACTACATCGTTCGTTCTGCATAGAATACAGAATAGATATTCATATGGTGAGTGATACACAAGATATATAATAAATCATCATGGATATATATATATATATATATATATATATATATATATATATATATATATATATATATATATGTAATACTAATAGTTTTACCATACACCAAGTCACATAGCAGCTTTAGTACAGTCATCCGTGTAAATACATAAAGAAAACATAAAATACATCAACTAGAAAACCTCACCTACTTAAGTGCGTCTAAAGTAGATAACCCCTAAAGCAAAAAGGCTATCCTAAGCAAGATATGCACATGTGCACTACTACACTTACTGCCCACCCACTACTGCTGTCTGTCTCAAGAGGGAGGAACATAACCATTGGGCCAATTCAGCCAGAGTGACCAAACGGTGAGAGGGTCGAGCGTGTACTCTATGGCAGGGTATCATCCCCACTCTACCTCCTCGAATCGGCTACATTATTGTAGCCTCACTACCTCCACCGATCTCCATGGGCACAGTGGGGGAAGAATCGATGGACGGGATCTTTGTGGCTGAGTCCTCAGAAGGGTTAGTCTCTGAATGGGCTGGGGCAGAGCGAGGAACATACTCCGAGTAATCTCGTATGGCTGAGGTAGTAGCAAGGGTGCATTGAGTCTGCTCTTTGCAGAGGCACACACACTCGAAGAGAAGCTCATCGGTGAAGGGCGAGGTAGGGGTGAAATGGAAACTGGTGACCGGATAAGGGAATAGGAGGTCCAAAAACACAAACATATGGACAAAACAGCGGCCCACAAAGTGGTATGACTAGTGTGTAGCGTCAAAACAGAGCTCCCAAGTCGGCGCATCAGCATAGATCACGAATGCCGCCATCGTCCTCTACAGACGCGATGGAAATAAAAGATAGAAGGAGTGAGAAACTTGATAAAGAATCTCAGTAGGGCGTCCTCCTATCCTAGTGTCATCATCTATGTTCTCAGGAATCTCGGGTTTCATTATGAAATAGAGAGCATGCATAAGGTTCAATTATTAAGTTCTAAAATACCAATTACCGAGGCCCATTCATTTTAATATGCATCTTGGATGTTATGAATGCATCATACCTCATCATGAAATGCATATCAATGCAAGGTGCAACATTACTATATAGAATCATAAGTGATGCATATAGAACATGGTAAACATAACATGAATTACTTCATTTTATCATTTAGGTGACTTAAACCTTTCTGTCTCTCATTGAAGCCATCCTATTAGTCTCTCCTCTTGAGAGTTCTAGGTTATAAGCTTATACCTCACTAGTTATCACTAGTATTTTCTTATCCTATGATAAGTTAACACCCGACTCTTAAGTACGGGATAAAGGGCTAGGATCACCTTTCATAACCTTTAATTTGGGGAGTCCAAATGATCACTTCTTTATTTGGATAACCTCTTATAACCTTTAATTCGGGGAGTCTAGAGGATTATTTTGTTCTGTTTTATGTCACCTTAGCATTAGCATGTTATATTAATATGCAAGAACACAAACATATCATATAAATGTCGCATGCTTTCATATTACTTCAACTTATGCATCTTAAATATTCTATAACACCCTAATATTCAACCCAATACTACTAGTACGTAATGAGGCTAAATATTAGTCATTACTTCTTGTCTTAGTGCTATTACTTTGAAAATTACTTAACGAAAATATGAGCCAAATTTTTCTTTTAACAAAACCATGATAAAGTATGAGCCGCGCATAACGAATTAATCGATATTGTAGAGTGCGGAAATGTAAACATAGGAAAGGCTCAGTAAGCAACATCATGAACACATATGCTGAAATACCTCATACATTAATACATGATATGCCCACTAGTAATAGCAGGACTGTTCAATACATAAGGAGCAAATACATCAGAAAATAGGAAATACATGAAATCATAAATAAAACACAAAGGGAAACACCCACACCCAAGCGCATCTAAGGTGGATAACCTCAACACAAAAGGTTTATCCTAACTACATGTCGTGTGTGAACTAAGGACTACCCTCCAACAACACGACCTAAGTCACGAGTAAAGTGGGACATAGCCAATCCACGGGCGAAGCTCAGTAGGAGTGGGAACTCGAACATGTCCTCCGCATCGGGGTCGCATCTCGGGCATCCGAGCCCATCGTGGCTGGGTGACCGTCTCTTCGCTGCCCACTGGCATGCATAGGGGAGTGGGGGTAGAGTCCTCTCCATACATATGGACGGGTGGATCCTCTAAGGGGTCCTCCTCTGAATGTTGTGAACGAGGTACGAACTCAGGTACAGCGCTCGAGCCTGCAGTGTAGGCCCGGAGAATCCTCTAGTTGCGTGTGCGAGCACACTCAAAAACCATATCGTCACCATAAGGCGACATCAATAAGAAAAGAAAGCTATCTACAAGATGAGCAAACGGCCGTCCAAGGAACATGAAAACACGAACTGTGCAGCGGCCCTCAAAATGATAAGATCCGTGCTCCGGATCATGGTGGAACTCCCACGTAGGGGTCTCAATGTAGAGCACGAACGTTGCCATCCGAATCTGAAGACGTGATGGAAAGGGAAAGATAGAGGGAGTGAGATTTCTCACTAAAGAAACTCAGTAGGGTTTTTCCTCCTATCTAGGTGTCATCATCTACGTCTCTAGGAACCTCGGTTTCTTAGTAAAAACATGGGCATATAATGGTTCAATTATGAAGTTCGCAAATGTTAACCTCCAAAGCCCATTCCTTTTAATTCTAAAACTTCTTATCTACGTAGTCTATAAGTCATAAAACTTGAATCATAAGTCATGGTACGTAAAATCATAAATCATGGTTCCTAATGTCATGGATCATGGCACATAAATTCATAATTCATGGTACATAGAAGCATAGTTCTTGGAACATGGTACATGGTAGTTTATCTTGGTTACTTTAGGTGACATTCAAACCTCATCATTTTCTTCCTGGGGCCACCCTAACTGATCTCCCTTTGGAGAAACTTCTAGGTTATGAGCTCATACCACGCTAGTCGTCACTAGCACATGGACTTATCCCTTTTGATAAGTTAGAGGTCCCGACTTAAAGTACAGGTCTAGGGGGCTAGAATCACCTCATTGCCACCCTTAGTTTGGTGGTTCAAAGGATCATTTTCTCATAGTTTAAGTCACCTTAAGTCTTAGCATGTTTTATTGAGATACCACTTAGTTCATGCATGTCACATATCTATTTTTACAACATAGGCATCTCTAAGTTCTTGAAGAACAATCACATGGAATAATAAAACTATCATTTAAGAATAATAGTTCACATAGCATCATACAAGTTATGAGGTAAACACCAATTCATCGTTCATAGAGTCATGCATAAACCTTTCCCTTAAGAGTGAAAACCTTCAATCGAGTAACCTCAAACTTTCAAATTATTTTATCATACCTCTAAGGGATTGATTAACCTCATTACCACAATTTATTAAGTCCTAAAACCTAATTAATTATGGCTGGGCAGCATTAGGCAGTAAGCTAAATTAGATGAATTAGGGTGTTCTAGAAAATGTGTTCTACGTCCTTTCTCACTTTCGACTTTTTCTATGATGCAATAATTCATACATAAACCAATTATGAGTCACTCTCACTCTTCTAGACATCATATAATGTGATTCTATAAACATTAACTAGACTGGAATAGAATCTATAATTTCTGTACCTATGGGGTTCTAGAATTCACATTTCAAGCAATTAAAGTAACTAAGCGTGCTCCAAAATGTCTAGAACAATTATCACATACTTGGCAAGGTATTTAAACATATTTAGACTACCCAAGACATGATTTAAGGTGCTGGAAATGAACATGGTAGAAAAACTTCTTTTTCAATGCACATAGGTAGCTAGTTTTTCTTGGAACCTTTTTGGGGCTTCAAAACTTCATGGAGGCAAAATTTATCTTATCAAAAACCATCATAAAACACATAGGGCAGTAGCTATTTGATTTTACTTTTGAATAAGATTAAAACTTGGAATTCATTTAAAACATTTGTTAAGTACTTCTATGCTTAGGAAAATCCTAAGACATTACTTATAGGCCCTTGTAACAAAGTGAAACTCATCCTTGAGCCACCTTTATCACATGGCCGAATGCATATTCAAGGGGATACCTCCTTGATTTATCTTTTCTCAAGATGAAATGGGAAAGTCTTTGAGCTTTAATAGTTTTAGGTGACGGCATAAAAATAAACATGCCATGCATTCCGTTTTTATAGTTCATTAGAAAGTAAAGTGATAGTTTAAAGTAGATATGAAATGCATACTCATTTTTAATCTTTGAGTTTAGTGATGACTTTAAATATAACATGAAAATGCAAAGCTTGGAATTTAAACGTGCATTATGCAAGTTCATTCTTTATCTTGGGGTTTAGTGATAGCATAGAAAGTAAACGTGCTATGCAAAGCATAAAATAAACGTGAATGCAAGTTACTTTTATATCTTGTCTAGAGCTCTTGCAAGACTTTAGAAAGAACAAAGTTCTAACCCAAAACTCATCCTTACACGAAAACAAAACTATTAGTGCTAAGATACCTCAATGAATCATGGAGATGGCCGAAATCATACTTAGTTTGGAGTCAAAAGTTTCAAGCTTTAGAGTTTGTTCATGTGACAAGCATCAACATGAAACCCTCATCATCAAGCTTCCATTTTTCCAAGTCCTTTAAGCCTCCATGGCTGAATGTTAAAGGAAAAGAGAAATCCAAAAAGTGTTCAAGAGAGACATAAACTCATTCTTTACTCAACTTTGAAAATGTTGGAACTTTCTTTTTAAGAAAGATTTAAGCTTTAGAGGTTGTCTAAGTGACTAGCACCCTCATGACACCCTCATCATCAAGCTTTCATTTTTCCAAGGGTCAAAGGCCTTCATGGCCGAAACATAAAGAAGAAAAGGGAAGTTCTAAATGTTCAAGAGAAACATAACCTCATTCTTAACTAAACTTGTAAAAGATGAAACTTTTCTTTAAGAAAAACTCAAGCTTTAGAGGTCTCATGTGAGATGAACTCATAGTCACCTCTAAAGAGCACTCATCATCAAGCTATCATATTCAAGGCCTTGAGGCCAAAATCTAGAGGAAAAAGGAAAGGAAGAAACTGAAAAGAAAACATCATAAAGGTTCAACCATTCATCATTTCCCAACAAGATTCAAACATAAAGATCAAAGACATATTTTTAGAAAAGTTCCCTACCTTGTGTTTTTTGAAAATGAGAGGAAGAACTTTGAGCTTGAAGAACTCTTGAGAGCTTGGAAGAAGAAGGAAGTAAGGAAGCTTGAGACTTTTAGAGATTTTTCAAGAAGTAAGCACAAGAATGGGGTTGTGTAGTATAGTGTATTTATAGGACAATAAAGGTGTGGCCTCCATGAGGTGAGAGAATATGGCTTGGTTGTATGGTGATGTGATGGAAGCATGGGCAAGCATACTTCAAGTATGGCTTTTACTTGTAAAAGAAAACAACATTTGATAAATGACATGAAATGAAATAATTCCTTTAGAGTAGGACGAGGTGGCCGAAATCATGAGGCCAAGGGAGAGAAGATTTCATGGCCACAAGGAAGATAAAATATCTTCATGTGTTGTCATTCAAAGGTATGGAAGAAAGCATGGAAGACATGGTTGATTGTAAAGCTTGATTGGAAGCTTTGAGTGACTATATAAACAATTCATTCTTTTTGAATTTTGAATGACATATTTCTTCCAATTTGGTCATGGTGATTTGAGAGTGACAACCTTCCTTAGGAATGGGAGTATGAATAGTAAAAATACTATTCATAGTTGCTTTTTTTTAGAGAAAAGACTAGAAAGGGGTTTTGAGTTTCCTTAAGCAATTTTAGGTCCTAACTAACTTCAAATAATTATTTTAGCTCTAGATTAATTATGGAAATTAATTAACCTTTAATTAGAGCCTAATATTGCTTAGGTTTTGAGTTAGGTAACTCATTATGCTTGAAATGCATTATGCAGGGGCAAAATCATAATTTTTACCAAAACTTTCCTGGGGCATCCGGGACTTGAACAAACATAGTTCATGCCTTAAAATCATCGTTTTTAATTTTCGGGATGAGGCCGGGACCATCAAAACTTAAAAACTGTCTTAAATCTGTGCAAGGGCATTTTGGTCATTTATGCACAGAAACCTCAGAAATGAGATTTTTCTACTTGTTAAACATTCATATACACATAATCCCCTTCATATATCATAAAAGCCCTGCAAGGATGGCCGAGGCCGGTCGTCCTTGTGTTTCAGGTAAAAATGACCTCAGGGGCATTTTGGTCATTTAAAAGTTTAGAAAAAACGGGGCGTTACATATTCCATGTGTAATCATAACATGCGGCAATAATTCTTATAACTAGTAACCAAGTATTCAAACATAATCATCACGTAGATCCTTAAGTACATTAAATCATAACATCTCATAAAGCAAGCATATTCTTTATCTCTTAATCGAGTAAACCCAACTTTTGTGTTTATTCTTTTATGCATATAAGGGACCAATTACAATGACTTCAACTAATTATTAACCTGAAGAACATTATTAAGCAAATCTGGACAGGTTTGAATAGAAACAAAAATAATTAAATTTCGGTGTTCTAGGAGTTACGTTTTTTACCCTTTCTCATTACTGACTTTTCCTATGATGCTATAATTAATTCCTAAACCAATTATGAGTGATTCATACACATTTAGGCAACCCTAAACAGCATATAACAGGTCTGGAATAGTTATAACAGAAACTGAAATCTAACATTCTAAAAGCATGTAAAATTGCAAGAATAAACATTTCTAGTAACTAGTCTTTCTCAAAAATTAGTTCTAAGTCATGGAACATTCTCAAAGGCAATTTATCTCTTGGAAATATAAGTAAATACTCTAGGGTCAATAGCAAAATTAGAGAGCTCAATAAAAGGATTTTGGACATGTAAATCATGTATTAACACTTTTAGAATTAACATATTTCTCTAGGGAAAATTATGAGACAAAAACTTTGAACCCTCAAGATAATAATACTCCAAAACTTAAAACTTCATTCCTTTGAAAACAAAATATTTTTATAAATATAAATACCTATAGAACCGAAATTCCCATATAAGTTGTAACATCCTAACTTTCAACACAATATGCCTCGGACGTATTATGATTAATCGTTAATTGTTACTCCTTCGTCTCAGAATCTTACTTAATTTTAAGGCTTTTGAAAATAAGTCTATGGAAAATATGACCCATTTTTTTTTGAAAGACAAAACTATGAGCCGTTCACATATAAATTATAGCACATAACTATTCATCATATAACATATGCACAGAACACAACAGAGTCTAGCATAAACTGGACACATTGTCATATTATAACATTAACCTCAAGTATCAAGTCAAATAATAATAATAGTGATGACATAGGAATATTCCACAAACATACTATAACAATAATACCACATCAGGTATACTGAGCCCACCTGTAGAAGTTGAGATACAACAATTCAAAAACTAAACATAACTATGATATAGCGAAGCTCTTCGTGACTAAGTTACAAGCTTAAACGAAGGCGAGACAACTCCTAAGGTTGTGAAAATGAAAGGCTATGTCTTTGCTTCCGCTGCGCCACTCTGATCTAGTCCGCCATGTAACTCTTGTGCCGGCGTCTCAAAGAAGTTCACTGACATCACCATCAACCTTGTCTGAAGACGAAGATGGGAAGAAAGAGAGGGAGTAAGAAATTCATACAAGAATCTCAGTAAGGTTTCCATCTCCACACATGTGGCATCATCATCATCCCCAGGAACCTTGGGTTTCATTATGAAAGTAGTAGGCATAAATAAGATTCGTTTATTAATTTCCAAATACCATTAACCGAGGCCCATATCTTTTAGCATGAATCTTAATGTATAAATGCAACAGGTATCTCATGTATGCATGGAAATGCCTCAGTGTATCAGTAACACATGCAAGTAACATAGCCCTACTCATAACATGAATTAATAACATGTAAGTTCATAACAAAAGATAAGTTAGAAAACTAAAGCAGTGGCAAATAAATGAAGACATGATAGGGAAAATGCAATGAGTCAAACATCTTTTAACATGCATCGGAAGACAAGAGGACCTAGATAATTTACTTTCTCATGAATGAATTCTCAAGTTTCTTTCTCGTCAATCCACCCTCTTACGTTAGCACCAAATCCAACCTATACGCCTTCCCCAGCAATTTTTAAAATTAACACCAGAACCAACCAACATACCAATCGCCTAAGATGAGCTCAACCTAACTAGCCGTCGCTAGATTTAACATAGGGTAATAGAGGGGGAGAAACACATCACTTCCTTGCCTATCTTATTATGAATATGCAACTTACTTGGATCACCTTTCATAACCTTTATTTTGGGGAGTCTAGAGGATCATTTTCATGTATTTTATGTCACCTTAAACTTAGCATGTTGTTTTGAGATGCAAAACCACAAGCATATCATATAATATCACATGCTTACAATTTCACTTATCATATGCATCTCAAATATTCCAAAAATATTGAATCACGTCATCTCTTTAACTACACACATTCGTTACCTCTTAATCAGTTAAACCTCTAAAATCGGGTAAACCTATCTTTCATAATTATTTTCTTATGTATCCAAGGGATCAATTTCAAAAGATTCTCATTAATTATTGACCTTAAGAACACATTAAACAAATGTGGATAGTTTTTGGATAGAAAGGAAAATGAACTATTTCAATGTTCTAGAAGTTATGTTTTTTACCCTTTCTCATTACTAATTTTTCCTAGGATGCCAGAATTAATTTCCAAACCATTTGAGTGATTTCGATTCATTTACTAAGTGGTAAACATCCTTTTCACTTAATTAACATTTGCTAGACAGAAACCATATTTTTCATTTTAAAGAATCCTAGAGTTCACATTTTTGGTTCTTTCTAGTTAGTAGTCTTTCCTTAATTACTAAAAATCATTACCACACTCATTAAGAGCAATTTTTACATGTTTAAATACACACCAAACAGCATACACCAAATCTGGAAAGGTTTGAATAGAATCAAAAATTTAATTTTTTAAGAGCATGCAAAATTACAAAATAAGCATATCTAGTAACTAGTTTTGCTTAGAATAATTCTAGATCAAGAAATACCCTTATAATTAATTTTATCCTTATAGAAACACAAGTAATAACCTTAGGTTAGTAGCAAGGTTAGAGAACGTAATAAAAGGACTTTGGTTAGGTGAACCATGTTTAAACTCTTTAAGAATAAACATATGTCTCAAGAAAAAGTTGTAAGACACAAACTTCATTTTCTCAAGACAACAATATATCATTTATTAGGACCTCATTCCTTGAAGAACCAAATCACATTTATAAAAGTAGATGTTCCATGGACCAAAATCCCCATGCAAGTTGAAAGGGGTAAGTCTTGAGCACTAAATTATTTAGGTGATGGCTTAAGCTTAAATATGCAAATGGAAGCCTCATTCTTTTCTTGGTATAATAAGGTGATGGCAATAGAAATATAAATATGATATCCAAAGCTTGAATATAAATATGAGAATGCAAGCTCATTTTTAATCTTTAAGTTTAGGTGATGGCTTAAAATGTAAACGTGCTAGACACGAAATATAAACATGGAATGCAAGTTCATTTCTTATTTTCAAGCTTTAGGTGACAACTTGGAAATAAATATGAGGTGCAAGGCTTGAATGTAAATATGAAATGTAAAGAGTTGAAATATAAATATGAATGCATTTCCATTTATTATTTCTTCAGGTCCTAGGCTCAAGACCCCTATTTAGAGTGATACCTCTAAAATACTGATCAACTTCAAGGTTTGTAAAGTGAATGAATGTCCAATTATTCTTTTTAAGTTTTGTGCTCAAGACTCCTAGTTAGAGTAATCACTCTAGAACACCGATCAACTTTAAGGTTGAAAGGGGCAAGTCTTGAACTTAAGTTAATTAAGTGACAACATAAACATATTATTTTATTTAGCTCAAGGAAAAACTCATTAAGAAAACCAAATAACATTTTTATTTGTTAAGAATTCTTAAAAGTGAAATCTTAAGCTTTAGAAGTCAAGCAAATGATGATTTTGTAACCAACATCAAGGATCCTCATCATCAAGCCATGACTTCTTGATTTATTAGGCCATCATGGCCGAAAAGAAATGAGAGAAAAAGGAAATCTTGAAATCAAAAATAGAGAGGAAGAAGGAGAGAACCAATCTTTCAACACTCCAACACAAGAATGAAAGGAAATAATGAAGTCTTTAAAACAACTCCCTGCCAAAGATATTTCTTGTTTGAAAGAAAGGAACTTGGTCTTGAGATAAGATGAGAAGAACAAATCTTCCTTGGAGCTTCATGGTGATTTTAGCCAAGAAAGAAAAAGGAGGAAATAAGGTATGTCTTGGGTTTGATCTGTGGAAGTAGAGAGGTTATGTGTTTAAAGGAATATCTATGGTGGCTGTGTGGTGGTTTAGAGGTTGAGAAGTGATGGAAGGTGGTGCTCTTGGAGGAATAAAGAAGAAGAAGAAGAGAACTCTTGAGAACTAGAGAGAAAAACTTGAGAATTCTTGAATTCAAGATTACAAGGAATGAACAAATGGCCTTTGTGAGCTTCTTGTATTTATAGAAAAACTCAACATGAGGGGATGAGGGGGAGGGTAAGGCCGCGGCTTCATGGAGGGAAAAGGATGTGAAAAATATCTCTTTTCATGGAATGGTGTAAGCATAGGTTTGGGTATGGCTAGGTATGGCACAAGGCATGGTTCTTTGAGTGTTAAATTTTCAACCTGTGATGGAATAAATAGAGGAGGAGTGGCATCGGTTTCTTGAAGGATTAGGGAAGGAAAATATTTCATTTCATTTGTGTTATGACATGGTTTAGGGAATATGTTTGATTAGGTAATTGATTAGGAGTTGTGATTAGGTGTTTAGGTAAGAAAGTGAATTATTGAGTGTTCTTGCTAAATTAGTGCAAATCCATCTTTATTAACAAGGAATCTCATCACATGACCATTTCCATGATTTAAGGAATTAGAATAGAGCAAATACTATTTCAAATTGACATGACACTAATTCTTGAATTAAAAAAAGGGTTTTGAGTTTCTTTAAGCAATCTTAGACCCTAATTAACCCCAGTCAATTATTTTAACTCTAGATTAATTATTAGAATTAATTAATCTTTAATTAGAGCCTAATATTACTTAGGTTTCTTTAATTATACCATTAGGTCCACAATGCACTAGTTAGGGGCAAAATGGTAATTTTGCACAAAAACTCTAGGGATCAACCGGGCTTATACAGACATTACAAATCTCTTAAAAATGACATTCCAAACTTCTGGGTGAAGTCTAGGCCTAATCGGCAATTAATTCTGTGTTAATTAACCACGGGAGTATTTTGGTAATTTTACGTAGAAAACCCAAAAATTGAGATTTTCATCTCTAACAATACACATAAGGCGATTAATCCCCTTCAAGCATTAAAATATTCACTCGAGGTTAGCCTAGACTGTGTAACACCCTGATTTTTCTGTCCGAGGGAAATGACCAAAATGCCCCTGAGGTCATTTCCTGACCCGAACTCGAGGGTAACCAAACTCGGTCATCCTCGAAGGGTCAACTCAATGTTTGAAGGGGATTGAATGGCCTTTGAATGCTTTCGGAAGCGAAAATTTCGTTTTCATAGCTGGTCAAAATGACCAAAATACCCCTATAGCGTTGTTACGCGGGTAAAGGTGCCGTTTGAGCCCGGAACTTTCCCCAGAGGTTTAAAAACATGTTTTCATGTGTCTAGAGGTCTCTGTTCAAGTCCCGGTGGTCCCGGGCAGTTTTAGTGCAAAATTACGATTTTGCCCCTAGAATAGTGCTTTTGAGCTTAATGACGTAATTAAGCAAACCTAAGCAATATTAGGCTCTAAACGAAGATTAATTTATTTCCCTAATTAATCTAGAGTCAAAATAATTTATTAAAGTTAATTAGAACCTAAAATTGCTTAGATTAAACATTAAATCCCTTTCTAGAACTCAAGACTCCTAGTCTTGGAATCTTGAATAGTGTTTTCTCTCTCCAATTCCTTAAATCAAGGAAATGTGTCTAGAGTTGTTTAGACTCTAAATTGAGGATTTAACTCACTAATGGTGCAAGACCACTCCTTAATTATGTCTAGACCATCCTAATTATCCATTTCCCTTACCTAAACACTTTCTTACAAATTCCTAATCTTAAGCATAATCAAAGATACACCTAAACACAACTCTAAACCACAATTAAAATGCAAACTAATCCTCCCCATGGGCTGATGCATTTTCGGCCACATCCTCCCCCTTTGACACATATTAAATTGTTTTCTCACTCAAAGAGCCATGCTTGAGCCATACCTTGAGCCATACCTCACCATGCTTTGAACCATACCTCACCATACCTCAAGAACACATTATCTCACCTCATGGAACTCATGGAAAGCCTCCAATCTGCACCCTCATGGCCGAAACCTCCTCCTCCATGAGCTCCCTCCATTTGCTTCATTTCTCTATAAATAGAATGCCTTGAGGAGCTTGCACCACTTTTAGATCATTTGCTAAGTTTAGGAGCACTCAAAGCTTTTCCTTTTCTCTCAAAAGTTCTTGTGTTCTTCAAGTTCTTCAAGCTCTTCAAAGTTCTTCATCACCTTCATCTTCTTCTTCCATCTTCAAGTTCATCACACCAAGTAGGGATTTTCTTTCATGAATTCTTTCTTTAGAGTTCTTGCTTCAAGCTATATGTTCATAGTTTCTCTTGATTCTCTTTAGAACTTCTTTTCCTTTTCTTGTTCTTGCTCATTTTCGGCCATGGGCCTTGGAGTTCAAAGAAATGAGAGCTTGATGATGAGAGTTTCATGATGATGTTCATCACTTGAAACAAACTCTAGAGCTTGATCTTTGTTCTTGAGCAAAAGTGTTTCTAGTTTTTCCTTTCTTGAACCTTTGAGAACTTTAACTTTGATGTTGTTTCAAAATGGTTCTAATGACTCAATGATGAGGTCTCATGATGTTGGTGTTAGTATATCACCAAGATCATGGATTCTAGAGTTTCAAACATTTCTTTTCTTTCCTTGAAGTTTCGGCCATTACCTTTCCTTTTCATGCTAGATGTTTGATTTTCTAAATATGTTATGTTGAGTTCTAAGAACTCTAGACTTTTACTTTGTCTTGGTTTGATGAGTTTGGGTTGAGGTTTAAGTTCCTTTAAAGTCTTGTTAAGAGCTCTAGAAAGATAAAATGAACTTGCATAATTTATTTTATGCTTGCATTCATGTTTACATTCTTGCTATGCATCTTTACTTTCAAGCTATCACCTAAGAACATAAAGATTAAAATGGAACTTGCATCTTCACTTAATTTAATTCTCGAAGCCTTTCTATTTTGGCCTTAAAGTCGATTGTTGTTGGGCCTAGAGCACTAAAATAAAGAATTGAACTTGCATTATCACCTAATTAATCTCTCGAATGCCTATCTATTTCGGCCTTAAAGTCGATTGTTGTTGGGCCAAGAGCACTAAAATAAAGAATTGAATCTTGCACATTTACTTTCAAGCTTGCATGTTTAAGTTATGCCTTGCATATTTAATTTTAAGTCATCACTTTACTTTGTAAGTAAGATTAAAAATGAAAAGCATGAGCACGTTTAGTTTATGTCGTAACTTAAGAACCTAGAGCTCAAAGACTTGCCCATTTCATTCCAAGTTAAAGTTGAATGTAAACCATACTTTGAATGTATGTTTTTTGGCCAAGTAGTGAGGATGGACTTCCAATGAGTTTTCATCTAGCTACTAGGACCAATAGCCTATGTTTTAAGTTTTCCTTAAAGCCTTACAAATCTTTATAAGGTTATGTCATCACAAGTTGTGATTTTATCCTCTTTTAGGAGATGAAATATATTTTGGTCTTTAACCTAAGGCTTCACTTAGCCTCTTGATGAATTAAAATGTTTTGCAAAGAGTTTTAGAAGTTCTAGATTGATTCCGAGAGAAACTAGTTAACTTATGTACCTAGAAATGTCAATTTACTTCTCTTATTGAGGCAAGATGTTTCCGGTTCTGATGTGATGAATGTGATGCTGTATGATGATGTTTTAATGTGTTGGAATGTGTGAAAATATCATATGATGATGTAGAAGCGATCCTATGCATGATAGGTAAGGAACTAGCTAACTAGAAATACCGTAAAGCCAGAATTTAACATAGTTTTGACCCATTTGTTTATGGAACTTTTCCAAACTGTTTTAATGGGGACATAATCAGATTTAGATTGTTTAGACATGAAAAACTTGGTATCATTTGAGTTAGAATTGAATTCTAGCACCTATGGGGAAACTAGTAACTAGAAAACCGTAAAAATGCAAACATAGAACTCTTAGAACATTTAATTTTCTGGATTCTGTCCAGCACCCTTGCAACATGGTAAACATGATTAATAATTAGTCCTTAAGCATAGGAATGCCTCATAATTGATTTAGATTTAATATATAGCCTTCAAGTAGCGGAACCAAGAAAGGGTCTAAAGCGTAAGTTCTAGAACCCGTATTCACATGTTAAGATTTCCACCCTATGCTATTCAGATTTTAAAAGTAAAATGAGAGGATTATGAATGATGTTTAATTATGAGCCTTAGGTGCTTAAAATATGAACGACGGATGTAGAGAACTATATCTCAAGATTAAGACCCGTAAGGTCAAAGCATAAGCTACCGTAAGGGTAAGCGTTTGGATGTTTTATGATGATGCATGAAGTATGCTAATGTTGATGATGTTATTCATATGAGGAATCTATGAGGTTATATGTTTATGTGGCATAAAGCAAATTTGGAAGGAAATTCGGTGTAATGACCGTTGGGCCGCCGAATTTCCGACAAATTTGGGGACTTAAAGAGATTTTGAAAATTAAGGTACTAAGATGGGTTCTAGGATGACACCGGTTCGGCCGAGCACCTCCATAGAACTCATGTGACATCGGTACCATTTTATACTCTTAGGTGACACCGGTTCGGCCGAGCACACCTAAGAGTTTTGCCCTAACCCGTACTCAGATAGTCGGGATTTATGATACGCTTATCGTTAAGTGATAAGTAAGAACTAGTGACGACTAGTTAAGGTATGAGCTCATAACCTAGATGTATTACACGTTCTGGGTGACACCGGTTCGGCCGAGCACCCGATTCGATTGTCTTTTAGGGTGGCCCATGAGGAAGAGAAGTTCATGATTATGATTATGTCACTAAGTTTTGTCCCATATGAATGTTACTATTGCCACTTTATGCCACCAATGATGATGATGCTTGATGTTATGTTTTATGTATGTGCATTAGGTAGTGCCATGCATACATTTTCTATTATGTTGCATTCATGACATTAAGATCATCTTAAAATGAATGGACCTTGGCTAACGTATATTTTGAAGTTTAAAATGAACTAAATGCATGTTCAGACTTTTCGCATAATTAAACCCAAGGTTCCTGAGGACGTAGATGATGGCACCTAGGTAGTAGGAGGCCCTACTGAGATTCTTTAGCAAGATTCTCACTCCCTCTATCTCTTTCTTTCCGTCACGTCTTGAGATGGCGGCGTTCAGTAGTGTTCGTGGACACCCGACATGGGAGGTGCACTATGACCAGACTCACGGGTCATACCATTTTGAGGTAGTAGTGCACGTGCGGATTTTCATGTTCGTAGGGCGCCCGCCGCTCATCCCGCACACCCATCACTTCTCCCGACCGCACCCTATGGTGACGCACGAGCGGTTTTTGAGCTGTCAGCGCAGACGCATGACGAGAGTGCTCGCATGCACACCGCCGCCTTAGCCATGCGAGACTATCCCGATTACGTGCCCCGGACCTACTTCTCGGAAACCGACCCGTCCGAGGACCCGCCTACTCATCCGTATAGCGAGAGCTCTGCCCCCTCTCCACCATTGATGAGGGAGGGCAGTGAGGATACCGTGACTCAGCCCCGACTTGCACGACGACCGGAGGTGCGGCCACATCGCGGGGGTCACTCTCGATCCCCGTTCCGCCTCTTTACACCCGAGGAGCTCGCACAGTTTCCCGGATACTTGCCTCGTTCACGAGACGGACGTCAGTAGGAGGTGACGATCGACCGATGGAGTACCCGGTTAGAGCACACACCACTTAGATGGGGGTAAACCTTCTTTTGTTTAGAGGTTATCCCATTAGGTGCACTCGGGTAGGGGAGTAGATCATGCTTATGTTTATGTTGTATTTCCTTTCTTGTATTTTACTTGTACTAAATTAAGTCCCACACTTATAAGTGGGCAAGTTATATATATATATATAAGATGATTTTCAGTGATGTTCATGTTGTGCCTTATGTTATGATGTTGTGAGACATTTGTTTACCATACATGGTTTACCGCTTATCGCATCACGCGGCTCTCACTTTTATTTCAAAAAAAAATTACCCGTATTTTCCGCTAAGTAATTCAAAGTTAAATGAGAACTATGGAGTAACAGACTAATGATTAACCTAAATATGTTCTAGAGTATTGGGTTAAAAATTAGGATGTTACAGACTGGCTGTTCTCTGTTCCTGGGCAAAAATAACCTTAGGGGTATTTTGATCATTCGTACACTTGGAAAAATCGGAGCGTTACATAAGTTGAAAGGGGTAAGTCTTGAGCTCTAGATTATTTACGTGATGGCATTAATTTAAACGTGCAAATGCAAGCCTTATTTTAATCTTGGTATTATAAGGTGATGGTAATGGAAATATAAATATGATATACAAAGCTTGAATATAAATATGAGAATGCAAGCTCATTTTTAATCTTTAAAGTTCTAGGTAATGGCTGAAAATAAATATGCTAGACAAGAAATATAAATATGAAATGCAAGTTCATTTTCCTATCTTCAAGCTTTAGGTGATAACTTGGAAATAAATATGATATGCAAGGCTCAAATATAAATATGAATGTATATCCATTTGTTATTTCTTTAAGTCCGAGGCTCAAGACTCCTATTTAGAGTAACAACTCTAAAACACCGATCAACTTTAAGTAAGTTTTAAACTTTAAATAGTTAAATGATAACATAACATACACATGAAAATGCAAGCTTATTTTTAGCCTCTAAGACTTAAGTGATATCTTGGAAAATAAATATGATTGCATGTGCATTTATCCCTTTTAAGTTTTATGCTCAAGATTCCTATTTAGAGTAACCACTCTAAAACACCGATCAACTTTAAGTTTGAAAGGGGTATGTAACATCCTCCTAAGTACAAAATCATCTTTAAGTCATGACATAATATTCGAGAGTTGTTACTTATATATTAGTGGACCTTTCTTAAATATCTATAGCCGGTTTGATTGATTGGCAAGATAACTAGGTCATAATTCTACTAAAATATATAGCAATGAAACCAAAATATATATTTAATACAAAGTTCAGTACATAAAAGAAGCTCTTTCATGAGCTTTAACACACCTTTGTCCTTTAACATATTTACATATATATATCCATTCCACTAAATACAACATAATAAAAGCATTAACTACTACACTATTGCACTTCCGTGTTCTTTGGCATAGTAGTCTCTTGATTTTCTGTGTCAACCTGGAGACGACACGGGAACACAAAAACATAGCGGTGAGAATTGTACAATTCTCAGTAGGGTAACTCCCCCAAATACACAATTATAATGTCATCGTCATCGCCCCAGCCACTTCGGTTTATTAAGAAAAAGTGGTCATGCATTATGTAATAACGGTTTATTTTTAAAGTTCCAAATCATACTTCCGAAGTGGGTTACTTTTAACATTCTATCACTTAATGTACATATACCATACTACTCAAATCATATACTACTAACTTTCCATTTAAATATATTGGCCTCAATATCAATACTAAACTTCTTCACTCCGCATATAAGACAAATGATTTCTTAGAAAATTTACTTCTTAAACTTGCCTTGGCCCTTGACTAATCTTGTCACATCTGGGCATTACGTACCGCCGTCCCCAGTATGGCAATAATGGGTAATAGACTGCTTTTCAAGACTAAGCTCATTCCTATACATGATCATTGGATTTACTTTCTCCAATTCTCACACAGACCTATTTCTAGCCAGGTTTACTTTCCCTGACTCAATTCAAGGATAGTCAGGTTTACTTTCCCTAATAGACCAGATTTACTTTCTCCAGCCCAAGGATTAAATCTTATGCTTTTCTTGGCAGTTAGGTTTACTTTCCCTAACAAACTGGATTTACTTTCTCCAGTCCAAGAAACATAATCTTATGCTTTTCTTTTGCATATAAGCAATTGTAGTAATCATTCATATCTATGTGTACCTAACCTCATCAATAAGTTCACATGCTCAATTATTCATCCTCATATTCAGGTACTCATGTCATACTAGTACAAAATGCCATTATTTCATCAATTCAAAGCATCAATTTATTTTCAGCACAATGGCAGATTTCATACTATTGTGGTACGAATTTATTTGCACATAAAACAATCATTTCAGAGGCTATAAAAATTATCAAGGACACCTCAATGTGTCACCAAGGTCCTGTAAAAATTTCAGGGTAATTAGAGTTCTCTAACTATATTAACAAAATTCTACAAATTTAGTGGTCAGAAACCCCTCCACCTTTGTTCAAGAACCATAATTCATAATTTTTAACCCTAGCAAGTGATTGAATCAATTCAGAATAATAATCATGGTTATACTTCAAGATGTTCTAAACATCCTGTAAAAATTTCAAAGGATAATTCAATCATTTGTTATGATAACAAAATTATATAAAATCACAGCTTCAGTTCCAAGAGTTCAGACAACATAGGTACCAGTTCAGTCCTAGATTTTTTCAAGGCAGTATAAGTTGAAATTAAAGCTTCAGAAAATTCATGGAACTAGCTTAAGATGTTAAATTCAACATATAATTTTTCCAGCTCATAAAAACATTTACAAGTGCATCAGAAAATTCATGATTCACAAGCTGCCAGTATAAATCCGAGAATTCCAGCAGCATAGTCCAAAATTTCTTTTGACAAAAGTGATTCTGACATCATCCAAACACATCACCAAATTAGACACATCAATATCCATATATTATCAACCAATATAGCTAAAAATATTAAATCATCTCAGTGGTTAAAATAGAAAAATGAGTCCCAAACAAAAGAGGTTCAAAATCCCTACTCTTTGGAGCTTTAGAGATCTTGGCTCCAATTGATATTCCAAGAATGATTCTCCTCACTCCAAACCTTCCAAACAGCACCTAATCTTCCCTTAAACAGTGAAGAATGAAATATCAAAGTGAGAATTGGTGAGAAATTAAAATTCCAATTGGTTAGTTTTGTAGGTGGTGGTGAGTAGAATAAGTTTTGTGAAGAGAGTTTGTGTAACGCCCCGATTTTCTGTCTGAGTGGAAAATGACTGAAATGCCCCTGAGGTCATTTTCGGCCCGGAATTCGAGGATGGCCGACCCGACAGTCCTCGAAGGGCCAACTCAATGTTTGAAGGGGATTGAATTACCCTTAAGTGGTTCCGGAGGCGAAAGTCTCATTTTCTGCAGTTTCGGGTCAAAATGACCAAAATACCCCTATAGCGTTTTATGTGGGTAAAGGTGCTGTTTGAGCCCGAAACTTTCCCCAGAGGTTTAAAACCATGTTTTTACATGTTTCAAAACATCTGTTTGAGTCCCGGCAGTCCCGGGCAGTTTTAGAGCAAAATTATGGTTTTGCCCCTATAATAGTGTTTTTGAGTTTAACGATGTGATTAAGCAAACCCAAGCAATATTAGGCTCTAAACGAAGATTAATTAATTTTCATAATTAATCTAGAGTCAAAATAAATTATTAAAATTAATTAGAACCTAAGATTGCTTAGATTAGATTTAAATCTCCTTTCTAAAACTCAAGATTTCACTCTTGGAATCTTGAATAGTGTTTTCTCTCTCCAATTCCTTAAATCAAGGAATTGTGTCTAGAATTGTTTATACACTAAAATGAGTTTATAACTCACTAATGATGCAAGAACACTCCTTAATTATGTCTTGACAACCTTGATTATCCATTTTCTCACCTAAACACTTTCTTACAAATTCCTAATCTTAATCCTAATCAAAGATGCACCTAAACACAACTCTAAACTACAATTAAAATGCAAGAAAACCCTCCCCATGGCTGATGCAATTTCACCCCCCTCTCTCTCATTTACAACACATGTTGAATTGTTTCTCACTCAAAGAACCATGCTTGAAGCCATACCTTGAACCATACCTCACCATGCCTCAAGACCACATTATCTTACCTCATGGAACTCATGGGCTGCCCATGAGGCTGATGGCCAAAATTTCCTTCTTCATTTGCACCTTGCATTTGTTTCATTTCTCTATAAATATCTTGCTTGGGTGAACTTGCATCATTTTGGGTTCATTTGCTAAGTGTAAGTTTTCAAAGAGCACTTCAAAGTTTCCTTTTTCTCTCAAGTTCAAGTCTTCAAGTTCTTCAAGTTCTTCATCCTCTTCTCTCATCCTAATCCTCAAATCACTTGGTAGGGATTTTCTTTCAAGATTTATTTCATTTAAAGTTCATAATTTCTTTATGTGTTCATAGTTTCTCTTGAATCCTTTTTAGAACTTCTTTTTTTCTTCTACTCCTCTTTGTTTTTCGGCCATGAGGCTTGTGAATCAAAGAAATGAGAGCTTGATGATGAGAGTTTCATGATGATGTTCATCACTTGAACAATCTCTAAAGCTTGATCTTTGATCTTGAGTTAAAGATGTTTTTAGTTTTCTTCTTGAATCTTTGAAACCTTTCACTTTGATGATATTTTAAAATGGTCACATGAACTCAATGATGAGGACTCATGATGTTGGTGTTATTGCATCATCAAGATCATGGTCTCTAGAGTTTCAAATGTTTCTTTTTCTTCTAAAAAGTTTTTGGTTCCTTTTCCTTTCCTTTCTTCATGTTTTCGGCCATATTGGCCAAGGCAGTTCACAATGGCTTGATGATGAGAGCTTCTAGATGATTACCATGTGTTCATCACAATGACGCCTCTAGAGCTTGAGTTTTAATAAAAATGTTATTTATGTTTACATTCCAAGAAAATAAACTTTGTGTTTAAAGAACCCTTGAGGTTCACTCTTATTTTTCTTTATCTTGCCATGATGAGTTTGGGTTGAGGTTTAAGTTCCTTTAAAGTCTTGTATGAGCTCTAATAAGAAATAAAATGAACTAACGTTCGTATTTAAATTTAAGCTTATGCATTACATATTTATTTTGAGCCTTGCATTCATATTTAACATCCAAGCAATCACTTAAAGTTAAAGGCTAAAGAATGGAGTGCATCTCATGTTTATATTCTTGTCTAGCATATTTACCTTTCATCACTAAAGAACGTAAAGATCTAAAATAAGGTTTGCATTATCACCTAACTAAATCTCAAAGCCTTTCTATTTCGGCCTTAAAGTCGATTGTTGTTGGGCCTAGAGCACTAAAATAAAGAATTGAACTTGCATATTTATATTCCAGGTCTTGCATATTTATTTTAAGCCTTGCATTTTTACATTCAAGTCTTGCACGTTTACTTTAAGCTCTTACTTTAATTTGTAATGAAGAATAAAAATGAAGTGCATAGCATGTTTAAATTATGTCATCACTTAAAAGATCTTAGAGCTCAAAGACTTGCCCATTTTATCTCAAGTTAAAGTTTAATGAGGGAGCATTCTTTGAATGCATGATTTCAGCCATGAAGTGATGATGAACTTGGAATGAGTTTCATCTAGCTTCAAGGACCAAGAAGTCAAGTTTTAAGAAATCCTTTTAAAGCTCATGAATTTGTTTAAGTTTAAAACTAACAAGGTTCTATGAATTTAACACTCTTTTAAGGAGGGATTGAGTGGTCACTAACCTAAGGATGTGTTTAGTCTTTTTGACATGATAAAATGGTTTGCAAAAGAGTTTTAGAAGTCTTGAAAATGATTCCAAGAGAAACTAGTAACTTATGTGTTTTAAAAATATCAAGTTTTGTACCTTTTTGGGATTTACTGTTTTGGTTCTTCCGTGATGTGTTTGCTGCCATGTGATGATGTTTGATGTGTTTGAATGAGTAAAAAAAAATTATGTAAGATGAAGTAGGAACATTTCTATGCAAGTTAGGGAAGAAACTAGCTTTCTAGGAAAACCGTAAAGTCAAGATTTAGCATAGTTTTATCCCATTTAATTATGGACACTGCCCAAAATATTTTAATGGGAATATAATCAGATTAGGATTGATTAATCATGAAAAATTTGGTTACATTTGAAGTAGGAATGAATTTTAGCACCTATAGAGAAACTAGTAACTAGAAAACCGTAAAACTGCAATTCTAGAACTCTTAGAACATTTAATTCTTAGAATCTGTCCAGCAACCTTATAATGTAGTGAACATGGTTTATAATTAGTTCTTTGACATAGGAATGACTCATAATTGGTTTAGGTATAACTTATAACGTCTTAGGCGAAGACAAAACCAAGAAAGGGTCTAAAACGTAAGTTCTAGAACCCTCGTAATCACGAGATGTAATTTCTGCCCTTAAAGTGTAAGGCTGTCTAGATTCATTGACGAACATAAAATTTAGTAAGAATTATTAGTTGTGAGCCTATAGGTGCATAAAAGGATAAAAACAGATGATAGCGTAATCAGTTTTCAAGATTTAGACCCGTAAGGGTCAAAGCATAAGACACCATAGGCTTAAGAGCATAATGAGCTTTAATGTTTCATGCAAGTGTATGTTTTATTATGAGAACAACTTGAGCATGTGATATCTTATGAGAGTATATAGTGTTGATGTGTTGATGCTCACGCCATGATGCGTTATGCAAAATTATGATATTATGATGCTTATGATGCATACGATGATTATGATGCCTTATGTTGATATTGAATGGCTATGCATGCTCTATATGTTTGGTGGCATAAAACAAGTTTGATGGAAATCCGATTATGCGCCCGTTACGCTGCCGAATTTCCCATCAAACTTGAGTACTTGAGAAAAAGCTTGCGAAAACTCCTGGGTGACACCGGTTCGGCTGAGCACCCCCAGAAATGGTTCTGGGTGACACCGGTTCGGCCGAGCACCCCCAGAACAGATGTGACGTAACACTGAGACGCATTCCTCCCTCTACGGCGGGGAGGAAACAAATCCGTTAGGGTATTGACATTGAGCTTGCCAAAGCGGACAATTCACTGTGTATTAGATACCAGTAGAGCGTTTCAAAGAAGGAAATGATCCTAAGATAGGTGATCCAAGAAAGTTATGTATACCCCCTTTATTAGCCCATATTAAATCTAGTGACGACTAGTTAGGATTGAGCTCATTCCTAGGCGATAGGTGAGATGTAGTTTGGTGACCAGATTATCGCCGGGCCGGTGAATTGGTTGGATTTTTGGTGGATATGTTAAGAGGGTGGTCTTTAAGAAAAAGAACTTAAGAGTTTTATTTATAAGAAAGATATCACATGAAAATTACTATGCCTCTTTATGCCACATATATGATTCTTGTTTCCTTATGATGTGCCCAAGTATTACGACTTTCGTGTTAATGTGCATATGGTATTGTCATGCATTCATCAAATATCTGTTGCATTCATGTCATTAAGACACATACTAAAAGACACCCACTTCGGATAAGTAGATTTGAAAAGCCTAAAACCAATCCTTATGCATGTACACCTTTTTCATAATTAAAACCGAGGTGGCTGGGGACGACGACGATGACACTTGTGTTAGAGTCGGGAATTCCTACTAAGAATCTTGAATAAGTTTCTCATCCCTTCCTCTTCTTCCGTGTCGTCTCTAGACGAGGATTACAACGAGGTTCGTGACTTTTGCTAAGGCTCGTGCTTAAGGATCACACTAGAAGACGGGGCGGAGGGTCGCTGCGGGAGCATAGATAGTTTAGCTTTTTGGGTTGACACTTATCCAACCTTATAGGTGGATAAGGATGACTTCACATATATGGGTGTGTTTTGATGTAAATGATGGTACAATGATGTTAGTAGTCTATGTATCTATGAAGATGTGATGATATTATGATTGTTATGTATAATACTATGTTTCATGATTATCAATGGTGTGGTTACTTTTTCTTGCACGCTATGGTAATGACGAACGTTAGGTTACTGCGCGGCTCGCGTTTTGCTTTCATGTTTCAAAAAGAAAAATTTATTCGTATTTTTCGCTAAGTATTTTAATGAAAGGTTGTAAGGAATGAGACTAAAAGAGTAATAGACTAATGATTAACCTAAATATGTTCTAGAGTATTGGGTTAAAAATTAGGATGTTATAGTTTGTGATTTTATCAAGGTTTGGCTATGATTTTGGGAGCTTGAAGTTTGTTAATGGTGGCTTGGAAAGAAAGAATGAAGGCTATATTCATGGAAGGCTAGCCAAGAATGAAAAATGTTGAAGTGATAAGGTTGGTTGACTTATTTATCACAAAACAACTTAGATTAATATAAATCTTTAATTCTTTCATAAAGGAAAATATGATGGATGGCTATGATTTAATCTTGAATTACAAGATAAAATCTTAGCCTTACACTTGTTCCTAAGGGATATACATTATCCGTTTATGAAGATTAAACTATCTTTCGGTGTTAAAAATCGCACATCGAAATTTTACCAAATGGGTGAAACATCATACCCGGGTAATCAAATATTGCCTGAAAATTAATTCCAGGTATAAAATCTTTATTTCTATCTATTTCTAATCTTATTCCCATGTTTTCCCCAATTTCGGGCACCTTTGGGTCCCAAATCAGGGGTTTCAGCTGTCCCGATGGGCCTACGGGGCCCGTAAAATACTATTCACTTTTGTTTTTTTCACAAAATCGTTGGACCGTCCTCATCATTGTTAAAACTATCAGATTTTTGAAATTATGACTAATAAAGCTCAAATTAATTTTTAAATAATTTTTAGGGTGTTATAGGGTAAGTCTTGAACTTAAGATAATTAAGTGATAACATAACATATTATTCCATTTTACTCAAAGCAAAACTCATCAAAGAAAACCAAGACAACATTTTCATTTATTAAGAACTCTTAAAACTAAAATGAAATCTTAAGCTTTAGACATCAATCAAATGATGGTTTTGCAACCAACATTAAAGATCCTCATCATCAAGCCATGACTCTTGATCCATGAGGCCATTATTGCCAAAAAAGAAATGAGAGAAAGAGGAAAACTTGAAACTAAAAATAGAAAGGAGTAGGAAAGAACCAACATTTCAACATTCCAATCCAAGAATGATACAAAAGAAAAGAATGAAAACTTTAAAACAACTCCTTACCAAAGGTATTTTTCTTGGAAATAAAAGAGCTTGATCTTGAGAAGAGATGAGAAGAACAATTCCTCCTTGAAGCAAGAAAGTGGTTTTGGCCAAAAGAAAAAGAAAAGGAAGGAACTTATGTCTTAGGTTTTTGATCTTGGAAGTGAAAAGGTTAGGTGTTTAAAGAAAGATCTATGGTGATTGTGTGGTGGTTTGGGGTTGAGAAGTGGTGGAGGGTGGTGGCTCTTGGAAGAATGAAGAAGAATAAGAAAAAGAAGAATTTTTTGAGAAACTAGAGAGAAAACTTGAGTGGTCAAAAGTTGTAAGAATGATCAAATGGCACTTTGAGCTTCCTTGAGGTTGTATTTATAGAAGAAATGAAGCATGAGAGGATGAGGGGAGGGAGTGGCTGTAGGCCTCATGGAGGAAAAAGGAAGGAAAATATCTCCTTGTGTGCATCATGTCATGGTATGGCTGGGTATGGGTTTAGACATGGTTCTTTGAGTGTGTATTTTAATTAAAATACAACATGTGATGAAATGAATGGAGGAGGAGTGGTCGTGGACTTCAAGGCCATGGGGGGAAAGAAAATATCTCATTTCATTGGTGTTATGACATGGCTTAGGGAATAGGTTTGATTAGGTAATTGATTGAGAGTTATAATTAAGTGCTTAGGTGAAAAAATGAATGATTAAGGCTGCTTAAAACAAGGTTAAGGAGTGTTCTTGCTCAATCACTGCAAATCCACCTTTATTAACAAGGAATCTCATCACATGACCATTTCCATGATTTAAGGAATTGGAGAGAGAATTTACTATTTCAAATTGATATAACACTAATTCTTGAATTAAGAAAAAGGTTTTGAGTTTCTTTAAGTAATCTTAGGCTCTAATTAACCTCAATTAATTATTTTGACTTTAGATTAATTATCAAAATTAATTAATCTTTAATTAGAGTCTAATATTACTTAGGTTTTGTTAATCATGCGATTAAGCTCGTTATGCCCTTAATTAGGGCAAAACGGTAATTTTTCACAAAAACTCCTCAGGACTGCCCGGGCTTAGACAAACATTAGATATCCCTTAAAAATGACATTTCAAACTCCCAGGCAAAGTCCGGGTCCAGTCGGAAATTAATCCTGTGTTAATTAGCTATAGGGGTATTTTGGTAATTTTGCGTATAGGAACTCAAAAATGAGATTCTTATGCTCTATTAGCACACATAACACATACAATCCCCATCCAACATAAAAATAATCCTTTGAGAATGGCCAGGGCCGGCTATCCCCATTCCCCCAGTAAAAATGACCTCAGGGGCCTTTTGGTCATTTATACACGGGAAAAATTGGGGCGTTACAAACAAGGTTGATGGTGATACCGGTGAACATCCCTGAGATGCCGACGTAGAAGTTGCACTACGGTTTGGATTAGAGTGGCATAACGGAAGCAGAGATATAGTCTTTCATTTTCACAACACTTAGAGGTTGCCTCCTCTTCGTACAAGTTCGTAACTTGGTCGCGAGGGATTTAGTTACATCATAGTTATGATTAGCTTTTGAATTGTTGTTTGCTCAACCTCCATAGGTGGGCTTAGTATTTTTGTCATCGTATATTTGCAGAATATTCCTATATTATCACTATTTTTATTATTTGACTTAATATTTGAAGTTAATGTTGTGATATGACGATGTTGTCAGTTTATGCTAGACTCTGTTATGATCTGTATGTATGCTATGTGATGAATAATTATACGCTATAATGTATATGCGAACGGCTCGTAGTTAGTTTGGTTTTCGAAAAAACAAAAAGGTCATATTTTCCATAGACTTATTTTTGAAGCGCAAAATTAAGTAAAATTTTGAGACGAAAGAGTAACAATTAACGATTAACCATTATGCGTCCTAGGCGTATTGTGTTGAAAGCTAGGGTGTTACATTTCTCGCCTCTTTTCAAGAGTGTTCAGGTTCACTTTTCTCGACTAACCGGGTGCCTTCCCTGGCCTAATAAGACATGTTCATTCATGTAAGCAATTGTCAAAAGCATTCATATTTATATGTTCCTAACATCATCAATTCATCCACATATACAAGCATCACAATTATATATGCATCTTAATTGAATATGCATCTTAATCAAATATTCATCTTAATTATATATGTGCACAAATAGTACTCATGATCCTAAGCCTTAATCTCAATCTCCCGGGGCAATTGTCATGAGCACTCATATTTACATATGCACAATATCATCTTCAGGCTCACATAGTATTCATGATATCAATTCATTGACATTTAATCATCATCTTAGCATAATATCATGTTGTCCAGAAACTTTAGTTCTAAAGAAAATTATGATTAAATTAATAAACATCATCAAAATGGAGCCAAACTATTTGTTAGAGTTATTTCCACATGTCTATGAGACCCTTTGAAAATTTCAAAGCAAAACAAGGTCTCTAGCTATATTAATAAAATTCTACAAATTCATAGGTCAAAATCTACTTAGTTTCAAACAACAATCAAATGACTCAATTTTTCTACCCTATCAAATGAACAGATAAAATCCTACAAAAATTTAGCGTAGGACTTCAAGATGTTGACAGTACCTATAAAAGTTTCAGCTCAAAATTTGATCATTTGATATGGTAAAAAAATTAGACAATTTCAGTTCTTCAAAATTGAGTATTCAAGCTAAAACCCTGACCAACTCGGTTCTTCAATTTTTAAAAATAACAAAAGTGCTTAAAATGACCCAAGATAAATATTGGAGACACCTTAACATGTTAGCTTCATTACATAAAATTTTTAGCTCAAGCTAAATTCTAGATTAGTAAGAAAAATCATGTAATTTGAGCTGCTTGCTTAAAATCGGTGTTTCCAGCAACATAGTTCACAACATAGTTTGACAAAAAGGATTTTCTTTTATCATCCAAACACTCTACCAAATTAAACACATCAATATCTATGTATTATCAATCAATATAACTAAAAATATCAAGGCAATTCAATCAGAAAATCTCAAATTAATTTTTGAAAGAAAAGAGGACATAAAATGCCTTGCTTATCACTTATGTGTTCTTGCTCTTATCTTGGCTTTCTCCAAGAGCTCCTTCACCTAATTTTTGATCTAGCACTCTCAAATCCTCTTATGGTACATATAGAAATAGTAACTGACTTGATAATATGATGAAGTGGAAGTTCTCTATTGATGTTTGAGGCATTTTTCAATGTTTGCATATGCATGCTTGAATACGATTAAGGCATTTTTTCTTGTTTTTTAGGCACTTATCCATATAGTCATCCTTTGCATATTACCATTGTTTAGACCCTTTGACCCTTATTGCCTATTCTTTTGTTTTCGCGTATCCTCAATCAAAAATGAAAAACTATAAAAAAATTTCTAACCTTTTAGGCTTACGAGAGAATTTGTGCATTTCTTATATGTGTTTGAGCATAAGTGTGGGGGAAAGCATAAGGACATGCCCTAATTTAAGTGTGGGAGAGGGACAATGTGTAACCATGAGTAGCCAAAAAAGAAATTTAGTATATGGCATACCAAGAAAATCACACCAAGAAAATAAAAATAAAAAGAAAGAAGAAGTAAAGTTGATTGGAAAAAAAAATTGAAAAAGTAAAGTTGGAGGTGTACCACATTGCAAATTAACAGCCTGTAATTGTGCTAAGTTGAACAAAGTATACCCTCAAGCATTTGTACTCTTGGTCTATGCATTTGCTCTCCTTTGACTAGAGGTGCAGGTCATTGGCATATATATTCACCCCACCTTCACCTAAGCCTTATTACAACAAAAGATGAGACCTCTTGATTCAATGTGCATGCATATGTAACAAATAGAGAATGAGACACGTAGCAAGCCTATGGTAATGCATTTTCATTTGAGGCGATTAAGTGTGCATCATAACCCAAAATACTTGAGAGAATGAGTGGCAAACACTGACTTAGGGAGGATTTTTGTACTTGGTCCATGCATCATGTATATGGATTCTACCTTATGTTCTATGTTCTTGTTCACGCCTTGCTTATTGAAATTCTCTTAATTGTTGCTGTGGAAGCTTACTGTTGCGCCTCTAAGTTCATTAGATTAGTGAATCGTCATTTCTTTTCATTCATCATGCATTTTTAGAATTAGTAGAGTAGGAGTCTTGTTTTTATGTTATGTATCTTAATTCCTTCTCTACTACTTCTTATCCTAATCTTATTTTCACATGAGGACATGTGAAAGCTTAATTGTAAGGGAGTTTGATAAGGGGAATTTATGCTGCTTATCTTGCTACTAAACCTTAGCTTTTTGCATAAGTTTAACTGAGTTATTGATGTCAATACTTAAAATTTTGATTTAGTCCTCATTGTGCATTTTTGATAGAATTATTGGATATTGCATTAATTTTGGGAATAAATTGTAATTACAACCTATTGTGTTTAACTTGTGTCTTTGAGTATGGTTTTGTGTATATAAGCTTTGGATTAAGTGAACGTGTCAAGAACAAGGGTGGAAACTCCTAAGAAGGAGCTTGGAGCTGAAAAGGAGAAAAATCGTGGAAGTTCACTCTCAGGTGAGCACTGCAGCAGCATAAGCAACAAAAATAAAGCTCGAGCTCACTGTTCTAGTGAGCACTAGAACACTTATTTCAACACTGTAGCGCTCGTACAATGATGGCATTACAAATAATTAATCTATTTTTGGGCCCCATTTTAAGCTATTTTAAAGAGCAGTATTTAAGGGATTGACATAGACTTTTATCCTAGTTTTGGACTCAGACTTTTAGTAGCTAGGATTCTCTCTCTATCTCTCCTATGTCTTTCTACATCTTCTTCCTTCTTCTTCTCTCTCTAAGGATTTCGTTAGTGAAAGAGATTTATTCTTGGAGATGGAGGAGTAGATTTTCTTACTAGTGTAAGGGTTTTTGAATAGATTAGGATGAAGTTTGAGGCCCTTTTATATATTGAATGCATTAGTTTTCTCAGTGTTCTTTAGTTTCTATTATTATAATTATTGTTACGATTGTTACAATTTTTATGGGGATAACTAAATTGATGATCATTGTTTAGGGAAACCCTTTGGGTATTAGTTGATAGATCCATTGGTTTATGCATAAAGGAGAATATTAGAATTAACTTTTCAAATGGCAGTTAGACTATGGCAATTGGTACTTTAAATCAATGTAATTTCTAATTAAATTGGGATCTCGTTTGTTAGTTATTTGCATTAGTTAAATTGTAAAGGTTGATCGATCACTAGTATAATTGCTACTAATTTATTACTAATAGCCACTAATGTGCTCAATATTTGGTCTATGATAACTAGGTCTAATCCTAGGAATACGATGCACTAATGCTATTAAATTTTGCTTATTCTCAATTATATTTTATTGTTTTCATTCAATGATCAAAACCTTAAATTTCTAACTAGGTGACATACCTTCCTTGAATAATGACCTAGGTTGTGCCATTTGCTATATTTTTAGTGCAACTTAGCATAAAAAATAATTCTAATTTGAGGAGATAGTGACAACCTTCATCAGGCCTCCCACGAACTACTGAATGGTGTCAAAAATAGGGCCTCCTATGTACTGGTAGCTGGGTCTACCCATGAATTGGTGGCTAGGTCCACCCATGAATTGGTGGCTAGGTTCTCCCATGAAGTGGTGGTTGTGGCCACCCATGAACTAGTGGCTGGGACATCTTATAAAACTGGTGGCTGCTAGCTAGGTACATCGATGAAGGCTAGTATACCCGAAAACCCTAAGGCTATTGGTTGGGCTTTAGCTGAGGCTGGTGGATGGGCTCTGGCTGACTCTGGTGGCTAGGGCTTAGCTGAGTCTCGTGGCTAAGACTTAGTTGAGTCTCGTGGCTAGGGCTTGGCTAAGTCTTAGGGCTAGGCTCTGGCTATCCCTAGTGTCTAGGCTTAGAAGGAGGCTATGCGTAATCAACATGTAGATGATCATAATGATCCAGACCTCCCTTATCAAGGTCATACGGGTCCATAGCTTATTGGCAGCGGGTAGTACGCATACCGGCACTTACTCAACACTCTCTACAATGTCGATCTGGGACATCTAGTGGATATGGGATATCCGGTGCTAGTAGGGCCTAGGCTACAGCACCATTCGGCAACTCCCTAAGTTTAGGATCATTAGGGGCTCTATAAGCTGACAAAAACCTAGTCGCCATTGACACGTACCACTTAAAATACTCAACTGATGGCCGATCATCATATAAAAGTAGGTGGTGAACGTATCGGTCGTCACGTGTATCCCATGTAGCACGCCATGGCGCATGATACTGAGGCCACCATGTGTCTAGATCCCTTCACCCATCCTTCGCATACAACTAATCAATGGTTTGCAGGGCACTGGGTATGTACTGTCCTCCACTAAACTGACGAACAACCCAATCAGCCTGGTGTCACTCAATCTTGGAAAAATTTATAAGTGCTATAATTGAAGCCCAAATAGTAGCCTCTTCATAAATAAATGGAGAGGTCACGGCTCTAACATCATCATGGTTGTACGAAGTGCACCTAAACTGCAATAATGGAAAGCAGCTTACTACATTAATACTAATCGCATCAATCTAGTCCTTGTACCTTTATAGCCAACCCCTATTTGTGTTCGTTGTGCAAGTAAAACCCCTCCACCTAAAAGGAAAAATATTTAACAATTTTTACATGCAAATAACTAAAAACATATATAATCAAATAAATGTACCTCAATGCTAATGGTAAACACATCGGACCGTCATGTCCGGTATATAACTCGAGCATCTTGTACCATGCCTAAGACTGTAGTAGTTCTAGAAACCCTATAATCTTGGTGATGTTGTATTTAACATTGCGATATAGAGATCAGTAAAGTGTTCCACATGTTGTAGACTCCCAGCTATATTTCACTATCTCTCCAAAGTCTTCCAATAGAGGGAGCCACTTCAAATGAACCCTAAACCCTGATTTGTCCGAGACACAGGAACCTACCAAGTAGAACCATAATATGGGCCCTAGTGGAATGGATAACTGTAGCCTCATCAACATCATGTCTCAAATTGCAAAATGTCATTGTGAACTAACTAGGTTCACAGTGAATCCATTAATGTGCTCCTGTGGTGGGACTACACCAACAAACTCTTGACATAATGTCCATTTATCATGGCCATAAAAATTCTCTCATGAACAAATGCAACCCTTCATGACTTCTTCATTCATGCGCAACCCGAGCTGGAATGCAACATTCTGCAGCATAATGGCACACTCTCCATAAGGTAGATGAAACGTGTCTGGCTCAGGCCTCCAATGCTCAACAAGTGCACTAATGAGCAGTTTGTCATAATAATAAACTTGAATAATCTACGCAATATGCTAAAACCCTGCCTGCCTCAGATAAGGCTCCATCAATGGATGTGGCTCCACCATCTGATTATAATGTCTAGTTTTTAAGATTCGCAGAGGCTACAAAGAAAAAGGACATTGCCATATAATGAATAATTAATTTTATTTAATTTATAATTAACATAACATTTATTCTACAAAAATTAAATTACACAAATCCTATGCTCTGAAGCAACCAAACAATATATTAAATATATTATAACTTAAAAGAGACGAGTGTGTTAGACACTAAATATATTAAATTACTAACCCTATCCTAATGCTAAATAAGCAATTAATATATTAAAATATTTTAAACTAAATAAATTAAATTGTTAAGATAATAAACGAAGTAAAAATAAATTACTTACTTGCATTGCTAGTCTTTTCGCGATGTGATCAACTTCATTCAAGTAGTAGATATTTTCAACTTCCATTATTTCTTTCACTAACTTCACCCTCACCAAAAGACCAACTAGCAACAAAATTTTTAAGGAAAGAATGCAAGAGACGACTTCAGTCAATTCTGATTTTATAGAAAAAATGCTTAATGAATTCAATTCAAATCAATTTGTCACACCGCCTGACATTCCCTCATAAATCGATTCAAATCAATTTATCTCCATCAACTGACACCACTCACGAACAGACTTAAGTCAACAACTTAAGTCAATTTTAGAGCAAATACTGTTGTGATTGTTGCTGACATGACTGAAATCGATTTAAGTCAATTTGTGTGTTGGGCACCGTCAAAATTTGAATTTAACACGAAAATCGATTTAAGTTGATTTATATATAAATACAAAACAAGACATATGTGTAATACTTTTCAAATCTGGGAACATATATAATATCCTATTTTTTTTATGACTAAACAATCAAATTGGTCACTAACAATTTCATTTATGGACAAATTAGTCCTTGACAAAAAAATATTAGTGTTGAGATCCCTCACAATTGCAAAATATGACACTATAGGCCCCTGACAATTTTATTGATAGACAAATTGGTCCTTGACAATAAAAAATTAATGTTGAAATCTCTCATAGTCATAAAGAGATGGCATATGGGTCTTTGATTCACTTGCAATTTGTTAAATGTTAATGTGAACTTTAATTATTGATCTATATGACACTCACTAATTCCAATCAACATTAACTAAAACACACTCTTTTATTTTTATCTTTTCATTTTTCCGAATTCCTACCCTAATGTTCTAGTCTTTCACCATCCCCATTGTTATAAAAAAAAAAAACCCTTTGCCGTACTTTTGTTATTCGAAGAAAGGAATCAAATTGGGAATCAAATTTCTTATGCTTTATTACCATTTTGTTCTAAACAATTATGGTATAATATCATAAATTTATAATTATTTCCCCAAAAGAGCTATTTGCTAGAATACAGTGATTGCATATTACAAAACAACACAATACCACCATATTTGGTTTGGGATGCTCTATTCAATTTTGGAATATTTAGGGAGGGACTTACAAAAATGAAAGGGTGAAATTTAGTAAATTGGGATTAGTAGATGCTATATATATTAATAATTAAAGTCCATCTTAGCATTTAGTAGGTTGCAACATAGTGAAGGACATATAATGTCCTAATTTTGCAATTACGAGGGATCTCAACACTAATAGTTTTACATCATAGACTAACTTGTCTATCAATAAAATTGTTAGGGACCTATAATGTCTTATTTTTACAATTGTAAGATACCTCAATACTAATATTTTTTTTATTAGGAACCAATTTGTCCATCAATGAAATAGTCATGAAACTATCGTGTCTTATTTTTGCAATTGTGAAGGATCTTAATACTAATTTTTTATTGCCAAGGGCCAATTTAATCATCAACAAAATTGTCAAGAACCTATAGTATCCTATTTTTCCAATTGTAACGAGCCTCAACATTAATATTTTTTTATTAGGAACTAATTTATTTATCAAGAAAATTATCAATAACCAATTTGATGTTTACTCTTTTTTTATTTTAAATGTGTCAAAATCTCTTCTTTTCTTTAAATTTGATCCACCCTCGATACAAGCCGTTTGTCAATTTCTTTCCCCTTCAGTTTCTTGTTTATTTATATCCGACAAATCTAGGGACAAAAGCGACGAATCATGTGAGTGCAAAAATTGGCCCCAAGTACTCCTCACCATCCAGTAAAATTTCACTGTCGTACTGTCGTTGAGTACAGAAGCAACTAATTAAGGAATAAATAAATAAAGGTAAATGTCTATGAAAAAATAAATAAATAAAAGGAAATAGTTTCCATACCTAGTGTTTTCTGGTGTCCATGAATGTATGAGACTCCTGTAGAAACAATTGATTTTATTTATAACTGTGGGAAGCCAATTGGTTAGAAATGATAAATGATAATGGCTATTCAATTCTATCATCATGTAATTTTGTATTTATTTATTTACACATAAATATTTTTCAAATGATAATATATATATATATATATATATATTTTGATAAGCTATCAAATGATAATATAATCTGTTATTATTTCAGATATCCAACTTTTTAAAGAATGGCCGTGAATTATTTACACATGTCTCTTATGTCAAAGAAGACAAAAATAGACACTACTCATAGATTAAGACAGATGGTGCTCATGATCACGAATCGGTATTCGGCTGGATTCGCTTACGATTCAATAATTAATGCATGAGAAAGACACCGCAACAACCCCAGGAATTTTCTGAAGAATGATATTTGTAAATCGTTTTTTCAAGCACTAGAATAATAATCTTTCCTTCCAGTTATAGCTGGTCTTTAAGGTGTTGATATATAGATTAATAAGAAATCATCAAAAGCACTCATATTGATAAAATTGTACTTTTAAAAAATTAAGCAATAATTATGATATATCCAGTCAAATAATAAATGAATTAGATCGAGTTATACCAGTTTAATTTTAACAATAATATTATTTATAACTTTCCATGAAATTTTTTATTATTGATCCAATCGTTGAATTATAATTATCTATTATAAATATCATTTGTGCCAAAATTCAATAAAAATTGAACATCAATAGTAATGCAATAATGTAACCCTTATTCTTATTTATTCTAAGTATATATATTATGTTGATTTTGATCTATATAAAAATTCTGCCAAAAATTTTTATAGACATGATTTATATGATGTGAACTTCTAATCCAATGATGGGCTTTGTAAAAAATTACACCAATCAAAAGTTATTCAATGATGTAACATTTATTTAAAGTTAAACCGATATAAATTGTAACCCCCTAATGTATAACGAAGTACACTCGAGTTGTATTTCGTTCTAACATTAAATGATTACTCATTGGGACCTTAGCTTAATCTTGAACTTTTGAAAATATTTAATGAAAAATATGGGCCAATTTCTTTTTGTTCATTTTTTTAAAAAACATTACTTTAAAAAATAGAAGCATTTGCGCATAAATAGTATTCGGTAGCAAACCACATAATTATATGTGAACATACAACATAATGTTATCATTTAAATGCCAAGATAATCTCAAGCCCATTACATGAAATACCTCAATATAATATATAATCTAGCACAAGAGCCTCACTAGCTCACGAGATATCTGAATATATATATATATATATATATATATAGGTAGCAAAACTGATGCGGAACCCCGTGGATATCAAACACCAGAAATCCCAACACACAATTGATATAGAAGATAGGATTGAAAACTAAATAAAAATATCACAAGGGAATCACTCTACCTTGTAATCTCCTATTCAGCTTCCTGATGCAACAAGTTAAGGGAATCACTCAGCCTACCTTGTACGTACAAAGTTTCTGAAAAGAAACTATAGAAATTTCATTCAAAATCAAACTAAGTCCTGGTGGCTACCAAGTTTGGAGGTATGTATACCTCTTATTTAGGTTAAATTAATTTCTAATCCTACTAGACTAGGCCCAAATCACTAGCCTAATAATTGGGCTTAACAAACATAAAATAAAACAGGTCTAGAACTATTTTAAAATATAAACTAAATAAATTAGACTTGGCCCAACATAACCGGAATATATTATCAATGCAAATTCACTAATTATAATATTTCTTTCGGCTGGTGCTGAAATGTCCATTTGACCCTCTTAAGCTCGTATCATTCCCTCTTTCCTCAAAAAAGATTCGTCCTCGAATCTTGTAGTCGTTTCTACTTGTCCTTGCTAGCACCGGACATGGTCCAGGATCAAACACAGCAATAGGTTCACCATGCTCAACATTGTCAACATGTTTATCATTAGTAGAGCAATCCTTTAAGGATGGTGCAGCATCACTTTCAACAGACTCAGAACCATCATTAGAATCAGATACAATTTTACTTTCTCTAATATCCAAGGTTCTTTTGATTGGGTAATCATATGCACAAGGACCCAATCCCAAACATTGAAAGCACATAATATTAGAATGACCCGAAGTGGTAGTAGGAGAACATAAATTAGAGGTACCTTTGTCATGGTGTGATTTCGGATACTTCTTCTTCATATTATCCCCAACTCTTTTATGCCAAACAAAACTAGCTGCATCAAGCTCCCCCACAAATTGCTGATGAAAAGAATCACTGTGACGATGTTGCTTCTGTGGAAGAGCCTTGATACTTCCCTTGGACTTAGATTGTGACAACTCCTGTAGTCGCACTTCCATATCATCTAATCTACTATTAATTTGCTTAATGGTCTTGTACATGAGCTTTATGGCATTCACTCTATCAGTATTTTTATCACTCCTAGGTATGTTAATAGCCATTTGAATAACTTGTAAAGTGATAAAATAGACAACCTCACAAAGCACTTGGTCAAGTGTTTCACTCAAAGGGTATACTTTTGTGTATACACTCAATATGGCTTTTACCCTCTTTTATGCTCACCACTCTTGCCTTTTATCACTCTAGATCCCTTATAAATGTTGCACGTCAGAAACCAAATAAACTCAAACAAGATAAAGTCCCAAGTAATATTCAAATAGCATAAAGAATAACCAAAGAACAAGAAAAAAATAATGAGATCAACTCAAAAGAGAAAATTAAATAAATAAAGAAAAGAAATGATCTAAAAGAGGTAAAATAAAATTTGAACGACTCAAAATAAAGAAAAAAATGGGAAAAAAGAAAGAAGAAAGAAAAAAAGGAATCTGAATTTTTTTTTTAAGCAACTTTTTGTTTTTGGGTTTTTGTTTTTTTTTGTTTTTGATGCTGTTGCCTTTTTCTGTTTTTTTTTTTTTTGGCTGCTTGCACGTTGAAGCTTTTGTCCTTTGCGCTGCAAAATACAAAACTAAAGGAAAGAAAAGAGGAAGTTCACAGCATGGCGTAAAAGGTAAGCAAAGTTTTTTTTTTTTTTTTGCGAAACAGAAACTATACCAAGAAAAACAACGAAGCACTGTTGATAAAAATACGAGAACGATGAGGGACTGGAAACAAAAAGTAAAAATAGATAAATAAGAATTTATCTAATGCCTGAAACTGATACCAAATGATGCGGAACCCCGGGATATCAAACACCCAGAAACCCCAACACACAATTGATATAGAAGATAGGATTGAAAACCAAATAAAAATATCACAAGGGAATCACTCTACCTTGTAATCTCCTATTCAGCTTCCTGATGCAACAAGTTAAGGGAATCACTCAACCTCACTTGTATGCACAAAGTTTCTGAAAAGAAACTAGAGAAATTTCATTCAAAATCAAATTGAGTCCCGATGGCTACCAAGTTTAGAGGTATTTATACCTCTTATTTAGGTTAAATTAATTTCTAATTCTACTAGACTAGGCCCAAATCACTAGCCTAATAATTGGGCTTAACAAACATAAAATAAAACAGGTCTAGAAATATTTTAAAATATAAACTAAATAAATTAGACTTGGCCCAACATGACCGGAATATATTATCAATGCAAATTCACTAATTATAATATTTCTTTCGACTGGTGCTGAAATGTCCATTTGTCCCTCTTAAGCTCGTATCAAAAACGCACAAGAAGGGCGGTTGAATCGTGCTTTGCTTTTTCTTTCCTTCTTAGCTTCTGAAAACTTAATCAAAATACTATCAAGATATGATCTTGAAATGAAGTGGAAACAATGTTAGTTACTTTAGAAAACTAATATTCAAACTACAACAAATAAGATAAAATGCATAAAAGATGGTTATTCAAAAAACACAGTTTGATACACGCAAGAGCAGTGAATGTAAAAAAGTTAAGGGAGAAGAAGATACTGCACAAATATTTTTATACAAGTTTGTCCAACCTGCCTACATTCAATTCTCCACAACTATTGAGTTCCACTAAAAACCTTTCTTAACTCAAGAAAGTTGGATAGTCTTTGCAATAGCCTTTCCAAGCTTTCACCTGTGACCAATAGCTAACCATACTATCACAAATAGAGTGGTCTTTGATTAGCCTCTCCAAGCTAAATCAGTGACTAACAAGTACACTCTGTTGCCACTACTTGAGTAGTTCTTAACCAACTTCTTCAAGCTAAACCTGAGTAAGTCTTTGACAGGCTTCTCCAAGCTAAACTATGACCAATAGCTCACTCTATTGTTGTGTTGCAAATAGTTTTTCTTTAGCCTTTCCAAGCTATCTTACACTAATCATTACTGGATCGAGAATACAAAGGTTTGTGTTTAGGTTTTTCACTCAAACTAACCCACACTCAAGTTTCGGTAAGATGTACAATAACAAACCTAGGAAAGACTTGAATGACTTCTTTCTAAGATTCTTCCTAGGAAGAATGTATGATCTACTAAGAACGTAGAACAAAGATTTTTACAAAAAAAGAAACTAATTACAAAATGTAATAAACTTTATAGAACGGATGAAGAAGAAAACTTTCAGCGTTTCAGCACTTGTATAAGATAATTAATGCAACAATATCCCAAGCTCATAATTTTTCTTATTCAACACCTTAATGCATACTTGACTCAACACTTTCCGTTGATGAGACTCGTTCAAAAACCAAATCATGAACAATGTTCAGAATAAATGCACATGCAACTAGTCCAGCCAACAATATCCAGTATGATAATTAATAATACATATATTACCAGTGCATCTTAGTCAAGAATCCCACAACATTTATTCACAATCTGTTCAAGTATAGAAATCAAATGAAATAAACAATCACAATTCACCAAACTATTATTCAAAAGTCATAAATACATTTGAAATCGCAATTATAAATCTCATATGCTAAATGGGCTTGAGTCTGATGATAAGAATATTTTGAAAAACACATTTTCCTCTTCCCAAGGTGTATGATTACCATGGCCCACCTTCCTTTATGGCACAAATTCTAAACTTTTACTTTTAAAGATCTTACAACGTCTAGTTTTATAAAGTAGCCCCATACTTTATAAAATTTACAAAATAGCCCTGGGCTTAATTTCTCATCATAGAACAGATTTTTCATCCTAATTCTACTGAAATTACAGTCCTACCCTTGAAATTTCAAACTTTGCACAAAAATCCAAACTTTTGAAAAATTGCATTTTGACCCCTATACTTTGCTAAAGTTGCAAAAAGACTGCAAAACTCTTTTTTTCTTGCAAACACATACATGACTATTCCAGCACCCATTTTTATGGTTTTACACCCCAAAAATTCAATTTTCCATAAAAACCCCTAAAATTTTTAAAATTATATTTTTTACCCCAAAATTCCTACATAATTACGAAAATACCCAGTAACATCCCCTGCTGTTTTATGGATTGACGACTGTCCCCACAAACTAACACGGGTCTTTTCAGCGTGCTTTGTCCTTACTCACACGCTTCCTGGGAAAATTTCCCAGGAGGTCACCCATCCCAAAATTGCTCCAAGTCAAGCACATTTAACTGTGGAGTTCTTTAGTGATGGGCTACTGAAAGAAAGATCCATCTTGTTGGCATAGGTAGTACAAATCAATTCATATAAGCCCTCCTTAACTGTATAGTCCCATACCTATATAGTCTTAGGATCCCTCTCATTCGGGTATGTAATCGGTTCATTTATGTACCCCTCAACTTTCGAAGTCTACCAGGAGCCGCTCCTTGTCCGTGCCTCCTTGCACCGGCGATCACTCCCTAACTTTACAATCCCCGGGCATTACATGAAAAATGGTATCAGAGCAGTTCATCCTAGTAGGACCTTGGCGAATGGACTGGCTATGTTTCCAAAGCGTAGATAAGTCATGCCCTGAATCTTATCTATATGATAGGATATGGGGTTTAGATATACATAATAGTCTTATGGTATTGTTGTTGGTTGCTATCACACTTAGCATAGTGTCGAGCCTGATCAACTCAATATCTTTGTTTGGTGTGTTCAGAAACCAATGGCAAACCGCAGACGTACTAGGAATAAGAATGATGATGATGAAGACATAATGGATACTTCTCGTGAGATGGCTGCCATTATGAAGGAGCAAGTTGCGATGGCCAATTGGATAACAGAAAGATAGAATTGGAATGCAAAGGAGCTGGATTCCGTGGCACTCATGCAAAGATCAAGACCGGTGGTAGGACAAGAGTGTCCTAAATGTGGAAAAAAAATCATGGCAACAAGCCTTGCTGAAAAGCCATAACACCAGAGTAAGGCATTTACTATAAGTGCTGAGGGGACGTCATACCCAAAAATATGATCCTAGGTAGGAACGTTTAGGATTTGGTTGGATTGTTTAAACTATGCATGAATTCCTTGTTTGATTTATGAGAATTGTCTTTTGAAGTTGTTTTCAAATGAATTTTGAGGGTAAAATTCTTCTTATGGTGGGTGGTAATATAACACCCTAAAAATTAATTTGAGCTTTATTAGTCGTAATTTCAAAAATTTGACAATTTTAACAATGATGAGGATGGTCCAATGGTTTTGTAAAAAAAAAATGTGAATAGTATTTTGTGGGCCGGGATAGTCGAAACCCCTGATTTGGGTCCCAAAAGTGCCCAAAATTGAGAAAACATGGGAATAAGATTAGAAATAGATAGAAATAAAGATTTTATACCTGGAATTAATTTTCGGGTAATATTTGATTAACTGGGTACGATATTTTACCGATTCAGTAAAATTTTAGTGTGCGATTTCTAATACCGAAAGATTATTTAATCATTATAAGTGGAGGATGTACATCCATTCAAGACAGGTGGAAGGCTAAGATTTAGTCTTGACTTACAAGATTTAATCTTAGCCATCCATTTTACTTTCTTTCTTTTAAAGAAATGTGCATTTATGTTACATAAATTCAAAAGCTAAATTAGGATAAATACAAGACAAACTTCCTTATCACTCTACAAAGCTTTCTCGGCCAATATTTTCAAACCTTCCACCCTCCATTGTTGCTTCACCAAAACCATAGAAACTTGATTTCAAACCCTCAAAAACCTAGTCTAAACTTTATAAAACCACAAACTCGCTTTACAAAACTTGTTCTGCTCTTCATAATCTACCAAACTAACCGATTAAAATTTTAATCCATCACTATTTTCTCACTTTGAGCCATCATACATCATTTCCAAAGGGAGGTTTAAGAGCTGTTTGGAAGAATTTTAAATGAAGAAAAACACTTGGGGAAGATTGTTCTAGGTAAGGAGCTATGGAGATTCAAGTAGGGCTTTCTTTGACATTTGTTCTTTCAAAATTTATTTTGAGATTTTCTGATTGAATTAGCTGGAATTATTTAGTTATATTGATTTATTTCACATAGATATTGATGTAATAATTTTGGTAGAGTGTTTGGATGATGTTAGAAAACCCATTTTGGCAAAACAAGTTTTGAATCATGTGCTGGAATTTCAGATTTCAACAGGGCAGGATTTGTTTATGAATTTTCTGGTGCAATTGTAGCCATTTTCATGAGTTATAAAAATTATTTTTAAAGCTAACATCATAAGCAAGTCCCACAATTTTTCTTGAGCTCTATTTTTGATTTCTAATGCTGAAAAAAAAAATCATGAATCAAAAGTGTACCAATGCTGCCTGAATTATTGGAACTGAAGCTGTAAATTTTTCTAATTTTGTTACCATAGAAAATGATTGAATTATCCTTTGAACTTTTTACAGGATATTAGAGACATCATGAGGTTTTACCAGGATTTTTATTTCAAATTTTCTGGGTTCATTTACTATAGTTAAAAATTATTCATTTCTAATTCTAAGCTGAGTATGAGTGGTCTCTGGCCACCAAATTTGTTGAATTTTGTTATCATACTTAGAGGACTCTTTTAACTCCGAAATTTTTAGAGGACCTTGGAGACACATTGAAGTGTCTTGGATAATTTTTATAGCCTTGGATTTGGTGGTTTGGAATACAAAATAAATTATGCTACAAATATATGGAATCTGCCATTATGCTGAAATTGAATTGATGCTTTGAATTGATAAAATAATGGCATCTTGTACTAGTATGACATGAGCACATGAATGTGAATATGAATAATTGAGCATGTGAACCTATTAATGAGGTTAGGCACACATAGACATGAATACTCCATATAATTATATGCATGTTAGAGAAAAGCATAAGATTGCATTTCTTGAACTAGAGAAAGTAAATCCAATTGGTTAGGGAAAGTAAACCTGACTACCAAGAAAAGCATAAGGTTTATAAATCTTGGGTTGGAGAAAATAAATCCAGTTTGTTAGGGAAAGTAAACCTGACTACCAAGAAGAACATAAGATTTATGATTCTTGGGCTGGAGAAAGTAAATCAGATCTGTTGGGGAAAGTAAACCTAACTACCCTTGAATTGAGTCAGGGAAAGTAAACCTGACTAGGAATAGGCCTGTATGAGAATTGGAGAAAGCAAATCCAATAATCATGTATAGGAATGAGCTCGGTCTTGAAAAGCAATCTATTACCCATTATTGTCACATTGGGGACGGCAGTACGTAATGCCTAGACGTGACAAGATTAGTCAAGGGCCAAGGAAAGTTTAAGAAGTAAATTTTCTAAGAAATCATTTGTCTTATATGCCAAGTGAAGAAGTTTAGTATCGATATTGAGACCAATATATTTAAGTGCAAAGTTAGTAGTATATGATATTGTAGTATGGTATATGTACATTAAGTGATTGAATATTAAAAGTAACCCACTTCGGAAATATGATTTGGAACTTTAAAAATAAACCGTTATTATATAATGCATGATCACTTTTTCTTAATAAACCAAAGTGGCTGGGGTGATGACGATGACATTATGATTGTGTATTTGGGGGAGTTACTCTACTAAGAATTGTATAATTCTCACCCCTATGTTTTGTGTTCCTGTGTCACTTCCAGGTTGATGCAGAGAACTAAGAGGCTGCTATGTAAAAGAACTCGGAAGTGTAGTAGTGTAATACTTAATGCTTTTATCATGTTGTATATAGTTGCAGGCATATGAGTATGTAAATGGAATAGGGATTGTATATCTATTAAAGCTTCATTATGTAATTGACTATATAGTAAATAAATGTTTTGTATCTTTGTTATATATTTTAATCGAATTACACTAGTCATTACACGAACCCATCGAATTTGCTATAGTTATTTAACAAAGGTTCGCTAATTTATAAGTAACAACTCTCGAGTCCGATGTCATGACTTAAGGATGACGTTGTACTTAGGAGGATGTTACACAAATCACATATACAAGCTCCATTTTTCATGTAGATTCCAAATATGTGGTTAGTTTTAAAAATAAAATTTTCCTTCTAGGAGAACATGCCTAGGCTGAGCATATGTGTCCCAAAATCCAAGCTTTTCGCAAAACTTTGAAACATGCATGAACGTGCTCCTTTTTGCATGGGGATTCTAAATATCAACATAGTTTTTGAAACAAACTTCCTCAACATAGAGAAACCTCAAAAATAGTACCCTAACTCAAAGGGACTAAAGCTTACCAAAAAATTTCATAGAATACATGAAAGTAACTCTTTTTAAGTGCAGAATAAAGTTATAGAGCTAGATTTTGAAACAAAAATCTTTACCCACATATCATGGTGAAGACCGAAATTTGAAGAAGAGGAAATGATAAGCTTTTCAAATATTTTTAAAAGAAAGAAAGAGTTTTGAGCAAAATAACCAACTTTCAAGCATAAACATTCATCAAGACACAAACCTTTTGAACAAATGTTAGATAACAAGGTAAGAAAATAAGTTTGATCACAAACCCTTCCCAAAAAGGGTCTTCACAAGCTCTTTGAAGCTTAAGCTCTCAAGAAAAGAAGCAAAATCTCTTCCTTTTCTCAACAACAATCCAGTCCTCTCAAGAACAAGTAGGAGGAGGCTTTTTCTTGAAAAACTAATGGCAGATTTGGGTTTGTTAGGTGGAAGAGGTATGAAAAAGTGTATTTGTTTGTTGGATTTGATGGAGGAATGAAAGAATTGTAAGGTTGAAGATGAGATGGAGTGTTTGTTTTTGAAAAAAATATTCAAGAATGCATTAATAGGGGGGGAGGTGGCGGCCAACTTGAAGGAAGAAGGGAGTGGTTGGATTTTTGTTTGTTTGTGGGAATGGTTGGATTAGGGTCAAGGGCATTTTACGGGTTAGATAAAAATGTGGGGGTAGATTAGGTAGAAATGGTACTAAGCAGGGGTAGTTTAGTAAAAGAAATGGTCAAAATAGTATTAATTTGGTCTAATCAAGATTAATTTGAATTAATTATCATTGAATGTGTCATTAGTCAAAATAAAGTAGTGCTTTATCTTTAATTGTGTCCTAAGCATGTAGCCACAACAAGACAAGTGTAACAATTGGTGACATCATCATGTCCCATTGTTTTTAAAAATGAGATTAAGTTTCCCTAACCATTCTTGGGCCTTAATTAACTCAAAATAATTATTTTGAGTTTGAAAACCATGTTCAGAAAGTAAGAGTAGTTTTTGAAGGGACATCAGAAACCTCAACCCCATAATGGCTTTTGCAACAAATGTGACAATCTGTTAGCCTACTCTTCTAAACTGCTTTTCCAAGACACAAATGGATGATCAACACATGTCACTTGGAGATTTGATCAAGGGAAACGATCACAAGGAAGACTTTCTATAAATAAGAGATGTTGTCCTCAAACATGAAGTGAGAGACTCTGCGCAAGAAGAGAAAACTCTGTTGAAATCTCTCCTCATCTTCAGTAAAGTTCATATCATTATGTAATCATATTCCTTACTTGTAAAAATCTTTTTTCTATGTTGTTAGTAGATATATGTTCTTCGTAGGAAGAAATGATAAAAAGAAGCCATTTAAGCTTTCCTAGGTTTTTTATGTATATGTTAAGAAAACTTGAGTATAGGTTAGTTTGAGTGGCAACCCAAACACAAAACCTTTGTATCCTCGATTCAGTAGTGATCAGTGTGAGACAGCTTGAAGAGGCTGATATAAAACTGCTTGTAATGCAACAGTAAGATTTTCTTACTGGTCACAACATAGCTTGGAAAGGTGGTTAAAGACTATTTTCAATGGGTGGTTTACTTGTCATGAGTTCAGCTTGGAGACATTGGTGAATAACTACTCGGTTCAGCTTGGAGAGGTTGGTGAATAACTACTTAGGTTTGTGATAGTAGGGGTTATCTACTGGTCACAGGAATTAGCTTGGAGAGGCTAGTACAAGACTACTCGGTTCAGCTTGGAGAGGCTGGTGAATAACTACTTGGTTTAACTTGGAGAGACTGGTAAATCACTATTAAATTTGTAACAGAAAGAGTTGTCTGCTGGTCACAAATGAGAGCTTAAGAAGGCTAATGTAAAGACTACCGTATTTTTTTTCTCCGATTAAGAAAGATGTTTTTAGTGAAACCTCAACATTTGTTGAGTACTGGATGTAAGCAATTTTGGCTGAACCAATATAAAATCTTGTGTGTCTCATCTTCTTCTCCCTAATCTCTTATATCTTTCTATCTGTTACTCTTTATAGTTCAATATTTGCTGGTTTAAAGTCTATAATTATTCTGTTTTGTTTTACAGTTGAACTTATGCAAATATAATGTTTTATGCTTTCACTTTATTTACCGTTTACTTCAGAAATCTACTTTTTGAAACTACTAACTGCATTTTTGCTACCTTTAAAGTTTCATACTTGATAGTAGCTCTGTTAAAATTTTCAGATATACAAAAGGAAGTAAAGCACGATTCAACCCCCTTCTTGTGCACATTTATACCTACAAGTGGTATCAGAGCTAGGCCTCTAAAGGGTTGAGCAATCCAACGATTGTAGAGGACAAAGATCTAAGGGATAGAATGGCATGAATCCACACAGTAGACAAACCTCTTATCAATTGACCCTCTTGTCTAATGACTCTCTAATATTAGAAGAAGCTTTCTTCATCATCAAAGAAGAGTCCCAAGATGCAGGAGGGCTAGAATAGCAAAGCCAGAGTTCAGTTGAACTCATAAGCCAAACATCTACTCATATGTGTACTAAGCAGAAATGCATATTGTAAGTAAAAAACACATGAAAAGGGGGGTTAAATCGTGTTTTTGCTTTTTCTCCCTTCACTAAAAATCTAAAAAACTATAATGAAAAGGCTATCAAGATGAACTTATAGCACAACGGAAAATAACATTAAGCACCTTCAGAAAGTGAACTTTTTGAGCTTGATTAAAAAGAAAAGATGTCTAAAAACCTTTTTAAACTTAAAACAGAAATACAAAAATAGATAAAAACAATATAAAAGAAAGAAAGAAACGAACACAGGGAGTTTTATATTGGTTCGGCCAATCTGCCTACATCTAGTTCTAAACCACCATTGAGTTTCACTACCTCTTCCTTCAACCAGAGAAAGAATAAAGATAGTTTTTTCAGTAGCTTTCTCAAGCTACGTCCAGTGACCAGTAGACACCCCTACTATCACACATCAAGTAATTCTTTACCAGCCTCTTCAAACTGAATCAAATAGTCTTGAATTTGCCTCTCCAAGATAAAATCGTGACTAGTAAAACTCAGTTATTGTCATGTTGTAAGTAGTTTTTAATGAGCCTCTTCAAGCTTTCCACATTGACCATTACTGGATCAAGGTTACCAAGGTTATAAGTTTGGGTTGCCACTCAAGCTAACCTACACTCAAGATTTCTTTGAGTATACAAGAAAAAGATCTTGAAAATCTTGAATGACTCCTTTCAAAAATTATTCATCAGAAGATTGTATGATCAATGAAGTATAGAAAAAAGATTTTGTACAAGGAAATGATTTACAGACAGAGAAAAACTTTTACAAATAGATGAAGAAAAACTTGACAATGTTTTTGCTCTTTTGTTCAGCGTTAGTCATTTTTTTTTTTTTGAAGAGCACTGCATCTCTATTTATAGAGGTCTTCCTTGAGACCATCGCCTTTAGTCACATCTTCCAGGAACACGTGTTGATCATCCATTTGTGTTTTGGAGAGATAGTCTAAAAGAGTAGTCTATCTTCTTGTTAGATACTTTGCATAAGCCATTGTGAAAAAGGGAGATTTCTGATGTTCATCAAAAACTTCTTTATACTTTTTGATCTTATGGTTTCTAAACATTTTTCTTCTAGAACATTTGGATAGTTGACTTTTGAAGGCAGCAGAGATGATTTATCGATTTTGACATTGGGATTTGACTTTTCTATAAGCAAATTTGAATTTTAAAATTCAAATTTTCCCTCCTTTCGTGTGATGCAGATTTCATTGCTTTGATATGAGAGCTTTTTGAATCATGATATCATTTCCTTGGTTAACAATGAGTCATCACAGCTTCAATCATTATTTGTTTATGATACAAACTTTATGAAAGTGATGATTGAAGGTGGTGTAGCATCTAGTCTTTGGAGACTACTTGATTTCTTCATGTAAGCATACTATCTAATGTCCAATGCCACTTTTTGAAGTATCAATTAGCTCAGTTTCTTGAAGCGCTGAAGTCTTCATCAATTGTTTAGCCTTCAATGCTAGGATAAGGATATAATTTCACTTTTATAATAAATCAGATCTCATAACATGAGATAAATATACTTACACATGCATAGTGAAATATATATTCTTATTTGAGTAAGTCTTACCCTTGCTAAATAATAGAACCTATTATATTCTTACAAGAAACTCAGAGAGAAACATCAGTTGTTCTTCAAAACATTTTCTTTGAATTAGCTTTGTTGTCATTCAAAACACATCAGTGCAATTAATAGGATTCTGGAGCTAACAATCTCCCCCTTTTTGATGTTGACAAACTAATTTGAAGAAAATCTTTTAAAGAGATAATTTGAAAGAAATATAATTGAAATATGAGTGTGATAGATCTTATTTTTTCAATATGATCACTAAATGTGTTTTTTTAGGAAGTTCCTTTTTTCTTAAGGCATGATATAGATCTTAAAAAAAATTGGCCTTAAGTGACTTGAATCATAGATGTTGTTATCTTACATGTATGTTCAGGCTTGATATACTTTCTAAAAATAGTCGAAAATTAGTTTAACCATGTTTGAGCCTTGATAGAAATAACTAGCTTGATTTTTCGTCAAAAGAAAAGAACTTTCTAAAGCTCTTCATCTATGAGACCTAACAAGTAATATTTGTGACATATTATCCTGATTAGATCATTTTTAGTATGCCTTTGACCAATCATACTTAATAGGAAAACAAATGTATACAAAACCACAGACAAAAGAGCATTTATCAAAGCACATATATGAGAGAAAAAACTGATATAAGTATATGATATGCATAAAAAGATACAAGAGTTAAAAGCAAGAAATAAGAGATAATAAAAAAAAAATTTTGAAACAAAATGCTAAAAATGATTCTCTAGATAAGCTCCCTCTCAGTTTGATTTCCCCCAGTATTTCTCAGCACATAGATTTTTCTTGCATATTCTTCTCCCTCTTTTGTCATCAACAAAAAAGAGTGTGCTAAAAGCCAGTAACACCATCATCAGCCTTGACGCCTTACTTCATGTAGTATGTCCTGAAGTAATACTTCTTGTTGATGAAAGCTGGCTTGAAGCTGATCCAGCTTATTATAGATAAGGCATTGTTCATGCAATAGTAGTTGGACTTCGGTGAAGCTTGGTTGTTCAGCTAATGTAGGTCTGATGCATCAGGGATCAATGCTTTATGTAGAAGGATTAGGAATGGTTTGCCTAGGAGGTTGTTCAGCCCTTGAAGGAGAAACAGAAGTGGCAAATTCACTTTTTGAGGATGTTTCCATCTCAGAAGATAAATCGTGTTCAGAATCAGAGGTCATGCTATTGCTAGAGGGTGCACTTCCATATCTGATAATAATTTTTGGCCTCTTGCTATCATCTGAACTATCCTCAAGAATGATTATTTTCCTTTTGCCCTTTCTGCCTTTAGCTTCGGTGGCTGCCTTTTCAACAGCTGTATCCCTGATTCTCAAACTCTATTTTTTAGCACTAGAGGGGGTAGCACCGATTGTTCTGAAAGAGTTGAAGGTGCACTCTATACCTTCTATGTACTCATACCACTCATTTGCAAGAGGGTAATGCAAGTACTCAAGGATTTTAGTCAGCAAAATCTCGTAAGGCATAGCAGCAGTTTTTCTTTTCTCAGAAGAAATAGCACTCAGCATATAATCAAATATAAGTCTAGGCAAGTTAACTCTTCCTTTTGTCAATAAACAGAAGAGTAGCATACAGTCCATCCCAACCAAGAGGTGTGTCCTACCTAAACGAGGAAGCAACGAAAACTAAATGACTATAAAAATTTGTCTTGCATTTGTGTTTAGCATAGCTGTAGTGATCTCACTTGGATGATATCCAGAGACCCCAGTGAGATAACTAGAAACCTCTTATGTTGAAATACCAAGAATCATGAACCACTCTACCTTAGACAAGCATCTAAGTCCTTCATCAGGAGCATGAATGATTTTGGAGATATCCATGATGCTCAGCTCTAAGTCAACTCCTCTAATATAAGAGGTTAGCACAAAAACTAGTTGAGAATAAAAGGCACTGACCACTCCGGAGAAGGCTCAGTTAGATAGGTCAAGAAACTCTTCCCATCCCTAAAAGCAGAAGACTTCAAGAAGAATGAGGACTTGAGCCATCAGCACCTGTGTTAGCCTTTTTCCTGGTGCTATGCTACGTCATGAGAAGTTCTCTTCATAATAGTCTTGATATATCGGTTCTGAGAACATCTGAAGGGTTCCCATCTCAGCTATACATCTAGAAGAGTGCTTTCCCTGAGCCATGATCAAATGATGAGGAATATGGAATAGCAAAGGTAGAGGCTTGGAAGAAGAAAGAAGTAAATGAAGATGAAGTTTTTGTGAGAAGATGAAATGGTTGAGGATTTGTGTTATAGAAGATAGGTGATAACGTGTAGGGAGTGGGTGTTATTTAAGTGATGTGATATAGCTGAAGTAACGCCCCAATTTTTACTGCTGTGTAAAATTACCAAAATGCTCTTAGGTAATTTTTTTGCATACAATTTGAGGCTGAATAATCCTCAATAAAGGAATATAACATTACAGAAATATTATGAGAAATTTGAATAGCGATTTGTGCGAAAGTCGCAAACCCCAATTTTTCTGTACATGTAAAATGACCAAAATGCCTACAGGCCATTTTTGCCTAGAAAATCAAAGATAACCAATCTAGATTATCTTTGAAGGGTTAGTTTAATGCTTGATAAGGATTATATGTGCCTTAGAGATAAAATTCTCAATTCTCAATTTTTACCATACGTAAAATTACCATTTTACCCTGTGTTAATTTTTTATGAAATTGTGTAATCTTTGAATCCAGTTTTCACCCATAAGTTCAAAATGTCTATTTCAAGTATAATTTGAAAATGTTCAGCAATTAAAGGGAGTTTTTACGTGAAATTACCTTTTTACCTCTAATTAATGCTTAATGAGTTTACTTAAGTAATTAAGGCAATAATAAGCTCTAATTCAATTCAAATTGATTTTATTCATTAACATTGAGTTAAAAATTAATTACCTAAGGTTAAAAATAATTAATTGGGATAATTAAAGCCTAAGATTTGCTTAAGATAAAATTTCCTTTCCTTAATCACAAGAACTCATAAAATTAATTATTTTAAGATTAAGGTTAAGGTTTCGGTTTAGATAAAATCTAGTACATTCATATTTTCTTATCCTAAGTTTAGAACTTTTGTTACAAATTGATTTTAACTCATTTGAAATTAACTCCATTTACTAGTGTATGATTATTCTTTTTACCTTGTCTTAATTTGTCCTAAGCACTTAACCTTTTACCATTTTCACTAATCTATCAATTTCTAATCTTTTACCTAAGTAATTACACATCTAATACATGTCCTACCACTTGCAAATAATGAAAAGCCTGATCAAAATGTAATCAGAAACTAGCATCCATGATCAGCCCCATTTCACCATATATTATTGCTTTTCCAACAAAGAAACACATCCAACCATAACACCATACCTTTAGCTTTCTTTTGCATTATTTTGGTTATGTTTAATCAAAAGAAAACCCACCCATTTCAACCATATCAGCCACGGTTCCTTGTCTCCCATTAGTATCATATTTTATGCATTTTCAAACAATGATACATGGAAAACATTATGACTACACCATAAGTATTCTTTTTCTAAGTTTTCTTTAACTAAAAAATGAAATAAACCCCTCCATTTTCAGCCATGATGTAGCGGCCTCCATACCCCTATAATGCCTCCATTTTATTTTATTATAAAAGAATTAAGCACTCAAACAACATCATAACCATACCATGTGTTCTTTGAGTTGTTTTGCATTATTTTTGAGCAAGAATTTTGCTCATTTTATAGCCGATATGCAGCGGCCTCTACCCCTCATAATGCCTCCATTTTATTTTATTATCAAAGAATTAAGCACCCAAACAACATCATGACCACACCATGTGTTCTTTGAGTTGTGTTATTTTTGAGCAAGAATTCTGCTTCATTTACAGCCATGAAGGCAGCGGCCAACCTTCCCCAAATGTCCTATAAATATATGTTTTTCCAAAGCCTAATGCACACACAAACACATATACTTGTTACTTGAAATTTTTGGTGTAGTCTTGTTCACTATCTAGGCCAAAAATCCTTTCATATCTATATAAACTCTAAGCTTTCTTCTTCTTCCTTCTCCACCTCTAAGAGACTCTATTCTTAACTTTCATCCAAGTTCCTAAGCTCAAACAAACACATACATACCATAAACTAACCCCTAAGCACCTAAATTTTCCATTACCAAACACAAGAACACAATAAAAATCCTTTCACCATTTCATCCTCACTTGGCTGAATTTATACCATCACTAAGATCAAAATTTTTCTTTGATATCAAATAGAAGATCAAGCTTTCTATTTAATAAACAAGAAACAACTTGGTAGGGATTTTATTTCATGTTCTCTCTCTTATTCTTCCTTTATATTTTTGGTTTTATGACTTGATAATGACCATGGCTTGATGATGAGGAATCATGGTAGTGGTTGTGAATCCATCATTTAAATGACCTCTAAAGCTCAAGGTTTAATTCTTGATGTCAAAAGATTATGAAAGAATTGCTAAATCTTGGGTTTTAAGCTTAAATAAGATATAAAAATGAATTTGCATTCATATTATGTTATAAGTTCGTGCACATCATATTCATATTACAAGCTTTGCATAATTATGTTTATATTTCAATTTATCACTTTAATTCTTGAAGATAATAATATGGACTTGCATATTCATATTTATATTTCAAGTTATCACCTAAATCTTAAAGACCTAAGAATGAATTTGCATCTTCAAATTTATATTTCAAGCCTTGCATACCATATTTATATTTCTAAGTTATCACCTTATAATGACAATAATAAGGTTATGAGACAAGTTTATGATTCTAGTCATCACGTAAATCCTAAAGCTCAAGACTTGCTTTTTTTAATCTTAAGTGAAAATTTTGATCATGGACACTTCTCATCTATATTTTTTTTTGGCCCTCATATAATTCTGATTTAGAGCTTGTTATACTTTATTTTTAGATATGAATCTTGTTTTTAAGATGCATAAAGAAATTTTGAAAGACTTTGAAATTGCAAAGATTAAGAACATGGTTTTTCTCATGATTTTAGATGCTAAAATTTTAGTTTCTGATATGATCTCTTAGAACTAGAATGGTTATAGATTTATGATGTTTAGATGAGTCAAATTCACTAATAATTGTTATAAAAATTGTTTTTAGTGTTTTAGGAAAAACTAGCAATTAAAAAGGATCAAAATTGTGTTTTTATGAAGCTTTTAGAAAGCTAATTTTTCTGATTATTGTTCAGCCATGTTCACCACTGTTCATTTCTATTCACACACATGAAAATCATTAATAATTGTTAAAAAAAATTGTTTCTTAGCATTTTGGGAAAGTCTAGTAACTAGGAAGGATCAAAAATTGTGATTTTATGAAGCTTTGAGAGATTAATTTTCTGATTCTGTTCAAGGGTTGTTCAAGGCTGTTCATGTTGTTCGCATACTTAAAAATTACTTATATTCGATGTAAAAATTGTTTTTGGTATCCTAGAGGCATAAAAGTGTAGATACAAGTGCTAGATTGGACCATTTTGCAAAATGCGAAAAGTTGTGTTTTGAACTATTGATTGGGTGATTTCAGCCAAATGAGTTTTAAAACAGTTCATAATGATGTTGAATGTGTCCATGTGTTCAAAATACTATTTATAATGTTTAGAAAAAGTTTAGGAAGTTTCAGTTCTTGTTAAGTGTTAAAAACGATTGATCTTTGAACTTTGACCTCTAAAGTATGTTAAAATTTAGTCTATAGCCCTAAAAGGTTTTTATGATGAGTTTTAAATAGTTTCTAGTGATTATAAGTCTCTTGAAAGTATTGGTTAATGTTAAGGATCTTTAGTTTGTAAGAATGCATTAAAAAGGGATATTTACATTTTGACCCTACTCTTTGAGAAATTGCGATTTGACCCCTTTAGGGCTTAAGCGTAAATATCAATAATTTTGATGAGATAAATGTGAATGATATCTTGTGAAGGCTATGTTCATGTGTTGAAATTTATATGGCTTATGGATATATGCAATGAAATATGATGCATGTTTATGTGATTTAAATTATGGTATGTCATGATTATGCTTGATAAATTGAGATGCATGATTTTATGAAGTTTATGAGCATGAAATGTTAAAATGATGAGTTATTCATGTTTGCATCTCTATATAACATGCAAGATTAAAGGTGACATAAGACACATGGAAATGATCCTCTAGACTCCTCGAATTAAAGGTTATAAGAGGTGATCCAAATAGGAAGTGATCCTTTAGACTCCCCGAATTAAAGGTTATAAAAGGTGATCCTAATGCCCCCTATTCTGTACTTTAAGAGTTGGGAACTTAACTTATCAAAAAGGATAAGATTACGTTAGTGACGACCAGTGAGGTATGAGCTCATAACCTAGAACTTTCAAGAGGAGAGAAGATATAGGGCGGCTCCTAAGGAAAAGAGAATAAGAGGTTTAAGTCACCTAAAGAATGAGCCATATGCATATGTTCTTTATGTATGCTTAATTGTTGTATGTTCTGTTATATCTTGCATATGGTATTGACATACGTTCATGTTATAGTATGTTGCATTCATAACATTAAGATCCATGCTAAAAGATACAGGCCTTAGCTAATGGTATTTAGAACTTAATAAATGAACCTTGTATATGTCCACATTTTCATAAAGAAACCCGAGGTTCTTAGGGATGATGACGATGACACTTGTGTTAAAGTCGGGAAGCCCCACTGAGATTCTTGTATAAGTTTCTCATCCCTTTTGTTTTCCGTGTCGTCTCCAGACAAGGATGATGGAGTAGTTCGTGACTTTCTTTGAGTAGTGGACGAAGGAGCTATGCTATAAACAAGAGATTCAACAGAGATAGTTTTTCCCTTCGGATATTGCCTTTAGAGTGATCATATCTCATTTATCAATTTGTATTCTATTGATGGATATATATATTAATGTCCTTATGTTTATAGGACATTACTATTATGATACAGTTATTGATATGTTATTATTATTTGAGTTATGTTTTGCCATGGTTGTATTATGTATTTTCTTGTTATTTATTTCTATCATTTCTCTTACGCAGGCAAGATGAATGACGTTAGATACTTAGTCTGCGCGGCTCAAGTTTTGGTATTTAAGCTCAAAAGAAAAAAATTTACCCGTATTTTCACTAAAATATTTTCAAGAAGTTTTGAGTTGAAAACTAGAACAAAAGAGTAATAACTAATAATTAACTTAAATGTATCCTAGGCGTGTTAAGTTAAATGTTAAGGTGTTACAGCTGATAGAAGGTGAGGTGATGTGGAAGAGAAAAAAGCTTAAAAGAGAGGGAATTATCCTGCCTTATCATCGTTCTTTCAGAAAAAATGTTTTTGACTCTTAAGATTATTTTCTGAAAGACTTTCTTTCTGTTCTTCACTTAGTACTTTTTGACTCAATATTTACCCATTTGCGTATGCTGAAACCCCCTTTTCAGTACTATTCTCAAGTTTTTTTTTTATCGAAAATCTTCTTTCTGATCAATCCACTTATACCCTGTGTAGCGCTTTAATTTTTACTGCTGTGTAAACATTCCCCAAATGCCCCTAAATAATTTTTGCATGTAATTCGAGGCCGAATAATCCTCAACAAAGAAATATAACATAAGAAAAACATTATGAGAAACTTGAACAGCAATTCGTGCAGAGAAACATTATGAGAAACTTGAACTGCGATTCGTGCAAAAGTCGCAAACCCTGATTTTTCTGCACGTGTAAAATGACTAAAATACCCTTGAGGTCATTTTTATCTAGAAATCAAAGATAACCAATCTAGATTATCTTTGAGGGGTTAGTTTAATGCTTGATAGGGATTATATGTGTCTTAGAGATAAAAATCTCAATTCTCAATTTTTATTGTACATAAAATTACCGTTTTACCCCTGTGGTGATTTTACATGGAATTATGTAATTTTTGAATTCGATTTTCATCCAATGGTTCAAAATATCTATTTCAAGTATAATTTGAGAATGTCTAATGATTACAAGGAGTTTTTATGTGAAACTACCTTTTTATCCCTAGTTAATGCTTAATGAGTTCTCTTAAGTAATTAAGACAATATTAGGCTTCATTTCAATTCAAATTATTTTCATTCATTAACTTTGGGTTAAAAATAATTACTTGAGGTTAAAAATAATTATCTAAGGTTAAAAAATAATTACTAGAGGTAATTAGAGCCTAAGAATTGTTTAGAGAAATTTTATTTCCTTTCTTAATTACAAAGAGCTCATAAAACCAATAATGTTAAGATTAAGGAAATTCTAATGCATTTACTTTCTTTACCTTGAGTTTAAAACTTAAGTTACTAATTGATTTTCAAATCAATTGAGATTAACTCCATTACTAGTATAAGATTATCCTTTTACCTAGTCTTGAGTTATCTTACACACCTAGTTTTACCATTTTCACAAAATTACCAATTCCTAAATCTACTACCTAATAAAATAAGCTATTGTTGTGTCCTACCATACATGATAAATGAAATCTTGTCCCCTATTATTCCCTTGAATCAGTTGTGCACTTCATGCCTCCATAATGCCTCCATTTTATTTTATTTCAAAGAATTATGCACTCAAACAACATCATGACCATACCATGTGTTCTTTGAGTTGTCTTGCAATTTTTTTGAGCAAAATTCTGATTGCATTATAGCCCAGAAGGCCACAGATCAGTACCTTCATTCACTCTATAAATATGTGTTTCTTTCAAACCAAATGCACACACAAACACCTATACTTGTTACTTGACTTTTTGGTGTAGTCTTGTTCATTATTTTGGCCAAAAATCCTCTATATTCTCTCTAAACTCAAAGCTTTCTTCTTTTTCCTTCTCCACCTCCAAGAGACTCCATTCTTGATATTCATCCCAGTTCCCAAGCTCAAACAAACACATACATACCATAAACCAATCCCTTAGCACCTAAACTTTCTATATCTAAACACGAACACAACAAAAATCCTTCCACCATTCCATTATCACTTGGCCGAATATATACCATCACTAAGATCAAATTTTGTCTTTGATAACTCATAGAAGATCAAGTTTTCTCTTTAATAAAGAAGAAACGACTTGGTGGGGATTTTTTTTTGATGTTTTTTCCGATGCTTTTTCCTTTATTTTTGGTCTCTATGACTTAATATTGACCATGGCTTGGTAATAAGGAATCATAGTGGTGGTTGTGAATCCATCATTTAAATGACCTTTATAACTTATGATTTAATTCTTGATGTCAAACGATTAATGAAAGAATTGCTAAATCTTGAGTTTTGAACTTAATAAGACATAAAAATGAACTTGTATCCATGTTTATGTTTCAAGTTTTTCCATATCATATTTATATTCTAAGCTTTGCATAATCATTTTATATTTCGCTTTGTATAATAATGTTTATATTTCAAGTTATCACTTTAAATCTTGAAGATAATAATATGGACTTGCATATCATGTTTATATTTCAAGTTATCATCTTAAATCTTAAAGATAAGAAAATGGACTTGCATATCATGTTTAAATTTCAAGTTATCACTTTAAATTGAAGACAATAACACGGGTTTGCATTTCATGTTTAAATTCCAAGCCTTGCACATCATGTTTATATTTCAAGTTATCACCTAAATCTTAAAGACTTAAAAATGGACTTGCATCCTTATGTTTAAATTCCAAACCTTGCACATCATATTTATATTTCCAAGTCCTCACCTTATAATGCTAAAGATTAAAATGAGACTTGCATAGCATGTTTATAATTTTAGTCATCACCTAAATCTCTAAAACTCAAGACTTGCTTCTTTTATCTTAAATGGAAATTTTGTTCATGGACACTTCTCATCTATATGTTATTGGCCCTTATATAATTCTAATTAAAGCTTATTATATTTTATTTTTAGGTATGGATCTTGTCTTTAAGATGTACAAAGAAATTTTGAAAGATTTAGAAATTTCAAAGGATGAGGAATATGGTTTATCTCATGATTTTAGATGCTAAAATTTTAGTTTCTAATCTAATGTCTTAGAACTGGAATGGTTACTGATTTATGATGTTTAGATGAGTCTAAATCACTAATAATTATTGTAAAAATTGTTTTTAACATTTTGGAAAAAACTATTAATTAAAAAGGATCAAAATTGTGCTTTTAGAAGGCTAATTTTTCTGATTATTGTTCAGCCTGTTCACCACTGTTCATTACTATTTACACACTTGAGAATCACTAATAATTGTTATAGAAATTGTTTTTAGCATTTTGGGAAAGTCTAGTAACTAGGAAGGACCAAAATTGTGATTTTATGAAGCTTTGAAAGATTAATTTTCTGATTCTATTCAAGGATTGTTCAAGGCTGTTCATGTTGTTCACATACTTAAAAATTACTTATATTTGATGTAAAAATTGTTTTTGGTATCATAGATGCATAAAAAGGTAATTACAAGTGTTAGTTTGGGTCATTTTGCAAAATGCAAAAAGTTGTGTCTTGAACTATCAACTATGTTATTTTAGCCAAATGTTTTTAATTAGAGCAACTAATGATGTTGAATGTGTCCATGAGTTCAAAATATCATTTATGATGTTTAGAAAAAATTTTAGAAGTTTTGGTCGCTATTAAATGTTCAAAATGAGCAGTTTTACACTTTGACCCCTAAAGTATAGCAAACTTTGGCCTATGATCCAAAGTGGTTCTTATGATGAATGTAAATGAATTCAAAGTGTTATGAGTCTCTAAAATATATAAATTAGTTTTGAGGATAATTAGTTTGAAAATATGGGTTAAAAAGAAAAATTACATTTTGGCTTGTAATCTTTGAGAAATTCCAATTTCGACCCTTTTTGGGGCTTAAGCATAAATATTGTTAACTTGATGAGATTTGTGTGGATGATATCCTATGGAAGTTATATTCATGTGTTTTAGTCGAAAACTTATACTTGTTCATAGTTACGAATTATATATGTTTAATTCTTTATTGATGTTAGTGACGATTATTAGTATGATGCATACTTACGTGTTCAAGTTTCATAATGAACTGCGACATGAATATATCTATGCTTGGATAATGGAGATGCATGATTTATTAAGTTTATGAGCATGAAATATTGAATGATGAATTATGATTATGTGTTCATGCTTGGCATCTCTAAGTAACATGCTAAGATTAAAGGTGACACAAGACACAAGGAAATGATCCTCTAGACTCCCCGAATCAAATGTTATGAGAGGTGATCCAAGGAAGTTGCATACTTATGATGAGAAAGGCAAGAAAGTGATGTATTTTCCTCCTCTATTATCCCATATTAAATCTATCAACGGCTAGTTAGGTTAAGCTCAATCCTAGGCAAGTGGTGAGGTAGAGTTTTGGTGATGAATATAAAATTGCCAGGGAAGGTGAGATGGTTGGTTTGAGGTGGTTACGTAAGAGGATGGTTGTTAAGAAAGGAACTTGAGAGTTCCACTATGAAAAAGTAAATTATCATGGGTTCTCTTGCCTTTCCCATGCAAGCTAAATGTTATACGACTCATCAGGTTTGTTATATCATGCATTCTTTTACCTGTCACTCAATCACATAATTTGAATGCTAAGTCACATAAGAGAGTAAAGTAAAGATGAATATTTGGTGTGCTTACTCACATGATATGGTGTTAGGTGACTTTAACTTCTTAGTTTAACTTATGTTTATATAATTAGCCTTATCTTGTGATTTGGTTTTGAACTTTATAAATCCATGTTGCAAGTATGCTTATGTTATTTACATATGTTACTTGTAACGCCCCAATTTTTACTGCTATGTAAAAATTATCAAAATACCTCTAAGTAATTTTTGCACGTAATTCGAGGCCAAATAATCCTCAATAAAGGAATGTAATATTAGAGAAACGTTATGAGAAATTTGAATAGCAATTCGTGCGAAAGTCGCAAATCTCGATTTTTCTGTACGTGTAAAATGACCAAAATGCCCCTGAGGTCTTTTTTACCTAGAAAGTCAAAGATAACCAATCTAGATTATCTTTGAGGGGTTAGTTTAATAATTGATGGGAATTATATGTGTCTTAGAGGTAAAAATCTTAATTCTCAATTTTTACTGTATGTAAAATTACTATTTTACCCCTACTGTAATTTTACATGAAATTATATAATCTTTGAATTTGGTTTTCACCCAAAAGTTCAAAATGACTATTTCAAGTATGATTTGAGAATGTCCAGTATTTATAGGAATTTTTTACGTGAAATTACCTTTTTACCCTTAATTATGCTAAATGAGTTTATTTATGTAATTAAGGCAATATTAAGCTCTAATTGAACTCAAATTGATTTCATTCATTAACCTTGAGTTAAAAATTAATTATCCAAGGTTAAAAATAATTACTTGAGGTAATTAGAGCCTAAGATTACTAAAGGTAAAATTAAATTACCTTTCCTTAACTACAAAAGCTCATAAAATTAGTGATGTTGAGATCAAAGTTAAGATTACGGTTTAGGTAAAATCTAGTACATTTACATTTTCTTATCCTAAGCTTAAGACTTATGTTACAAATTAATTTTAACTCATATGAGATTAACTTCACTTATTAGTGTATGATTATTCTTTTTACCCTGTCTTAAATTGTCCTAAACACTTAACCTTTTACCATTTTCACTAATCTATCAATTCCTAACCTTTTACCTAAGTAATTACACATCTAATACATATTTTACTACTTGCAAATGATGAGAAATCTGATCATAAAAGGATCTGAAACTAGCGCCCATGATCAGCCCAATTCACTACATTTTAATTGTTTTTCCAACATGAAATCATATCCAACCTTATCACTATTTCTTTAGCTTTCTTTTTCATTATTTTTGGTCATGTTTAATCAAAAGAAAACCCACCCATTTCAGCCATGATGTGATCAGCAACAATGTCTCCCATTAGCATCATATTTTAGTGTTTTCATCCATTATGCATGAACCAAATTATTACAAGAATAAAAGCATTCTTTTTCTATGTTTTCTTTAATTGAAAAATGAAATAAAACCTCCATTTTCCAGCCACAAATGAAGCAGCCATACAGCCCTCCTTGGCCTACAAATACATGCTCTTCCACTACCAAAATACACAGACAAACACTCTTAGCCTTAGCATTTTCTTACTTGATAGTTTTCTTACTCAAAATTTGCTCAAAGTTCTCTAATTCCCTCAATACTTCAAGCTTTCTTCTTCTTCCTCATTCACATCCAAGAGACTCCATTCCCAACCTCTAACCAAGCTCTAAACCTCAAGCATACACATTTCAACCACAAATCAACTCCTAAACACATAAACCTTTCCATTGTCAAACACAAGAACATAACAAAAATTCTTCCACCATTCCATCATCACTTGGCCAAAACTATCATCATCATCTAGAGGGGATTTTTCTTCTCTTTGCTTCTTAAGATATCAAGCTTTAACTTTTGAGAACAAGAAACAACTTGGTAGCGATTTATTTCATGTTCTTTCCCTTTTTCTTTCTTTATATTTTCGGTTTTTATGACTTGATATTGGCCATGGCTTGATAAGGAATCATGGTGGTGGTTGTGAATCCATCATTTAAATGACCTTTAAAGCCCAAGGTTTAATTCTTGATGTAAAAGATTAATAAAGGAATTGCTAAGTCTTGAGTTTTAAGCTTAATAAGACATAAAAATGAACTTTCATCCATATTTATGTTATAAGTTCTTGTACATCACATTTATATTTCAAGCTTTGCATAATCATATTTATATTTCAAGTTATCACTTCAATTCTTGAAGATAATAATATGAACTTGCATATTCATATTTACATTTCAAGTTATCACCTAAATCATAAAGACCTAAGAATGAATTTGCATTTTCATATTTATATTTCTAGCATTGCATCTCATATTTATATTTTCAAGTTATCACCTTATAATGATAATAATAAGGTTACAAGACAAGTTTATGATTCTAGTCATCACTTAAATCCTAAAGTTCAAGAATTACTTCTTTTATCTTAAATGGCAATTTTAATCATGGACACTTCTCATCTATTTATTTTTGGCCCTTATATGATTTTGATTTAAAGCTTGATATATTTTATTTTTAGATATGATCTTGTCTTTAAAGTTGTACAAAGAAATTTTAAAAGACCTAGAAATTGCAAAAGATTAAGAATATGGTTTTTCTCATTATTTTAAATGCTAAAGTTTTAGTATTCTGATCTAATCTTTTAGAACTAGAATGGTTATTGATTAGGATGTTTAGATGAGTTTAAATCACTAATAGTTATTGTAAAAATTGTTTTTAGTGTTTTAGGAAGAACTAGCAACTAAAAAGGATCAAAATTATGTTTTTATGAAGCTTTTAGAATGTTAATTTTTCTGATCACCGTTCAACCCTATTCATTACTGTTCACCATTGTTCATTGATATTCACATACTTCAAAATCACTAATAATTGTTTTAAAAATTGTTTTTAGCATTTTGGGAATGTCTAGTGACTAGGAAGGATCAAAGTTGTGATTTTATGGAGTTTTGAGAGATTAGTTTTTTGATTTTGTTCAAGAGTTGTTCAAGGCTATTCATGTTGTTCACATACTTAAAAACTACTAATATTTGTTGTAAATATTGTTTTTGGTACCATAGATGCATAAAAGGGTAATTACAAGTATTAGTTTGGGCCATTTTGCAAAATGCGAAAAGTTATGTTTTGAACTATCAACTATGTTATTTTAGCCAAATGATTTTATTTAGAGCTACTAATGATGTTGAATGTGTCCATGAGTTCAAAATACCATTTATAAAGTTTAGATAAAGTTTTAGAAATTTCGATTGTTGTTAAATATTAAAAATAAGCGATTCTACACTTTGACCGCTAAAGTATGTTAAAATTTGGTCTATAGCCTTAAAAGATTTTTATGATGAGTTTTAAATGGTTCTAGTGGTTATATGTCTCTTGAAAGTATTGGTTACTACTAGAGATCTATAGTTTGTGAGAATGTGTTAAAAAAGGGTATTTACGTTTTGACCCGTAACCTTTGAGAAATTATGATTTGAACCCTTTAGGGCTTAAGTGTAAATATTGATAATTTGATGAGATGAATATGATTGATTCTTGTTAAGGCTATGTTCATAATTGAAATTTATATGGCTTAGATGCATGTTTATGTAATTTGAATTATGACATGTTATGGTTATGTTAGATTCATTAAAATGCATAAGTGCATGAAGTTTATGAGCATGAAATATTGAAATAATGAGTTATTCATGTTTGCATCTCTATATATCATGCCAAGATTAAAGGCGACATAAAACACATGGAAATGATCCTCTAGACTCCCCAAATTAAAGGTTATGAAAAGTGATCCAAATAGGAAGTGATCCTTTGGACTCCCTGAATTAAAGGTTACGAAAGGTGATCTTAATGCCCCCTATCCCATACGTTAAGAGTCAAGAATTTAACTTATCAAAAGGGATAAGATTACGCTAGTGATGACTAGTGAGGTATGAGCTCATAACCTAGAACTCTCGAGAAAAGAGAGAATATAGGGTGGCCCCCAAGGAAAAAAGAATAAAAAGTTTAAATCACTTATAAGAATGATGATCATGATGTTCTTTATATCATATGCATTGTTTTGTAAATTCTATGATATTTTATATATGATATTGACATGCATTCATGACATTAAGATTCATGCTAAAAGCTACGGGCCTCCGCTAATGGTATTTAGAACTTAATAAATGAACTCTATACATGCTCACCTTTTTATAATGAAACCCAAGGTTCCTGGGGATGATGATGACACACATGGTAGAAGGAGATGACCCTACTGAGATTCTTTTATAAGATTCTCACTCCCTCTTTATTTCTTTCCATCTCATCTTCAGAGGTTGATGGCGACATTCGTGATCTACGTTGATGCACCAGCTTGGGAGATGTATTTTGATCCAGCGAATTGGTCACATTACTTCATGGGTCGTTGTGCTATTCGTGTTTATGTTTTTATGGCTCGTCCTTTTGCGTATCTTGTTGATAGTGTTTGATTCTCTCCTACTACTCCTTTTACGGATGATTTCGCCTTCGAGTGTGCATACCCACAAACTCCACCGTATCGCCTTCCCCGTCCTGATGTATCTGCTGTTCAAAAATTTCCTGAGAACATACTCCGATCGCCACCCCACTCTACTGGCTCATGGTAAGACCTTCGAAGAGTTCACCCTCTCAATACTCTTCCTACAGTTCTGCTCTGATGGATATGGGAAGTGATGATGGTGAAGCGAAGACTATTATGCAGCCCATTTGTAGAGGTGCCACTCGCCCCCATCAAGGCACCCATGTTCACCTGACCGGACGTATGGCTGTACATGATGATCCTAGGCATGCTTAGTGAGAGGAGAGAATTGAGACAATTTGATTTTCCCCGTGTGCTATTTATTTTGGTATTTGTATGTTCTATTGCGCAAAGAGGAATGATTTAATTTTAATATGTATAATTATGAATTTGTGGTATTTATATTGTGGTGATGTATTTGATGTATGATTATGATTTGTCATTACACTTTTCTTATGTATGCGAAATGAACGACATTGACATCTTAGTATGCACGGCTCACATTTTTTTTAAAAAAAAATTTACCCATATTTTCACTAAGGTATTTTAAAAGTTTAAGATTGGAACAAATGAGTAATAACTAATAATTAACTTAAATGCGTCCTAGGTATGTTGAGTTAAATATTAGGGTGTTACATTACTTATGGACTAGAGGCATTGCCATGCACACATGAGATATCTATTGCATTCATGACATTAAGATTCAAGCTAAAAGATATGAGCCTTGGCTAATGGCATTTGGAACTTAATAAGTGAACCTTTTATATGCTTACATTTTCATAATGAAACCCGAAATTCTTGGGGACGATTATGATGACACTTGCATTAGATTAGGGAAGCCTTACTGAGAATCTTGTATAAGTTTCTTATCCCTTTTTCTTTCTTCCGTGTCATCTATAAACAAGGGTGATGGCGTAGCTCATGGATTTCTCTAAGACGCGGACGAGGGAGTTGCACTATGAAAGGGATCAAGAAGGTCGCAATGGGAGTATGGAGATAGTTTCCCTTAGATATTGGCTTTAGGGCGATCATACCCTTTTTATCTGCTCATGCTTTAGTCTCTTGATGGATGTGTATTGATGCCCTCTATGTTTGGAGGACGTCACTATTATGATATAATTCTTGTATGATAATATTGTTTATGTCATGATATTCTATGGTTTATATATATATTGTGATATCGTATGTATTTGTGACTTGTTTTTATCCTTTCTTATTTATAGGTAAGATGAACAGCATTAGTTACTTAGCATGCACAGCTCATGTTTTGTATTTTAAACAAAAAAGAAAATTTGCCCATATTTTCACTAAGGTATTTTTCAAGAGTTTGAATTAAAATCTGGAACAAAAAAGTAATCACTAATAATTAACTTAAATGCGTCCTGGGTGTGTTGAGTTAAATATTAGGGTGTTATACCCTGAGATATCCATCTACTTTCTGATCTTTAATAAATGTACCCGGTCTTGCAAACTGACAACTTGTGTAATACCCTAATTCTCTTTAGAAATTAAATGAGGTTTTGTTAATGAGAATATTTAGATTTTGACAGATGTAAAAATTATGAGAATAATTCAAGGGAGCAAAAAAAAAATATGAGTAGTGTTTTGTGGGCCCCATAGGCCCATCGGGACAGCCGAAACCCTAGAATTGGGCCCTAGAGATGTCCAAATTGAGAAATTATATGATTATGATTAGAAATAGGTAGAAATAAAGATTTTATACCTGAAATTGTTTTTCGGGCAATGTTTGATTATCTGGGTACACTGTTTCACCCATTCGGTGAAATTTCGATGTGCGAATTCTAACACCGAAAACTAGTTGGATCTCTACAAAATAAATGAGCCTATCCCTTTAAGTCAAATGAATGGCTAAGATTCAATCTTGAATTACAAGATTGAATTACAACCATTCATTTTACTTTATTGGCTTTGTAATTATCTAAACATAATATATTTTATTCATTCATTTAATATATGATAAGCTTAATATTTGGCTTCTTTAAGAAGCTATTTTCTCGGCCACAACAAGAAGAAGGCAGTAGCTCACTTTCCTCCATAGCTAAGAGCTTCAACTTGGTTTCGACTCCATATATGTTAGCTTAGAGTTACCAAAACACCTCAACACCTACACATATGACCGATTAGAATCTCAATCACTCACCAAATCTCAACCTTGATCCCTTGTACCTCACTGTTTGGAAAGGGTTTTGGGTGTGTTTTGAGAGCCTTGAAGTGGAGGGCATCATCTTGAAGCATACTAAGGACAAAGACATTACTTGCTTCCAATAGTAGGGCTTTATTTGGTCTTTTCTTTAAAAATTTATATTTCACATCTTTGACCTATTCTCTTTGAAATTTTTTATTGTGGTGGTTAATGATATATGGTTGTTGATGTATGAATTTTGGTGAAGGATTTGGATGAGGTTAGATAAATCATTTTATCAAGAGAATTTTTAGTTAGAGTGCTGGATTTTTGGTTTGCCTGCAGAGAGCAAATTTCATGAATTTATAGACATGTTTGTAGTGACATTCATTGCCTGAAAAAATTATATGTTGGAACTAACATCTTTAAATATCTACAAGAAATTCCTTGAGCATTGGTTTCAAGGAATACTATCTTAAAAAAATCAGAAACCGAAATAGCTCTCATGCTGTTTGGATTTCTAAAACTGAAGCAGGGAAATTGTATGATTTTATTATCATAGTAAATGATCGATTCCTCTTTTGAAATTTTTACAAGAAATTAATGACATGTTGAAGTGTGACTGTCATTTTTATTTTGAGTTGATTCCATCATATTATAAATTTAAAAATTTTGAGAATCTTGTCCTAGGCTGTGAAAAAGTGTTCTCTGACCACTAAACTTGTAAAATTTAATGACATGGTTTTAGAACTCTGATTGTTATGAAAATTCTACAAGATCTTTTAGACATATGAAGGTGTCATAGAGAATTTTCCTGGCTCTTGAATTAGCCATTTGAGGTGGAGATTAATTTTGAATTATAGAGTGATAAATCTGCCTGATTGCTGAAAACTGTAAGAATGTCTTGAACTAATGATAGAATGACTTTAGATGCAAGTATATATCATGTTAATGCATGCTAATTGTTTGAAAGAAATGTTGATGAGATATGGGTGAAACTCCAACATAAAGATATGCCTACCTGTTATATAAGTAGGCCTTTGAAAAGAGGATTACACTGTAATTATTATGATGACAAAGGAAAAGAAAAGAAAAATAACATGACTTTCAGGTGTGCAATTTTTAGCATATGGGGAAAACAGAGACAAGGCTTTTATGGGGTATAGCGGGGAGACAAAAATAAGGACTACCCAGGAAACTTTAGGAGTTAGTAGACGTATCGACTAGGAATAGAACTATTTGTAATTCAGAAATGGAAAAAAATGAAGTCCGATGATCACGATTAAGAATGAGCTCATGTCCCAGCAGTCTATTGTCCTTTGTGGAGTGATTCCCTACAGATATCACTTGATGTGATATTAAGCCTTCCCTATGTTAATGGACAAGAGAATATGGCACTAAATTGAGCTTATTGTTTTGAGATAAAATGCCGATCATCTTTATCAAATCTACAATTATTCCTAGATATGATTCTTGCATAATTTTAATTATGTACCATCGTCAATTATGCTTGCTTAAGCTTGAGGGAGTGCTCTGCTGAGAATTTTACAATATTTTCATCCCTACACTACATGTATTTTATGTTGTATTCAGATTCTAAGGATGCCATCAGTGATAATCTTCCTTGACTCGCCCCAGTGGTAGTGGCATTATAACCCAGCCTTAGACTCCTTATATATTGTGGCATACTCCTGGATCAGAGTGTACATGTTCTTTAGCCGTTTGTTTAGTACTTCTATTTTCTCTGCTGAGTACGACTCGGGTTTTCCTTATATTGACGTGCCTCTTAAAATGGCATACCCTGATGTGTTTGTAGCTCCACTTGCACCACCTATGTCCCCCTAGAGATGATCTTTCATCCTCTTCCTCTAACTCTGATCTACCAGTTGATCCTGATGCCCCAATTGGGGGCAATGCCATTGCACCAATGGCAAATGGTTTTATTTAGGAGACCATGGGACAACTCAGGGGCTCTTAGTATATGTATAGTGGTAGTTTAGGAGTAGGATCCCCCAGACCGTAGTTTGACCCTATTGGATGTTGATGAGATTCATTTTCTGTTTGTATAAAATTTTGCTGGATCTCAACTTTGAGTAGGTCAGACTAGCCGATAGAGGTGTTCTTTTGTGGACTGAGTCCCTGATGTTTAGGGAATGACTAGTTTGTTTTACAGTATTACCTATTGTAAACTTCACAACAATGTCCATATATGTATATATTGACTTTGCAACATATATGTCTACATTATTTTATTTCAATTATTTTTTACTAGTATAGATTGTCAATGTAAGTAATACTTTTCTAATTACTGTGTTGATACTCAAGTAAAATATGGTAATTAGGAGGGTGTTACATTATGGTATCAGAGCCGGACTATCCTATAAGCTTGAGGATTGGACCGACTATGCTATCTTAGAAATTGTCATACATTATGATTTTATATATATGTATGACTGTTGATTTAGAATGTTGTGGGTTACTGCTACACTTAGCTTGGTATTGAGCCTGATCAACTCAATATTTTGTTTGGTGTGATAGGAATCAATGACTTCGAATCAGCAAACTAGGAGTAGAGCGGGAAATGATGCTGATATGATGAATATTTTCCGTGAGATGGCGGCTGCCATGAGGGAACAAGCTACAACTACTACCCGAATGATGGAGCGGCTGAACCGCAACGAAAGGCAAAACCCAGCCGATAACCCTGCAGTGAACGAGGTTGATATGGAGTATCAGAAGTTCATCGATTTAGGAAGGCAAATCCGCCGCCATTTTGAGGGACTGTCAACCCAAGTAAAGTAGAAGAATGGGTTAAGGCCATGGAGAAGATCTTCTCAATTCTCCTGTGTACAGAGATCCAAAAGGTAGCTTTTGCTACCTACATGCTAGAATTAGATGCAGAATTTTGGTGGGTTGCTACCGGGAGATCATTTGAAGCTTCCCAGACAGAAGTTACCCAGAATATTTTTAAGGAAGCTTTTTACCACAAGTATTTCCCTACTTCGGTGAGAAATGCAAAAGAATTGGAGTTCATGGCCCTTAAAGAAGAACCTATGAGTCTAGCAGAGTATACCGCCAAATTTGAAGAGCTGTGCAAGTTTTCTACGATTTACCAGCGTGACCCAGATGAAGCCTAGAAATGCATGAAGTATGAAGGAGGTCTATGAGAAGATATAGAAGTAGCTGTAATCTCTGGGAGATCAGAGACTATCCTACTTTGGTAAATAAATGCCGATGTGCAGAGGAGTCCAAAAGAAGCTGATAAATTTCAAGTATGTCCAAAACAATGCTAGAAGGGGATTACCACTTCAAGGCCCCTAATTCAAGCCTGTCAACCAGCCCCGGAGAAGATTTCTACCCAACAATAATAACAACAACAAAGGGAAACAACTTCAATCTTTAAGACCTGAGGCACGGAGAGGTTGCCCTAAATGTGGGAAGAATCATGGGAATCGGCCTTGCTGGGCAACACAAATTGTTTGCTTTGGATGTCGGAAGCCAGGATACAAAATATTTGAATGCCCTGACAAGAGAGGCTAGCAGTCTGCCTTTAGGCCACAACAACATGGACGCGTTTTTACTATAAGTGCCAAAGAAGCTTCTCAATCTGCCGATCTAATCCGAGGTAAGTGTGAAATAAATGGTAATATCCTGGATGTACTATATGATACGGGCGCTACTCATTCTTTTATATCCCATGAGTGTGTACAGAAATTACAATTATCTGTGTCTGAATTACCTTACAATCTCCATGTGTCCACTCCTAGTACTGGTCTTATTAGAACTTGTTATGCATACGTGAACCTTCCTCTTCAAATAGGTACTAGGGAGTTTACTGCCAATTTAGTTTGTCTTCCTTTATCTGGTTTAGAAGTAATTTTAGGTATAGATTGGCTAGTACCTAATTATGTTCTTTTACACTGTGCAGACAGAACTCCTATACTTCTTTTTGTATTACCTTCAATTCCTGTGATTCATTTTTCTTTTTATTTAGACTTGGTAACATCCAACCCAAATAAAAGAGATCTTTAGGAATATGTTCTTCTCTCAGCTAGTGAAACTGAAGGTGACCACGAATTAAGTAAAATTCCAATGGTGAGATAATATCCAGATGTTTTTCCAAAGGATATTCTCGAATTTCCTCCTGAACGAGAGATTGAATTCTCCATTGAGTTGGTTCTAAGGATGGGTCCTATTTCAATTTCTCCTTATAGAATGTCTCCTTTGGAGTTGAAGGAATTAAAGTCACAAATTGAAGAATTATTAGGGAAGCATTTCATTAGACCAAGTGCCTCCCCGTGGGGGCTCCTGTTCTTCTGGTAAAGAAAAAGGATGGGGGTATGCGTTCCATGGCTCTTGCCATGTCTCAAATAGCCGTGGTAGTTGCGCTGTCTTGGCTCCCCTCGGTTGGGATCCTAGTCTGTCGCCTGGGTGCCATTGGTTCCTAAATACATAGGATAGTAAACACTGAGTTGATCAGGCTCAATATTTCATGTGAAATGAGCTAGTTACCATGGCACACACAAACAAATAGGGGTCATGCATTCCTAACCTTATAGCTTGTTTCTATCAAGCACTACAAATGACATGACTACCGCATTATGCCTATAAGGCATAGTCAGTCCAATCCTCAGGCTCCGTGAGAATCGAACTGCTCTGATACCAAAATGTAACATCCTAATTTTCAACCCAATACTCCTAGAACGTATTCAGGTTTACCATTAGTCTATTACTCTTTTAGTCTCATTTCTTAAAACGTTTCTCTAAAATACTTTAGCGGAAAATATGGGCAAATTTTTTTGAAATATAAATGCAAAGTAAGAGCTACGTATATCACAAACAAGCATTATCATAAAGCATATCACGTACAAAAGAAAGCGCAAGATAAGAACATCAAATAACTGCATAACCTTAGACAATCATGTGCACACCAACAGTGATATTACATTAATATAATAAGTTGCCCACCTATGAAAGGTGGGATGAGTTTGATACATCATAAGTGCAAATACAACTGAAAAGAAAATACAAGGAAATGATAAAGAAAAATTATCCCTACCTTAGTGCACCTAAGATGGATAACCCCTAGAACAAAAGAAGGCTATCATAGTCTACGTGTGGTGTGTGCACTAATACTCCCTAAGAGCCTCTACTACTACGGTCCCGGAAAGGGCGAGACATAACCAACCCACTGATGTATCTCGGTAGGAATGGCCATGTGAAGTGACTGGATGTGATCTCCGTGACGGGGGCACATGGCTGGCCTCCGGGCCAACCTCGGCTGAGTCACGGTCTCCTCACTACCCTCTCTCATGAGCAGGGGAGAGGGGGTAGTGCTTCAATGACTGTGAGTGGGGCACATAGTCTGGGAAGTCACTTATAGCTGAAGTGGTGGTATGGGTACAGAGAATCCTCTGGTTGCGCATTCGGTCGCGCTCAAATACCATGTCATCTCCATAGGGGGATGTGGGGGAAAAGCGATAACTGGGTACTGGGTGTGCAAAGGGGCATCCTATGAATATAAAGACTCTGACGGTGCAACGCCCCTCAAAATAGTAGGACTGGTGCTCCGGATCAAAGTGGACCTCCCACACTGGGGTCGATAAAAACCACAAACATTGCCATCGAAATCTGAAGACGTGATGGAAAGGAAAGAGGGAAAGAGAGAGAGTGAGAACCTTACTAAAGAATCTCAGTAGGGAACCTCCTATCTAAGTGACATCGTCAATGTCCCCATGCTTTAGGCCATACCTCACCATGCCTTTGAATGACCATTTGAAGAAGATATTTCCCTTCCTTCCTTCCTCAAAATTCAGCCACCACTCCCTCCTTGCACCCTTGGCTTTGTTTTTCTATAAATACCATGTCTAGATAGACTTGGTTCCACTTTGGTTCATTTGCTAAGTTTGGCTTCAAAAGTAGTTCTAAGTTCTTTCTTTTTTTCTCAAGAGTTTAAGAGTTCTTTCATCTTCTTCTTCTTCTTCTTACTCACCAAGAACCACCACTTCTCAACCATACACAACCTTTTAAACACTTAGCCTTACCTTTCTAAGGATCAAGTTCAAGAACCATAACTTTCTTCCTTTCTTTTTCCTCCTTGGCCAAAAATATCATTAAGCTTCAAGGGAGGATTTTTCTTTCATTCTCCTCTCAAGACCAAGCCTTGTTCATCCTCCAAGAGACATACCTTTGGTAGGGATTTGTTTTATTAAATTTCTTTATCCTTTAAAGTCTTGTTTAAAATGAGTTTTGTTGTTTCTCTTGGCTTCTTGGAACTTCTTTTCCTCTCTTTATGTTTCGGCCTTGGAGCCTTTCCTCAAAGAAAAATATTGGCTTGATGATGAGGGTTCAAGGGGTTGATCATGAGAATCACTACTTGTGTAACCTCTAAAGCTTGAAAACTTGGTTTTTGAACCAAGAAGCATTTCGATTTTTCCTTTCCTTTTCTTTGGCCCTAGCTTTGGTTTTTAAAACTTGTTTTGGTTGGAAAATGACTCAAGGATGAGAGCACTTGATGTTGATGTTGATGTATCATCAAGATCATGGCCTCTAGAGTTTCAAAGTTTCATCTTTTCTCCTTCATGGTTTCGGCCATGGTTTCCTTTTCTTTGATATTTTGGTTTTGTCACTAAAGATATGGTGAGATGGTTTCTAAAACTCAAAACTTGGTTTTCTAACTTGATCCATATTCGGTTCTTTAAATAATATTAATGTTTAATTTGTTTCTTTATGTCCATTTCCTTGAGCTTGATGATGATGTTCAAACCACAAGGTTTCGTTGTAACCTTGGTACAAGAACTCTAAAGTTTGCTTTACCTTGTTAAGATAAGTTGGGGTTGAGGTTTATGCTCCTTTAAAGTCTTGAATGAGCTCTAGCAAGATATAAAGTGAACTTGCATATTTATATTTCAAGCCTTGCATATTTATATTCCAAGTCTTGCATATTTATATTTCAAGCTCTTGCATCTCATATTTACTTTCCTATGTCATAACTAAACTCTAAAGATTAAAGAAAAGGACTTGCATTATCACGTTTAAGTTTCAAGCCTTGCATTGCACGTTTATATTTCAAGTCATCACTTAAAGAACTTAAAGATTTAAAACGAGAGCTTGCATATCACCTAATTAATCTTGAAGCCTTTCTATTTCGGCCTTAAAGTTGATTGTTGCTGGGCCTAGAGCACTAAAATAAAGAATTGAACTCGCATATTTACTTTGAGCCTTGCACATTTAATTTCAAGTTCTTGCATTTCATATTTACTTTGAAGCTCTCACTTTACCTTATAATGAAGAATAAAATGGAATGCATAGCACGTTTATATTTTTGTCATCACTTAAGGAACCTAGAGCTCAAAGACTTGCCCTTTTTATCTCAAGATAAAGGTGGTTGTGGAAACATCCTCATGGATGCATATTTAGGCCATGTGATGATGATAAGCTTGGTGTGAGTTTCATCTAGTCACAAGAGCCAACAACCTACATTCTAAGATTTTCTTTAAACCTCAAGAGTTTCATAAAATTATTACCAATGAGATTTATGAATTAAACCCCTCCTAGGAATGTTTTAAACTAGCTACTGCCCTATGGCCATTCTTAGTCCCTTTTGTGAAATAAAATGGTTTTCAAAGATTTTTAGAAATCCTAAAACGATTCCAAGAGAAACTAGCAATTTATATGTCTTGAAAATGTGAGATTATGTGCTCTATGGAATCTATACTTTTCGATTCTGCCATGACATGTTTGCTGCTGTATGATGATGTTTTGACATGTTAGAATGTGTAAAAATTATATGTGTTGAGGTAGGAAGCTTTCTATGCATGTTAGGGAAGAAACTAGCTTTATAGAAAAACTGTAAAGTTGAGTTCTAGCATAGTTTTGACCCATAAATTCGTAGTCTTTTCCAAAACTGTTTTAGTATGTTAACCTTCAGTTTAGGATTGTTTAAATATGAAAAACTTGGTAACATTTGATGTAGGATTGATTTTTAGAGCCTATAGGGAAACTAGCAACTAGAAAACCATAAAAATGCAATTCTAGAACTCTTAGAACATTTAATTTTCTAATTCTGTACAGCACCCTTATAATGTAGTAAACATGATTTATAATTTGTTCCAAGGCATAGGGATACTTCATAATTGGTTTAGATCTAATTTATAGCGCCTTAGGCGAAGATGGAACCAAGAAAGGGTCTAAAACGTAAGTTCTAGAACCCCGTAATCTTAAAGATGTAATTCTGCCCTTAGAGTATGATGCTGCCCAGATTTACTAATGAACTTAAATGCTAGTAAGAATTATTAGTTGTGAATCATTAGGTGCATAAGAGGTTAATAGAGAATGATAGAACAATTACATCTCAAGTTTAAGGCTCGTAAGGGTCAAAGCATAAAATACCACAAGTTCAAGGATATAATGAGCTTTTATGTTACACGAAGATGTATGTTTAATTATGAGAATGACTTGAGCATAGCATATGCATTAGCTAAGCCCGGTCCTTGATTCTGGCGGAGCATGCTATCTTTTAAGAATGTTAAAGCAATGATGTAATGACGTATATGCTATGATGAGTTTGACTATATGATTTGATGTCTTACGGCGGTGTTGAATGGCTATGCATGCTCTATATATTTCGTGGCATAAAGTAAGTTTGAAGGAAATCCGGTGTACGCCGTTACACTGCCGAATTTCCCATCAAACTTGAGGATTTGAGAAAAGTTTGCGAAAACTCCTGGGTGACACCGGTTCGGCCGAGCACCCCCAGAACAGATGTGATATAACACTGAGACACATTTCTCCCACTACGGTGGGGAGGAAACAAATCCATGAGGGTATTGACATTGAGCTTGCCAAAGCGGATAATTCACTGTGTACTAGATACCAGTATAGCATTTCAAAGAAGGAAATGATCCTAAGATAGGTGATCCAAGAAAGTTACGTATACCCCCTCTATTAGCCCATATTAAATCTAGTGACGACTAGTTAGGATTGAGCTCATTTCTAGGCGATAGGTGAGATGTAGTTTGGTGACCAGATTATCGCCGGGCTGGTGAGTTGGTTGGATTTTTGGTGGATATGTTAAGAGGGTGGTCTTCAAGAAAAAGAACTTAAGAGTTTGACTTATGAGAAAAATGTCACATGAAAAGTACTATGCCTTTTTATGCCATGTATATGATTTATGTTTCCTTATGATGTGCCCAAGTATTACGATTTTCATGTTAAAGTGCATATGGTACTGCCATGCATTCATCTAATATCTGTTGCATTCATTACATTAAGACTCATACTAAAAGACACCCACTTCGGATAAATAGATTTGAAAAGTCTAAAACTAATCCTTATGCCTATACACCTTTTTCATAATTAAAACCGAGGTGGCTGGGGACGATGATGTTAACACTTGTGTTAGAGTCAGGAATCCCTACTGAGAATCTTGAATGAGTTTCTCATCCCTCTCTTTTCTTCTGTGCCGTCTTTAGATGAGGATTACAACAAGGTTCGTGACTTCTTCTAAGGCTCGTGCTCAAGGATCATGCTAGCAAATGAAGTAAGGGGTCGCCGCGGAAGCGTAGATAGTTTAGCTTTTGGATTGATACTCATCAAACCTCATAGGTGAATAAGGATCACTTCATATATATAGGCATGTTTTGATGTAAATAATGGTACAATGATGCTAGTAATTTATGTATTTATGAAGGAGTGATGATATTATGATTGTTATGTATGATACTATGTTTCATGATTATGAATGGTGTGATTACTTTTCTTGCACGATATGGTTATGACAAACGTTAGGTTAGCGCGCGGCTCGCGTTTTGTTTTTCAAGTTTCAAAAAAGAAAAATTTATTTGTATCTTCCGCTAAGTATTTTAATGAAAGGTTTTAAAGAATGAGACTAAAAGAGTAATAAACTAATGATTAATCTAAACATGTTCTAGAGTATTGGGTTAAAAATTAGGATGTTACACATCTGCCCCATGTCTAGGTCAATGACGTCTTTCCCCTCCATAAGACATAGTTAGTCTGTGTTATGCTTGAGAAGAATCTAACAATTCTTTAGACTCAATAGTATTTTCCTTTGAGCTGCTCTCAATCTCTATCATTATTCTTTTCTTTTTCCTGTCCCTTTCCTTTGCATCTTATACAGCAAAGTTGAGCAAAGCATCTTTTATTCTTTGGCTTTTCCTTTTTCCATGAGTTGAGGCAATCCCTGTTGGTCTTCTTCGAGTCCTGAACAAGTTGAAAGAGTACACAATACTTTCCATAAACTCATACCATTCATTTTGAAGAGAGTATTCATGTGTTCAAGGATTTTTGTCATTAGAACCCTATATGGAACAACAGTAATTCGTTTCTTCTCTAGAGAAATTGCATTCAGTATATAATCAAAGATTAATTTGGGAAAGTTTACCTTCCTTCTTGACAACATACAGAATAATAACATGTAGTTTATTCCTACTAGTAAATTTGTGCTTCCCAATCATGGAAGAAGAGTGAATTAAATGATAACCACTGCAATGCTAAGCACTAGGGTGTGGTAAGTCTTCACTATCATTTAATTCACTCTTCTTCCATGATTGGGAAGCACAAATTTACTAGTAGGAATAAACTACATGTTATTATTCTGTATGTTGTCAAGAAGGAAGGTAAACTTTCCCAAATTAATCTTTGATTATATACTGAATGCAATTTCTCTAGAGAAGAAACGAATTACTGTTGTTCCATATAGGGTTCTAATGACAAAAATCCTTGAACACATGAATACCCTCTTCAAAATGAATGGTATGAGTTTATGGAAAGTATTGTGTACTCTTTCAACTTGTTCAGGACTCGAAGAAGACCAACAGGGACTGCCTCAACTCATGGAAAAAGGAAAAGCCAAAGAATAAAAGATGCTTTGCTCAACTTTGCTGTATAAGATGCAAAGGAAAGGGACAGGAAAAAGAAAAGAACAATGATAGAAATTGAGAGCAGCTCAAAGGAAAATACTATTGAGTCTAAAGAATTTTTAGATTCTTCTCAAGCATAACTAACTATGTCTTATGGAGGGGAAAGACGTCATCGACCTAGACATGGGGCAGATGTGTAACATCCTAATTTTTAACCCAATACTCTAGAACGTACTTAGGTTAATCACTAGTTTGTTACTTCATAGTTCTCAATCTTTCTTAGAAATACTTAGCGGAAAATACGGGTAAATTTTTTTTTTAAATATAAAGTGAGAGTCGCGTGATGCGATATATCATATAACGAACAAAACATACATCTCATAACGTCATAGCATAAGGCACATAAAGGCACATCATGGGAAAACACTGAATATCATCTTATATTTATATAACTTGTCCACTTATAAGTGTGGGACTTAATTTAGTACAAGGGAAATACATGAAAGGAAGTACAATATAAACATAAACACGATCTACTCCCCTACCCGAGTGCATCTAATGGAATAACCTCTAAACAAAAGAAGGTTTATCCCTATCTAAATGGTGTGTGCTCTAACCGGGTACTCCATCGGTCGATTGTCACCTCCTACTGACGTCCGTCTCGCGAACGAGGCAAGTATCCGGGAAACTGGGCAAGCTCCTCGGGCGTAAAGAGGCGGAACGGGGATCGAGCGTGACCCCCGCGGTGTGGCCGCATCTCCGGTCGTCGTGCAAGCCGTGGCTGAGTCACGGTGTCCTCACTGCCCTCCGTCAACAGTGGGGGAGAGGGGGCAGAGCTCTCGCTATACGGATGGGTAGGCGGGTCCTCGGACGGGTCGGTCCCCGAGAAGTAGGTCCGGGGCACGTAATCGGGATAGTCTCGCATGGCTAAGGCGGCGGTGTGCATGCGGAGCACTCTCTCGTCATGCATGCGTGTGCGCTCAAAAACCCGCTCGTCGCCGCCATAGGGTGCAGTCGGAGAGAAGCGATGGGTGTGCACGGGATGAGCGAAGGGGCGTCCTACGAACATGAAAACCCGCACCGTGCACTGTCCCTCGAAATGGTATGACCCGTGAGTCGAGTCATAGTGCACCTCCCATGTCGGGGTGTCCACGAACACAACGAACGTTGCCATCTGAAGACGTGACGGAAAGAAAGAGATAGAGGGAGTGAGAATCTTGCTAAAGAATCTCAGTAGGGCCTCCTACTACCTAGGTGTCATCATCTACGTCCTCTGGAACCTTGGGTTTAATTATACAAAATGACTGAGCATGTATTAAGTTCATTTTAAACTTTAAGATATACTTTAGCCAAGGTCCATTCATTTTAGGATGATCTTAATGTCATGAATGCAACATAATAGAAGATGTATGCATGGCACTATCTAATGCACATACATAAAACATAACATCAAGCATCATCATACTTAGTGGCATAAAGTGGCAATAGAAACATTCATATGGGACAAACTTAGTGACATAATCATAATCATGAAACTTCTCTTCCTCATGGGCCACCCTAAAGACAATCGAACTGGGGGTGCTCGGTCAAACCGGTGTCACCCAGAACGTGTCACATTTCTAGGTTATGAGCTCATACCTTAACTAGTTGTCACTAGTTCTTACTTACCACTTAACGATAAGCGTATCATAAATCATAAATCCCGACTATCTGAGTATGGGTTAGGGGGCAAACCTCTTAGGGGTGCTCGGCCGAACCGGTGTCACCTAAGAGTATAAAATGGTACCGATGTCACATGAGTTCTATGGAGGTGCTCGGCTGAACCGGTGTCATCCTAGAACTCATCTTAGTACCTTAATTTTCAAAAATCTCTTTAAGTCCCCAAATTGCTTTGAATTGGCAAGCACGATGGCATTACGCCGAATTCCTTCCAAATTTGCTTTATGCCACATAAACATATATCCTCATGAATTCCTCATATGAATAACATCATCATCTCTTTTATAACACATGCGTCATCATAGAACATTCAACCGTTTATCCTTACGGTAGCTTATGCTTTGACCCTTACGGGTCTTAATCATGAGATATGGTTCTCTAACATCCATCGCTCATATTTTATGCACCTACGGGCTCATAGTTAAACATCATTCATCATCCTCATATTCACACTTAAATCTGAATAGCATAGGGCAGAATTCCTAACTTGTGATTACGGGGTTTTAGAACTTACGTTTTAGACCCTTTCTTAGTTCCGTCTTCGCCTAAGGCGCTATGAATTAAATCTAAATCAATTATGAGGCATTCCTATGCTTAAGGACTAAATATTAATCATGTTTATCATGTTGTAAGGGTGCTGGACAGAATCCAGAAAAAATAAATGTTCTAAGAGTTCTAAACTTGCACTTTTACGGTTTTCTAGTTACTAGTTTCCCCATAGGTGCTAGAATTCGATTCTAATCCAAATGTTACCAAGTTTTTCATGTCTAAACGATCCTAATCTGATTATGCTCCCATTAAAATAGTTTGGATAAGTTCCATAAACAAATGGGTCAAAACTATGTTAAATTCTAGCTTTACGGTATTTCTAGTTAGCTAGTTTCTTACCTATTATGCATAGAATCATTTCTACATCATCGTATGATAGTTTCACACATTCTAACACATCATAACATCATCATACAGCATCACACTCATCATATCATAACCAAAAACATTTAGCTTTAGTAAAGGATTTAAATTGACATTTCTAGGTACATAAGTTAACTAGTTTCTCTTGGAATCAATTTAGAATTTCTAAAACTCTTTGCAAATCATTTTAATTCATTAGGAGGCTAAGAGGAGCCTTAGGTCAGTGACCAAAATATATTTCATCTTCTAAAAGGGAATAAAGTCATAACTCTTGATAACATACCCTTGAAAAGGTTTGTAAAGCTTTTAAGAAAAACTTAGAACATAGACTATCGGTCCTTGTGGCTAGATGAAATCTTATTGCAAGTCCATCATCACTACTTGGCCGAAAACATGCATTCAAAGAATGGTTTCACATTAAACTTTAACTTGGAATGAAATGGGCAAGTCTTTGAGCTCTAGGTTCTTAAGTTACGACATAAAATAAACGTGCTCATGCTTTTCATTTTTAATCTTGGTTACAAAATAAAGTGATGACATAAATTAAATATGCAAGACATAAACTTAAACGTGCAAGCTTGAAAGTAAATATGCGAGGCATAAACTTTAAACGTACAAGCTTGAAAGTAAAGATGCAAGGTTCAATTCTTTATTTTAGTGCTCTTGGCCCAACAACAATCGACTTTAAGGCCAAAATAGATAGGCATTCGAGAAATTAATTAGGTGAAGATGCAAGTTCAATTCTTTATTTTAGTGCTCTAGGCCCAACAACAATCAACTTTAAGGCCGAAATAGAAAGGCTTTGAGAATTAAATTAAGTGATGATACAAGTTCCTTTTTAATCTTTATGTTCTTAGGTGATAGCTTGAAAGTAAAGATGCATAGCAAGAATGTAAATATAAATGCAAGCATAAAATAAATTATGCAAGTTCATTTTATCTTTCTAGAGCTCTTAACAAGACTTTAAAGGAACATAAACCTCAACCCAAACTCATTAAACCAAGATATGATATAGTCTAGAGTTCTTAGAACTCAACATAATATTTTTAGGAATCAAACCATGAAACTTAGAAAAAGAAAGGAAAAGGGTTGAAACTTCAAAAGGAAAAAGGAACATTTTAAAACTCTAGGGTCCATGATCTTGATGATATAATAACACCAACATCATGAGACCTCATCATTGGGTCCTTAAAACCATTTTGAATCACCATCAAAACTAAAGTTCTCAAGAGTTCAAGAAAGGAAAAACTAGAAACTTTTTTTACTCAAGAACAAAGATCAAGCTCTAGAGTTTGTTTCAAGTGATGAACATCATCATGAAACTTTCATCATCAAGCTCTCATTTCTTTGAACCTCAAGGCCCATGGCCGAAAATGAGAAAGAAAAAGGAGAAGAAAAGAAGTTCTAAAAAGAATCAAGAGAAACTATAAACATAAAGCTTAGAACAAGAACTTTAAAGAAAGGAATACTTGAAAGAAAATCCCTACTTGATGTGATGAACTTGAAGATGGAAGAAGAAGATGAAGATGATGAAGAACTCCAAGAACTTGAAGAACACAAGAGCTTTGAGAGAAAAAGAAAAGCTTTGAATGTTCCTAAACTTAGCAAATGATCTAAAAGTGGTGCAAGCTCCTCAAGGCATTCTATTTATAGAGAAATGAAACAAATGAAGGGAGCTCATGGAGGAGGATGGCTTCGGCCATATGTGCAGATTGGAGGGCATCCTATGAGTTCCATGAGGAGAGATAATGTGGTCTTGAGGCATGGTGAGGTATGGTTCAAAGCATGGTGAGGTATGGTTCAAGGTATCGCCTCAAGCATGGTTCTTTGAGTGAGAAACAATTCAACATGTATGGTAATTGGGGGAGAGGTGGCCGAAACTTCATCAGCTATGGGGGAGGGTTCTTTGCATTTTAATTGTGGTTTAGAGTTTTGTTTAGGTGTATCTTTGATTATGCTTAAGATTAGGAATTTGTAAGAAAGTGTTTAGGTAAGGAAAATGGATAATTAGGGTGGTCTAGACATAATTAAGGAGTGGTCTTGCATCATTAGTGAGTTAGATCCTCAATTTAGAGTCTAAACAACTCTAGACACATTTCCTTGATTTAAGGAATTGGAGAGAGAAAACACTATTCAAGATTCCAAGACTAGGAATCTTGAGTTCTAAAAAGGGATTTAAGTTTAATCTAAGCAATTTTAGGTTCTAATTAACTTTAATAAATTATTTTGACTCTATATTAATTAGGGAAATTAATAAATCTTCGTTTAGAGCCTAATATTGCTTAGGTTTGCTTAATTACGTCATTAAGCTCAAAAACACTATTCTAGGGGCAAAATCGTAATTTTACACTAAAACTGCCCGGGACCACCGGGACTTGAACAGAGACCTCTAGACACATGAAAACATGTTTTTAAACCTCTGGGGAAAGTTTCGGGCTCAAACGGCACCTTTACCCGTGTAAAACGCTATAGGGGTATTTTGGTCATTTTGACTAAATCATGAAAATGAAATTTTCACTTCCGAAAGCATTCAAAGGCCATTCAATCCCCTTCAAACATTGAGTTGACCCTTGAGGATGACGAGTTAGTTTACCTCGGTCGAATTGAGAAATGACCTTAGGGGCATTTTGGTCATTTCCCTCGGACAGAAAAATCGGGGTGTTTCAAGATGAGGAAGAGTAGTAATCTTCTTTCAACTTTGAACCCTCAGGATCTCATATACAAGGATCATCTTCTTCATCTAAGTCTTCAAGTTTTGAGTCAAACACTTCAAAACATGAACATACAAGCATAGTCCTTACTCTGAATGTATCTCTAGCTACAAACTCTATTTCTGATTCCTTGAAGGAACCAACTCCTCCTCCCGCTCCAACTGTCTCTAAGTCGTCTCAAGCTCAAAACGTTGATCCTTCATCAAGCTAACCTCGACTAACAACATAGCCCAGCATCATGGAAGAACAAGCACTATTGCGTGACCTATCCCTTACAATAACAGGTTGGACAAGGCAAAAGCTATGTCTACTGTGCAGAATGCTCAACTTCAACGTCAAGATGAACTCCTAACTCAGATTCTTCAAACTTCTCAGGACATTCTTCATGAAATCAAGCTTCGAGGCTAAAGATGGTGTTTCTAGTTCTAGGCACACCTGCTTTTTGATAATGTCAAAAAGGGAAGAAGAAAAGACTTGAAGAAAATCAATCAAATGCTACAGAATTCAAGGGGAGCCTATGTTGAGGGGGAGCTCAGAGAACTTTTTTTAAACATACATTTTCTTTTTATTTTTTTATTGATAGTTAGTTCATTTTGTTTTATACAATTCTTTATTTCTGTTTATATATCTTTCTAATATGCTTGTTTCAAATGCTTTTCTATCTTAAGCTTTGTTCATGTTAAGCTCATATATGTGTGTGTGTGTGTGTGTGTATGTGTGTGTGTGTGTGTGTTGATTAAGCTCTAATACATATCGATGCTTTTTTATGCTCAACTAATCATACATCATACTGATAGATGTTTGCTTTTATCTCTTATACGTGTGTTCTGTCCTGTTAAATTACCAACATGTAAAGGTACTTAGCTCACGTGTTTTTATGATTATCTCCAGCAAGTATCTTTGAAAGCACAAGTTCTTTATTGCTCTGATACTCGTATTAATCTATTAAGGCTCGATGTGTATAATATGCTTGAAAGTTTTTTTTAGCTCTTATAAAACACATTATCTTTGACACACATATGAGATGTCTTCCAAAAAGGCTATGTATGACTTGATCAAAATATAGTTGTGTATCATTTCTAGCACATCTTCAGAAACCCATTCTTACATGTTTTGATACAACTAAGATCAGTTAACTAGCTTTAGAACTCTCTGGAAGTGGGCTATGCATATATGTCACAAAATATGTTATTTTATGTTCCATATATGTATCAATGGGCAATTTTTTTTTTAAGAGCATATGTTTTTGTTTTTACAAATGATCATTCATGCTCTGATACTTATGAGAGAAGTTTTACAGCTCATAACAAAAGGATCATCTATGCTTTACATATTCTGGGATTGATCCCTAATGAGCTTCAGAAACCTCACATATTAATATGTTGATAAATTTATATTAAGGTTTCTCTAAGCTTTAGAAACTACATAAGCATCAATATGCTTTTCTCAAAAAATCATGCATGCTCTATTAAGTTTATCATATATCCTTGAGCTTTTATTTCAAAAATCATTTGGATAAAGAAATGCTGAATACGAATTTAATCAAGATAAAATGTCACAAGTATTTCTTATTAGTTATTCAAGCACATGGATCTTCAGAAAGTTTTTTTTATGACTCAAAATCAAGCTACTTATATAATCAAGGCTTAAACACTTTTCTCTTTAACATACTATTCTGATACTCTTCAAAAAGTACATTAAGCCTATCCAAAGCTTCAAGAAAAATAACAATAGCTATGATTCAAGTGACTTAAGGCCAAAACTATTTTTGTATGATCCATATCATACCTTAAGAAAAGAACTTCTTGAAAATCATTCTTTGTGTATGTTGAAAGAATATGAATTATCATTGTATTTTCAATATTATCTTTCAATATCTCTTCAAAAGATTTTCTTCAAATTGGTTTGTCATCATCAAAAAAGGGGGAGATTGTTAGCTCTAGAACCCTTCCAAGAAGTGTTGATATTTTTGAATGACAACAAAGCTAATTTGAAGAAAATGCTTTGAAGAACAACTAATGGTTATCTTGAGTTTCTTGTAAGATTAAACAGGTTCTATCCTTTAGCAAGAGCAAGGCTTACTCAAATAAGGATATATTTTACTTTGCATGTGTAAACATGTTTCATCTCATGTTAAGAGATATGAACTGAAAAGTAAGTAAAATTATACCCTTACTCAAACGTGAAATAGCTAACAATTGGAAGAACAGATCAACGATACAGGAAACCAAGATTAGAGACTTCGAAAAGCAGTACTGGATATTAGAAAATATGCTCACTATGAAGATATCAAGCAAACTCTGAGAACCAGGTGTTATAATATCTTCAATCAGCTCAATCGCAATCCTTCATCATCATAAAACTTGGATTAAAGACCTAAGATCAAAGAACCACCAAGGATTTGATACCTTAAGTCAGAAAGCTCACTTCACTACGGAGCACTAAATGTTACTAGAAAAATAAGGGAAATTTGAATTTTAAAATTCAAATTTAAAGTCAAACCTAGTGTCAAAACTAGTGTGTTATTTCTTTTGCCAACTGGATCAACTTTCCTTAGCTTCTAGAAGAAAGAGTTTAGAAACCACGTTTAGAAAGTAATAGTAGTTTCTGAAAGGACATTAGAAACCACAATGCCACAATGGACTTCTGCAATAGATCTGACAATCTGTCAACCTATTCTTCTAGATTGCTTTTCCAAGACAAAAATGGATAATCAATACGTGTCACTTGAAGATCTGATCAACGGCAACAATCACAAGGAAGATCTTCTATAAATAAAAGATGCTGTGCTTAAACATGAAGTAAGAGACTCTACACAAGAAGAGAAAACTCTGTTGAAATCTCTCCTAACCTCTAGTAGGGTTCATATCATTATGTAATCAAATTCCTTACTTGTAAAAACCTTCCTTACTTGTAAAAACCTTCTTTCTATGTTCTTAATAGATATATGCTCTTCTTAGGAAGAAATGATAGAAAGAAGACATTCAAGCTTTCCTAGGTTTTTCATGTATATGTTAAAAAAACTTGAGTATAGGTTAGTTTGAGTGGCAACCCAAATGCAAAACTTTTGTATCCTCGATCCAGTAGTGATCGATGTGAGATAGCTTGGAGAGGCTAATGTAAAACTACTTACAATGCAATAGTGAGATGTTCTTATTGGTCACGATTTAGCTTGGAGAGGCTAGTTAAATACTACTTTCAATAGGACAGTAACAGTGGTTTACTTGTCATAGGTTCAGCTTGGAGAGGCTAATGAATAACTACTTGGTTCAATTTGGAAAGGCTGGTGAATAACTACTCAGGGTTGTGACAGTAGAGGTTATCTACTGGTCACAGGTGTTAGCTTGGAAAGGTTAATAGAAGACTACTCAATTCAGTTTGGAGAAGTTGGTGAATAACTACTTGGTTCAGCTTGGAGAGGTTGGTGAATCACTACTCAATTTGTGACAGTAGGAGTTGTCTGCTAGTCACAAATAAGAGGTTAGGAAGGCTAATATAAATACTATCATGTTTTCTTTCTCAAGTTTAGAAAGATACTTTTAGTGAAACCTTGTATTTGTTGAGTACTGGATGTAGGCAGTTTTGGCCGAACCAATATAAAATCTTTTGTGTCTCATCTTCTTCTCACTGTTCTCTTTTATCTTTTTATCTGTTGCTCTTTAGAGTTTAGTATCTGCTGGTTTAAGTCTATAATCATTCTGTTATGTATTGCAGTTGAACTTATGCATATATAAGGTTTTATGCTCTCACGTTGCTTTAGATATCTACTTTCTGAAACTACTAACTGCATTTCTGCTGCACTTCAAGTTGCATATTTGATAGTATCTCTGTTAAAAGTTTCAGATATGTAAAAAGAAGTAAAGCACAATTCAACCTCCCCTTCTCATGCACAATACATTCTAGTTCTCACTCCCTTTAACATATCTCCTAGAACTTTATTTTCGGAAACTGCTTTCAAGTTAGAAACTCCTTTGTAGTTTCTGTATTCATGATATCCTTTAGTTTCTCTTTTATCTTCAGACTACTCTTCTTCATGTTCAGAAAGATCACTTTCTATTGGCTTTGGAGTCTTGAGAAAGCTTTCTGAAGTATATGTTATGGAGTTTACTTTCTGAAGGTTGGGCTTTCATCAGCTTGCTTTTTGAAGAATATTTGAGATTCAATTTCTCTAGATTTTCATTCAGCTCTTTGCGATCATTAGCAAGGTCCTTCTTGAGCTCCTTATACTCGATGTGAATCATCTCTTCAACGCATAGCATTCTTTTGTTATAAACTCTATAAGCTTTAGAAAGTGAAGAGTAACCTAAGAAAATTCCATCATCAGATTTTGGATCAAACTTTGCGATTTGTCCTTAGTGTTAAGAATAAAATAGGATAAGTCAAAGATGTGAAAATATGATATATCCGGTGTTTTGCCTTTCTAAAGCTCATATGGAATCCTCTTGAAGATTGGCATCAGAAAGATTCTATTTACGATATAGCAAGAGGTATTTACAGCCTCTGCCCAAAGCCTTTTGATAAACCACTTTCTAAAAGCATTGTCCTGGTCATTTCCTGCAAGCTTCTATTTTTCCTTTTGGCAACTCCATTTAATTAGGGAGTTCTTGGTGCAGAAAACTCATACAGGATGCCATATTTTTCACAAAACTCTTCAAAAACATTATTTTCAAATTCTCCTCCATGATTAGATCGAGTAGAGGTGATTTGAGAATCTTTTTCATTACAAACATGTTTTGTAAACACTTTGAATCTTTCAACCCCCTCATCCTTAGAAGCTAGAAAGATGACCCATGTAAATCTTGAGCAGTCATCCACAATGACAAGGCAATATCTTTTCCCAACAAGACTTGTAGTCTTGGTTAGTCCAAAGAGATCCATATGTAAAAGCTTAAGTGGCCTGGTAGTTGAAACCACATTCTTGTGGAAAGAATCCTTGGTTTGCTTGCATTTTTCACAGAAATCACAAGTTGAGTCCTTATCACATATGATCTTTGGTGGGCTATTAACTAGCTCTTTCTAAGACAACTCAGAAATAAGCTTCATATGAGCATGCTGAAGCTTCTTATGCCACAACCACTTATCATCCATGAAGGATGCGAGACACTTTATATCTTGATCTAACAGATCATCCAAGAATAACACATAGGTGTTATCATGCCATTTGCCAGATAAGATGACTTATCTCAAAGTGGGATTAACTATCTTATATGCATGAGAATTGAATAAAACATTAAAGCCTTAGTCACTGAACTGGCTTATACTTAATAGATTGTGAGCCATACCATCAACAAATAACATATCAGAAATTTGGTAGGAGCCCTCCTTATCGATATTTCTAATGCCTATGACCTTGGACTTACCTCCATTTGCAAACTTTACTGATCCAGAACATTTGGGCTTCAGGTTTTTGAACCATCTTTTGGATCTAGACATGTGTCTGGAGCATCCACAGTCCATGTACCGTTTGTTGTCAGGTTCCATGTGCATTCTCAAGTAAACCTGTAACAAACACAATTTCTAATTTAGGTACCCGACTTTTTTAGGTCCTTTTGGGTTAGTCTTTTGTAGAGAAGGTTTTCCAACCCTTTTGACAATCTTCTTTCTCATTAAGCACTTATCAGGTGGGTGCCCTTTCTTAAAATAGAAAGTACAAGAAGCCTTGTTTTTTATTTTCCTAAACTAAGTTGGCTTTCCTTTCTCATCAATTTTCTCTTCATATCCTAACTCGGTCTTTTGAAAATATGGCTTCTGACCTCCAAGCATTAGATCAAGGTTCTTTGCTCCATTTACCATTTTTTCAAGCTCTGATTTAAGAAACTTTGTAATTTTCTCTAGCTCAGAAATGACTTTTTGAATGTTTTTATTTTACTTGAGACGTTAGATTCTAAGGCATTGGATTTTGCATTTAAAACTTTGATTTCTCCTTTTAATTCTTCTTTTTCAAGCCATAGATTCTCAGCTTCTGTTTTGGCCATTTCAAGTTCTAAAACAATGTTTTGATGTTTCCTTTTCAGGTTGAAATAGTAAAAAGAAAGAGTTTGAGAGTCCTCAAGCAACACTTCATACAAAGCTAAGAGTTCATTATAAGAAAGGTTAAAGTCAAAGTTATTTACCTTAGATTCACTTTTCGATGTATTGCTTGCCATAAAGCATAGGTTTGCAACATCTAGCTCCTCCTGATCTTCTGATCCGTCCTTCTCTTCTTCTAATTCACTCCAGGTGGCTAGCATGCCTTTCTTTTTAGACATGGACTTCTTCTATGGACCTTTGAGTTTTTGACATTCTGGTTTGAAATGTCCTTTCTCTCCACTGTTGTAGTAGGTGACATTTTCCTGTTTTGCCTTGTCTTTTCTATTCTTCCTGAGGTTGATTTCCCTTCTTCTCTTTATCCTGCTCATCTCTATCTTCTTCTACTGTCTCATCATCTAATTCTTCTTCTTCTTCAAAGGTTTCAATAACTTTCATTGTCTTAGCCTTATTCAGCTTCTGATGAGACAACTTCAAGGCCATGGACTTGCTCTTCTTGATGGATTCACCATGTATTTTGGAGAGCACTACCTCATGAGTTTTGAGTGACCCAATGAGTGTAGCCAAACTAAGAGTTTGAAGGTCTTTAGCCTCTATAATGGTTGTGACTTTAGTCAGCCACTTGGCAAGGAAGCTTCTCAAGATTTTTCTAACCATTTCAGAGTTAGAATATTTTTTACCTAGTTCTTTTATCTGATTTATTATGTGCATAAATCTTATGGTCATTTCATCAATATTTTCTTGATGTATCATTTTAAACATCTCTTATTGATGAACCAACATATTGCTCTTAGTTTCTTTAACTTGATCAGTAACTTCTTGCAATATATGCAATCTATCCCATATCTCCTTTGCTGTGTCACAAGCAATGACTTTGTCATATTCAGCTTTGCTTAGTGCACACGTAAGTATTTAGCTTTAGATTTCAACTAAACTCTGGCTTTATGTTGCTCTGTCCACCCACGTCTAGGAACTTCTCTTAATGTTGAAAGTGCATCATTAGTTTTGAGAACCTCTTCATTTGGAACATAGTTACCTCTTAATTATTTCCTACAAGTCAAGATTTGTGTGTTTTATGAACAACTCAATTTGGTCTCTCCAATAGGCATAATCCCTATTATCAAAGAATGGTGGTCTGTTGATAGATTGTCCTTTTGCTATATGAATATTCTGTGCTATTTGTCCCTCAGATCTTTGTCCTTTGCAAACATTAGAATGCTTAGGGGCTAAGCTCTGATGCCACTTGTAAGTAGAAATGCACATGAAAAGAGGGAGTGTAATTATGCTTTGCTTCTCGTTCGCATTTTAGCTTCTGAAAGCTTTAACACAATACTATCAAGCTTTTAGCTTATATGTAGTAGAAACAATGTTAGAGATTTCAAAAAGTTACTTTCTGAATAACAGCATCAGTAATAGAACAACTAAAAAGATAGACTTTAAGCAAATATAAACAAATAACCACAGAGCAGTGAATGTAAAAAAATATAAAGTACAAGAAAATACTATACATATATTTTTATACTGGTTTGGCTAACTTGCCTACATCTGGTTCTCAACCATATTGAGTTTCACTAACACCTTTCTCAACCCGAGAAAGAAATCGGATAGTCTTTATAATAGTCTTCCCAAGCTCTAACCTGTGACCAGTAAACAACCCCTACTGTCACAAACTGAGAAGTTATTCACCAGCCTCTTCAAGGTGAACTGAGTAGTATGTACTACCCTCCCCAAGATAAACTGAGTAGTATTATAATAGCCTCTCCAAGCTAACCTGAGTTGTCTTGTACTAGCCTCTCTAAGCTATCTCACACCGATCACTACTAGATCAAGATTACAAGAGGTTTGTGTTTAGGTTTAGGTTCGTAACTCAAACTAACCTACACTCAAGTTTCGTTAAGATATACAATGAATGACCTGGGATAACTTGAATCACTTCTTTCTAGCAATTCTTCCTAGGAAGAACATATAAACTACTTAGGCACATAGAAAAATGATTTTCACAACAAGCAAATTGATTGCAAGATGTAATAAACTTTACAAGAAATAAGGAGAAAATTTCACAGAGTTTCAACACTTGTGCAGCATCAAAAGTCCTTTATTTTTTAAGCACAATATCTCTATTTATAGATGTTCTTCATTTTTTACCGTTGCCCTTGATCAATTTTCCAACTGACATATGTTGATCATCTATTTGTGTCTTGGAACTACAGTCTAGAGGAGTAGCTTGACTTTTTCAGATCTGTTGCAAAAGCCATTGTAACGTTGAGGTTTCCAAGGTCCTTTCAGAAACTTCTTTTTACTTTCTAATGATTGTTTCTTAAATCTTCCTTCTAGAAGCTAGAATAGTTGACAAAGTTGGCAGAAGAAATGACATACTAGTCTGTAATTAGATTTGACTTTAAATTTGAATTTCAAATTTTCCCTCCTTTTCTAGTAAAGTTCAGCATTTCACAGTGAAGTGAACTTTTAGATGTGCGGTATCAGTTCCTTGATAAAACTTTAGTTTTCTAGTCTTTAATCAAAGCTTGTTGTTGATAAAAAGATTGCAAACGTGATGATTGAAGATTGTAGAACACATTAGCTTAAGAGCATGATTGATATCTTCATTCTAAGCTTACTTTCTGAAGTCTAGTGCAACTTTCTGATGTCTTGAGACTTGATTTCTTGTACTAGTTGTATTTCTTCAATCCGTTAGGCATGTATATGCTCAAATTACGATATAATTATCATTTTCATTTTGTTCTCATCTCTTAATACGAGATAAATCATGTTTGCACATATCAAGTGAAATTATTCATATTAATGAAGCCATGTTATGCAAACAAAAGAACCTGTTTGCTACTATAAGAAACTCAATATAGACATTAGTCATTCTTCAAAATATTTTCCTTAAATTAGTTTTGTTGTCATTCAAAACATATTACCTTGAAGCTTTCTAAAGGGTTCTGGAGCTAAATAATTTATTTATTTTTATGATTTATTATGAGCATTAATTTAGTAATTTACTATGCATGATTGCATTAAACTAATTCTAGAAGGCTTCCACAAGGGACAATATCTTATGTGGCGGTCACGATTTTTAGGTTATGACAAAGTGGGATCAGAGCATTAGGTTTCCCTGCACTAAATTAGAGCAAGTGTTCACAAATAGCATGGCATTTATATAAATGGAAGCGTACCCATTTGCATTAACGTAGTGTCATTCGAGGCCTTTAGGAGAGTCAGTCATGTCTAGATTCATTAGAAAATCAATGTCTTTTTGGCATTCTTGTCCTAATTCCTAGTTCCTATTCTCATGATAAACTATGTCATTAACTATGTACCATGGACTTTGATTTCTAGGATACGTAAGGTTAAATTTGGGGACCAAATTTTTTTTAAAGAGGTAGTATGTAATATCCCGAAGCGAACAATATCTGCATGCCGAATGTTACCCTCACACTGGGGATGGCAATATGTAGCACTCCAAGATATAACAGATGTTACAGATGGTATTAGAGACGGTCCCGGAATCAGTGTGCTAGCGAGGACACTGAGCCCTATTAGAAGGGAGTGAAATTAGTCCCACATTGGTTGGGAAGGGGAACGAAGCATGCCTTATAAGGGTATGGATATCTCCCCTATGTAGACACATTTTCCCCTTGAGAAATGGGGAAGAGCAAATCTGTGAAGGGCGCCCAGTCAGACCCCAAAGTGGACAACATCCATATGCCTGGTGTTAGCCTCACACTAGGGACGGTGATACGTAGTGCACCCAGATGTTACAAGTTATAAGTGAATAATTTTACTATACCATAAACCATTTATATCCTTTTAGTAAATTATAATATTTTATTTATAAAAATAAATTTATATTTTGTAATTAATAAAAAATTATGAATAAATTTAATTTACATTATTTCAATTACACTTCATTTACTTTTATATCTTTTCAGTAAATTAAAATATCAATTTTAAAATAGTTTTTATAATTAGTAAAAAATGAATAATATTAATTTTTGTCATTTCAATTACAACTCATTTCCTAATTTAAAGACAATGTTATAAGTAATAAAAATAAACATCAATAACAATGATTTATGCCATTTTAATTGCATGTCCTTTCCTTTTATTTCATTTTAATAAATTGAAATATCCAATTTAAAATATGAATTTATTTTCAAATAATTATATAGTTAAATAATTAAATAAAGAGTAAATAAAAATAAGTACAAATGAATATGTTTCTAAAATTAGTCATTATATTTGATATCTTATCTTAACTATCATATAGAAAAATTGAGAAAGTTTTACTAAATGACCTTTAGTGGACAATAAAGATATTATTTTATAAAAATATTCTCATTTCAATAGATAAAATTATTGAATAATGAAAGAGAATACATGAATAGTTTTACCATATAATTAGTCATTTATGTTATTTTAATAAATTACAATATCTAATTTATGAAAATACATTCTATAATTAATAAAAATTATGAATAATCTTAATTATATACAAAATATATTTCTCACAATACTCAAATATTGTCCATATATAATCTAAAATAAACGTATTAATTATTGGTTAGGAGGCACAAAAATATGAGCATATATTTATTTTACGTACCTCATTCATGTTATAACTTAAAAATAGCATAAAAACTCTAAGTCATTAATTATTTCTTAAAGCTTTATATCTCCAAGCCTTCTTGCTTATGCATCTTATTCATATCTAAAGAAGAAATTCTGGAGCAATTACCCTCAAAGAACTATTATAAGAAATTCCAAAATTTCTTATTTCTCATACCCAAAAAAATATCATTAATAAAAAGCTAAAAAAAATTATATAAAAAATTTCAAAATTTCTTATTTCTAATCAATCATTTGATATGAAAAAGAACGAGCATATATGTTTGTTACACATTGACTTAATTAATCAATCACTTGATATTCAATATATATATATATATAGAAACTGACATATAAATAATCACATTATGTCACAAAATCTTCTATAAATTTAATTTGATGGAGAAAAAAATTGAATTACAAATTATGGATATAGCAATCAATTGATTTGAAATTTATGAGACGTGATAGAGGGCTTTAAATGTACTTTTTAATTTTTTTTTATTAATATAGCATTACTTATATCTGGGGGCATTGTTCTTTTGCTAATTCTAAGCTTTATCTTCATTATTTTTGCATATTGATTGACCATTAAGTCCCCCTTTCTTTAACAATACTCATGATATCTAAATATCTATCTTCTTTAAAGCTTTAATTTTCTTGCAAATATGAAAGTCTCATTTGTATCCCCTTTCTTCCCATATTATGCAATTCTTAACGTAGGGCATTATTAGACTATAAACTCGAATAAGGAATATAAAAAAATCCAAAAATATACTAAAAGTTCAAACTGTGATTGACAATCAAACCTCAATAGAAAAAGTGAAATCAATAATCAAAATTAATATTGTCAAATAATTGAGTTGTTTGGATTAAGAATCTTCATTTTACACAGAATTAAGTTAATTGAATAAAAATTACTAACACATTGTTGGAACAACCTTTCTACCCATACTACTACATCCCTCAACTAAATGACAAATATTGTTCTCAGTAATGAACCATTATGCAATCAACATTCCAAAATTTGGAATGAAAAATTACAACCTATTATTTGTATATATGCCTTTGTCCCTATGTTGCTTCTAAGCATTCAAGAAATATTAATTATGAGAAATAATGATTGTTATATTCATAAAAAAATAATAATGATTGTTATAAATATTGTAAATTGGAATAGAATATGCATTAATTTAGAAGATAATTTTAAATTCAAATTTTGAATTTATAAATTGGAATAATTAATAATTTATTGGTGTAAAAATGTAGATATAGAAGGACAGTGATTATGCATTACAATAAATATAAATTGAATAATAAAATTTAAATTTTATTAAAATGATGGAGAGATATTTTAATAACATATTATTTAAGAAGACTTATTGCACGAGAGAATCAAGATGATATGATTGTGAATTTGAATAACCCCATCTCCTGCTTTAAAATTTGAAATTAAAATTTTAACTTAAAGAATATGCATTTATGATTTGATTTAATTTATTCTTGTCAAGATGCTTAGAAAATTTATAATTAAGATATTATTAAAATTTGAAAATTTAAACTATTTGCCTATAACTCTGTTACAAATTTATTGCTGTTAATTACTATTGATAAGGAAATCACGCATTGACCATATTACAAAAATTAGTATTAATTCTTGTATCAATTTATAATTAAGCCTTATTATATCAAATTACACCAGATTATAGGAATTAGAATCCATTTATAATAACCTTTTGAATTTTATGATCAGTATCTTTTACCACCTTAATTGATTATAAATTAAGTTCTCATTTATAATCAACACGTAGTAATTAAAATATAATAAATTAGCATCACGAATAGGTATTAACATTGGTATTCAAATCTTAAATATTTATTTAATTTAATTCAAAATCTGAATAGCATAATTGAGTAGTGTGTCAATTTTACATTTTATTTCAATAAAAAATAAAATAATTAGATAGATTATCATATTTATTACTTAAATGATAAAAGAAATATTTAATAAAATAATGATAATCTTCAACTATATTTTAATAATATAATAATTATGGTTATGGTTTTTTAAATGATAATTAAATTTATGAAAATTGTGGACGATGCACTAATAATAAGAGCAAAGATAGTACATGAAAATCATTATTTAACAAAACTCGTAGTTGTGCTTAGGTAAACTAAAATGATACCAAAAGAAAATAAGTATTCACATAGTACATTTGTGCTAATTTCTCCTTAACTGGATTCAATAATGTTGTGTAGGATCATTTCATATTATTGTCCAAGTTTCCTTGCGATACGTGATGGATTTGGTAGCAATTTGCAATTGTCACTTCCCAGAGAGGGCTCTTGTTTTTAATATGGTGTTTTAATTTAACAATTCTTCATATACGAAGTTATGGAGAAATTTATATGAAGATGGTGTGCAAATTGTGCTATTAGTGATATTTGATTTAAAAAATAATATTTTTATTTTCCAAATCTTGTCATTAGCGAGATCTAGTTTAAAAAATACTATTTGTTATCCAAATCTTGCCGTTGGCAATATTTGAGTTAAAAAGTAATATTTTACTATAAAATATTGTTATTGATAATATCTTGTTTCAAAAATTATATTTTAATATTGAAATCTTGGCATTGGCGATATTTGCTTATAAAAAAACCCTATATTCCTATAAATAATCATAAAAACTCATATTGTGATAAATTGTGGGTGTAAGTCTCATATCCAAAAAATGATCCTCATAGAGACCTACATGAAAAAAGTAAGACAAAATGAAAAGTTTTCAATTAATTTATCACAACAGAAATGTTAATTTTTTATGGGTTTAATTTTTATATGCTATCAATGTAAACTAATTTCATACCAACATCTAATTATGTCAATATATAAACAAAAATGGTTTGTTACTAAAATAATTAGTGTAAAATTCAATTATTTTTATTTATGGCAATTTTGATTGGATACCACTTATAGTACATAGAAATTAAACTCATTTGAATATTTATTCATTTGATAAATGAGACAGACTAATTTTTTAGAATACGGTTAGATAGAAAAATAAGAGCCCTTATATATCGTGTAAGTGATGTGGGAATGGTTCTCATCATGTATAAAGTTCACATGGAAAAGTCTTGCATAAATCTCCACCTTTGATGTATGCATTTTAAAGAAAATAAAAATGTATACATTAATGATCAAAGATAAAGATTTACACATGATTCCTTATCCTTGCGTGTACCTTACTCATGAGGGATCTATTCCCAAAATGTAACATCCTAAAAATTATTTAAAAATTAATTTGAGCTTTATTACACATAATTTAAAAAATCTGACAGTTTCAATAAGGATGAGGATGGTCCAACGGATTTGTAAAAAAAAAATTGTAAATAGTAACTTGCCGGCCCCGCAATCCCGTCGGGACAACCAAAAGCCTAGAATTGGGGTCCGGAGATACCCAAAACTAAGAAATTATATGATTGAGATTAGAAATAGTAAGGAATGAGGATTTTATATTTGAAAAATAATTTCGGGTAATATTTGATTATTCAGGTACGTTGTTGTACCTGTTCAATAGAGTTTTGATGTGCTATTTTTGACATTGTAAAAGTTACTTGGTGGCCAAGTAATTTTTATCAACCACTTTATGCCATGTGGATGGTAAGGATTAAAACTTGAAAAACAAGTTTTAATATTAACCTTTCATTTTATATTTTACCCGGGAGCCAATATCTCATCCATTCGGTGGAATTTCAGTGTACGGTTTTAACACTGAAAAGCTATTTTTCCTCAAGTTAAAGTAGTCCAATTATCTTGAGCCAAGTTGATGACCAAGACCCATTCTTTGACTAAGAAAACAATCCTATCCACCCATTTTATTATCTTTCTTTAAGAATTATCCTTTTATATTATAATAACTAAACTTTCCTTGCACGCTTCCTTACAAGATGAATACAAAATTAATCTTCTCCATTAAGCCACCCTTATTTCAGCCAGCAAAAGGAGAATACAGCAACCACCATTTTCATCTTCTCAAGAGCTCAAAACTTGATTTAAGTTCCCAAACTCCTAGCCTAGACTTGTTAAGACCCTAAACTCCCTACACAAAACTTCCTTTACTCCTCAATACCTGAAAATCTAATCGATTAGAATTTAAATCCATCACTTTTTCAAACTTTGAGAGCTCACCATCTATTGTTTAGGGAAGGGTTTGATGTTGAATTGGTGGCCTTGAAGTGAGCAAGATCACTCTTGGAACATGCTTGAAGCCAAGATCCTTAAAGCCACCAAAGTAGGGTTTTTTAACCTCTTTTTCTTTAAATCCACTTTTCTATTTTAATCACTAATTTAAATTGATATTTTTAGTTGTATTGATTGATGATATATGGATATTGATGTATGAATTTTGGTGGAGTATTTGGATGATGTTAGAAATCATTTTTCTCAAAAGAAATCTTAGACTATGCTGCTGAATTTTCAGATTTCTTCTGGATAGGTTATGGTTCATGAATTTTTTGATATATTTTTAGATGTTTTTATGAGCTAAGAATATTATATGCTGAAGCTAACATCATAAGGCAACTCCATGATTTTTCTTGGGTCCCAAAAATGACTTTTACTATTTTAAAAAAATCAGGAACCGAGGCTATTATTGAGTTGTCTAGGTAACCAATTCTAAAGCACTGAGATTGCCTAATTTTGTTACTATACCAAATGATTGAATTATCACTTGAAATATTTACAGGGTGTTGAGGACATATTGAATTCCAACTGTGAATATTTGTAGGATTTGATATGATCATTTGGCAGGGTAATAAAATTGGGACTTTGGCTATTAGCTCTAAATAGGGGGTTTCTGACCTCCGAATTTGTTTAATTTTGTTAACATAGTTAGAGAATCTTTTTGCTCTGAAATTTTTATGAAACCTTATGGACACATTGAAGTGTCTTAGAAAATTTTCACAGCCTCTAAATTGACTGTTTGATGTACAGGTTAATTGGTGCTACAAGGGTGTGAAATCTGCATATGTGCTGTATTTATGCTATGGCATTATTAATTGTGACTTAATGACATTTGGTTAACGTATGATGTATATGAGTGCATGCTGGTGACTTTAAGGATTGGTTTGAGGCATGATTGGAATCATATTATGAATGAATGTATATATATGCCTTATGCATGCATTTGGAAGAAGAAAAGTAAATGATACATATATGTGGCAAAAAAGAATATATGAACTTCTCTAGCGTGCATGTTCTGACATATGAAGAAAACAGAAACAAGACTTAGATTGAATTAAGGGGAAGGAAAAAAGAGGAACTTGCCCCGAGATATTATGAGTTAGTAGACGTATTCGCTAGGAATAGAACTATGTGTGATTCGAAAATGGAAAAAAGATGAAGTCTGATGATCATGTATAGGAATGAGCTCAGTCCTGATAAGCAGTCTATTTCCTTTGTGTGGTGTAATCCACTATAAATACCATTTGGTATAAACTATTCATTGTGGAGAGTTCCACAATAGATTCCTGTTGGGTATAAACTAAGTCTTTTCTATGTCGATGAAAAAGAGAAAAATGCATTGAGTTGAGTTTTGTAGCATGATATGAATTAAGTCTTTCCTATGTCAATGAAAAGAGAAAAATGCACTAAATTAAGTTCTATAGCCACAGAGAAAACTAGAGAATTCCCTTTGATATATCCAAAACATGTGAAGAGGATTTCATTAAAGATTTCGGCATTTGTCTTATGCATACACATACTAATTTGAATTGTCTACCTAGGATGATTTACTAGGTGTTTGAACATTATGGTGTATATGCATTAAGTGATTGATCATTAAAAGCTACTCACTTTAGAAGTACAATTTAGAACTTTAAAAAAATGAACCATTGTTATGAAATGCATGATCACTCTTTTTCTTAATAAATCGAAGTGGCTGGGACGATGACATTATAATTGAGTTTTTGGAGAGCTACCTTACTGAGAATTGTATAATTCTCACCCTTATGTGTTTTGTGTTCCTGTGTCGCCTCCAAGTTGACCCAGAAAACGATGCGGCTACTACGTGAAAGAATTTGGAATTATAGTTGTTTAGTAGTTAATATTGTTATAATGTTGTATATAGTTGCAAGCATATGAGTATGTAAATATAATAGGGATTGTATATCTATTAAAGCTTTATTATGTAATTGACTTGTATCTTTGTTATATATTTTAATTGAATTACACTAGTTATTACACGAACCTATCGAATTTGCTATAGTTATTTAAGAAAGGTCTGCTAATTTATAAGTAATAACTCTCGAGTCCGATATCATGACTTAAGGATGACGTTGTACTTGGGAGGGTGTTACACAACACACCATGCGTAACGCCCCAATTTTTCCTATAATATAAAATGACAAAATGTCCATGAGGTCATTTTTATCCGAAGATGTAAGATTGCCGACCTCAGCCATCCTCAAGGGGTTATTTTAATATTTGAAGGGGATTATATGTGTTTTGCATGATGATAGAAGTGAAAATTTCAGTTTTTGGTTTTCCCGCATGCAAAATTACCAAAATATCCCTACAAAAATTTAACACGGGATTAATTGCCAACTGGACCTGGACATTACACGGGAGTTTGAAATGTTGATTTTAAGAGATGTATGATATCTGAATAAACCCGGGTGCCAGGTGTAACACCCCGATTTTCTGTCTGAGAGAAAAATGACCAAAATACCCCTGAGGTTATTTTCTTCCCGGAATTCGAGGACAGTCGGCCCAGCAGTCCTTGAAAGGTCAACTCAATGTTTGAAAGGGATTAGATGGTCCTTGAGTAATTTCAGAAACAAAAATCTTGTTTTCTGAATTTTCGGGTCAAAATGACCAAAATACCCTTATAGCGTTTTTACGTGAGTAAAGGTGTCGTTCGAGCCTGAAACTTCCCCCAAAGGTTTAAAATGATGTTTTTGTGCATTTAAAAGTATCTGTTTAAATCCCGGTAGTCCCGGACAGTTTTTGTGAAAATTATGATTTTACCCCTAGAATAGTGTCATTTGAGCTTAATGATGTAATTAAGCAAACCTAAATAATATTAGGCTCTAATCAAATATTAATTAATTTTCATAATTAATCTAGAGTCAAAATAAGTTATTAAAATTAATTAGAACCTGAAATTGCTTAGATTAAACCTAAATCTCTTTTTAAAACTCAAGATTCCTAGTCTTGGAATCTTGAATAGTGTTTTCTCTCTCCAATTCCTTAAATTAAAGAATGGTGTCTAGAATTGTTTATATACTAAAATGAGTTTTTATTTCACTAATGAAGCAATAGCACTCCCTAACCTTGTCTTGAAATCCTTAATTACATCCTTAGTCACCTAAACACTTTCTCACAAATTCCTAAACTTAAGTATAATCAAAGACACACCTAAACACAACTCTAAACCACAATTAAAAAGAGAGATTTTCCTCCCCCCTTGGCTGATGCAATTCGGCCACTCCTCCTCCCATTTTCATCACATGTTTGAAATTTTAAACAATCAAAGAACCATGCCTTGAACCATGCCTTGAACCATGCTTTGAGCCATATCTCACCATACCTTGAATCATACCTCACCATGCTTCAAGAACACAACATCTCACCTCACAGAACACATGGGCTGGCCAAAACCTCCTCCCCCCATTACACCTCTCATTTGTTTCATTTCTCTATAAATAGCATGCTTGGATGAACTTGAATCAATTTTAGTTCATTTGCTAAGTTTGAGTTCCAAGAGCACTTTGAGCTTTTCTTTTTCTCTCAAGTTCAAGAGTTCCTCTTCTTCAACTTCTTCGCTCATCTCAACTTCAAATCACTTGGTAGGGATTTTGTTCTAAGTGTTTCATTCATTAAAGTTCTTATTTAGTTTTGTGCTTTATGATTTCTCTTGAAACTTTTTAGAACTTCTTCTCTCCCTCTTTGATTTTCGACCAAGAGCCTTTAGAAACTTGGAAGTGAGAGCTTGACGATGAGGAATCCATGATGATATTCATCACTTGTGTAACCTCTAAAGCTTGATCTTGGTTCTTGAGTAAAAGATGTTTTTGGTTTCTTCCTTTCTTATTCTTGAGAAACTTAACTTTGATGATGCCCTAAAATGAATATATGAACTCTATGATGAGGACACATGATGTTGGTGTTAATACATTATCAAGATCATGGTCTCTAGAGTTTTAAAATGGTTCTTTTCCATGCTCATGGTTTCGGTTTTTTTCCTTTTCTTTCCTCCAAGTTTTTGGCCATTTTTCCTTTCCTTTAAGCTCTTGAGTTTTCATTTTTTTTTTTTGGGTACAAGGGAATGTTAACTTGATTTGTTCCTTTAAATCCATCTCCTTACAGCTTGATGATGAAGTTCACACCATATGGTTTCTTTGTAAACCTTGGTACAAGAACTCTAAAGCTTGCTTTATCTTGCTATGATAAGTTTGGGTTGAGGTTTAAGTTCCTTTAAAGTCTTGAAAGAGCTCTCTAGTGAAGAATATAAAATGAACTTGCATTCATATTTAGTTCCCTTGCCTAGTACATTTATTATTTTGGCCATCACCTAAAACGTAAAGATTAAAACAAGAGTTGCATTTTTATATCACCTAATAATTAATCTCGAAGCTTGCCTATTTCGGCCTTAAAGTCGATTGTTATGGAGCCTAGAGTACTAAAATAAAGAATTAGACTTGCATTCATGTTTACGTTTCCTTGTCTAGCATATTTATATTTCAAGTCATCACTTAAATCCTAAAAGATAAAATGAACTTGCATATTTACTTTCAAGTCTTGCATATTTATTTTCAAGTCTTGCATATTTATATTTCTAGTACCTCATATTTATATTTCAAGTTCTTGCATCTCATATTTACTTTGAAGTTCTCACTTTACTTCATAATGAAGAATAAAATGGGATGCATAGCATGTTTACATTTTGTCTTCACTTAAAGACTCTAGAAGCTCAAAGACTTGCCCTCTTTATCTCAAGTTAAAGTTTGGTTATGGAAACATCCCCATGGATGCATATTTCGGCCATGTGATGATGATGAACTTTGTAATACCCTAATATTTTAACTCAACACGCCTAGGACGCATTTAAGTTAATTATTAGTTATTACTCTTTTGTTCTAGTTTTTAACTCAAAACTTCTTTAAAATGTTTAGTGAAAATATGGGTAGAGCCGCGCATACTAAATATCTAACGTCATTATCTTGCCTGCGTAAGAGAGATGTTAGAAACAAATAACAGGTAAATACATAATACAACCATGGTATAACATAACTCAAATAGTAATAACATATCAATATTTGTATCATAATAGTGATGTCCTATAAACATAAGGACATCAATATATATCCAACAATAGAATACAAACTGATAAATAAGATACAATCACTCTAAAGGAAATTATCCAAAGGGAAATTATCTCTGAAGCTCCTCGTCCAGTCTCAAGATAAATCATGAACTACACCATCATTCATGTTTGGAAACGACACGGAAAAGAAAAGGGATGAGAAACTTATACAAGAATCTCAGTAGGGCTTCCCGACTCTAACACAAGTGTCATCGTCATCGTCCCCAGGAACCTCGGGTTTAATTATGAAAATGGTGAACATATATATAAGGTTCATTTATTAAGTTCTAAATACCATTAGCTGAGGCTCATATCTTTTAGCATAAATCTTAATGTCATGAATGCAACATATTAGTCATGGATGCATATTAATATCACATACATAATATCATAAAATTCATAAAATGATGCATATGATATAAAGAACATCATGATCATCATTCTTACAGGTGACTTAAACTTCTTTATTCTCTTTTCCTTAGGAGCTGCCCTATATTCTCTCTTTTCTCGAGAGTTTTAGGTTATAAGCTCATACCTCACTAGTTGTCACTAGCGTAATTTTATCCCTTTTGATAAGTTAAATTCCCGACTCTTAAAGTATGAGATAGGGGGCATTAGGATCACCTTTCATAACCTTTAATTCGGGGAGTCCAAAGGATCACTTTCTATTCGGATCACCTTTCATAACCTTTAATTCGGGGAGTCTAGAGGATCATTTCCGTGTGTTTTATGTCACCTTAAATCTTGGCATGATATATAGAGATGCAAACATGAATAACTCATTATTAATATTTCATGCTCATAAACTTCATGAACTTATGCATCTCAATGAATCAGACATAACCGTAACATGCCATAAATCAAATCACATAAACATGCATCATATTTCATTGCATATATCCATAAGCCATATAAATCTCAATATATGAACATAGCCATCATAAGATATCAATCACATTCATCTCATCAAATTATCAATATTTACATTTAAGTCCCAAAGGGTCAAATCACAATTTCTTAAAGGTTACAGGTCAAAACGTAATTACCTCTTTTTAACATCTACTCATAAATTAAAGATCTTTAACTTTAACCAATACATTTCAAGAGACATAACTATTAGAAACCATTCAAACTCATCATAAAAACCTTTTAGGGCCATAGACTAAATTTAACATATTTTAGGGGTCAAAGTACAAAGTTACTTATTTTTGACACTTATCAAAAGTCAATACTTCTAAAACTTTCTCTAAACATCATAAATGGTATTCTAAACACATATACACATCAGATATCATTATTTACTCTAATTAAAATCCTTTGAATCAAAAACTTACATAATTGATAGTTTAGGACCAACTTTTCGCATTTTATGAATCGGTCAAAACTAATACTTGTAATTATTCTTTTCAACCTCTACGATACCAAAAACAATTTATACATCAAATACTAATAATTCTAATGTATATAAACCATAAGATCAGCATCAAATCAGTGAGGAATTAATCCAGAAAATTCATTGTCTAAAGCTTTATAAAATTACAATTTTGATCCTTTCTAATTATTAGTTTATCTCAAAAATGCTAAAAACAATTCTTACATCAATTATAAGTAATTTATACACATTCAAACCTTATAAAACAGTATTCTAACCATTTTATTTAAGTTAGGTCTGTAACATAATTTTTAAATCAAAAAGCTTGAGAAAAGCACAATTTTAACATCTTTGAATTTCTAACTCTAACAAGAATTATTTAAGTAATTTAAAGACAATATCAAAGCCTTAAAAATAAAATAAACGAATCTTAATACCAAGAACATCAAGAGGCTGAAATTAACTTAATTTAAGTATAAGAATTCCTATTTAAGATTAAAGAGATAAGTTTTGAGCTTTTAGAGATTTAGGTGATAGCAAGAATCATAGATATGCTATGCAATCTATTTTTAATCTTTATCATTGTAAGGTGATAACTTGGAAATATAAACATGATATGTAATACTTCAAATATAAATATGAAGATGCAAGTTTATTTTTAGATCTTCAAAGTTTAGTGATAACTTGAAACATAAAATGCATTACTTGCAATTTAAACATGAGAATGCAAATTCATATTATTATCTTCAAGATTTAAGATGATGACTTGAAATTAAACATGATTATGCAAGGCTTGAAATTTAAATATGATATGCAAGAGCTTGAAACATAAACAATGGATGCAAGTTCATTTATCATCTTGTTAAGCTCAAAACTTTTAGAGAATTAAACTCTTTAACCTCAATTAATCTTAACAAAGGAAGTGAGCATTAGAGTCCTTGATTATCATGGTTTCAAGAATCTTATTTCATGGTCTCATCATTAAGCTCATTAAAAGTTAAATTATAAGCAAAGAACAAGGAAATAACATGAAATAAAATCCCTATCAAGTTGTTTCTTGTTCTCAAATGTTAAAGCTTGATGTCTTAAGAAGTAAAGAGAAGAAAATCTCCTCTAGATGATGATGGTAACTTCGGCCAAGTGATGATGGAATGGTGAAAGAATTTTTGTTGTATTCTTGTGTTTGATAATGGAGAAGTTATGTGTTTAGGAGTTGATTTGTGGTTGGAATGTGTATACTTGAGGTTTAGAGCTTGATTAGAGGTTGGGAATGGAGTCTCTTGACTGTGAATGAGGAAGAAGAAGAAAGCTTGAAGTATTGAGAGAATTAGAGAGCTTTGAGTAAGAAAACTATCAAGTAAGAAAATGCTAAAGCTAGGAATGTTTGTGTGTGTGTTTAGGCAATGGAAGAGCTCATATTTATAGGCCAAGGAGGGCTATATGGCAGCTACCTTGTGGCTGGAAAAATGGAGTTTTTAGTTCATTTTTCAATTAAAGAAAACATGGAAAAAAGAATGCTTTTATTCTTGTAATAATTTGGTCATGCATAATGGATGAAAACACTAAAATATGATGCTAATGGGAGACATTGTTGCTGATCAGATCATGGCTGAAATGGGTGGGTTTTCTTTTGAATAAACATAGCCAAAAATAATGCAAAAGAAAGCTAAAGGTATGGTATTATGGTTGGATATGTTTCTTTGTTGGAAAAAAAATTAAAATATGGTGAAAAGGAGACAAGTTGGCCACTGGTTTCTGATTCCTTTAGGATCAGATTGGTAATGTTTTACAAGTGGTAAATCATGTATTAGATGTGTATTTACTTAGGTAAAAGATTAGGAATTGATAGTTTAGTGAAAATGGTTAAAGGTTAAGTGTTTAGGACAATACAAGACAAGGTAAAAAGAGAAATCATATACTAGCAAATGAGGTTAATTTCAAATGAGTAAAAAATCACTCTGTAACATAGGTTCTAAACTTAGGATAAGAAAATATAAATGTATAATATTTTACCTAAACTGAAATCTTAACTTTGATCTCAATTATCACTAATTTTATGAGCTTTCATAATTAAGGAAAGATAATTTAATTTTATCTTAGGTAATTTTAGACTCTAATTACCTCAATTATTATTTTTAACCTTGGGTAATTAATTTTAAACTCAAGGTTAATGAATAAAATCAATTTGAGTTCAAATAGAGCTTTAATACTATCTTAATTACACAAGTAAACCTATTTACCACAATTAGGGGTAGAAAGGTAATTTCACATAAAAGCTCCCTGTAAATACTAGACAAACTCAAATCATACTTAAAATAGTCATTTTGAACCTTTGGGTGAAAACCGAATTCAAAGATTATATAATTTCATGAAAAATTACTATAAGGGTAAAACAGTAATTTTACTTACGGTAAAAATTGAGAATTGAGGTTTTTACCTCTAAGGCACATATAATCCCCATCAGGCATAAAATTAACCCCTCAAAGATAATTTAGATTGCTTATCCTCGATTTCTAGGTAAAAATGACCTCAGGGGCATTTTGGTCATTTTACACATACAGAAAAATCGGGGTTTGTGACTTTCGCATAAATCGCTAATCAAGTCTCCTATGATGTTTCTCTAATGTCATATTCCTTTATTGAGGATTATTTAATCTCGAATTACGTGTAAAAATTACCTAGGGGTAATTTGATAATTTTCACATAGCAGTAAAAATTGGGGCGTTACAAACTTGATGTGAGTTTCATCTAGTCACAAGAGCTGACAATCTATGTTCTAAGATTTTCTTTAGGCCTTAAGAGTTTTATAAGATTATTACCAACAAGATTTATGAGTTAAACCTCTTCAAAACATGTCTTGAATTAGCTACTGCCCTATGGTTATTTTTAGTCTCCTTTTATAAAATAAAATGGGTTTCAATGAGTTTTAGAAGTTCTAAAATGATTTCAAGAGAAACTAGTAACTTGTATGTATTAAGGACATGATTTTTGAATGATGCTTGAGCTTTAATGTTTCGGTCCTGCCTTGGTATGTTTGCTACTGTATGATGTTGTTTTGGTATGTTAGAATGTGTAAAAATTATATATGTTGAGGTATGAGCCTTTCTATGCATGTTAGGGAAGAAACTAGTGTTACAGAAAAATCGTAAAGTTGAGTTTTGGCATAATTTTGACCCATTTATTTTTAGCCACTGCCAAAACTGTTTTAATGGGATAACATTCAGTTTAGGATTTTTTAATTATGAAAAACTTAGTCACATTTGATGTAGGATTGATTTTTAGCACCTATAGAGAAACTAGTAACTAGAACACCGTAAAAGTGCAATTCTAGAACACTTAGATTAATTAATTTTCTGTTTCTATCCAGAAACCTTATAATGCAGTAAACATGGTTTACAATTAGTTCATAGGCGTATAAATACCCTATAATTAGTTTAGATTTGATTTATAGCGCTTTAGGCAAAAACGGAACGTAGAAAGGGTTTAAAATATAGTTTCTAGAACCCTATAATTGTGAGATTTAGAACTTGACAATCTGTATGGAGTTGTTTGGTTTGCTCCTAAGCATAAAAATTAATGAGGATAATTAGTTGTGAACCCATAGGTGCATAAAAGGTTAATAGTGAATGTTAGAATAATTATATCTCGAGTTTAAGCCCAGTAAGGGTCAAGGTATAAGACACCATAGGTTTAAGAACATAACAAGCTTTAGTGTTTCATGTGAATGCATGTTTTATTATGAAAATAATTTGAGCATGTGATCTCCTATGAGAGTATATAAGGTCGATGTGTTAATACTCATGCTATGATGTCTTATGAAAAATTTATGATGATTATGATGCTCATGACTACGTATATATATATGAATGTGGCATAAAGAAAATTTGGAAGAAATTCGGTGCATTGTCTTTATGCTGCCGAATTTCTGACAAATTTGAGGAACTTAGAAAGTTTTCAAAAAACTATGAGTTTTTGAATGTGACATAGTACTATAAGAACGTGTTCTGGGGGACGGCGATATGTAACGCCCCAGAAACAAATCCTTGAGGGGGACGGTGATACGTAATGCCCTAAAGAGGACAATATTTGCTGTGTACTTGATACCGGTGCGACGCATTTTGTTATGATTATTATCATTGTGATTACTCTTATCAAAGGATAGGTAAGAACTAGTGACGACTAGTTAAGGTATGAGCTCATAACCTAGAGAAGATTTTAGGGTGATCCCTATGTTGCAGTACAATGCTTTGAATGTCACATAGTTACAGAAAGAGAAGTGTTTTTACATGAAAAGAATATGCCACTTTATGCCACCTGCATGATGTTGGTATCTTTATGAATGCTTAATTGATTTCTGCCTGATGCATCTTCATGCATTCATGCTCTATTATGTTGCATCCATAACATTAAGACTCATCTTAAAAGGAATGGACCTTGGATAATTAAGTTTGTAACCTAATAAATGAAGTACATGCATGTTCACCTTTTTCAAAGAAACCCAAGGTTCCTAAGGATGTAGATGATGTCACCTAGATAGGAGGTTGCCCTACTAAGATTCTTTAGCAAGATTCTCACTCCCTCTATCTTTTCTTTCAGTCACGTCTTCAGATGGCGACATTCGTGGTCTTCGTGGATACCCCGACATGGGAGGTGCATTATGATCCAGAGCATGGATCATATCTTTTTGAAGGTCGATGTGCTGTTCGTGTTTTCATGTTTGTCGAACGACCCTTCGCTCATCCTGTATATACCCACTGTTTTTCCCCGACATCACCCTACGGCGACGACGATCGAGTTTTTGAGTGCGCCCGCACGCACAATGAGAGGGTGCTCCACATGCACACCGCCACTTCGGCCATGTGTGACTACCCTGACTATGTGCTTCGTATGTATTTTTTCGAGATCGACCCATCGAAGGACCCGCTTACCCACATGTATAGCGAAAGTTCAGCTCCCACTCCACCGCAGATGAGAGAAGGCAGCGAGGAGACTGTCACGTAGCCGAGACTGGCTCGAAGGCCATCTATGCGCCCACATCATGGAGGTCACTTACAGTTCTCTGCCATGCCCATTCCCGCCGAGCTCCGACCATGGATTGGTTATGTCCCACCCTTTTTAGGACCCCAACAGTAAAGGCCCATGGGTAGAGATAGTGCACACACCACGTAGATGAGGATAAACCTTCTTTTGTTTAGAGGTTATCTATTTTAGATGCACTTGGGTAGGGGAGTTTCCTTTTATGCTTTTTGTTGTCTTTTCCTTTCTGTTGTATTTTCATTTCGAATGTATTTGTTCCTATGTTGTACCAACTAAGCCCCGCTTTTCATGAGTGGGCATATTATATATGTATGCAGTTAGTTTTATCATAATGTGCAATTACATGCTCTATGTTCTAACATTCGTGAGATGTTTATTTGCTCTTGTGTCTCGTTTCTTTATGTGCCTCATCGTTCGTCGTGTTGCGCGGCTCTCACTTTGCATTTACATTTCAAAAAAAAAAATTTACTTGTATTTTCCGCTAAGTATTTTAAAGAAAAGAGGAAACTATGATGTAACAGAATAATGGTTAACCTAAATACGTTTTAAGAATATTGGGTTAAAAATTAGGATGTTACACCAGAGAGTTTTTGTGCAAAAATAATGTTTTGCCCCCAATTAGTGCATAATGAACTTAATTAAGCAATTAAAAAAATGCATGCAATATTAGACTCTAATTAAAGATAAATTAATTTTAATTATTAATCTTGAGTCAAAATAATTAATTGAGGTTAGTTGAGGCTTAAGATTGCTTAGAAAAAGTTAAATCCTTTTCTTAGTCAAAGAGATCTTAAGACTTTAAGAAAGTCAAAAAGGTGAATAATTAATTGAGATTAGTTGAGGCCTAAGATTGCTTAGAAAAAGTTAAATCCCTTTCTTAGTCAAAGAGATCTTAAGACTTTAAGAAAGTTAAAAAGGTGAATAGTAATTTCTCTTTCCTGTTCCCTAAAATTAGGAACCTTGTTGTTTTTCAATTTCAAACTAAATGAGATTATTTCAAACTAAGTATGTATGACCACTCTTTAATCATGTCTGAAGCCCCTAAATACATGATTACCAACCTATACACTTAATTACCAATCCCTAAACCTTTGCCTAATCAAATCTACCTCTAATACATATTCTAACCTACATGAAAAACCAAAAATCTTACCCTCTAAAACAGCCAAAGGCTGCAGCACTTCCCCCCTAAAACTCACCCACATATTTTAATCTTTTTACGCACTAACACTCTCAAACACTCTCACTTTTACCATTCATTTTTTTTGGTCAAAAGTTTTGTGTCAAAAAAGAAATCTTGTATTCTCTTAACTCAAAGCTTTCTTTTTCTCCTCCACCTTCAAGAAACCTCCTCTTAACCTCAAACCACCACACCTCCACCATAAAGCATCTTTAAAACACACAATCTTTCCATCCCCAAGCTCAAGAACACAAGAAAAATCCTTCCTTCATTTCCTTCCTCCTTGGCCGAAATCCACCAAGAGCTCTAAGGGAAGATTTTTCTTCCTACCTCAACATACAAGACCAAGCTTCCTTTTCTCCAACAAGAAAACAACTTTGGAAGGCATTTTGTTTTGAGTTCCTTCTCTTTTTCTTTGTTTTATTTTCTATTTGGATGTTAGAATAAATAGAAAAAGTTTTCCTCTTTTGTTTTCCTCTCATTTTCAGTTTTGTTGATGGATCAATGGTTGGGTTTTTATTTTTTTTTTCGGTTTTGGTTGTTGATGGATGATTGAAACTATGGCTTGATGATGGTGGTTGTGAAACCATCATGTAATAGACCACTAAAACTCAAGGTTTCGGTTCCATTTTTGGTTTTAAAGAATGAAAAACATAGAATACTTATTGGTTCCTTTGAAATATTTTCTTTGATACTTGATACCATGGCTTGATGATGAGGGTGTTAACTCCAGAACCCTTGCGCTCATGTGTTTTGAATGTCAACAAAATCAATTCAAAGAAAATACTTTGAAAAATGACTGATATCTCTATTGAGTTTCTTGTAAGATTACAATAGGTATCTATCGTTCTGCAAGAGCAATACTTACTCAAATGAGTATATATATTTCACTATGTATATGTAAACATGTTACAAGTTGTGTTATATTAAAGAAGTGAAATTATATCCTTATCCAACCCATTGATAGCTAACGATCAGTAGAAGGTTGCAATGCTATAAGAAATCAATAAAAGAGACTTCAAAAAGTAGCATGGGATATCAGAAAGTACTCTTAAGATGAAGACATCAGAATATGTCCATATGCAACGTATTACTTAATCTTCAATCATCACAATCGCAAAGAAATCATCATAAAAAAGATTTGATTAAAGATTAGAAAGTCAAATACTCTTCAAGGAATTAGTTACATCATAAAGCTCATCTTTGTATGGAGCAACAAATGCTATAGGAAAGAGAGGGAAATTTGAAATTTGAATTTCAAATTAGTAAGTCAATTCTAGTTTCCAATTGGCACGTCATCTCTTCTGCCTTTTTATCAACAACCCTAGCTTCATGAAGGAAGAGTTTAGAAAGCTCGCTTAGAAAGTAAAAAAGTAGTTTCTGATGGGAAATCAGAAAACTCAAATTTATAATGGCTTCTGCAACCGATGTAATAGTTCTGTCAACCTATCTTCTAGCTATTTCTTTCAAGACACAATGATGACCAACACCTGCCATTTGAAGAACTGATCTATGGCAACTGTCACAAAGAAAGACCTTTATATAAAAAGATGCTAAACTTGAAAAACGTTGAGAGAGATTTGAAGATTCAAGAGAGCAAACTTAGCAAAAATCTCTTCCTACTTCCTGGAATGTTCAATCCTTATTATGTAATCAGTCGTATCTTCAAAGTGTAAAGCAAATATTCCTTCTATATTTTTAAATAGACTTATGTTCTTCTTTTAGAAGAAGTAGAATAAGGAAGTCATTCAAGTTCTCCCAAGATCTTTTTAAATGTATTATCTTTAAGGAAATTTGAGTGTAGGTTAGTTTGAGTGGCAACCCAAACACTTAACCTTTGTATTCTTGATCCGATAGTGACCAGTGAGAGACATAGCTTGGAGAAGCTAAGGTAAAACTACTTGTAATATGATAGTAAGATATTCTTGCTTATCACGACTTAGCTTGGAAAGGCTAGGGAAAGACTATTTACAGCTTGGAGAGACTGGGGCAAGAATACTTTCAACGAGTCAATAGAGGTTGCTACTGCACATGGTTAGGCTTGGAGACGCCGGAGTCAAGACTACTCAGTTGGGCTTGGAGAGGCTAGTGTCAAAACTACTCAGATAGGATTGGAGAGGCTAGTGTTAAGACCACTTGCAGCCTGGAGAGGCTGGGGAAAGAATACTAACAACCTGAAGGAGTTGCTTGCCAGTCATAGGTTGACTTGGAGAGGCCAGAGTCAAGACCACTCATGTTAGCTTGGAGAGGCTAGTACATAACTACTCGAAATCCTTGGTTACGGTAGTTTCTGAAATCCTTAGATAAAAGCTTGGAAAAGGCTAATGAAAAGACTATCCATCTATACTTTCTCAAGTTGAGAAAGTTATTGTTATAGTGGAACCTCAACAGTTGTTGAGTATTGGATATAGGCATATTGGCCAAACTAATATAAAATTCTTTGTGTACTTTTCTCTTTTACCCTGCTCTCTTTTATTTACCTTTATTATTTTTTTACTTAACCATCGGTCTTATATATACCCTGCTTTTTTGTTATCTCTTTTAATATCAATGGTTTTACTTAATAAGATTTAGAAAGTAACTTTCTGAAGCCACTAACTACATTTTCACTGCACTTCAAGTTTTATACTTGATAGTAATCTTTTTCAGAAGCTTCAGAAAATGAAAAAGGATCAATGCACGATTCAACCCCTCTTCTAGTACACATCTTCACTTTTAGGTGGTATCAGAGCCTAGCCTTTGAGGGGTTGAGCAATCCAACAATTTCAGAGGACAAAGATCCAAAGGACAAAATGGCATTTATCATCTCTTGAAAATCAGCTTTTATCTGATGATCCTTTGCTTATAAGACTCGAAGACATGGCATAGTTCATCCATATGGCGAAAAGGATTCAAAAGAGACCTATTGACAAGTATTTTTCAAAGAAGAAAAGCTCTGTTTCTCAATGAAGTCAAGTTTCTATTCATATAAAGCCCTGAGCTATCGTTGTATATGCTATTTATGTACTATATGTTACATAAGAAAGGCTATATGAGACAATCAGTTCAGATGTTAAAGGAACTCAACGTATATCAAGATATCTTTGATCCTATTTGTATCTTATCAAATGTCTTACAATGTTGAAGCAATGAAGAGTGCTGAAAGCTTCTTTGAGAAGTAGAAAATCTAATATTCATATGTGGGATTATTTTCTAAAGATGAATTCTTTCATCTATTGTCCATATTTGGAGTCTATAATGATCACATCAAAAGGACATTTATTTCATGTATGACAAATCAGGACATAGCTCATCTTGAGGGAGAACTTTTCCTTGTAGCAACTATGTTACACATCATGTATCTGTTGAACTCTTCGTCAGCATATCCCTCTGCTAAAAGAAAGAATGTGCCATACCTCTAGTAAGTCTTGGTCAGAAGGACTTGTTATGCTAAAATTTGATCCCATTCTTCATTTCACAACTGAAGAACATCATATGTAACTTATGAGGTAAAAGCTTCCATATCTTATCTTCGTTAATTCTTTTTATGAGATGAGTTGCTGGAAAGTTTCCATGTCTATTCATCTATGATCACTTGAGAATATCTAATCTAAAGCTGAAAAGCTGAAAGAGAGAAACACTCCTAGAGAGTTTACTCTTCTCAAGTTATCTTCTTCTAAAACCTTCAAGTAGCAATATAAACATGTTAGAAATTTTTTTTTTCTGAATTCTTGAAGAGGACTTCATGGCATCATAAGATCTGACCTGTTATATCAAGACATATTCAATTACCCTTGCTTTTATAACTAATAGTCAGCATCTTTTAATTCAGAGAAGCTAGTTGAGATATAAAGATAAAACAGTAGAAGAAATATCTATGCAACTTCATTTGCTATATATATATATATATATATATATATTAGTTTTATTTCTATATGATTAAAGAGATATCTTTATGACAAATGAATCTTGAAAAGGATTTCCTTTAGAAAGGTTGAAAAAATCTCTTTATCTGATACTAACTGATAAGAAGCCATGGAAGTCTGGGTACCAAAAGTCATACTTCTTTCCTGCAGGTATTCCTGATATATATCTCTGCCTGAAACTTCAATAGAATAGGCTCTGATTCTAAGTGTATCAAAATTCCTAAGAGATAATTCTTTTAAGAATCTCTCATGATGATGATGATGATGAAGATAAAGCTTAAGAAAGACTTTGTTGATATTCATGTTTATCATGAAGAATGTCCTATTTATCCAGAAAGTCAGCAGATGAAAGCCAAAAGCTTTAGAAAGTGAGCTCCAGAACCTCAATCCTTCAGAAAGTTATGCTCGGACCATTCAAGATGATCAAAAAATAATCTTTCTGATAAACAACATGAGCAGCTTCAAGATGACATAGAAATTGGAAGACCTATTTGTACAGTAACTTCATGGAAGTTCTATTTTATAAACTTCTATTGTCAAAGTTCTGAAAGTATTCCCAAGATTATGAAAATCAAGTCATTCCTTGGATTTTTATCAACCATGCTTTCATCACCTCCAAGATATCTATATTTGTTGAGAAAGCTTGGAGCTGTCAAAGTTTGGTGGAAGTTATGCTAAATGTTTTATCCAAGCTCAAGAGAAAGTCAAAGTCTTCTCTTCATGCTCAAGACATCATCATCCATGCTGAGAAGAAGCTCTAAAATCATCTGAATGAATCTGATATCATCAGACCAAGAAAATATATTCAAGGAAAGAAGATAAAAAAGGAAAGGCCAAAGCATGCCAAGCTCACTGAACCCAGATATTGCGAACAAGGAATCAGCAGCAAGATCATCTCATGAGATAACTTGCCTTCCTATCCTCTAAAACAGTTTTGTGATTTTTGCAAGAATCCGATCAGCACTTCTTATCTAAATATGTTCGTGAAAAATATCTTTTTGCTTATTAAATTGATATGCTTGGTAAGTAGATATGTCTACTGAAGATCTAGTATCTAGATATATTCACAATATCTATGACGGAGGATTTCTTGGTTGTTTTGATGTCTTTGAAAAGTTCTTAAGTGTTTACATATGCATAAGCATTCCTACATAAAAACTCTTTTTGTGGTCTATCTTCACTACTACCTTCTGAAGATCAAGTAAATCAATTAGAATTCATCATGGTACATATTCTCCTGAAGACTTTGCATAACAGCTTACAAGAGCATAGTTCTCTATGAGGTATAATATATTAGTTTCCAAGATCAAGTCTACTATCATGTATTTCAAAAGATCGGTATGCAAGAATGTCAAAAGATCAGTGTGCAAGATCAGGTCTACTATCACATGTTTCATAAGTAGTTTCCAAGGCACATATTTCTGTGAAGAATGATGTATCAGTTTGCAAGGTTACAGGGGAATCAAGTTGCTTAGTTTGAAGATGGATCAATCAGAAAGAAGAAGAAGTGTTCAGAAGAAGGTGATGTGATTAGAAAGAAGATTTGAGAATGATGGTTATATGAAAGCCTTGAACTCAGAGTAAGAAGAAGAATCTGGTATGAGATATGAAAGTCCCTCTAGAAGTTAGAAAGTAAATCATGAACCTTCTAAAAGTTATCTCTTCAGAAAGTAAGATCAAGAGTCAAAAGACTCTCCTTTTGAAAGAAGAATGAAAAGGCAAGAGTCACTATCTACGTTGTCAGAAGTTTCTCTCTCCCACAACGCTTCATCTTCGGTCACATCACATCTCTTTAATCCCATATCTCTCTTTGTTCTTAACCATCATCTTCTTGAGCAAGTCTTTTATAACCTTTAACCCTATACACTTGACCGCTTTATTTTTTGTTTTCACTTCTCTGTAACCTGAACCTTTCTTCTTCCACTCCATAACAATCATTCTTCAAATTCACTCTTGCTCCTTTAATCTCTTTTCATCTTTGAGCCATTTTCTTTTGTTCTTTATTTTTTCTTATGTCTTTTCTTTCAACCTTTATCTTTTCAGACGTACCCCTACACCTCTTCTATGGCAAAGGATAAGAATGTGGCTGAGTCTGTCCTTATAAAAAAAACCCTTTTACATGTTCAAAGATACTGGTATATAGCACTATTTTGAGAGATTCTTCATGAACAAGAAGATGGCACCTAGAAAGTCTTTGTATAAAGACCTACAAGAAGAAGTGGCCATTCTCAATGAAGTCTTTACATTTCAGAAATGGGAAGAATTTCTGGAAACAAATGAACTCATCTTTCCTCAATTAATTAATGACTTTTACTCTCATCTACAGAGATTTTCACCTTCACGAGTTAGATGAATGATCAGAGATTGCTCTATTAAGGTCACTGCTTCAGGTCTTGCAAAGATCATCAGAGCATCGTGCAAGGGGATCGTTTGCAAATCTTCACCAGACTAGGCAAAATCTCTGGGTGTAAATGAAGGAGACGTATCCAAGTATCTTACTGACTCCATTATTCAGAAGCCCAGTGAGATTATCATAGCCATGTTAAGTGTTAGGGCAAGGAAAGTATACATAGTAGTTCAGTTTTCCATCTTTCCATGGATTGGTAGCACAGACATTCTAGTTGGAATGGATTGCATGCTTCTCGATTGCCTAATGGCAAAGAGAAAAGTAAATCTTCCTATGCTCATTCTTGATTATATGATGAGTGTTGTAACAAAGGAAACTTGAAGAACTGCAAGTGTTCCATATGGCATGCTTCTAACCAAGGTGCTTTCCTATTAACAATGAAAGATATGAGTTGATAGAAGGAACCATCTTCACATCTTCATCCTTCAGAACTAGGAGAAAGGGGTCAATCCTCCAAATATCTAAGCCTACAAGGCAAAGCCCCAGAACAAGAAGAGGATAAGCTCAAAAGGCTTAGAAATCTCAATCCAACCAAGAAAAGGCAAAAGGGAAGAGAAAACTCATTCTTCCTGATAATGAATCTGATGAAGAAGATGTTCCTTTAATCCAATACTTTGAAAGAAGAACAAAAAGAAGAGAGAAGGCAAGCACTCAACTATCAGAAACAATAATCAAACCTGAAAAGGTTATCAACAGAAAAGAGAAGATGCACAAAAGTTTATTATCTATCACCATTCTATGGCAAGAAGTCAAAAAATTTTAGGAGGAAAGATATCGTGTAACCGTGCTAAGTGATATTGAAGAAGAAGAAGAGGAAAAAGCTAATGAAAAAAAAAAGCTGCAACATCATCTTCTGATGAAGATGAAAATCTCTTGAACAGTGAAAAAGCTAGACTGAGTGCCATGACAAGTTCTGGACCTACACCTAAAGAACCTTAGATAGAGCCTATTATTGGAGAGCTAGAAAAGGAAAACCTTGCAACCTGTTTTGCTCTTGTATCATTTGAATCTTTGCCTCTCTCTTCCATTCATATTCTTCTAGTTGAAGAAGAAAGAAATAGATTTCCTAAGGGTTCAGCTTCTATTATTCAGGAAGCTGATGCCACCACACTGGGCAAAAATGTTCCTAACTTACCTACTCTAGTACAAGATCCTCATGATCCTTTCATTTCCCACATGCAAAATGATGATGATGCTGAGCCTATACCTGTTCCTGCTATCTCTACTTCGGTCTCTGCCACCTCTAAAAATGTTCATGAGCAATTATCCTCACCTTCTTCTAAGGTACAAGATGACACTAGGGGTAAATCACTAAGATCAAGAGACACTGTACCCCTAGGCATTCTAGAGTTTTCTACCAAAGCTGCTCCTCCTCCTATCAATTTGCCACCTCCTTACCTAACTGAAGCTTCAACAATCTATCAAGTCATCCTGCGGAATCTAAGAGAGATTTCTTCTAGACAGGATGGATTTGAAGCAACCTTAGTTGCTCATGGTGCTCAACTAAGATAGATGGAAGACTTACAACTTCAGATGTTTTAGTGGATGTAACGTGTGTTTCCTGGCACACTTCCTTCTTGATGATGTCAAAAGGGGGAGAAATTCTATATTGAAGAAAATCTGTGCCTCAAGAATTCAGAAGGAGCTATGCTGATAAGAACGATATGCTAAGGACTCAGAGGGAGCCTAGAGATTTGTTTTTTAAGTTTAGCATTTTTTTAGCATTCCTTTTGTATATCTTTGAACCATGTTTTGTGTTGAACCATGTTTTATGCTTATAAAAGTTTCTTTGATCATGATCTTTTAAATTCTTCTGTGCCTTCTTTATATCTTTCTTAACTCATGTGTTTGATACATGCTTTATCATGCTTCATTTTTTTTTTGGCTCTGATTCATATTAATACTCTATCTGAACTCAGTTAATCATATATATCTTTGTCATATGTCTGCTTCTTATCTTGAATGTGCATGCTTTGAATTGCTTATTCATATACACTACATTTTAGCTTACATGCTTTCTGTGATTAGTCTTGGCCAAGTATCTTTATGAGCAAAAAGTGGGTGTTACTCTGATGCAGTCCTATAAGCTGAGTAGTGATACACATGATGAGCTTAATTGTCTTTCTTTATCCTTATTCCCTTTAGAGATGCTTTTCTAAAGTTCTGTGCTTATCTTGATTGAAGTCTAGATATATATAGTTTCTGACTCGTCTTCAGAAACAATTTCAGATTATCAAGTCAATTCCAGTTTCAAATTGGCATGTCATCCCTTCTGCCTTTTTGATCAATGACCTAGCTTCATGAAGAAGGAGTTCAGAAAGCTCACTCAGAAAGTAAAAAAGTAGTTTCTAATGGGAGATCAGAAAACTCATATTTACAACGGCTTCTGCAACCAATGTGATAGTTCTGTCAACCTATCTTCTAGTTGTTTCTTTCAAAACAACTAATGATCAACACGTGTCACTTGAAGAAATAATCTATGGTAATGGTCTCAAAGAAAGACCTTTATATAAAGATATGCTAAACTTGAAAAATATTGGGAGAGATTTGAAGATTCAAGAGAGGAAACTTTGCAAAAATCTCTTTCCACTTCCTAGAATGTTCAATCCTTATTATGTAATCAATTGTATCCTTGAAGTGTAAAGAAAATCTTCATTCCATATTCTTGATAGATTTATGTTCTTCTTTTGGAAGAAGTAGAAGAAGGAAGTCATTCAAGTTCTCCTAAGATCTTTTTAAATGTATTATCTTTAAGGAAACTTAAGTGTAAGTTAGTTTGAGTGGCAACCCAAACACTTAACCTTTGTATCCTTGATCCGATAGTGATTAGTGAGAGACATAGCTTAGAGAGGCTAAGGTAAAACTACTTGCACGCGATAGTAAGATATTCTTGCTTATCACGGTTTAGCTTGGAAAGGCTAGTCAAAAACTACTTGCAGCTTGGAAAAGCTAGGGAAAGACTACTTGCAGCTTAGAGAACCTGGGGCAAAACTACTTTCAAGGTGTCAGTAAAGGTTGCTACTACACATGGTTAGGCTTGGTCGAAGTCAAGACTGCTTAGTTAGGCTTGGAGAGGTCGGAGTCAAGACTACTCAATTGGGTTTGGAGAGGCCAGTGTTAAGACTACTCAGTTGGACTTGAACAGGCCAGTGTCAAGACTACTTGCAACCTAGAAAGGCTGGGGAAAGAATACTAACAACATGCTGAAGGAGTTGCTTGTTAGTTATGGGTTGGCTTGGAAAGGCCAGAGTCAAGACTACTCATGTTGGCTTAGAGAAACTAGTACAGAACTACTTGAAATCTTTGGTTACAGGTGGTTTTTGAAATCCTTGGATGATAGCTTGGGAAGGCTATTGAAAAGACTATCCATCTGTACTTTCTCAGGTTGAGAAAGTTATTGTTATAATGGAACCTCAATAGTCGTTGAGTACTGGATGTAGGCATATTGGCCGAACCAATATAAAATTCTTTGTGTACTTTTCTCTTTTGCCTTGATCTTTTTTATTTACGTTTATTGCTTTGTTACTTTACCATCGGTCTTACATATACCCTGCTTTTTTGTTATCTTTTTTAATATCAAGGGTTTTATTTAATAAGATTCAGAAAGTAACTTTCTAAAGCCACTAACTATATTTCCGCTGCATTTCAAGTTTTATACTTGATAGTAATCTTTTTCAGAAGCTTCAGAAAATGAAAAAGGATCAATACATGATTCAACCCCCTTCTTATACACATCTTCACCTTTAGAGGGTTTCTAGATGATGATTTTGAAATCATCATATTTGTGACCTCTGAAGCTTGAACTTGTTTTCAGTTTTCAAAGGGGCATAATGAGTAAAATGTTGGTTAGTTCTCTTTGTCCATTTCTTTTTGGGCTTAATGGTGAGTCCATGAAATGAGGTTCTTGGAACCATAGTGTTAAAGGACTCTAAAGCTTCCATTGTGCTAAGATTGATTTAGGGTTGAGAGTTTTATTCTTTAAAGTCTTAATATAAGCTCTAGCAAGATAAAGATAATGAACTTGCATTCATGTTTATATTTCAAGTCCTTGCATCTCATGTTTATATTCCAATGCCTTGTATGTTATGTTTATTTTCAAGTTATCTCATGTTGACCGACAACTTGAGGATAATCAGGTGATTGGTGTCTTATGATGATCTTTAGTACACTATATAAATGTATATATATTCTGTGGAGCATTTCATATGCATTAGCTAAGTCCAGTCCTTGATTCCGACATACTGGGTAAGAGCATGTTTACTTTCTAATGAAATGATGATGGCATACTTATGTGAATCAATGTATGATGAATTGAAATTATGATTGAATTATTTGAGATGCATAGTTGATGTATTTTATGGCATGTAGTAAATTTGGGGAAATTCCATTTCCAGCCATCATGTTGCCAAATTTGCCAACTTAGAAAAAAAATTATGAAGTTGTGAGCATGAAATGTTAAATAATAAGCCATGATGATATCTATAATTATATGGTCATGTTTGCATCTCTAAGTAACATGCTAAGTCCAAAAGTGACATAAGACACATGGAAAGGATCCTCTAGACTCCTGGAATTAATGGTTATGAGAAGTGATCTAACAAAAAGGAAATGATCTTTTAGACTCTAGGAATTAAAGGTTATGAAAGGTGATCCTATGCCCCCTATCCCATACTTTGGGAGTCAGGAATTAGTTTATCAAGAAGATAAGTATAGACTAGTGATGACTAATTAGGTATAAGCTCATAACCTAGAATTCTCAAGAACAGAGAGTATTAGGGTGGCCCCCATAGAAATAAATGGGAAATTTAAGTCACCTAAAGAATAAAATGAAAAAGATCATGCCATGATATTTATGCTCTTTACGTCATGATTATTTTTTACATATGTTTCCTTATAGTATGTTGCATATGGCATTGACATGCATTTCATGATATGGTATGATGCATTCATGACATTAAGACATCATGTTGAACGACACGGGCCTCGGCTAATGGTATTTAGAACTAATAAATGAACTATATTTATGCCCATTATTTCATAAATGAAAACCAAGGTTCTTAAGGACGTAGATGATGATACGTGTTAGGAGGTGAATGCCCTACTGAGATTCTTATATAAGTTTCTCATTCCCTCTTTCTTTTTTTCCTTCTCGTCTTTAGAAATCGATGGCATCATTCGTGATCTTCATTGATGTTCCCACCTGGCAGTTGTACTTCGATGCCACTTACCAGACATATCACTTCGTGGGTGGATGTGCAATATGCCTTTTTGTCTTTATGGAGCTCCCCTTTGCACACCCGGTTACTAGCTTTAGGTTCTCTCCTACCACGCCGTTCGCTGATAATCTTATTTTTAAGCATGCTCATCTCCGTTGGGAATAGATCCACCATACTCGTCCTACTGCTTCAGCTATTCATGATTACCCTGTCTACATACCTTGGTCACCCCCTCATCAGATTGAACTACTGTCAGACCCGTCCGAGGATTCACCCACCCAGCTTTCTTCTGACACTCTCGCCCTTACCATTCCCATGAAGATAGGGGGTAGTAGTGAAGGAGAGGCTATGGTGACAAAGCCCATATGAGGAGTTCAGCATGCTCGTAGGGGAACTACTTGACCATGCCGAGGTGCCCACGCTCGACCTGCCCATCATCTCGCTACACTTAACAGGCTGGCCCGTTGGATTGGTTACCTTCCTCTCTCCTAGGAACGACAACAGTAGGAGTTAGCAATAAACCTCATGGAGTACCTGTGCACATATCATGGAGAGAAGAGCCTTCTTTTGCTTTTTGTTTATAAGAGGTTATCTACCATGGGCAAGCCCCAGTAGGAGTAGTAGGGATGAAAGGTCTTGTTAGCTTGTATTTAGCTTCCCTTTCCCTATTGCTTATGTTATTTTAGATGATTGTACCTATTCCAACCTTTATTGGTGGAAAGGATGCTATTATTTACATGTATATTTTAGTATGCAAAGAGGAATAGATGATATTGATAATTATATGATATGTTTATGCTCATGATATTGTGGTGTTTATATTTCGTTTATGCTTGTGATATGTTTTTATTTACTTTCCTTCTTATACGCAAGATGAGTGACATTTTTGTTCAGTGCGTATGACTCACGTTTTGTTTTAAAGTTTCAAAAACAAAAAATTTTGCCTGCAATTTCACTAAAGTATTTTAAGGAGTTTAAGTTAAGGACTGGAACAAAAGAGTAATAACTAATAAATAACTTAAATATGTCCTAAGCATGTTGGGTTAAATATTTGAGTGTTATACCATGTGAGGGAAATTATTTTTAATATGGATAATGTGTGAATCATTATTATTAATATGGGTTTAGGGCAAATATTACAAACATATGGACTTATAAATCATGCCTAAGACGTGATTTACTGTCAAAACATACGTAAAAAGCTAAGACGTCGCATCGCGTTGGCTGGTAATCCTACCAAAGCTGAGATATTGGATGAAATCTTGTAAGTGGCGAGATTTTAGTTCCTTGTACCTCCATTGCCTCATGTCGAGAAGCCACATTGCATGTCTAAAATGAGAAGTTGGGAAGAATAGAGTTCGAGCAAGCAATTAAAGCCTTTGAGTATTGGAAGCATTGTATCTAGGAAGGCTTGAGAGCCTTTGTAGTGAGATTTTTAGGTGTGTAAAAGGAAAGTTTTATTTATTTATAGTATTAGAAAATGGCATCTGAGAGAACAATAATTTCGAATAAGCATGTGTCTGAGAAAATTCATCAAAATATTGTAAGTATTTTATATTTAAGTTTTAATAAAAATACATTATTTAATTTTATTTTTTTGAATTGAAATTTTTGTTATAGCATACCTATTTTTTTCAAATTAAAAGATTTAGATTAATTAATTGTTATTCATATTTTACTTTTCATGTAATCTGCAAATATATATATATATACTATTTTATTATTAATTACTATAGAATTGATTATTTTAAACAGGAAAGAGAGTTATTGCGGACTCATCATCTATATATAAAGTTACTAAAAGTGGAGATACATGAGCATTTATGACAAGCTAGTCTTTACTGTGTTTCCCATATTTCTAAAATAGAGATAGACAAACCTCTAATAAGTGCTTTAGTAGAAAAATGGAGACTAGAAACTCACACAGTTCACCTTCTGGCTGGGGAATGCTCGGTGACACTGGAGGATGTTGCCATTTTGCTTAGACTTCACACAAATGGTTTATCGGTCATTAGATTTACTAATGGCACGACCACAATTGCTTGGTGGTCAACCAAATATGACCAATGTTGTGGCAGGAGAAATAAAATTTGAATGGCTTTCATATCATATAAATAGCCTTGACACAAATTCTGAGGAGTTGATAGAATTTAACATTCATAGCTATATACTAGCTCCGCTAGAGTATTTTTTTAATGCCGAATAAGAGCACAAGCATGGCTCATGAGAAGTTCTTGCAACTTCTTGAAAATTTGGATGAAATTAGATGGTATAATTGGGGCTCGACATGCCTTGTTGTTCTTTACCAAGGGTTAGATCATGCTATGCATAAAAGTATGAGAGATACTGCTAGTAGCATGGTACTGTTGCAAGTGTGGGCTTAGTAGCGACTCCTATGGTTGGCTCATTTGGCAAGCATGTCAGTTGCTTTTCCCTTTACTCTCAGGTAAAAATACTTTAAATAAATAAGTTTGATATAAAAAATCTTTTCTAAATAAAAAAAAATTACCGATGGAAAGAACCATGATATCAACACAACAATCCATGCAATAATGTCCTTACCATCATACTTGCATTGGATCAAATGGAATTTCATCAGGTAAACATAATATATCAGATAACTTCTTTTTATATTAAATTAAATATTATTTGTAACTCATGTGATTTTTTTTTAATGCAATTTGTGTGGCAACCATATATGGATTCAGTGATTGATGCTTAGATTCCAAATGATGTGCAGGCTGAGCATATGATATGGTAAACTGTTAGCTCACTACCACACCATGAACACCAACCATTCCTCCCATGAGCAGCCATTCCCACAATACCAACCATTCCTACAGTACCCACCATTTCCAGTGCCATTGCCACCCCTTTATTAGCAAAAAGGGAATTACGTCTTTGCAAGTTTTGAACGATGATGTTGATTAGTGGCTGAATCAACAATACTCGCATGTACAGAGTCAGCAGAGTCGAGATAATTTAGAATCAGCTTGAATGTCCTTAGATGCAAGGGATAGCTGTCATGGTTCAAGAAGCTTTTTGAGTCGAGGTAGAAGGTTTGTTGCAGTAGTGCCACTATGCCATCTCATCTGGGATCATTTAGGGGAAATTATGAAATCAACATTGATGAAGCCCAATCCACACCCCGATGCCTCTTTGACTTAAATGAGGAGGCAGATGTACAAGAAAATGTATACAGACTATTTGTTTCTGAGATTTCTTCTCAACCAATACTTTCCCCAACTGATCAATGGACACCAATGATGCAGTGGGTTTAGACAGAGCAAGCGATGAGGTTTGTAGGAACATCTAATCTGGCTACATGGCAGAGCTTGAGGTTGCACAGGATGATGGAGAAGGAGAAAAGGTAAGAATAGATGAGAAAGGGAGATAGAGGCATAGGAAAGGGTAGGGGTCTGGTTTATGAAAAGGTATTTCTGCACCCATCAGATTGACCCTTTCAGGAAAAAACCCACCCAAGAAAAAATAGTCATTGATGTAATTATGATTGGTCTGATTTATCATTTTTTTCATACAACATGTACTTATTTTATCTTTTTTTTTACATGATTTATCTGGTTGGCATGCATGATTAATGTTGATTCATGATTCATGAACAGTTTAAGTTTAGTTAAACATTGAAGATTCTTAGCCCTAACCAGCCATTGATAACCTACCTCATACTGAGTGCATTTAGTATAAAATGTCATGGGTTCTGACTCATACATGTTATAATCTACTCCTTCATATATACTTTACTTTTTAATTGCTCGTATAATAGCCTCTCTGTCACTAAATTGCATTCCAATACAAAATGCACCACTAATAACAGGAGGGGCACCTACAAAACATAAAATGAAATAAATAATAATAAATAAAAATTAAGTAAAAATACAATAATAATAAAAAAACAATTAATAATATGTGAATTTAATATATATAACACAAGACAAAATAAAAAATATACAAGCCTTATAGCCTTATAAAAAAATAATATAAATTAAATTAAATTGAGTAAACATAAAATAAATACAATAAAACAGTATAATAATAAATTGGATTATAAAATGTGAAAATAATATAATAGTAATATAATAATAAATATGTATCAAATATAACGAATGAGATGATGAGAAGAAATGGAAACAGGTTTATATAAAGAGAGTATAATATTTTAATATTTTTCTTAAAATCTCACATCTACCAAGATTTCCATTAAAATCTAGCCACTGATAAGATTCCTATAAAATCTCGCCAGTGGCAAAATTCTTACTAAAATCTCGCCACTAGCAATATAATATATTAGGTGTGGGGAGATTTTTATTAAAAAATATTTTTTTGTTTTTATGAAAATTAGTCTGTGGCAAAATTTTTCTTGGTAGATGTGATAAACATTCAATTTGATGTTTGATCACATGCTGATAGTGTTTTGGTAATGAGCTTAGTTGAATTGAACATAAGGCATAATTGTGAAAATTATTGGAGTTTTGAGGATTGAATTGGAATAATGAGAAGCTAATTGGAAGATGTAATAGTTAATATTGGCTATTTGCAAGTGAGTGAAAGTTTAAGAATTCAATGGGAAGATTTAAAAGTTTGAAGTATCTATCTGCTACACAGCCAAAGTTCAGGGGCCTTAGATACCTTTTTACAATATAGAAATAAGATTAAATATTTAAATTAGTCCCTTAGAAATGTATTAAGGGACAAATTAGTCTCTCAGATTTTGAAAGTCTGAAATTGATCCATTATATTTAAAAAATAGGACAAATTGGTCCCTCTGAACAGTTCTATACAGTTAAAAAGGAGGGACAAATTAGTCCCTCTATACACTATACAAAGCTATATGAAAGACCAATTTGTCCCCCGTTTTTGAAATATGATGGATCAATTTGAAATTTTCAAAATCTAAGAAACTAATTTGTCTTCCAATACAATTATGAAGAACCAATTTATGTTTTTTGTCTAGAAATAATTAAATCTTTTGGCCGACTCTTGTTAAAAAGCCATTCTAATTATGAATGGTGACTACAAATCATAAAAATGACTATTGAAAGTACTTAATGAAAATGTCTCATCACTCTTATATAATTCAATAATGTGGTCCTCTAATCTCTACTAATAATAGAAGCACGTTGTCTTCTTTACTATTTTGTTATTAAAGAGGTCAAGAAGGAGGAATCATCATCCTTTATATTTTATTCATTTAAGAGGTTCTTTGCTTTTTTTTTTTTAAGTTTATATGGTGGTAATAGTGAAAATTCTTTTCTAAACTATATGAAAATAATGAAGTTCTAAATCTTGATGATTAATGTGTTTATGATAATTTCTCCATCGCATAAACAAATAGATCTTCTTCAAATTGGTTTGTCATCATCAAAAAGGGGGAGATTGTTAGCTCCAGAACCCTTGCGCTCATGTATTTTGAATGAAAAAATAATAACTCAAAGAAAATACTTTGAAGAATAACTGACGTCTCTATTCAGTTTCTTGTAAGATTACAACAGGTATCTATCATTCAGCAAAAGCAAGGCTTACTCAAAAGAGTATACATATTTTACTATGCATTGTAAACATGTTACAAGTTGTGTTATATTAAAGAAGTGAAATTATATCCTTATCTAAGCCATTGATAGCTAACAATCAGTGGAAGGCTGCAATGCTACAAGAAATCAATAAAAGAGACTTTATAAAGTGGCACGGGACATCAGAAAGTACTCTCAAGATAAAGATATTAGAATATGTCCATATGCAACGTGTTACTCAATCTTTAATCATCATAAAGAAGATTTGATTGAAGATCAAAAAGTCAAATATGCTTCAAGGAACTGGTTCCGTACATCAAAAAGCTCATCTTTGTGTGGAATAACGAATGCTACACAAAAGGGAGGCAAATTTGAAATTTGAATTTCAAATGATCAAGTCAATTCCAGTTTCAAATTGGCACGTCATATTTTCTACCTTTCTGATTAATAACCCTAGCTTCATGAAGCAGGAGTTCAGAAAGCTCACTCAAAAAGTAGAAAAGTAGTTTCTGATGGAAGATCAGAAAAATCATATTTACAATGGCTTCTACAACCGATGTGACAGTTCTGTCAACCTATCTTCTAACTGTTTCTTTCAAGACACAACTAATGACCAACACATGTCACTTGAAAAACTGATCTATGGCAACGGTCTCAAAGATAGACCTTTATATAAAGATATGCAAAACTTGAAAGACGTTGGGAGAGATTTGAAAATTCAAGAGAGGAAACTCTGTAAAAATCTATTTCCACTTCCTGGAATGTTCAATCCTTATTATGTAATCAGTTGTATCCTCGAAGTGTAAAGAAAATCTTCATTCTATATTCTTAGATAGATTTATGTTCTTCTTTTGGAAGAAGTAGAAGAAGGAAATCATTCAAGTTCTCCTAGGATCTTTTTAAATGTATTATCTTTAAGGAAACTTGAGTGTAGGTTAGTTTAAGTGGCAACCTAAACACTTAACCTTTATATCCTTGATTAGATAGTGATCAGTAAGAGACATAGCTTAGAGAGGCTTAGGTAAAACTACTTGCAATACGATAGTAAGATATTCTTGCTTATCGCAGTTTAGCTTGGAGAGGCTAGTCAAAGACTACTTGTAGCTTGGAAAGGCTGGGGAAAGACTACTTGCAGCTTGGGGAAGTTGGGGCAAAACTACTTTCAACGTGTCAGTACAAGTTGCTACTGCACACAGTTAGGCTTGGAGAAGCTAGAGTTAAGACTACTTAGTGGGGCTTAGAGAGGCCGGAGTCAAGACTACTCAATTGGGTTTGGAGAGACCAGTGTTAAGACTACTCAATTGGGCTTGGAGAGGCCAGTGTAAAGAATACTTGCAGCTTAGAAAGACTGGGGAAAGAATACTAACAACATGCTGAAGGAGTTGCCTGTCAGGCAAGGGTTAGCTTGGAGAGGCTAGTACAGCAATACTTGAAATCTTTGGTTACATGTGGTTTCTGAAATCTTGGATAAAAGCTTGGGAAGGCTAATGAAAAGACTATCCATCTGTACTTTCTCAGGTTGAGAAAGTTATTGTTATAGTGGAATCTCAACAGTTGTTGAGTACTGAATATTGGCATATTGGCCGAACTAGTATAAAATTCTTTGTGTACTTTTCTCTCTTACCCTGATCTTTTTTATTTATGTTTATTGCTTTGTTACTTTACTATTGGTCTTACATATACCCTGCTTTTTTGTTATCTTTTTTAATATCAAGGGTTTTATTTAATACCAAGGGTCTTACATATACCTCTGAAGCTTGAACTTGTTTTCAGTTTTCAAAGGGGCATAATGAGTAAAATATTGGTTAGTTCTCTTTATCCATTTCTTTTTGAGCTTGATAGTAAGTCCAAGAAATAAGGTTCTTGGAACCATGGTATTAAAGAACTCTAAAGCTCACTTCCATTTTTCTAAGATTGATTTGGGGTTGAGAGTTTTATTCTTTAAAGTCTTAATTGTGAATGCTAATTTGTAGGTTTTGATGATGCCAATGAACAAGCAAATGACAAAAGAATAGAAGCAAGAAGATGTACAAGCATATGATCAAGCCTATAGTTAGGATATTTAGGACTTAGATTAATTTTGTTAAAAGGTTTTCCCTTAAATAGGGTTATTTGGCCATTTTCAAGTCAAGCAAGTTTTAATCTTCGAAATAAGTTTGAATACAATGAAAACCTATTTTGGAATAATCCAATTGCGTTTAAATGAAGCTTTGATTCAACATGTGAAAAACATTGGCTTTATTTTAAAGGAAATGAATCGCATAATGATTAATTGTCTTTAGAATAAAAGAAAGCTTTTAAAGAGTGTTAAAACTTTCACTTTTCAAGTTCTGGAATTGATGTAATCGATTACAACATAATGTAATCGATTACAAGTCTGTTCTTGAGCCCAGAACCTAAATTTTCATGCATGTAATCGATTACAATGAGAATGTAATCGATTACCAGCAAGTGACCGTTGCTTGTTTTCAAAAATTTCAACTATGTAATCGATTACAAGGTTGTGTAATTGATTACCATGGCCTGAAACTTGCAAATGGGTGTGTTTGAAGAGACATATCTCTTGATATTAATCCTCAACGGGTCACACGATTTGTTCTCTATAAATACCATTGTTTAACACTTTTTAACACACAGAAAAACATACTATAAAGATCATTTTGTACAATCATTCTCAATCATCAATCTTTGTGATCAAAACTTGGCCAAATTGTCTTATTCTTGAGAAACCTTATAGGACCTCAATTTGTAACATCTACTCTATTCAGAGAGTGATTTCTTGTAATACCTTCTCAAGTTTGCATACAAGGGTAAGGCATCCCTTGGTTCTTAGAGACTCAAACACAAGGATGAGGGATCCCAAGGTGTAGGAGTGCTCTTGATTGTAAAGGTTGAAGTGATAGTAGAACTCTCAAGTGGATTACTTGAGAGAACTAGATGTAGGACACAAGGTGTGACCGAACCAGTATAAACCAAGTTTGCAATCTCTCTTCCCTTATCTCTTTACATTTATTGCAAGTTTAATCTTTACTATCTTATTCAACATTAGAATTTTAACTTGTAATCACTTGCATTTTCATCATAACAATCTTCATAACGTTTTTCTACATTTAATTGAATAAGGATTTAGAGTGGAATATTTTTTAAAAAACTTATAGAACTCAATTCACCCCCCCTCTTGAGTTCCTTGAGGCCACTTGGATAACATTAATATAATCTCTAGCAAGATAAAGAAAATGAGCTTACATTCATGTTTATATTTCAAGTCTTTTTATCTCATGTTTACATTTCAATGCCTTGCATATCATGTTTATCTTTAAGTCATCACCTTAAATATTGAAGACTAAACAAATGGACTTGCATTTTCATGTTTAAATTCAAGTCTTGCATTCCATGTTTATATTTCAAGTTATCACCTAATCTTAAAGACTTAAAAGTGAACTTGCATCTCATGTTTATATTCAAATCTTGCACATCATGTTTAGTTTTCCAAGCCATCATCTTATAATGATAAAGACTAAAATGAGGTTGCATAGCATGTTTATGATTCTTGTCATCACTTAAATCCCTAGAGCTCAAGACTTATCCCTTGTATCTCAAATGGAAGTTTTGATGTTCAACATGCTTTTGAGGATGTATTTTGGCCACATGATGATGATGAACTTGGAATGAAGTTTTATTTTATCTTATTTTATTTTAAGGTTCAAAAACTTGTGTCTTAGAATTTTTGAAGGCCTTGAATACTCAAAGGATAGTAAAAGTAGCACTTTCATCAATAAAAGACTTATTAATGAGATTTTAATTTTTGGTTTCTATTTTAGATGTTATTATTTTAGTTTCCAAAATGATAAATTAGTTTCAAGTGTCCTTTATATCTTAAATTAATTCTTAAAGAAAAACTAGTAACTTGAAAAGGATTAAAAATGTGATTCCTAATGCTTTAGAATAAAAAATTTTGGCTACTTTTTTGAACTCAATAAACCTATAAGGTGATGTCTGAATGTGCTCAAGTGTGTAAAAATTGCTATTAAGGGTTGTAAAAATTGTTTTTAGCATTCTAGGTAAAACTAGTATCTTCAAAGGATCGAAAATGCAATTTCTAATGCTTCTAAAAGTTAAAAACATAGCTACTGTTTGGATATTATAAATTCTATGAAGTGCTGTTTGGAATGATTTAAATGTGTAAACCTCACCAGTAGTTGGTGCAAAAATTATTTCTAGCATTTTGGGAAAGATTAGAAACTAGAAAGAACCAAAAATGTGGTTTTCAAAACTTCTAGAAATTGAAATTTGTGGCTACTATTTTGACATCATTAATTCTGTAAATATTCTGTGTGGGACTGATTTGATGTGTAAAAATTACTATTAGTTGTGGTGATAATTAATTTTAGCATCTTAGGAAAAGCTGGTAATTAGAAAGGATAAAAAACATAACTTCTAGAACCCCGAAACTGTTTATTTTATATGCTGCCCAAACTGTACAGCATTGTTTGAAACTGTTCATGAGGTTAAAATTGGTGGGAATCATTATAATTGGTCTCTTAGATGCCTAAAAGAATAATTACAATAATTAGGTTAAGCCGAGTTGTAGTTTTGACTTGTTTAGGGCTAAAGTGTAATTACTGACAACTTGAGGATAATCATGTGATTGGTGTCATATGATGATCTTTAGTGCATTGTATAAATGTATATATATTTTGTGGACCATTTTATATACATTAGCTGAGTCCGGTCCTTGATTCCGGCATACCGGGTAGGAGCATGTTTACTTTCTAATGAAATAATGATGGCATGCTTATGTGAATCAATGTATGATGAATTGCAATTATGATTGAATTATTTGAGATGCATAGTTGATGTATTTTATGGCACGTAGCAAATTTGGGGAAATTCCATTTCCAGCCATCATGTTGCCAAAATTTCGCCAAATTTGCAAACTTAGAAAAAAAATTATGAGGTTATGAGCATGAAATGTTAACTAATAAGCCATGATGATATCTATAACTATATGGTCATGTTTGCATCTCTAAGTAACATGCTAAGTCTAAAAGTGACAAAAGACACATGGAAATGATCCTCTAGACTCCTAGAATTAATGGTTATGAGAAGTGATCTAATAAAAAAGAAATGATTCTTTAGACTCCAGGAATTAGTGGTTATGAAAGGTGATCTTATGCCCCTATCCCGCACTCTAGGAGTCAAGAATTAGTTTATCAAGAAGATAAGTATAGACTAGTGACGACTAATTAGGTATGAGCTCATAATCTAGAATTTTCAAGAAGAGAGAGTATTAGGGTGGCCCCATAGAAAGAAATAGGAAATTTTAGTCACCTAAAGAATAAAATGAAAGAGATCATGCCATGATATTTATGCTCTTTACGTCATGATTATTTTTTACATATGTTTCTTTATAGTATGTTGCATATGACATTGACATGCATTTCATGATATGGTATGATGCATTCATGGCATTAAGACCTCATGTTAAAAGACACGAGCCTCGGCTAATGGTATTTAGAACCTAATGAATGAACTATATTTATCCCCACTATTTCATAAATGAAACCCGAGGTTCTCGAGGATGTAGATGATGATACGTGTTAGGAGGTGAATGCCCTGTTGAGATTCTTATATAAGTTTCTCATCCCCTCTTTCTTTTTTTCCTTCTCGTCTTCAGAAATCGATGGCATCGTTCGTGATCTTCATTAATGCTCCCACCTGGGAGTTGCACTTTGATGCTGCTCACCAGACATATCACTTCATGGGTCGATGTGCAATATGCCTTTTTGTCTTCATGGAGCTCCCCTTTGCATACCCTGTCACTAGCTTTAGGTTTTCTCCTGCCACTCTGTTCGCTGATGATCTTATTTTTTAGCGTGCTCATCTGTGTTGGGAGCAGATCCATCATACTTGCCCTACTGCTTTGGCTATTCATGATTACCCCGTCTATATACCCCGGTCACCCCCTCATTAGACTGGACTACTGTCAGACTAGTTCAAGGATTCACCCACCCAGCTTTCTTCTAACACTTTTGCCCCACCATTCCCATAGTGATAGGGGGTAGTAGGGAGGGAGAGGCTACGGTGACAAACCCCATACGAGGAGTTTAGCATGCTTGTGGGGAGCCACTCGACCATGCCGAGGTGCCAACATCCAACCTGCCCATCGTCTCGCTACACCCGATGAGCTGGCCCGTTGGATTGGTTACTTTTCTCCGTCCTTGGAGCGACAACAATAAGAGTTAGCAATGAACTGCTTGGGGCACCAGTGCACATATCATGGAGAGGATATCCTTCTTTTGCTTTTTGTTTATTAGAGGTTATCTACCTTGGGCATGCCCAGTAGTAGTAGGGATGAAAGGTCTTGTTAGCTTGTATTTAGCTTTCCTTTGCATATTGCTTATGTTATTTTGGATGACTGTACCTATTTCAACCTTTATTGGTGGAAAGGATGCTATTATTTACATGTATATTTTGGTATGCAAGGAGGAACAGATGATATTGATAATTATATGATATGTTTATGCTCATGATATTGTGGGTGTTTATATTTTGTTTATGCTTACGATATGTTTTTATTTACTTTCCTTCTTATACGCAGAATGAGCAACGTTTTTGTTTAGTACACACGACTCACGTTTTGTTTTAAAGTTTCAAAAACAAAAAATTTTGCCCGTAATTTCACTGAAGTATTTTCAGGAGTTTAAGTCAAGAACCGGAACAAAAGAGTAATAACTAATAAATAACTTAAATATATCCTAGGCTTGTTGGGTTAAATATTAGGGTGTTACACCATGTGAGGAAAATTATTTTTAATATGGATAATGAGTGAATCATTATCATTAATATGGGTTTGGGGCAAATATTACAAACATGTGGACTTATAAATCATGCCCAAGACCTGATTTACAATCAAAACGTACGTGAAAAGTTGAGACGTCATGTCGTGTTGCGTTGGCTGGGAATCTTACCAAAGCAGAGATTTTAGATGAAATCTTGTAAGTGGCGAGATTTCAGTTCCTTGTACTCATATCGCCTCATGTTGGGAAGCCACATTGCATGTCTAAATGCGAAGCTAGGAAGAATAGAGTTCGAGCAAGAAAGTAAAGCCTTTGAATATTGGAAGCATTGTATCTAGGAGTGTCTGAGAGCTTTTATGGTGAGATTTTTGGGTGTGTGAATAGAAATTTTATTTATTTATAGTATTAGAAAATGACATCTGATAGAACAATAATTTCGAATGACCATGTGTCTAAGCAAATTCATCAAAATATTGTAAGTATTTTATATTTAAGTTTTAATGAAAAAACATAATTTTATTTTATTTTTTCGAATTGCAATTTCTGTTATAGCCCATTTTTTGAAATTAAAAGATTTAGATTAATTAATTGTTATTCATATTTTACTTTTCATGTGATGGGCAACATGCCCACAAAAATATACATATAAATACTATTTTATTATTAATTACTATAGAATTTATTATTTTTAACAAGAAAGAGAGTTATTGTGGACTCATCATCTATATACAAAGTTACTGAAAGTGGAGATACATGAGCATTTATAACAAGCTGGTCTTTACTGCGTTTCCCATATTTCTAAAATAGAGATAGATAGACCTCTAATAAGTGCTTTAGTAGAAGAGTGGAGACTAGAAACTCACACAATTCACCTTTTAGTTGGGGAATGCTCGGTGACACTGGAGGATGTTGCCATTTTGCTTGGGCTTCGCATAGATGGTTTACCGATCATTAGATTTACTAATGGCATGACCACAATTCTTCAGAATATGTGCGAACAACTGCTTGGTGGTCAACCAAATATGATCAATGTTGTGGCAGGAGAAATAAAATTTGAATGGCTTTCATATCATATAAATATCCTTGACGCAAATTCTGAGGAGTTGATAGAATTTAACGTTCATAGTTGTATACTAGCTCCATTAGAGTATTTTTTTAATGCCGAATAAGAGCACAAGCATGGCTCACGAGAAGTTCTTGCAACTTCTTGAAAATTTGGATGAAATTGGATGGTATAGTTGGGGCTCGGCGTGCCTTGTTGTTCTTTACCAAGGGTTAGATCATAAAAGTACGAGAAATACTGCTGGTAGCATGGCATTATTGCAAGTGTGGGCTTGGTAGCGACTCCTATGGTTGGCTCATTTGGCAAGCATGTTAGTTGCTTTTCCCTTTACTCTCAGGTAAAAATACTTTAAATAAATAAGTTTGTTATAAAAAATCTTTTCTAAATAAAAAAAATTTACAGATGGAAGGAACCACGATATCAACACAACAATCTATGCAATAATGTCCTTACCATCATACTTGCATTGGATCAAATGGAATTTCATCAGGTAAACATAATATGTCAGAGAATTTCTTTTTATATTAAATTAAATATTATTTGTAACTCATGTGATTTTTTTGTTAATGCAACTTGTGTGGTAACCATATATGGATTCAGTGATTGATGCTTAGATTCCAAATGATGTGCAGGCTGAGCATATGATATGGTAAACTGTTAGCTCACTACCACACCATAAGCACCAACCATTCCTCCCATGAGCAGCCATTCCCATACCATGATCCGCTATTCCCACTGTACCATCCATTCCCACAATACCCACCATCCTACAATACTAACCATGCCTACAGTACCCACCATTTCTAGTGCCATTGCCACCCCTTCATTAGCAAAAAAGGAATTGCATCCTTGCAAGTTTTGAATGATGATGTTGATTAGTGGCTGAATCAACAATACTCGCATGTACAGAGTTAGCAGAGTCGACATAATTTGGAACCAGCTTGAATGTCCTTAGATGCAAGGGATAGTCGTCATGGTTCAAGAAGCATTTTGAGTCGAGGTAGAAGGTTTGTTGCCAGCAGTGCCATTAGGCCATCTCATCCAGGTCCATTTAGGGAAAATTATGAAATCAACATTGATGATGCCTAATCCACAACCCGATGCCTCTTTGACTTAAATGAGGAGGCAGATGTACAAGAAGATGTATACAGACTAATTGTGTCTGAGATTTCTTATCGACCTATACTTTCCCCAACTGATCAATAGACACTAATGACGCAGTGGGTTTAGACAGAGCAAGGGATGAGGTTTGTGGAAACATCTACATCTGGCTACATGGCAGAGCTTGAGGTTGCACAAGATGATGAAGAAGGGCAAAAGGGAAAAATAGATGAGAAAGGGAGAGAAAGGCAAAGGAAAGGGTGGGGGTCTGGTTTATGAAAAGCTATTTCTGCACCCATCAAATTGACCCTTTCAGGAAAGAACCCACCCAAGAATAAATATTCATTGATGTAATTATGATTGGGTCTGATTTATCATTTTTTTTTCATACAACATGTACTTATTTTATCTTTTTTTTTTTACATGATTTATCTAGTTGGTATGCATGATTAATGTTGATTCATGATTCATGAACAGTTCGAGTTTAGTTAAACATTGAATATTCTTAGCCCTAACCAGCCATTGATAACCTGCCTCATATTGAATGCATTTAGCATAAAATGTCATGGGTTCTGACTCATACACTTTATAATCCACTCCTTCATATATACTTTACTTTTTAATTGCTCATATAATAGCCTCTCTATCGCTAAATTGCATTCCAATACAAAATGCACCACTACTAACAGGAGGGGCACCTACAAAACACAGTATAAAATAAAAAATTAATAAATAGAAATTGATTAAAAATACAATAATAACAGCAAAACAACTAACAATATGTGAATTTAATATATATAACATAAGACAAAATAAAAAATATACAAGCCTTATAGCCTTATAAAAAAATAATACAAATTAAATTAAATTGAGTAAACATAAAATAAATACAATAAAACAATATAGTAATAAACTGGATTATAAAAAGTGAAAATAATATAATAGTAATATAATAATAAATATGTATGAGATATAACGAATGAGATGATGAGAAGAAATAGAAGCGGGTTTACATAAAGAGAGTATAATATTTCAATATTTTTTCTCAAAATCTCGAATCTACCAAGGTTCCCATTGAAATCTAGGCACTGACAAGATTCCTATAAAATCTCGTCAGTGGCAAAATTCTTACTAAAATCTTGCCACTAGCAATATAATATATTGGGTGTGGTGAGATTTTCATTAAAAAATATTTTTTTTTGTTTTTTATGAAAATTAGTTTGTGGTGAAATTTTTCTGACACCACATTGATATAAATTCATTCTAAAATCCATATCAATGTATACTGTAACCTTAAAATCAATATGGAGAAAAAAAGAGCCGGCGTGTGATTGTGAATAAAATTTTAATTAAGAGAATTTTTCAATTCTTTATTAATACATTTTTAAATTAATTTAATTTTTAAGGAGATACCGACACTTTTTATTATTAGAATATACTATGTACTATATGATGTGTGTCCGCATGGAACGCGTGGCCTGTGTATTCTCCGCACCTGGAAACGTTGCGGATTCCTTTTCAGTGAAGCGTGAACGTACACGTTATTGCAGTTTGCAACTTGCAGTGATTTGTCGTTGTGCATGATTGTCGAATTGATTATTACTTTGCCAGTGAAGCGAAAATTTCTCAAACAAAAAATGATGCATTGACTACCCTATTTAATAATATAGTGTTATCAGCATAAATATATAGTTGACTTTTCTTTGTGCAAAAGACGATCTGGCACTATCAGAGAGGCGAGTAATACATTAGAAATAATCAACCCATAGTATCAATACATTAAATGTATAATTGACTCATTCTGCAAAAATTATATCAATGGAAAAATGAAAAGAAATAACCTCCTGAATTGGTCAATGAAAATAATATCACTTATGGATAGTTTGCCTTAAGATCTCTCACAATTAAAACATATGGACACACATTAGTCCATATACATCTATAGGCTATAAAATAACGTGTCACAATGATCACTACCTTCCACAGCCTCATTCCCATATCAGTCTTCTCTTTTATCTTCGCTTCTACCCTTAGAAGCTGTTAAATCTTGATTTTAATTGTAAATTTATTAATAATGAAGAAAATATCTGTATGTTAAGAACCAAGAAAAAAACATGAAAAGCTCAAGCAATTAGCATGCAATTGTAATATATGAATAAAAAATAAAAATCATAGGTAATAAATTACCAAACCTACAAGAGTAAGGAAGTGTTTGATTAGGCTTTTTAATTTAATTCATCCACCCGACATTCCCCGTATTGACTGAACATATACACATCACTTTCTATCGTGCCGCATTCTAACACTAGTTTAGCCATGTGTGGGTACACATGGATTCCAGTTGTGCTGCGCCCACCGTGACACCGGGGAATAAAAGGTTCCCGATTCCCAAACGGAGAAAAAAGCACACCATGGATGAAATGAGGACAAACATGGTGATGTCTTCGATATTTAAGGGATTTATTTGATTATCAAAATTTTTTAAGGATCAATGTGATCGATGATGAGTTTTATGGTGAACCTTTTATCTTTGAATTCATTATGAACTTTTTTATTATTAGTTATGATCAAATCATCTAACAAAAATAATAATTATCTAATGACTAATAATAAAGGATATATGATGAATCTATAAATTAAAGGTCCACCTTATAATTTGTTTGAATGCGATGAGTGCTATATTTTTATAGGATTAAAATTAAATTTTACAGTATCAATTTCTAATCACTGAAGTAAGAAATTGAAAAAAAAAAATGTTTTTAATTTTTTAACATACTGAAAAATTGAAGAAATTAAAGAACTTGTTTTTCAATATGTAATTTATTAATTTGAAAATGGGATGAAAGATCTTGATATTAACGTAAAGCTTTACATGTATTTACAATATTCAATAACTTTTATATAAGTTAACAATATCATCGCGTCCAAAAAAGTTAACAATATCATCATTGAATTATATTTATCTTTCATGTATATTATTTGTATTAAATTTTAAAAATAACATCAAGTGATTTTTACTTTTGTACATTTCAAAAATGTTTATTTAGTTAATTTTAAAATATATTAAAACATGTCATACGAATTATTTTTATATATAACTTATAGAACAAACTATCAATTTTATTTCTCAAAGATACACCTAAAATCAATTTATTAGTTCTTGAAAGATTTTTAAGACTATTATTTTAACTTTTTAAAGATTATATAACTGACAAAATAATCCTAAAATGTGCTATATTTGCCCATGTCTCTTCAAAGATATATTACATTTAACAAATTCATCCAAATATTACCTGGCATCTTTTTCATCAACAGAAATAATTACATGTCCGATTTTATGTCAAGTTAGTACTATAGAACTACATCAACTTAAGTCTTAAAAGATCATATCTTTCATAAAATATGATCTTTTATGCCAAGTTGAAATTATAGAACCACGATGTTATGCCCCAAGAACTCACATTTTTTTTTTTATAAAATAGCTCTTGGAAGAATCATTTTTATTAATAAAAGTAGAGGTCAGTTGATATTTGGATGAATTTGTCACACGAGAAAAATTTGGAGAACTTCGAGCTATATAGTTTCTTCTAGGGAATATTTTGTTAGCAACATAGTCTTTCAAGAGCTAAAATGAAAATTTTCTCTAGATTTTTTTACATCAATTTAGTTCCTATAAGATACACATGATATTCATTTAGTCTCTGAAAAATTTCTGATATCAATTTAGTCCTTAAAAAGTATATGTAACATTACTTTGGTTTGTGAAATATACATGGAATAAAATAAGTAGATGAATTTATAGATAAGGAGGGACCAAATAGATTTCACATGCATTTTTTAGATATCAATTTGATATCACATATCTTCTATGGACCAAATTGACATAAAAAACATTTCAAGGGCTCAACTAATCAAGATCGTGTGTATTTTTCAGAAAATAAATTTGTGTCAAAAATCTTTTAGAGACTAAGCTAATATTATATGTATTTTTTAATGACTAAATCCACAATTTGTTCTAACTTGTAAAACCTGAACTTTGAAGCTAACAAATTTTTTTTAGAATTATCCAATAATATATGAATTATTTGACTTATAACTCATGCTTGCAAAGTTACTAGTTAAAAATTTTCTTATTTGTTGTCACCTACTTCCATATCAAGTTGTCAAACATGTTGAAAATTGAACAAAGAAATTTAGGAGAGCCGCCTAAAAACGTGTTGAATATTAACAAGAATATTCTTGTTTTCATGTGCTATATATACATAGTAAAAAATGTATTTATTAACATAGTCCCTTAATATTACAATGTATCATCAATTTACTCTTTAATCATGTAAAATGTTATTAAATTAGGATTTTGTATGATTGAAAGACAAAATAATAAATTCTTTTTTCGTATCGCGGTAACGAATATAAAAGATCTGGATTATAAAAAATCATCTAAACTGAAGATATATTTGTTTTAATTTTTAAAAAATTATTTTTAACTACAAATTATTTTTAATAAAAGCTACAAATATACGTTTTTATTCAAACATTAAAAAATAAAAAAAAATCATTTTTTAACTTTTGAATAAAAATTGAAATAAACACGTATCATTTCTTCACACTTTTCACATTTTTCAATTTGAAAATTATGCCGTTATCACACAATTATAAAATGGGTAAATACCACAAATTATTTTTGAGGTTTGGTTAAATTACACTCCATCTCATTCTTAGTAAAAACTTATGCTCCATCCAATTGAATTTAAACAACTAATAAAAAATATTATTTTAATACAATTTTTAATCTAATATATAATGAAAAAAGTAAGAATTAAAATATGTAAAAGAAATAGGTATTATATATTTACCCTATAAATATTTATTAATTGGGTTAAATTTGTTTCCGTTCCGTCAAGATTAAGCGAAAACTGAAGGAAACATGTGAGATTCTGACCCCGTTGTCGACGAGTAATTTTTTTTTTTACCCATCGATACTAATTTTATCGATTGGGCTATCGATGACATGCTGAAGTCAGTTATTTCGTTGCTGGGAGATTATCATTAGAAGCAGTTGGTAATAATATATAATGGCTGTCATTTGGATCATCAAGAAATTAATATGACTGACATCATAAGTTTACCAACAGGTGAATGTACTAAAACAATAATATTTTGAAATTAATTTTACTGGCTCGGTTACGAATGTGTTTGGTGATTAAAATAGTATTTTATGATTGCAAGCACCCATCCGTAAAGGTTAAATTTGGGTGTGTGTGTGTTTTGGCTTAGCCATGATTGACATATATTAAATATTTTAATAAATTATTTAATTATTTGACATTTATTCATATGATAAAGGAATGAAACCCTAAATAAACAAAATAGTATAATGAAAAATAGTAATAGTAATCCAAACTACAAAATAAAAAAACTAATACACAAATGTGCAATAAATATAAAAAGGTCCAAAAACAATAAGTTTGAAAATATACAACTATAGGTATCCTCATCATCATCGAAGTCCCATCATCAAATGAGGAGGGCTCTGTTTGGAGAAGAGGAGCAGAGGAGCCCCGAGTGCCTGTCGGCCTCCAGATGATCTTGAGGATATCTGCTGGAAGAACCGCATCATGTTAGCCTTCATCATCTTCATTGTCTTGAATCTTTCTTTCTCTGTCATGGCCTTCTTATACTGCTACTGCCACCATGGAGTATGATCTCTCTTAGCTCCTCCTCAAGAGTTGCTCGCTTCACCTGATGTTGCAATTCCTTGTTTGACACACTCCTATGAGGCATCATCCTTAATAGCTAACTTGTGGCAGACAAGGGGATCATACTATCAGTATAGTACCTCATGCTGTACAAGCAACCCTTGTAAGGGCCGCCAACTTTCTAGGCCGAAATCTCCTCCTTATTGATAGGAGGGATGTCAATGTCGAGACTAACCCAGTCCTATTAAGCTATTGTTGGGTCTATTCCTACTCCAGCCGCTTTATATACTAATTCTAAAAAAAAAAAAGAATAATCATGAACAAAACTAAGGAGTAATAACAATTATGTATTAAGGGTTTGGATTTCAGACTTATGTAAGTGGCCTCAAAGCGAGTGTCAACCCACACATTCTTCTTGCTCTTTCATGTGTATGGGTCTCCCTGAACAACTTGCCCTATGACAGCGAGTGCCTCAACTCCTTAACTTGTATGTAAAAGTACATTAAAATTATAATAACAAAAAATACAATATCAAATCTAATAATTAAGCCAATGATACATTAAATTCATAAAGCCACCATGCATCCTCCAGTCCCCTCTTGGTTAGTGGAGCCATCGGTACAGAATGACCCACCCTTCATCAAAGCCCATCTTACCCTTATGCAACTTAGTCCAGAACTCCTCCGAGTCCTAATGGGTTTGTAATGCCCGTAAGAAGGCACCGGTGAGCCATGAACTACTACTCACTGATGGAAGATGTTACTACCTCCTCAAATTATAATTAATTTTTGTATGGTAAGTTGCATCGAAAATGAGTAAAGGGCACAGCCTAGGTCGTCTCTCAAGGAGGTTTTATCACTTAGTTGAAAAATTTGGGATTTTGAGAGTTAAAATTAAAACATTTGAAAATTAATTGAGAAGGAATTAAGAATTGAGGGCACTAATGCAAGGTATTCCTAGGATTGGAACTAGTTATCACAAACTAAATAGTGAACACATTAGTGGTTATTAGTAATAAATTACTAGCAATTATACTAGTGATCGATCGGTCTCTAGAATTTGACCAGCGTAAATAACTAACAAATAGGATCTCAATTTAATTAGAAATTATATTGATTTAAACTACTAATTGCTATAGCCTAACTGCCAATTGGAAAGTTAGTTCTAATGCTCTCTTTTAAATATAAACCAATGGATCTATCAATTCATACCCAAAGGGTTTCCTTAAACAACGATCACCAATTTAGTTATTCTAATAAAAATTTTATCGCAACAATAATTATAAGAATAGAAATTGCAGAACATTGAGAAAACTAATGCATTCAATATCAAAAGGAGTATCAAACATCATTCTAATCCATCCAAAGACCCTTACACTAGTAAGAAAATCTATTTCTCCATCTCTGGAGGATTATAACAGTGAAAATAAAAAAGTACTTAGAGATAATAACAAGGATCCTTATCACAATTGCTAAGAACAAAGCACATTCATTGATGAAAACCCTAGAGAAAGAAGAATAGAGAAGAAGATGTAGAGAGATATAAAGAGAGAAAGAGAGAGTGAATGAATCCTAGCTGCTGCTATTCAGAAGTCCTAATCCTTCAAGCCATATTAGCCTCCTCTTCTAGCCTAATAATAAGAACTTTTGCATAAACACAAACATTCAAATTACAAAAAAAAAAAAAGATTATAACATAAGCATACATTGGAAAAAGTATAAATTTATAGCATTATTTTCCACTCCCTATACCACATTTCCCTTACATTATTAGGGATATTGGAGAAGTAAGTCCACAAATAGTTATAATAAGGAGGCAACTATAAGATAAATGAACCAAATTAAATACGAAGCCAATATTTTGAAGAGAATGCATAATCTAAAATTAAACTATGTAATAACAAAACATGCCTCAACTTACTGGTCTTTCCCATCAAACCTCGGTACCCACTAGATGATGCATTACCAGTTGTCTACATAGAGTTAGGGATAGGAGTAGGGCTAATGATAGGACTGAGACCAGGGCTAAGCTTAGGGTCACTATTGTGGTTAAGACTAGGATTGGGATCATGGAGGATGGGATAGAGGACAAATGTACCCATGGTTGAGTATCAAGTAGATGGCTGGTAGTGCCAAGGATGGTGGAGGTAGAAGAAATGGAGGATGTGGTGATTGGGACAATGGTGGAGTTGGTAGCAAGGGTAGTGGTAGAGGTGGCAGTGGAACACCAACCTTGTAGTTATCAAACTTGACCCAATGATCATCTCAATTAAGATATTGAGTTATTAGGTCATTGGTTCAACCAGTGGGTTACTAGTTGAATTGGATTTTAATATAAATCAATATATAAAAATATAATTAATACAAAATATAGGATATATGTTTCTATGAATTGCACATTATAGCATAATAGCAAAGGCCATGTAGTTGTTGTGTGCTCTCCTTTCCCAAGGTTCCTAGGTTCGATTCCCATGAAAGCATTCTTGAGAATTATTCAAGATTCCTCAAGGGCTCATGGTGTCCATGCAGTTCAAATGTGGTGCAAGGTGGGTGTGTATGGTTTGAATTGGTTTGAGCAGAAGCCGTTTATATGTGGCTTGGTCGATTCAATTACTATGACCTACCTTCTTAGGTTGGCTGCTACCCCTATGTGATGAAGATCCTCTCTACCAGCCATGTTTGAAACGAATTATATTTAAACTTACAATTACATTTACAATTAAACACGATCTACAAATAGGCATAGTTACATTTATATATTTAGAGTTAATGCAAACATTAATGCACATAATATTTAATGTAACACCCTAATATTTAAACCAATCTACTTAGGATGCATTCAAGTTAATTACCAGAGATTATGCTTTTGCTTTAGTTCTTAACATTAGAAACTTCAAAAATACTTAGTGAAAACATAGGTAAATTTTTTTTGAACTCTAAAAACAAAACATGAGCTACACATACTAAATAAAACCTTTCACTTGCCTTATACAAAAGGAATAGTAGCCATTATGTGGACATACACGCAATCCATATCACAACAACATCATGAACATAACACATCATATATATATATATATATATAAGTAATTATACGTATCAATTGTTCTATCTCACGCACCAACAAAATACAAAATAAGTATCATGCCTACCAACATAAATATGAACAGAAATGTAAGTAGGAATATAGACAGTCCACTAAAAAGCATCTAACACCACTCCTATTAAAGTGCACCTAAAGGTAGATAACCCCATAACATACTAACAAAACAAGTGCTATCCTTTATACAGAATTTACACAAGTGCTCCAAAACGTTTGCTACTAGCTCCTAGGCACTTTGATCTTAGGGGGGAGGAAGGTAGCCAAGCACATGAGCGAGATCAGTATGCGTAGCAAGATGATTGATGGGGTGGACGTGAGCGCCTCTTCGTGGGTAAGTAGCTCTCCTCTGAGCATGCGTGACTTCCACTGTGGCCTTACCATCACTGCCGCTCCTCACCTCCATAGGGGCCATGAGCATATAATATATTAGCCCTCTGCTCAACTAAGAGGTATGGCTCTTTGTTGAGCATGTTTCAATATTTCATTTCTTTCTCAACTTGCATTCTTTTTTATTGTTTGATTCAAGTCAATGTAATGATCTTGTAAGCTTTCTTGCTCTTTGTGTGCTTAGGGAGAATCTTCACCATGTTTCAGTGCATCCTCCTTGTGTATTCCTTCTCATTCTAAGGTGTTTAGGCATAAATCTACCTATCACCTAATCTCATTTATTTGGTCTTGGTCTGCCTAGGGTGATCTTTTTGTGTTTAGGCTATCTTTGCCCATGGTACCCACTATTCAACTCATTTTTGCTGGGTCTTCATCTAGGGTTCACTGCCTAGGATTGTTCAAGTTATTCCCAACCTAGGGTATCCGCCTAGTGGTCCCCACTGAGGGGTCACTGCAAGTTGTCCCGCCTGGGGGCTCTGCTGAAAGGTTGCCACCCCGGGATGAGTCATCACTACTGGGATTTCCCCCCAAGAAGTCCTGCTTAGAGGTCCTTATTAAGGGTTACTCCAAAGACATTAGCCCCTTGCTTGATGAGGAGGTATGGCTTCTGATTAAGCCATTTCTACATTGTTGTGGACCTTACCGCAAGTTTCCATCAGTTTGCACCTCCTTGTGGGATAATTCTCTTTGGGCTGAATTTTTAGCCCCAAATAAGGAAACTAATTCATGTCATAAGGTGATAAAGTCTCACTTGACTACGCGGCATAAGAGCTTACGTGGGCAGAATTTTTATTACCAAACGGTGGTATAAGCCCATACACAACGTGGCAATAGAAGCACGCGCGGACGTAAATTGTTCATCACCTAAGCAGTGGTATCACCAAGTAGTGGTATAGCCTACCACACAATGCGGCAGTAGGGGCACGCGCTGGCAGAAATTCTTCATCACCTAAGTAAAATCTTCCCAGGAATGGTCACTGCTTTTTATTGCTTTCTGGGAGCAAAGAATCAGACCATTCTCTCTACCAAAATCAGGGATGTCTTCATGGAGATAGAGTTGTCAAACTTGGCAGCCATATTCAGGGCTCATACTGCTGGAGTCAACTATCTTACTGATAAAGATTGGGCAAATTCCCTTGGGATGAGTGCTGAGGAAATGTCAAAATGCCTCATTGACTCCACAAAATACAAACCAGGTAATATTACTAGTGCCCTACTTAGTTCTAAGGTAACGAAAGTATTTTCTGTGGTACAATTCATTGTTCTTCCTAGGTGAGGAAGTAAAGATGTTTTACTAGGAATGGACTGTATACTACTTTCCTATTTGATGAACAAACAAAAAGTAAACTTGAAAAAGCTGATAATAGACTACATGCTTAGCGCCATTACCAAGGATAAGAGAAGAACTACAGCGATACCTTATGCAATGCTGCTAACAAAAATTTTCCAATACTTTCGACATCCTTTTATAGAAGCGTGTTTTGATTATGCTTCAGGAACTGACTATACCATCAATTCCTTCGAATCAAAGAAGAAGACTCAGTCATTTCCTGTGAAACGAGCTCAAGGAAAATAAGCTATCTGGTTGAAGAGACCAAGCTAGAAAAGAACATTGTAAAGAGGAAGAGAAGAGCAGAAGATCAAAAGAAGAGGAAGACTAAGAAAATTTTTGTTCTTTCTGAAAGCAGTTCAGAAAGTTTTGATGAAGAAGAACAAACATCTTCTGAAACAGAGTCTGAAGAAGCTCCATCAAAATTGCTTTAGAAAGGCAAAAGCAGATCAACTAAGAGTCAGAAGCTCTTAAAGCCTCAAAGGCAGCATGACAAGGAGGTGGAAACATTAGAAAGCAAGCTTCCTCAAGGTAGGCCTGATAAACTCCCCATTCGAAAGAATGTTCAAGAAAAAGAAGCATGGTCTATGCCTAAATGGGTTCAAGGAGTTGCACTTATTCTAAAAGATATGAGTGAAGCGGAGCATACTGCTGCAGTAACTGGGGAGGCTGAGCTATCTGATAATGAAGAAGAGGCAGACCTCATTCATAAAAAATAGAGGATTCTGTAGGAGAAAAGAAGGCTTGAGGAAGCCAGGAAAAGATAATAAGGTAAGGGAATTCAGGGCTCGAGCAGTAGAAGAGTAAACATTATTCCTGAACCCTTTGTGGTTATTGAAGAACTATCTTCTCAACCTATGGTTCAACAATTTGGGTATATCTCTGGTCTTGCTCTTACATGTTCAGATGAACTAGCTTTTGATGTTTATGAAGACTTTATGACTTTAGCCAAGTCTTGGAAATCACGTCAAAGTCTGAGCAACCAAAGCTACCCTCAAAGGAAAAAGATATGGATGGTCTACACTTCTTTGTTAATAAGGTCTTCTCCAATATGGAACCAATTATAGAAGAACTTGTGAAAGAAGCATCTGCACCACTGAAGGCAATTGTTCTTATGGTACCTCAACCTTCTCCTTCCATCCGCATCATCCCAGTGGAGGAAGAAATGGTTAAGGCTTCTAAAGCTCCTATGGTGAAATATACTGTTTCCTTAGGATGTTAAATTCAACTTATAATTTTTTAGATCATAAAAATATCCACAATTACCCCAGAAAATTCGTGAATAATCCTTGCCCAGGAGAAATCCGAAAATCTAGCAGCATATCACAAAATTCCTTTTGACAAAAATGATTTTTAGCATCATCCAAACACTCCACCAAATTAAACACATTAATATCTATCTATCATCAATCAATACATCTAGAAAATTCCAGCCAATTCAATCAGAAATATTCAAAGCAAAATTGGAAAGCAAGAGAACAAATAAAGCCCTACTTTTGGTGACTTAGTGGATCCTTAGCTCCAAAGTGCTCCAAGATTAATTCCTTACACTTCAGAGTACCCGAACCCACACAAAACCCTTCCTTAGGCAGAGGAGTATGAGATATCAAAGCAAGCAATTGAAATTTCAATCGGTTAGTTTGGTAGATCTTGATGAGAAGAAGAAGTTTAGTGAAAAGGAGTTTGAGGATTTAGCAAGTCTAGGTTAGGATTTTTGAGGTTTGAATCTTGTTTTGATGTTATTAAAGAAAAAACAATGGAGGCTATTTGGTTATCTATGATGGCCGAACATGAAAGGTTTGGAGTGATAAGGTTGGTATTAATTTTTATCTTATGATAGGTTGAACAATCATATATGTAAAGTATAGATTTCTTTCTTTAAAAGAAAATAAAGAGATGGATGGCTAGAATTTAATTTTATTAGTCAAGATTAAATGTCGGCCATCCATTTTTCCCACAAGATTAAATCTTGGCCATCCATTTTGCCTTAATGGATAACCTTGGCCTAATCTTAAAGATTAAGTTATCTTTTGGTGTTAAAACCATACATCGAAATTCCACTGAACTGGTAAAACACCGTACCCGTGTAATCAAACAATGCCTAAAAATTAATTCTAGGTATGAAATCTTTATTCCTACCTATTTCTAATCTTAATCCTACAATTTCTCAGTTTCGGGAATCTCCGGGCCCAAATTCTAGGGTTTCGGCTATCTTGATGGACCCGCGAAACCCACAAGGTACTATTCACATTTTTTTTTTACAAATCTGTTGGACAGTCCTTATCATTGTTAAAACTATCAGATTTTTGAAATTATGACTAATAAAGGTCAAATTAATTTTTAAATAATTTTTAGGGTGTTACAAAAAATATGTTAAGTCTGCCTTATGCTTAAAGCGAAACAATAGCACCATTGATTAAATGTCACTTAAGGCTAAAATGTTTTCATATATATCATGCCATAAGAAAAAGAACTTCTTGAAAATCTCTCTTAATGATATATTGAAAGAATATGATATATCACGTTTACATTTCTATTATATTTCTTTTAATTTTTTCTTTGAAAGATTTTCTTCAAATTGGTTTGTCATCATCAAAAAGAAGGAGATTGTTAGCTCCAGAACCCTTTAAGCCTAGTTGTTTTGAATGACAACAAAGCCAATTTAAAGAAAATTTTTTGAAGAACGATTGATGTCTCTGTTGAGTTTCTTGTAAGTTTATAACAGGTTTCTATCGTTTAGCAAGAGCAACCCTTACTCAAATGAGTATATATTTCACTATACATGTGTAAACATATTTATCTCATTTTATGATATTTGAAATTAAAGTAGAAGTGAAATTATATTTTTATTCAAGCATCTAATAGCTAACGATAAGAGGAGGATCTCAATGCTGCAAGCAACCAAGACCTAAAACTTTAGAAAATAGCATGGGACATCATAAAATACACTTAAGATGAAGATATCAACTCATGTCCAAGACTAAAATGTTACTTAATCTTCAGTCATCACAATCGTAAAGATATTATCAACAAAGAAGATTAGATTGAAGATCAAAAAGTGAAGAATCCTTCAAGAAACTGATTGCATATATCTGAAAGCTCATCTGTGAGTGGAGCACATAATGCTACAGGAAAGGCAGGAAAATTTGAAATTTTGAGTTTCAAATGTTCAAGTTAAACCCAGTTTCAAACTAGTAGTCATCTCCTCTGCCTATTTGATCAACCACCCTGGCTTCATGAAGGAGGAGTTCAGAAACCATGATTCAGAAAGTAGAAAATTAGTTTCTAAAGAAAGATAAGAAAACTCAACTTTACAATGGCTTCTGCAACCGATGTGACAGATTTGTCAACCTCCCTTATAGCTGTTTCTTTCAAGACACAAACTGATGATCAACATGTGTCACTTGAAGAACTAATCAATGGCAACGATTATAAAGGAAGACCACTATATATGGAGATGCTATGCTTAACGATTGATGAGAGATTTGGAGATTCAAGAGAGGAAACTCTGTAAAAATCTCTTCCTATTTCCTGGAATATTCAATATTTATCATGTAATCAGTTTATCCTTGAAGTGTAAGAAAATGTTCCTTCTATATTCTTAGCTGGATTTATGCTCTTCTTATGAAAGAAGTAAAAGAAAGAAGTCATTCAAGTTTTCCCATGAACTTTTAATGTATATGTTAAGGAAACTTGAGTGTAAGGTAGTTTGAGTGGCAACCCAAACACTTAACCTTTGTCTCCTCAATCTGGTTATGATCACTGTAAGATAGCTTGGAAATGCTACTGTAAAACTACTTGCAACACGATGGTAGTTGTTGCTACTACTCACGGTTTTGGCTTAAAGGGGCCAGCGTCAAGACTACTATCAACGTGACTGTATAGGTTGCTACTGATCACGGGTTAGCTTGGAGAGGTTAGTACAACTGGAGAGGCTGGTAAAAGAATACTTAACTTGTGTCAGTTTTTGAGTTCGTCTGCTAGCACAAGTGTTAGCTTGTAGGGGCTAGTACAATACTACTCATGTTAGCTTAGAGACGCTTGTACAATACTACTCAATTTAGCCTAGAAAGGCTGGTAAAAGGAATACTCAACTTGCGACAGTCTCTAAGTTGGTCTGCTAGCACAAGTGAGAACTTAGGAAGGCTAATGTAAAGACTATCCAATTTACTTTCTCAGGTTGAGAAAGTTTCTTGGAATGGAACCTCAGTATTTGTTGAGTACTGGATATAGACAGTTTAGCCAAACCAGTATAAAATCCTTTTTGTTTTCTCTCTCTTTCCCTAATCCTCTTTATATTCCTCTGTTGCGCCTTTCTATTTATTCTTATATTGTTTTATCTTTCTTGTCTTTCTATTATTCCTTTTCATTATGAACGTTTGTTTTAACAAGGTTCGGAAATTTACTTTCTAAAGCTTCTGACTTTGTTTTCGCTGCACTACAAATTTTACACTTGATAGTATTTGTTTTAAGAGGTTTCAGAAAATGTGAAAAAGAAACAATGCACAATTCAACCCCCTTCTCGTGCACATTTCCACCTACAGTTAGATGTTCAGGAGTTGATTTATGGTGAAGATGTGTTGGTTTGAGATTGAGAGCTTGGATGGAGGTTAGGAATGGAGGTTCTTGAAGATGAAGGAAAGGAGGAGGAAGAGAGCTTGAGGTTAGAGAGAACAAGACTTTTTTTTTGACAAAGCTTGGTTAGTTGGAAAGTTTTGGCCAAAAAAGTGAATGGTAAGAATGAGAGTTTTTGTGAGTGTATGAGTGTTGAAAAAACAAAATACGAGAGAGAAATAGGGGGTACTGGCTGTAGCCTTATGGGCTGTTTTGGGGGAAAATTTTCCATGTTTCCTGTGTTTTAAGACTTGGATTAGAGATAAATTTGATTAGGCAAAAGGTTAGGAGTTGGTTATTAGGTGTTTGGGTTAGTAACTATGTGTTTAAGGCTTTCAAGACATGTTTAACGAGTGGTCTTACATACTTAGTTGAGTTAAACTTAATCAATTTGAATTTCGATCACCAACATAGTCCCTAATTTTTAGGCATTTTGTCTTTGCTTTTTGCTTTTTGGCCTCTTGATGCCTCTTTAGTTAAGAATGAGATTTAAACTTCCCTAAGTAATCTTAGATCTTAATTAACCTCAAATAATTATTTTGACTCTAGATTAATAAATAAAATTAATTTATCTTTAATTAGAGCCTAATATTGCCTATATTTCCTTAATTACTTAATTAAACTTATTAGCACTAACTGAGGGAAAACTAGTAATTTTTACACAAAAACTCCCTAGGACCACCAGACTTTTCTAGATATCATGCATTCCTTATAATTAATATTTCCAACTCTTGGGTGATGACCCGGTTCAGTCGTCACTTAATCCTGCATTAAATTACCTTAAAGGTATTTTGATAATTTTATGCACGAAAAAACCAGGAATTAATATTTTCACCTCTATCATCATTCATAACACATCTAGTCCCCTTCAAACATTACACTATTCCCTTGAGGATAGCCTGGACTGGTCATCCTCGACTTCCGGGTAGAAATTATCTCAGATGTATTTTGGTCATTTTGCACAGGGAAAAAATCGGGGCATTATAAGAATACTTCTTTAAGAATAGGAACTTCATTCACCAACTCGTTGCTCAGTTTTTTCCCTTATGCAATTTTCCTATGGAAAAGTTTTCAACATAATGTTCTTGCGTAAAGGGTTCATTGTACATGTAGAATGGACCCCTTTTGGTGACACTACAGTCAAGTTGCTTTCCTTCTACCATTTGAGGTTGAGGTTTAAGAAGATTGAAGGAATAAGATTTAGAGTTTAGGGTTTGATAATTTGTGAGGATGAGAGGTTGAGGTAATGGATTTGTAGGAGGAGACGAAAAATAGTTTGAAAAATGAGGGAAAAGAGTTTAAGGTTGGATATAAAGGGTTTTTATATGAGAGATGAGAGGTATAGCCAAGTATTAATGTGACGTGACATAAAGTCTGAAAGTTGAGGTGTATGGGAGAAAAAAGGCTCAAAAAGAATGGGAATTATCTCGCCATTAAAGGTTCTTTAGAGACTATAAGTGGTATCTAAACTTCAGGAGCAGTTTCTAAGTATTCATTCCATTTTCTGACCTAAAAATAATGAGAATATGAACCTTCATATTCTTTCTGAGTTTCTAATTTATGAATAATCTTCCATATTTTGATCCTATATGTCTTTCTAACCCATTTTCTAAACCTCTGATCCATAATCTGAACTTTTGTTATGATTTTCTAAACTTGTCTAGATAGTCTTCTTTAAAGGCCTCAGTTCAGAGTCTTATTGGGAGGACTCCAAAAATGTCACGTGTATAGTGTAGATTTTAAAAACTTTTAAGATTTAAAAGCTTTTTCAAATAGTAAAAATGATCCTTAGCTAATGGTTTAGTGAATATATTAGACACTTGATCTTTAGTATTTACAAATATTAACTCAACACCATCTTTTTGAACATAATCTCTGATAAAACGATGTTTTATATCAATATGTTTTGAACAAGAGTGCCAAATAGGATTCTTTACAAGATTAATAGCACTTGTATTATCACATAAGATAGATATCTTGGAATACTAAGGTGATAATTTTCCAACTGATTTCTGATCAAAAGCATTTGTGTGCAGTAGTTTTTAGCAGTAATATACTCAGTGTAGTCTACTTCTTGCATGACCAAGTGATAAGGCAATCTCCAAAGAACCAACAACATCCACTGGTGCTTTTTCTATCCACTCTATCATTAGCGAAGTTAGCATCACAAAATCCTATAATGTTGCAAGAAGTACATTTCTTATACCATATACCAAGATTAGTAGTACTAGCTAAATATCTTATAATCCTTTTAACAACATTTAGGTGTGATTGTTTTGAGTTAGATTGAAATCTAGCACAAATACCCATATTTGATTCAATGTCTAGCCTAGTTACTGTAAGATACAGAAGTAAGCCAATCATTCATCTATAATTACTTTCTAAAACTTTTTCACTATTCTCATCTGCATCAATGACTTGAAATGGATGCATGGGCGTGCTTATAGGTTTAGCTTGATCCATATTTAACCTTTTCAAAAGCACCATTGTGTAGTCTTCTTAATGGATCAAGGTTCCCTTTCTTTATTGTTTTATTTGTAAACTCAAAATGAATTTTAGGTCATCCACCATGCTCAGCTCAAATTCACTTTGTATTAATTTTGAAATCTATTCACAAAGAGAATGATCAGTAGCTCCAAATATGATGTTATTAATATATATTTGGACTATCAGAAAGTGATTATTTTATTGTAAAATAGACAGGGTTGTGTTAATGTTACATCTCTTTTTAAGTAAAAAAGTACTCAGCCTTTCATACTAAGCTCTAGGAGCTTGTTTTAGACCATAAAGTGCCTTTGTTAGCTTAAAAACATGGTTGGGAAGATCTTCACTCTCAAAAACTGGAGGCTACTTCACACAGACTTCTTCTGAGAGTAATCCATTTAAGAATGCAAAATTTATATCCATTTGGTATAGAGTGAATCCCTTGAAGGCTACGAAAGCAAGTAGCATTCTGAAGGCTTCAAGCCTTGTTACTAGTGCAAAGGTTTCATCATAATCAATTCCTTTTTCTTGATTATAACCTTGTGCAACCATAGTTTTAAAAACTAGGTTAGACTGTTTGGTTGAACTAGTAAACTGACGAACCAGTCAACTAGCCGGTCTAAGTTAGATAAAAGATCAAACAAGCATTTGAGCCGGAATGAACCAAACTAACCCAGCCAGTTTCTTGTAAAACCAGTACTCAGCCCAATTTCATCAAACCGACAAAGTCATGCTTTTCTAGAATAAGCATTCAACCATCTCAAAATTTTAATTGTAAAAAAAATTTTAGACTGTATTTTTCAAGCCTAATTAATAAGCCATTAGAAGGCCATCTTTCAACAAGTGACTTGGCTTCAGTCCGTATGTACGATGCATGGGCAATCATCTCTATTTTTAATTGAATAACTTCTTTTCAGTTTTTCTCCCCAATAATGTGGGACTTAGTTTCCCACACATTTTGCTAGTATGTGCTAATCTATCCTGCCTGCACAACAAGGGAGGCTGCAATTTAATCTAATCCCTTTGTTGTCAAACCATATTTATAGAATATATATTCATGAATTGATTTTGGTGTTGGTCTCTAGTGTAAGGGCAACACATATGGCAATACAAAACACAACTTGTCTAGCAACTATGCATTTTTCCATTACTGATCCTTCATTATGTTTGGTCATACTAAATTCCTTGCACTCTGCAAATCCCTCGGGGGCAACTAGAGCTAAGATTATTTGTGAGGCATATATAAATATTATTTAGTTTTATATAATATAAATATTATATAAACATTCATTAAAGTATATATATATATAAGTGGAGACAAGATTATGTATAGACTATGACTTTACGAGTAATGGTAAAGCTAGTAAATATTATGATTTTAACTATAGCATCAAAAATGTATGATTTAAAGATGTCTATGAAAATGTCAAATATGTATTATGGATTTGTGATATTCCATGCTTTAAGACTTGGAATTTCAAAAATCATTTCATTAAAATGTTAGGTTGAGCTATGTTGAATAAAGAATGATTTGGTTTTATGAAGAAATATGTTGTTATGATTTCAAAGTTTTTATGATTATTAACCTTTTTGATTTTAAAGTATAATATTAGAATTACCAAGTATATGAAAATACGTTAGTTTAAGATATTAATTTAGAACTTCAGCTTTATGTTGCTAAGAAGTATGGAATTCAATATGATTCATAGCAACTACCAAATACATACTTAGTGGGCTTGAAATTAGAATGCCTATAAGCAAGTGATCCCTTGGGCATGATTTTTACAACCACGGTTATGCTAAAGTCAGATTGTTAGAGTTATATGAATCCAGAACTCTCAGAGTACTTAGTTTTTAAGAGTTTTAATATCTCAGTTAGGGCTCTTATTCACCAGAAACTAAGCACCCACCCTTTAGTTGTGGATTTTATTCAAACTAATTTAGACGATAGAGATAAAAAGACTGAATGTGAGTTAACGGTAGTTATTCCATTAATCTTAGTATACTAAGGCTTGCCAGGGGCAAATTATTCTTATTTAGATTAGTCCGCTAGGGACGCGATTCACTAGGGACCATTAAGATACCAGATCAGTGCTCATGATGAGGACAATCCACTAGATGTGCAAAAAAAAAAAAAGTGAATAGTGACTTGTGGGTCGTGTGGGCCTGTCGGAACAACCAAAACCTTAAAATCAGGACTAGAAGATACCCAGGACTGAGAAAAGATAGGGTTAAGGTTAAAATACTTAGAAATAAAGATTTTATACATGGAATTTAATTTCGGGCAATATTTATTTTCCCAGGTACCGTCTTTTACCCATTTGGTAAAATATCGATGTGCAGTTTCTTATATCGAAGAAAGATACCTAACTAGATGGGTGCATGGTTAGAGTAAAGCCACACCATTGTCTTTATCCAAGAATCAATAATAGCCACATAAAATTATAATTTTTATTTCAAGTAAATAATTTTTGTGGTGGGAAACTTATAAGACATCTTATAAGTTAAATAAAGAACACAAATCCTCATTTTTCTCCTCCCATGTTTGGACAAGTCCTCCAAGAATAGCCTCCTCACTTTGTTCTTCACCAAATATCATAAATCAACTAGAAATTCAAGCTACAATATCCTTAAGTTCATAACCAAAGCCCAAACTACAATACCTCTTGTAGTCCCTAACTTAACCCTCTATAGAGAATCCTTACCTCACCTCACCATCACTTTTAGCTATTGTTCTTGCTTGATTTATAAGAGGTTTTGAATGGCTTGGATGAAAAAACTGGGTGTAGAGGCACAAGCAAAGGCCAAGCACAAAAGCAAAAGCTTTTAAAAGTCAAGTAGGGCTTTAGTTATTCTCTTTTCTTTCCAGTTTTGCTATGAAATTTTCTGATTGATTTGGTTGGATTTTTTTGGATATATTAGTTGATGATAGATAGATCGATATTGGTTTGTTTAATTTGGTGGAGCAATTGGATGATGTTAAAAATCATTTTTCTCAAAATATACTTTGAACCTTGTTGCTGGATTTTCAGTTTTATCATAGGCAGGAACTGGTCATGAATTTCCTGACACAGTTGTATGCATTTATATAAGTTAGAAAAATTATATATTAAAGCTAACATCCTAAGGCAACTCTGATTTTTCTTCGGTCATCTTAAAGACTTTTAATGCCTTAAAAAATCTAGAACCGTCGCTAATCTTGTTGCTGCTAAATTGCTAGAATTGATGCTGCAAATTTTGCTAATTTTATTACCACAGAAAATTATTCAATTTTCCTTTTATATTTTTACAAATTTTTAGAGACATCTAAAGATTTCATCAAGAATTTTTGTTTGAATTTTCTGGGTTCATTTACTAGGATAGAAAAATCAAGAATTCTAGCTTTGAGTTGAGATTAAGTGGTCTCTGACCACCAAATTTTTTAATTTTGTTAACATATTTACAGAACGATTCTTGCTCTAGAATTTTTATAGGACCTTGTGGACACATTCACGTATCATGCAGAATTTTTATAGCCTTTGAATTGTGATTTTATATGAAAAATAAATTATGCAGCTTAAGTGAAAAATTTGCCAATGTGCTGGAATTGTGATAATGCATTGAATTAATGGTATAGTGACTTTGATTCAATTTTGATGTGTATGAATGCATGCTATGGATTTTAAAGGTTGTTTTATGAGGAATGAATAAATGATATATATAGGTTAATGCATACAAAAATATGCATTTATATGTGAGCTTAAGGATGACATATGTATTGAGTGAAGAATAAAATCTCCCTTTAGTATATTAAGGGCACAGAAAGATACCTTATAGTATGTTAAGAGCATGGAGAGATCCCGATAATACATGAAGGGCACAAAAAGATCCCCTTTATTATGTTAAGGGCACGAAAAGATAAGAATAATGCATATGAGATCCACTTCGGTGTACCTAGCGCATGTACAGTTGAGAATGGAGTAGTATAATAATGAGTAGTACGACATGTATATATTAAATGATTGAATAATAAAAGAAACCCAGTTTGGAAGAATGGTTTTTGAACTTTAAAATGAACCTTGGATATATGTTGCATGCTCACATTTTTCTAATAAATCGAAATAGCTGGGATGATGACGATGACATAGACTTTAGTATATGTTTTAGGGATGCCCTATTGAGAATTATAGAATTCTCACCCTTATGTGTTTTTGTTCTCATGTCATCACCAAGTTGATCCAGTGAATAGTGAGGCAACTGCAGGAATGATTGAATTGGAGTTGCAGTAGTTTAGTAGTAGAGACTTGTATATGTTGTACTTGGTAATATGTATAGGTCTATAAATATATGAGATAACAGATGTGTATCAAAGCTCATAGAAGGGCTTTTTTTTGTACTTGACATTGTATTAGATAAACTTTATTTCTTTGCTATATATTGTGAATAGAACCATGAATTAGTTACTGCCATTTATCTTTAGTATCTTTAACCTCTGCACTTGTTGGAATGGTCAACCCCTTAGAGGTCGGAGCTCTAATGCCAATTGTATGTGAAAATAGCACGACAAGGGGGTTGAATCGTGGTTTAACTTCTATTACTTTATAAAAACTTTAAACAAATCTTATCAAGTTATTCACTTGAAGGCAATAGAACTATATGTTAATAAGGTTCAAAAACTAACTTTTTGAACTAAGTGAGAACTTTGAAACTATTATAAAAACACGTTTAGAAATATATATATATATATATACATATATCAATAAATATCATATACAGAATATAAAGGAAATAGGAAAGGATAGAGAGATACTATACAAGGATTTTATACTGGTTCGGTCAATCCTGCCTACATTTAGTTCTCAACAACCTGTTAAGTTCCACTAAATCAACCATTTCTCAACCCAAAAAAAGTCAAATAGTCTTTCAATAGCCTTCACAAACTATATCCAATAACCAACAGTTCCACTCTTTTGTTACTTTCAAATAGTCTTTGACTAGCCTCTTCAAGCTAATTCCATGACTAGTAATTCCAATCTACTATTACTTACAATTAATCTTTCACTAGCCTCTCCAAGCTAACTTCATAGTGATTGTTAATGTATTAGGGTACAATGATTTGTCAAAGGTTGGTTCACTCCAACAAATAAACACTCAAGTTTTCCTCATAATGGAATAGTGTAAGATCTAAAAACTTGAATTACCTCTTTCCAGAATTCTTCCTAGGAAGATGGTATCTAATAAGAACTTAGAAAGAATATTTTTACAGTATGTAAACTGATTACAAGAAGTAATATCTTTACAAAAGAAGAAGGAGGATTCTAATCTTTTCATTCTTGATAGAATTGCAAAAGTCTCTTTCTTATAAGCACTTGACATCCTTTTATACTTGATCTTCAATTTTAGACCATTGGCCCTTGATCTATTTTCCTTGTGACACGTGTTGATCTTCTTTTTGTGTCTTAGAAATGCAATATAGAATACTAACTTGGCTATGTCAAAGCTATATTTGTAATTTTAGAGGCTATGTCAAATGAGGTTTCTGAGTGAAGCTTTAGAAACTACTTTTTACTTTTTGGACGAGGTTTCTAAACTTTTCTTCTAAGTGATAACTAGAAGTATAAACATAAAATGCAAGTTCATCTTTAAGCCATTAGAAATATGAAGTGATGACTTGAAACACATACATGAAATGCAAGTCCTTTTTTAAGCCATTAGAAATATAAAGTGAGGACTTGAAATATAAGTATAAAATGCAAGTTGATGTTTACATAACATGAGAGCTTCAAGCACCAAAGACATCAAAAAGTGTAGAACTTTAAGCCTATCAATCTTAACAAAATAAAGATTTTTCTCACAAAATAAACAATGGATAAACTTTAGCCCTCAAAGGGCATCAATGAGCTTTAGAGTCTCTCATTTTTGTCATTCCAAGAACTTTATTCCCCTTAGACTCAACAGCTATCCCAAAATAACCAAAAGAAGAAAATGTACATTCTTTATCTCCTTTTTTTTTTAAACAAAGGATCAAGCTTTGAGCTCTAGAGGTCATAAAACATGATGGTTTCACAATCGTTATCAAGAAACATCATCGTCAACTTATAGCTTTGATCACAACAAAAACTCAAAAGAAAAAGAAGAAATAAAAGAAAAGATAAAAATAAATCCCTACGAAAGTGTGTTTTCTTGCTAGAGGATGAAAATGCTTGCTCTTTTGCAAGGAAAAGAAAAGAAAAATCTTCTCTTAGGGGGAATATAGTTTTTGGCCAAGTGAGCAAGAAATAGGAGGAAGGATTTTTGTGGCGGCTTTGTGCATGAAAGTGATAGCTTAGGTGTTTGGGGTATGATCTATGGTGGTAGGGTATTTGTTTGAGGTTTAGCACTTGAATGGAGAGCAACAGTGGAGGTTTATGATGAAAGAGAATAAGAGACTTTGAGATGGAGAGAATGAGAATATGAGAGAATTTTTTATGCAACTTGAAGCTCAAAATATGACCAAAAAAGGTGATGGGTAGAATAAGATTGTGAATGGGTATGCTTGAAAAAAAATCAAAATAAGAAGTGAATGGGGGGAGTTGTTGTAGCAATCTAAGGGAGTTAAGTACGATATTTTTTGTGTTTTGTGAGTGTAGGGATTAGGGTTGAGTATAGGTTTTATTAGGGGAATAATTAGAAATTGGTAATTAGATGTTTAAGGAACTTAAGCTTAGATTAGAGAGATGTCTTGCATGTTTAATTAGACTAAACTTAATTAATTCAAAATTCAAATGCAACATGTCTCTGATCTTAAGGGAAAATATGAGGGATAAACTAGCTTTTGTTTCCTACTTTTGCTTTTTGGTCTCATTAAGCACTTTATTGTCTCTTTCTTACTAATCCTTGATCAAGAATGAGATTAAACTTCTTTAACCAATCTTGGGCCTTAATTAATTAAAAATAATTATTTTGACTCAAAATTTGTTAATAGAAATAATTAATCTTTAATTAGAGTCTAATATTCCTTATATGCCTTTACTAACTTTAATTAAGCTCAATTAACACTAACTAAGGACAAAATGATAATTTTACACTAAAACTCCCCAGGTCTCACCCCAAACATTAGATATCCTTTCAAATTAACATATCCAACTCCAGGGTGACAACCGGGTCCGATCATCACTTAATCTCATGTTAAATTACCTTAGGGGTATTTTGGTAATTTTATACATGAAAAAAATTTGAAATTATGATTTTCACACTGGTTGCTATCTAAAACACATACAGTCCCCTTCAAACATTAAACTAATCTTGTGAGGATTGTTGGCGCCAACCGTCCTCAATTCTCAAGCAAAAATGACCTTAAAGGTATTTTGGTCATTTTGCATAAATAGAAAAATCAGGGTTTTACATTTCTTCCTTATTTAAAAGGATTTTGCCCTCGAAATTAGTTACCTATGAATAGCATAGGTATAAGGACTTCATCTTCAACTCCAACTCCCATGTTAATTCCTCCACCTTTCCCTATCCCCAAGCCACTTTAACTAGAGGTATTGTCTTATTCCTCAATTACTTGACCCCTTTGTTCACAACCCTTGTGGGCGGCAGGTTGAAGGTCAGGTCCTCCTATAATTGTACTTGTTCTGACTCTAAAAGATGACTAGGGTTAGACTGGTATTTTTCTTAACTGTAAAACATGGAAGATATCATGAAGCTTGGACAGATTAGGTGGCAATGCTATTATATATGCTATTGACTTGACTCTATTAAAGATTTCAAAGGGACCCTAGAATCTGGGCCTCAGCTTTTTTACTCTCATACCTCTCCCTATGCCTGTTCTATGGGTGATTCTAAGGAATACATGTTCTTGCTCTTGGAATTCCAATGGCTTTCACCATTTATCCACATAGCTTTTCTACCACTTTTGAGTAGTAAGGATTCTATCCCTAATCCTCTTCATTTGTTCCTTCGTTTCCCTTACAACATTGGGTCCTAACATGTCTTACTCACTGAAATCACACCAAAGGGGATTGACATTTCCTCTTATATATGGCCTCATACGGTGCCATATCGATGCTCACATGATAACTATTGTTGTACGTAAATTCAATTAATGGCAAGTATTTGACCCAACTTCTCCTATGGTCTAAAACACATGTCATCAACATATCCTTAAAGGTTTGTATGGTCTTCTCTGATTGGCCATCCATTTGAGGGTGGTATGTCGTGCTCAAACAAAACTTCAAACCAAATGCCTTCTAAAAGGCTTCCAAAAAAGTGACGTAAATAACGGATCACGATCTGAGATTATCATTGAACCATGCAACTTTATGATCGCTTGGGTATAAAACTGAGCTAAATTATCCAATGAATAAGCCACCTTAATAGGTAAAACGTGAGCTGACTTCATCAGTCTATCAATAATCACCCATATAGCATCATGGCCAACTTGGGTCTTGGGTAGACCCGTCACAAAATCCATCAAAATACTGTCCCATTTCCATTTGGGAATCGTCAAAGGTTATAATATTCCAAAAGGTTTTTGGTGCTCAATCTTTACTTTGATAGACAAAGCACTTACTCACTCACAAGACCACGTCTCGCTTCAAACCGAGCCACTATAACATCTTCTTCAAATGCTAATACATCTTGGTAGTACCAAGGTGAATGGTGAAATAGCTCTTATAAGCCTCCTCCAAGATCTCCTTTCGAAGGTCACCACTCATCATCACACAAATCCTGCCCTCAAACCTCCATAACTTGTTGACTCTAAGGGTGAAACCCTTCAACCTTCCCATTCCTATGCGCCTCTAAAGTCTCCATAAATTCCTCATCCTCCCATTGATCTTCAATGATTCTCTCTTTAAAGTCACTCATCACACTGAGTTAACACATCCTCAAGCTCTTAGTAGTCAATGTCATTTCTAAGTTTAGGGCTCTAAACTTCTTAATTAACTCTACCTCTTTAACCATCATCTGAGACAACTGTAGTGACTTCTGACTCAAGGTGTCAGCCACTACATTAGCCTTGTCAGCATGATAGTTTAACCCAAAATCATAGCCCTTCAAGAGTTCCATCCACCTCTTCTGCCTCTTATTCAACTCCTTCTAATCAAAGAGGTACTTAAGACTCTGATCAGTGAACACCTAAAACTTCACACCCTATATAGATAGTGTCTATACGCCTTCAAAGCAAACACTATGGCTATAAACTCTAACTCATGGCTAGGGTAGTTGGCTTCATGAGGCTTTAGTTGTCTGGATGCATAGGTTACCACATGCCTATTTTGCACCAACACATAGCCCAAAAATTTCCTAGAAGCATCACAATACCCCTAAAAAGGCGTATTGGGGTTGGGTAATACAAATACTAGGGTTGTAGTTAACCTCATATTTCGCTTATGGATGCTCTTCTTATATCTCGGGGTCCAAATAAAAAGGGGATTCTTCCTTGTAAGCTTGGTCAAAGATAAAGAAATATGAGAAAATCCCTTAATAAACCTATGGTAATAGCCAGCTAGTCCTAAAAAGCTTCATATCTCTGTCACCGAGATAAGTCTCTCCCAATACATCACAGCCTCTATCTTACTATAGTCTACTGCATTACCTTCCTTAGACACCACTTGTCCTAAAAATTGTACTTTTTCTAGCTAGAATTCATACTTAGACAACTTTGCATATAACTTTTTTTTCTCTTAAAATCTCTAAAACTATCCTCAAATGATGCTCATGCTCCTCACAGGTCTTCGAATAGATGAGTACATCATCTACAAAAACAACTACAAACTAATCTAAATAGAGTCTAAAGATCCTATTCATGTAGTTTAGGAATACAGCAAAAGCATTAGTCAAATCAAACGACATCACTGTGAACTCAAAGTGACCATATCGGGTCCTAAAGGCAATCTTGGGTATGTCTTTATCCCTCACTCTAATCTGATGATAACCCGGCCTTAAATCAATCTTTGAGAAACTACAACTCCCTCAGTTGATCCATCAAATCATCGATCTTTGGCAATGTCTCTAATCTCCAAATGAGCATCGGTGACATTGATCTCTTCCTTTAGCCTAGCTCCATACTTCACACACTTCCAAAACTCATTTGGGTTCCACTAGAAGACCCTTGAGAACTTAATCAATTCTTCAAACTTTGCGGCATAGTGTGTGATGCTTATCCTTCCCTAGGTTAGCTACATAAACTACATATCCTTAGCATTCCTTATAGATGCAAAAGGTTCTTCTCATAGAAGTAGGGCTTGAATAGCTTCTAGTTGATCGTGGTGCCAACTACCTCCAACAATCTCCTAGTGCTAACCCACTAGAACTCGGCATCCGCCTCCAGCATGTAGGTGGCAAAATTTACCTTCTATTCATCGGTGTAGGTGATCACTGAGAAGATATTCTCCGTACTCTTAATCTATTCCTCAGCTTGGTTGGGATTCAAAGCTTCTCTACATGATGGCAGGTTTGCTTTATGAAACTCTCCAATCGGGCATGATCATGACCATTAGGGGTGTCAGGGCCATGATCAGTATCTCCTTGGTGGTCCATCTGCTCGAACATCATCTGCATGGCTCTCACCATGTCCCTAATAACTCTAGTAGTCTTATTACCCTGTTCGTTTCTACCCTGAGTCCTATCCTACCATGGTTGTGGCATCAGTCCCTAAGGACTTAGAACAACAAACACTAAGGTGATCAGGGTCAATACTTTATGCAAAGTGATCCAGTTACCATGGCACACATACACAGTAGTCATGCATCTCTATCCTATAGCTTATTATATCAATCAAGCTCTACACATGACATAACTATCATGTCATGCTTAAGAAGCATAGTCAGTCCAATCCTTAAGGTCTATGAGAACCTGGTCTGACACTAAAATGTAATATCCTAATATTTAACTCAATATACCAAGGTTACATTTAAGTTAATTACCAGATACTATTCTTTTGCTTTAATTCTTAACTTTAGAAACTCTGAAAATACTTAGTGAAAATACGAGTAAATGTTTTTTTTTGAGCTTTAAAAACAAAATGTGAGCCGTGCATACTAAATAAAACCTTTCACTCACCTCATGCAAAAGGAATAGTAATAATCATTATGCAGACATATACACAATCCATATCACAATAGCATCATAAACATAACACATCATATATATAGGTAATTATAAGTACTAATCGTTCCATCTCACACACTAGCAAAATAGTAAAAAGTATTATGCTCACCAATAGAGGTTGGGATAAATACAGTGATCAAACAAAATAAATATGAACAGAAACATAAGTTGGAACGTAAACAGTCTACTAAAAACCATCCAATACACTCCTATTGAAGTATGCCCACGGGTAGATAACCCCACAAAATACTAACAAAATAAGGGCTATCCTCTGTATGAAATCTACATAAGCGTTCCAAAAGTTCCATTGCCGACTCCTAAGCATGTCGCTTGTAACAACCCAGGCTACTTTATGGATTGATAACTGTCCCCACAAACCAACATGAGATCTTTTCAACATGCTTTGTCCTCACTCACATGCTTCCTAAGAAAACTTCCTAAGAGGTCACCCATCCCAAAATTACTCCAAGTCAAATACGCTTAACCATGGAGTTCTTTAGTGATGAGCTACTGAAAGGAAGATGCATCTTGTTAGTATATGTAGTACCAATCAATTCATATAAGTCATTCTCAACTGTATAGTCTTATGCCTATACAGTCTTAAGGTCCCTCTCATTCTAGTGTGTAATTGATTTATTCATGTATCCCTCCACTTAGAAGCCTTGGCAGGAGCCACTACTTGTCTGTGCCTTCTTGCACCAATGATCACTCCCTACCCTCATCAACCTCGGGCATTACATGCCTATCAGCTTCTGCTTGGTTCATCCCAAAACTGCACTGTATTGAGAGAGGTGCTGCTCTAATACCATTTGTAACAGCCCAGGCTGTAACGCCCTGATTTTTCCTGTATACAAATGACCAAAATGCCCTTGAGGTCATCTTACCAGGAAAATGAGGATAGCTGGCCTCGATCATCCTCAAAGGATTGTTTTAATATTGAATGGGGACTATATGTGTTATGTGTGTTAATAGAGCAGAAGAATCTTATTTTTTGGTTGCTGTACACAAAGTTACCAAAATACCCATGCAACTAATAAACACATTTGATTGCCGATTGGACCCGAAAATTACCTGGGAGTTTGAAATTTCATTTTTAAGGGATATTTAATGTCTATTTAAGCTCGAGTGGTCCCAGGGAGTTTTTGTGTAAAATTACCATTTTGTCCTTAATTAAGGGCATAATGAGCTTAATTGTATGATTAACAAAACTTAAGCAATATTAAGCTCTAATTAAAGATTAATTAATTCTAATAATAAATCTAGAGTCAAAACAATTAATTAAGGTTAATTAGGGCCTAAGATTGCTTAAAGAAACTCAAAATCCCTTTCTTAAATCAAGACTTTTGTGTCGTATTTCATTGAATAGTATTTTCTCTCTCCAATTTCTTAAATTAAGGAACCAAAGATGTGATTGAAATCCTTGTTGAATGAGGTTTGACTCCACTAATTGAGCAAGAGCACTCTTTAACCATCTCTTGAGTGGCCTTAATCACTCACTTTCTTGCCTAAACTCTACTTGGTTACAAACTCCTAATCAAAGGCCTAATTAAATCTGCTCCTAAAATACACTCCTAATACACATGAAATGAAAATATCTCCTCCCCATTTCCCTTAATGAAATCGGCGTCACTCCCCTTCCATTCATCCCATGACATTTTGATTTAATTACTTACACACTCAAAGAAAACTCATACCTAGCCATTCCTATACCATTCCATGACATGATACACTTAGATGAGATATTTTTCTCTTCCTTTTCCCTTGTAAATACCATGGCTTCTCCTTCCTCCTCTCATCCTCTCATATTGCATTTTCTCTATAAATACACACTTAAGGAAGTTTACAAGAACATTTGCTTATTCTTGCAACTTTAGTTTTCTCTATTTTCTCTCAAGAGTTCTTCTTCTTTTTCTTCTTCTTCAAAGAAACCACCACATCTCAACCCCAAACCACTGCACAAACACCGTAGACCTTCCCTAAAACACTTAACCTTTCTACTTCCAAGATCAAAACTCAAGACACATCTTCCTTCCTTTTCATTTTCTCTTTGGCCAAACTATTTCCTTGCTCCAAGGAAGAATTATTCTTCTCATATCTTTTCAAGAACAAGCTCTTTTCTTTTAACAAGAAAAATATCTTTGGTAGGGATTTTGTTTCAAAGTTCTTTTTCTTTTTCTTTGAATCATTTTTGGTTGGAATGTTTGATTGATTGGAAATATTTTCTTCTTCTATGTTCTCTTTATTTTTAGCTTGATGATAAAATAAAGAATGAGTTTTAAACTTGACATTTTTGGCTTTTGGATTTCTTATTCTTCCCTTTTCATTTCGGCCTTGAAGGCCTTTTTGTGTTCAAAAATATTGGCTTGATGATGAGGGTTCCTAGATGATGATAATGAGGTCATCACATTTGTGACCTCTAAAGCTTGAACTATTCTTTTGGTTTTTCAAAGAATCATAATGAATAAGGTGTTAGTTTCTTTATATTTCGTTTCTTTGAGCTTGATGGTGAGTCCAAACAAAATGAAGGTTCTTGGAACCATAGTGTTAATGGACTCTAAAGCTCATGTCTATCTTGTAAGATTGATCGGTGTTTTAGAGTTGTTACTCTAAATAGGAGTCTTGAGCTTAGAACCTAAAGAAATAACAAATGGAAATGCATATATATTTATCTTCCAAATACTTGCATTTCATATTTACATTTGAGCCTTGCATATCATATTTATTTCCAAGTTATCACCTAAATCTTGAAGATAAGAAAATAAACTTGCATTTCATATTTATATTTCTTGTCTAGCATATCTATGTTTCAAGCGATCACCTAAATCTTAAAGATTAAAAATGAGCTTGCATTATCATATTTATATTCAAGATTTGCATATCATATTTATATTTCCATTGCCATCACCGTATAATATCAAGATTAAAATGAGGCTTGCATTAGCACGTCTAAGTTTATGTCATCACCTAAATATCTAAGGCTCAAGACTTACTCCTTTCAACTTACATAGGAATTTCGATTCCATGGGCATTGTCTCTACGAATATGTTTTGTTACCAAAGGAATAAAGTTTTAAGGTTTGGTGCATTATTACCTTGAGGTTTTCAAAAGCTTGTGTCTTGCTATTTTCCTTTGAGAAAAGTGTTAATTCCTAAAGTTTTACAACATGATTTATATAACCAAAATCTTATTTTTTGAGTTCTCAGATTTTGTTGCTGACCTAAGGACATGTAATTGTGTTTCCAAAGGGATAAATTAATTATAAGAGTGTTTGTTGGCCTAGAATTAAATTCTAAGAAAAACTAGTTACTAGAAATGCTTATTGTTGCAATTTTGTATGCTTTTGGAAAATAAATTTCTGGATTCTGTTCTAACATTTCCAGATTTGATGAATGCTGTTTGGAGTGGTTTAGATGTGTGAAAATTACTATTAATTCTTGTGATAATCATTCTTGGCATCTTAGATAAGACTAATAACTATAAAGAATCAAAAATGTGATTTCTAAAGCCTTTAAAATCTGAAATATTCGATTCTATTCCAGCCTACTTATAATTGGTAAAAATGTGTTTTATTATGTGTATATGTGTTAGAACCTCTAATGAATGGTTTAGAAATTAATTTTAGCATCTTAGGAAAAGCCGGTAATGAGAAAGGGTCAAAAACGGAACTTCTAGAACACCGAAATTGCTCAATTTTCATTTCTGCCCAAACCTTTCCAGCATTGTGTAATGATGTTCTTGAGGTTAATTATTAATGGAAATCATTGTAATTGATCCTTTAGATGCATAAAAGAATAATCTCAAAAGTTGGGTTTACCCGATTTGTAGTTCGACCCGTTTAAAGACTAATGAGCATGTTTATTTTATGAGATGATTGGTTCATGATATATTGTGAAATATATGTGATGATAATGTTGCATATTTGGCTACCAATTTATATGATTTATTATGGCATGTTATGATTACACTTGTAATATTTGAGATGCATACGATGAATAATATGAAAGCATGTGATATTATATGTTAAGTTTGTGCTTTTGCATCTCAATATAACATGCTAAGTTTATGATGACACAAAACTCATGGAAATGATCCTCTAGACTCCCTAAATTAAAGGTTATGAGAGGTGATCCAAGTAAATTGCATATTCATGATAAGAAAGGCAAAGAAGTTATGTGTTTCTCTCCCTCTATTACCCCATGTTAAATCTAGCAACGGCTAGTTTAGTTGAGCTCATCCTAGGCGATCGATATGTTGGTTGGTTCTAGTGTTGATTTTAAAAATTGCCAGGGAAGGCGTGTAGGTTAGATTTGGTGTTAATGTAAGAGGGTGGATTGATAAGAAAGGAACTCGAGAATTCATTCATGAGAAAGTAAATTATCATGTGTTTTCTTGCCTTCCCATGCATGTTAAATGACATTTGACTCATTAAATTTTCCCAATCATGTCTTTATTGCCACTGCTTTAGTTTCCTAAATTACCTTGTGTTTTGGATTTACACGTTATTAATCCATGTTGTAAGTAGGGCTATGTTATTTGCATGTGTTACTAATGTACTGAGGCTTTGTCATGCATACATGCGATACCTGTTGCATTCATGCATTACGATTCATGCTAAAAGATGTGGGCCTTAGTTAATGGTATTTCGGAACTTAATAAATAAATCTTATTTATGCCCACTACGTTCATAATGAAACCATAGGTTCCTAGGGACGATGATGATGTCACGCGTGTAGAGATGGAATACCCTATTGAGATTCTTGTATAAGTTTCTCACTCCGTCCCTTTCTTTCCATCTTCATCTTCAAACAAGGTTGATGGCGATGCCGATGGACTTCCATGAGATGCCGACGTAGGAGTTGCACTACAGTCTGGATCAGAGTGGCATAGCAGAAGTGGAGATTTAGCCTTTCATTTTCACAATACTTAGAAGTTGTCACGTCTTCGTATAAGTTTGTAACTTAGTCGCGAGGGATTTAACTACATCATAGTTATGATTAACTTTTGAATTGTTGTATGTTCAACCTCCATAGGTGGACTTAGTATTATGGTCATAGTATGTTTGTGGAATATTCCTATATTATCACTATTATTATTATTTGACTTGATATCTGAAGTTTATGTTATGATATGACGATGTTCTTAGTTTATACTAGACTCTGTTGTGATTTGTATGTATACTATGTGATGAATAGTTATACGCCTTAACTCATACATGAACAGCTCATAGTTTAATCTTTCCTTTGGTATAAAAAAAAAGTAGGTCTTATTTTCCATAGACTTATTTTCAAAAGCATTAAAACTAAGTAAAGTTCTAAGATGAAAAAGTAACAACTAACAATTAACCATTATATGTCCTAGGTGTATTGTTTTGAAAGTTAGGTCCTCATAGAGCCTAAGGATTGGATTGACAATGCTTTTTGAGCATGATACAGTAGTTATGTCATGTATAGTGCTTTATTGATAGGATAAGCTATAGGGTAGAAATGCATGACTCCTATATGTGTGTGTGTGCCATGGTAACTAGCTCACTTTGCATAGAGTATTGAGTCTAATCACCTCAGTGTTTGTTGTTTTGTGTGCTTAGGAACCAATGGCATGACCACGACAGACTAGGGCTTCAAGTGCAAATGATCAGGGTAATAAGACTGCTGAAGCTCTCCGAGATATGGCAAGGACCATGCAAATGATGTTTGAGCAAATGGATTACTAGGGTGATGCTAGCCGTGGTCCCAATGCTGTTGAGAACCCCAAACACGCCAGGTTCGAGGAATTTCGCAAGATGAACCCACCATTCTTTAAGGGAACCTTGAACCCGAACCATGCAGACGAGTGGATTAAGAGTATGGACGAGATCTTCACAGTAATCACATGCATGGAAGTGCAAAAGGTGACCTTTACCACCTACATACTGGAAGCAGACACTGAGTTCTGGCGGACCGGTACCCGGAGACTACTGGAGGCAGCTAGCACTCAGATCATTTGGGAGCTGCTCAAGGCTCATTTCTATGAGAAATAATTCCCTGAGTCCATGAAGAACACAAGAGACATTGAGTTCATGCAATTGACTCAAGGAGGTATAAAGGTCGCTCAATATACCACCAAATTCGAGGAGGTCATCAAGTTCTTGAGAATGTATCAAGGAAACCCCGACGAGTACTAGAAATGTGTGAAGTACGAGTCCGTGCTGAAAGCTGAAATAAATATTGCTATGGCTCATTTAGAGATTAAGAACTTTCCCACCCTAGTCAACAAATATCGCATTATTGAGGAGAATAACAAGAAGTTGAGTTCAGCAAATGTGGAGGACTATATAAGAAGAAGTTGGCACCACAAGCCCCAAGGTTTAAGCCTCGAGTGCATAACAAGATCTTTCAATATAAGAGAGTGAATATTTTGAGAAAGGAGGCGCCCCAGAGGGACCCTGCCGTTAACTGTCTGAAGTGCGGAAAGAACCATGGTGGTCGTCCCTGTCTAGTTGGCCAAGGAGTATGCTTTAAGTGTGGCAAGCCTGGCCACATGATTAGAGATTGCAATGTGATGCCCGCACGTTTAAATGCCATTTTTAGACCTCAACGCGAAGGATGAGTGCTCACAATCAATGCTGAAGATACGTCTCGTTCTAACACCCGAGGTAAGCATAAGATAAACGGTAGGGTGTTGGATGTGCTTCTTAGTTTTGGAGGAATCTTTGCAACTCCTTGATATATGTTCCTTTAATCTTTGGTGGCCTTCTTGCATTTGCTCATATTTGAGTCTCCTTGTGAATGGATTGATTGCGTCTCTTATAGTAAAACCTGTTATATATGCCATGATTTCTTAAGTTTCCATCATCATAGGTGTTACCCCTTCCTCCCTATTTCAAGTTGTCTAATTGTGGATAGTTTTAGCGATGACCCTGTGAATGTTTGCCTTTGACCTTTCCATTGAAGCTTATGTACCCTATTTTCGAACCCTCAAACCTAGCTACATTTATTGCTCTTTTTCAAGGTAAATAAAGTTAAATATGAGTTGTCCTACCCTTTGAGTTTCCTTGTATGAGTCGTGAGAATTGATTTTACCTAACATAATCACCTGCACCCAGTCGAGACATATTCTTCAAGAGTGCTTGGAGTATTGGCCAACCCTCATATTGCCTGTTTTTCATAATTGCTTTCATTTCTTCTATTTTGACCCGTCATAACCATGTATATGTGATGAATTTCAAGGATGAAATTCTTTTTAAGGAGGGGAGTAATGCAATGCCTCGATTTTTCCTATGTACAAATGAGCAAAATGCCCCTGAGATTATTTTATTGGGAGAATGGGGATAGCTGGCTTCGGTCATCCTTAAAGGGCTATTTTAACGTTGAATGTGGACTATATGTGTTATGTGTGTTAATAGAGCAAAAGAATCTCATTTTTGGGTTACTACGCGCAAAATTACCAAAATACCCCTATAGCTAATTAACACAGATTTGATTGCCAATTGGACTTGGACTTTACCCGGGAGTTTGAAATATCATTTTTAAGGGATATTTAATGTCTGTTTAAGCCCGGGTGATCCCGAGGAGTTTTGTGCAAAATTACCATTTTGCCCCTAATTAAGGGCATAATGAGCTTGATTGTATGATTAACAAAACCTAAGCAATATTAGGCTCTAATTAAAGATTAATTAATTCTAATAATTAATCTAAAATTAAAATAATTAATTGAGGTTAATTGAGGCCTAAGATTTCTTAAAGAAACTCAAAATTCCTTTCTTAATTCAAGACTTTGTGTCATTTTTCGTTGAATAGTGTTTTCCCTCTCCAATTCCTTAAATTAAGGAACCAAAGATGTGATTGAAATCCTTGTTGAATTAGGTTTGACTCCACTAATTGAGCAAGAGCACTCTTTAACCATGTCTTTAATGGCCTTATTCACTCACTTTCTTACCTAAACACTTGGTTACAAACTCCTAATCAAAGGCCTAATTAAATCTACTCCTGAAACACACTCCTAATACACATGCAATGGAAATATCTCCTCCCCATTTTCCTTAATGAAACCGGTGCCACTCCCCCTCCATTCATCCCATCACATTTTGATTTAATTACTTACACACCCAAAGAAAACTCATACCTAGCCATTCTTACACCATTCCATGACATGATACACTTAGATGAGATATTTTTCTCTTCCTTTTCCCTTGTAAATACCATGGCCTCTCCCTCCCCCTCTTATCCTCTCATATTGTATTTTCTCAATAAATACACACTTAAGAAAGCTTACAAGAATATTTGCTCATTCTTGTAACTTTAGTTTTCTCTTTTTTCTCTCGAGAGTCCTTCTTCTTCAAAAAAAAAAAAAAAAAAAAAACCACCATAGACCTTCCCTAAAACATTTAATCTTTCCACTTCCAAGATCAAAACTCAAGACATATCTTCCTTCCTTTTCTTTTTCTCTTTGGCCGAACCATTTCCTTGCTCCAAGGAAGAATTATTCTTCTCATCTTTTTTCAAGAACAAGTTCTTTTCTTTCAACAAGAAAAATATCTTTGGTAGGGATTTTGTTTCAAAGTTCTTTTTCTTTTTCTTTGAATCATTTTTGTTTGGAATGTTGGATTGATTGGAAATATTTTCTTCTTCTATGTTCTCTTTATTTTTGGTTTGATGATGAAATAAAGAATGAGTTTTACTCTTGACATTTTTGGCTTTAGGATTTCTTTTTCTTCCCTTTTGATTTCTGTGTTGAAGGCCTTTTGTGTTCAAAAATATTGGCATGATGATGAGGGTTCCTAGATGATGATAATGAGATCATCACATTTGTGACCTCTAAAGCTTGAACTATTCTTTTGTTTTTTCAAGGAATCATAATGAATAAGGTGTTAGTTTCTTTATATTTCATTTCTTCGAGCTTGATGGTGAGTCCAAACAAAATGAAGGTTCTTGGAACCATGGAGTTAATGGACTCTAAAGCTCATATCCATCTTGTAAGATTGATCAGTGTTTTAGAGTTGTTACTCTAAATAGGAGTCTTGAGCTTAGAACCTAAAGAAATAACAAATGGAAATGCATACATATTTATCTTCCAAGTGCTTGCATTTCATATTTATATTTGAGCCTTGCATATCATATTTATTTCCAAGCAAGGAAGAGAAAATCGGATCGGGCATCAAACCGATCAAGGTACTGGTTCAAAGGTTTAGAGATCCAACCGGCTCAATTGGGGTTCAACCGGAATGTAATAAAAATATATATAAATATATACATATGATTAATTAGAATATAAATAAATATATTAAATGATTAAGATTGACATAATCAACAAGAAATATTCATAGGTCCATAAAAACAAACATAATCCATAAAAAATTTCCTTAGTCTCAGCCTTATAATGTGATCACAAAGCATTTAAAAATAATATTTGTTAGTAACAGTGAGGTTTATGGCGAGCAGTCTGCGAATGATAGAGAGAGGAAAACAATAACCCAACAATTTTTGTTAATGTCCTTCTTTGGTTTCTTTTTTTTTTGTTTTTACTCTATGACTACCATAAGATATCAGTATTTAAATTTTAGAACAACAAAAAATTTAAGTTTTGAAAAAAAAACTAGTTAGACCAGTCCGATTAGTCGATTTTTCCAGTTTTCCCCGATTTTCCCTGGTTCTTGACTGGTTTTGACTTTTCCCGATTTTTTCATCTTAATCGAACTGGCCATTGGTCCAGTTCCCTGTTAACCCGGTCGGACCAGCCGGTCCAGTCCGGTTCTCTCTTTATTGTTTCCAAGTTATCACCTAAATCTTGAAGATAAGAAAATAAACTTGCAATTCATATTTATATTTCTCGTCTAACATATCTATGTTTCAAGCCATCACCTAAATCTTAAAGGTTAAAAATGAACTTGCATTCTCATATTTATATTCAAGCTTTGGATATCATATTTATATTTCCATTGCCATCACCTTATAATATTAAGATTAAAATGAGGCTTGCATTAACGTGTCTAAGTTTATGTCATCACCTAAATATCTAAGGCTCATGACTTACCCTTTTCAACTTACATGGCAAATTTGGTTCCATGGGTATTTGTCTCTACAAATATGTTTTGTTATCAAAGGAATAAATTTTTAAGGTTTGGTGCATTATTACCTTGAGGTTTTCAAAAGCTTGTGTCTTGCTATTTTTCTTTGAGAAAAATGTTAATTCCTAAAGTGTTACAACATGATTTATATAACCAAAATCTTATTTTCTGAGTACTCTGATTTTGCTACTGACCTAAGGACATTTACTTGTGTTTCCCAAGTGATAAATTAATTACAAGAGTATTCCTTGACCTAGAATTAAATTTTAAGAAAGACTAGTTACTAGAAATGCGTATTCTTGCAATTTTACATGCTTTTGAAAAATAAATTTCTGGATTCTGTTCTAATATTTCCAGATTTGATGAATGCTGTTTGGAGTGGTTTAGATGTGTGAAAATTACTATTAATTCTTGTGATAATCATTCTTGACACTTTAGATAAGACTAGTAACTACAAAGAATCAAAAATGTGATTTCTAAAGCCTTTAAAATATGAAATATTCGATTCTGTTCCAGCATACTTATAATTGGTAAAAATGTGTTTTATTATGTGTATATGTGTTAGAACCTCTAATAAATGGTTTAGAAATTAATTTTAGCATCTTAGGAAAAGCTGATAATGAGAAAAGGTCAAAAACGTAACTTCTAGAACACCTAAATTGCTCAATTTTCATTTCTGTCCAAACCTGTCCAGCATTGTGTAATGATGTTCTTGAGGTTAATTATTAATGGAAATCATTGCAATTGATCCTTTAGATGCATAAAAGAATAATCTCAAAAGTTGGGTTTACCCGATTTGTAGTTCGACCCATTTAAGGGCTAATGAGTATGTTTATTTTATGAGATGATTGGTTCATGATATATTGTGAAATATATGTGATGATAATGTTGCATATTTGGCTACCAATTTATATGATTTATTATGGCATGTTATGATTACACTTGGAATATTTGAGATGCATATGATGAGTAATATGAAAGCATGTGATATTATATGTTAAGTTTGTGCTTTTGCATCTCAATATAACATGCTAAGTTTATGATGACACAAAACACATGGAAATGATCATCTAGACTCCCCGAATTAAAGGTTATGAGAGGTGATCTAAGTAAGTTGCATATTCATAATATGAAAGGCAAGGAAGTTATGTGTTTCTCCCCCTCTATTATCCCATGTTAAATCTAACGACAGCTAGTTTGGTTGAGCTCATTCTAGGCAATCAGTATGTTAGTTGGTTCTAGTGTTAATTTTAAAAATACCAGAGAAGGCGTGTAGGTTGGATTTGGTGTTAATGTAAGACGGTGGATTGATAAGAAAGGAACTCGAGAATTCATTCATGAGAAAGTAAATTATCATGGCTTCTCTTGCCTTCCCATGCATGTTAAAGGACGTTTGACTCATTACATTTGCCCTATCATGTCTTCATTACCACTGCTTTAGTTTCCTAAATTACCTTGTGTTTTGGATTTACACGCTATTAATTCATGTTGTGAGCAGGGCTATGTTATCTGCATGTGTTACTAATGCACTGAGGCTTTGCCATGCATACATGGGATACCTGTTGCATTCATGTATTAAGATTCATGCTAAAAGATACGGGCCTCAGTTAATGGTATTTTGGAACTTAATAAATAAATTTTATTTATACCCACTACTTTCATAATGAAACCCGAGGTTCCTATGGATGATGATGATGTCACACGTGTAGAGACGGAATACCCTACTGAGATTCTTGTATAAGTTTCTCACTCCCTCTCTTTCTTTCTATCTTCATCTTCAGGCAAGGTTGATGGCAATGCCGGTGGACTTCCCTGAAATGCCAACGTAGGAGTTGCACTACCGTTTGGATCAGAGTGGCGTAGCAGAAGCGGAGATTTAGCCTTTCATTTTCACAATACTTAGAAGTTTCCTCGTCTTCGTATAAGTTCATAACTTAGTCGCAAAGGATTTAACTACATCATAGTTATGATTAGCTTTTGAATTGTTGTATGCTCAACCTCCATAGGTGGGCTTAGTATTATGGTCATAGTATGTTTGTGGAATATTCCTATATTATCACTATTAATATTATTTGACTTGATATATGAAGTTAATGTTATGATAGGACAATGTTCTCAATTTATGCTAGACTCTGTTGTGATTTGTATGTATACTATGTGATGAATAGGTATATGCTAGAACTCATACGCAAACGGCTCATAGTTTAATCTTTCCTTTGGTATAAAAAAAAATGGATTGTATTTTCCATAGACTTATTTTCAAAAGCTTTAAAACTAAGTAAAGTTCTGAGACGAAAGAGTAACAACTAGCGATTAACCATTATTCGTCATAGGCATATTGTATTGAAAGTTAGGGTGTTATGCAGGCTACTTTATGCATTGATGACTATCCCCACAAACCAACAAGGGGTCTTTTCAGCAGGTTTTTGTCCTCACTTACACCCTTTCTAGGAGGTTACTCATCCCAAAATTACTCCAAGACAAACACGCTTAACCATAGAGTCTTTAGTGATGAGCTACTGAAAAAAAAAATGCATCTTGTTAGTATAGGTAGTCACCTAAAAAAGAAAAGAGAAACGTATGTGCTAATATTTTTATGTTCCTTATTGTAACACCCTAATATTTAACCCAACCCGTCTAGGACGCATTTAAGGTAATTAGTAGTTATCACTCTTTTGTTCCAGCTTGTACTTTTAAGTTGTGAAAATCCTTAGCGAAAATGTTGGACAAATTTTTTTCAAAATTTCAAAACAAAAACGTGAGCCATGTAACTTGAAAGAACTACATCGTATGATACGCTCGAAAGTCGATAAGGAACTAGACTCATCATAAGCATACATGAATTAAAGTAAATCTCAAAAATAATATGTCATCATGAAAACATTCATAAACAGCATCCGAGGTTCATACTACATAAGTGCTTATCATAATAGAGTTACGCCCACCAAATAATAGTCGAGATAGTACAATCATCTAAAGTCATAAAAGGAAACAACAGGTACAACTAGTCAGGGTCTCGACACTCTCTATACTTAAACAGATAACCCCTAGAAGCAAGGGGGCTATCATCCACATGATAGAGCCCAGGCCCTTTGAAAGAAAGAAAGAGGGGATGAGAATCTTATAAAAGAAACTCAGTAAGGAATTCACCTCCTAACAAGTGTCATCATTCACATCCTCAGGAACCTCAGATTTCTTTATGAAGTGGTGAGCACGCATATGGTTCAATTATTAAGTTCCAAAAAATTATTATCCGAGGCCTGTTCATTTTAGAATATGTCTTAATGCAAGAATGTAACATGACATACCATGACCACATAACCAATGCCACAATTAAACAACATAAAATCAAGAATGCAAATTCTTCTAGCATGATCTTTTCCTCAATATTTCTGTTAGGTGACTTAAGGTTCTTATCTCTTTTTCTTGGGAGCCACCCTATTATTCTCTCCTCTCGAGAGTTCTAGATTATGAGCTCATACCTCACTAGTTGTCACCAGCTAACACTTATCTTCTCATTAAGAAAATTCCTAACTCCCAGAGTGCGGGATAGGAGGCATAGGATCACATTTTGCTGGGCCCGGCCCATCACAAAAAAGTCACCCTCCTGGATCACCTTTACGTTAAGCCCGGCTCGTTACATAAGGATCATCTCCAAGTGTTTTATGTCACCTTAAGCTTAGCATGTTATATTGAGATGCAAGAATACAAACATATCATACAATATCACATGCTCTCATATACTTATAACATATGCATCTTTAATCATTCTAAGAGTAATCATAACATGCCATGAATCTTTGTAATTGGAAAATGAATATGCAAACATAACATCTCATATCATAAATTGATCATCGTATAAAAGAAACACTTTCCTTAAATGATAAAACCTCATAATCGGGTAACTTCAACTTTTGAAATTATTCCTTTATGCATCTAAGGGATCAATTCCAATGATTCTCATTAATTATTAACCTTAAGAACATCATTAAATAATGCTGGAAAATTCAGGACAGAAATTAAAACTTTGAGCATTTTCGGTGTTCTAGAAGTTACGTCTTTGACCATTTCTCGTTATCAGCTTTTCGTAAGATGCTAGAATTAGTTCTTGTACCAATTATGGGTGATTCCTACATATTTACTAAGTGATAAACATCTTTTTACAGAATTATCACTTGCTAAAACAGAATCCATTCTTAAGGGTCCTAGAAATCACATATATGACTTTTTCTAGTTACTAGTCTTTCTCTAAGTGCTAAAAATAATTATTATACTAATTATTAACAAATTTTTCCTAATTAAACAATCCCAAATAGCACCATAACATACTAAAACAGTTTGGGCAGTGGCCAAAAATGGGTTTGTTAAAAGCTTCTAAAGTTACAATTTTACAGGTTTCTTGTTACTAGTTTTTACCTAAAATGCCAAGGATGATTTTCACCACAATTATCGGTAATTCTTCCACATTTAAGCTACTTCAAACAACTTTAAACAAATCTGGAAATGCTATGGTAGAATCTGAAAATTAAATATTCCAAAAGCATGCAAGGTTGTATTATAAAGCATTTCTAGTAACAAGTCTTTGTAAAATTAATTCCTAGTTAAAGAACATTCTTAGAACCAAATTTTATTCCTTTCAGAAGATGGAAATATAACCTTTAGGACTTAGTTGACAACTTGGAAAATAAATATGAATGCATTTACATTTCTCTAGTTTTAATGCCCAAGACTCCTATTTAGAGCTTTTACTCTAAAACACCGATTAACTTTAAGGTTGAAAGGGGTAAGTCTTGAACTTTAATTAGCTAGATGATGACATAAACATAAACATACTAATGCAACCTTTATTTTAATCTTTAAGATTTAGGTGATAACTTGGAAAATAAATATGAATGCACTTCCATTTCTTTCTTTTAGTGCTCAAGGCTCCTATTTAGAGTAACCACTCTAAATCACTGATCAACTTTAAGGTTGAAATGGGTAAGCCTCAAACTTAAGTTAATTAAGTGATGACATAAACATATTACTCCATTTTAACTCAACCTTTTAAAAACAAAAATGGAACTCAAGAGTTTGGGCTCTCAATGGTCTATCACATGAAGGCTTCACAACCATCACCAAGATGCATTATCATCAAGCCATGGCTCCAGTGTTTTATTAAGAACCAAAGCCAAAACTAGAAAGGAAGAAAGAAGACCCAAACCGAAAATGGTGAAGGAAAGAAAAGAAAGCAAACTCAACCATTATTCATTATCAAATAAAAAGGAAGAACACAATATTCCAATATCTCAAAGATTTTGAAAATAGAGAGATTAAGAAAGAAAAACCAAACAAAATCCCTACCAAAGAAAAAGAAAGAGCTTGATCTTGAAATGAGATAAGAAGAACAATTCCTCCTTGAAGCAAGGAAGTTGTTTCGGCCAAGAAAAGAAAAAGAGGAATGAAGATGTGTCTTGGAATTGATCTTGGAAGTGGAAGGCTAAGTGTTTTGATGGAAGATTTATGGTGGTTGTGTGGTGGTTTAGAGGTGGGGTGTGGTGGTTAATGGTGGTTTCTTTGAAGGAATGGAAGAAGAACTCTTTGAGAGACTAAAGAGAAACTTAGAGGATTCTTGAACCAAGATTACAAGAAATGAACAAATAGTGTGATAAGAGTTTCCTTGCATGTGTATTTATAGAAAATTGGAACATGTAAGGACGAAGATGGAGGGGTGTGTTGCGGCCATCGAGAAGAACTTGGAGGCAAGTTTCATCTTAATGTAGGTTAGGATGTGTATTAGAGGTAGATTTAATGAGAAAAATGGTTAGGAATGGGTAATTAGGTAGTTAGGTTGATAATCATGTATTTAGGAGTTCCAAGATCATGATTAAGGAGTGGTCATAAATATTTAGAGGAGTCAAGTTCATTTAGTTTGAATTAAACTCAATTAATTTGAATTTCAAAAGCCAACACATTTCCTTAAATTAAGGAATAGATACTTCCTCGGCTTGATAAGTTCCAACATTTTCTTCCTCGGCCTGAACCATATCTCTTGCTTTTGTCTTATTTACCACTCCTAGATTGATCTACATTTCCTAGAATAAGTTATAGGGGATTACTCTAGTACCCTATAAAATTCATGGGTACCGGTACCTTTTAGATAACTTGTGGCTGAAAGTGTGCCGCATATCCCACTAACTAAATCAATTAATATTTTAAATACTCATGATTAAATCACAACCCTTGAATTTAAAAAGGTACCAGTACCCTTGGGGTACCAAAGCAAAACCTAAGTTATATAATAAACTTTTCTAGCATTCTAGGTGATAATAAATGGATCATAACTTGTAGATCTTTTGGTGTGATTGATCTCAATGATTTTGCAATCATTGTATTGTCATGTCCCAATTAATCGTGTTGGATCATATCATTCACAATTGAATAACACAACTCTTTATGGATTTGCCAATGTACTCAATGTAACATGTAACGCCCCGATTTTTTTATCTGAGAGGAAAATGACCAAAATGCCCCTAAGGTCATTTTTTGCCTGGATTTCGAGGAAGGCTGGCCCGACAGTCCTCGAAGGGCTAACTCAATGTTTGAAGGGGATTAGATGGCCCTAGAGTGGTTTCAGAGGCAAAAATATCATTTTCTACAGTTTCGGGTCAAAATGACCAAAATACCCCTATAGCGTTTTTACGCGGGTAAAGATGCCGTTGAGCTCGAAACTTTCCCTGAAGGTTTAAAACAATGTTTTCATGTGTTTAAAAGTGTCTGTTCAAGTCCTGATGGTCCCAGGCAATTTTTGTGCAAAATTACGATTTTGCTCCTGGGATAGTGCCGTTCAAGCTTAATGACGTAATCAAGCAAACATAAGCAATATTAGGCTCTAATCAAAGATTAATTAATTTCCATAATTAATCTAGAGTCAAAATAAGTTAATAAAATTAATTAGGACCTAAAATTGCTTAGATTAAACCTAAATCTCTTTTTAAAACTCAAGATTCTTAGTCTTGGAATCTTGAATAGTGTTTTCTCTCTCCAATTTTCCTAAATCAAGGAATTGTGTTGGCATTGGATTCCTTGTTAATGGAGTTTGACTCCATTAATTTAGCAAGACCACCTCCTAAACCTAATCTTACAAGCCTCTAATTAACCATTACCTCACCTAAACACTTTTCTACAAATTCCTAATGTTAAACATAATCTAAAACACACCTAAACACACTTCTAAACCACAATTAAATGGAAGAAGCCCCTCCCCCATGGCTGATGCATTTCAGCCACATCATCTAAAGTTTCATCACATGTTTTAAATTTTAAACACTCCTTGAGCCATGCTTTGAGTCATACCTTGAACCATACCTCATCATACCTTGAACCATGCCTCACCATGCCTCAAGATCACAACATCTCACCTCATGGACCTCATGGGCTGCTTGCCTTGGCCGAAACCCCTCTTCTCCCATTGCACCTTTCATTTGTTTCATTTCTCTATAAATAGCATACTTGAGTGAACTTGAAATACCTTTAGTTCATTTGCTAAGTTTAGAGCACTCAAAGCTTCTCCTTTTCTCTCAAAGATCAAGAGTTCTTCTTCTTCATCCTCTTCAACATCATTTCACTTGGTAGGGATTTTGTTTTAAATGTTTTAGCCATCAAAGTTCTTGTTTAGGTTATGTGCTTTATAGTTTCTCTTGAATCTTTTAGAACTTCTTTCTTCCTCTTTGTTTCTTCTTCCATTTTTGACCATGGGCCTTTATTGAGCTTGGAAATAAGAGCTTGAAGATGGTGATTGCATGATGATGTTCATCACTTGAGCAACCCTTAAAGCTTGATCTTAGTTCTCAAGGAAAAGGTGTTTTTAGTTTCTTTCTTTCTATCTTGGAAACCTTACTTTGATGTTGTTCTAAAATAAGTGTGTGAACTCAATGATGAGGACACATGATCTTGGTGTTAATACATGATCAAGATCATGATCTCTAGAGTTTTAAAATGGTTCTTTTCTTGTTCATGGCTTCAGCCCCATTTTCCTTTTCCTTTCTCTAAAAAATTCGGCCATCATTGGTGGTTTAACATGGAAGCTTGATAATGAGAGTTTCTAGATGATGACCATGTGTTCATCACAATGAGACTTCTAGAGCTTGAGTTTTAACAAAAATGCTATTTATGATTTTGCTTCAAGGAATGATATTTTGTTTACTTTAGCTTGTTGTGATAAATTCGGGTTAAGGCTTAAGTTCTTTCAAAGTCTTGTAAGAGCTCTAGTAAAGATATAAAAATGAACTTGCATATTTATATTTCTAGCACCTCATATTTAAATTTCAAGCTCTTGCATCTCATATTTACTTTCCTATGTCATCACTAAACTCTAAAGATTTAAGAAAAGGACTTGCATTATCACGTTTAAGTTTCAAGCCTTGCATTGCACGTTTATATTTCAAGTCATTACTTAAAGAACGTAAAGATTTAAAACGAGAGCTTGCATATCACCTAATTAATCTCAAAGCCTTTCTATTTCGGCCTTAAAGTTGATTGTTGCTGGGCCTAGAGCACTAAAATAAAGAATTAAACTTGCATATTTATTTTCAAGTTTCACATATTTACTTTGTGCCTTGCATATTTAATCTCAAGTTCTTGCATTCCATATATACTTTGAAGCCCTCACTTTACTTTAAATGAAGAATAAAATGGAATGCATAGCACGTTTATATTTTGTCATCACTTAAAGAACCTAGAGCTCAAAGATTTTCCCTCATTATCTCAAGTTAAAAAGTTTGATTATGGAAACATCCCCAAGGATGTAAATTCGGCCATGTGATGTTGATAAACTCAAAATGAGTTTCATCTAGTTGCAAGGGCCAACAATCTTTGTTCAAAAGTTTTCCTGTGTTTTTAAGAGTTCTATAAGGTCATGATCAACAAGATTTGTGAATTAAACCTCTTCCAAGAGTGTTTTAAAATAGTTGCTGCCCCACGATTATTCTTAGCCTCTTTTACAAGATAAAATGTTTTGCAAAAGGGTTTTCGAAGTCCTAAGACGATTCGAGGAGAAACTAGTAACTCATGCTTGTAGAAATGAAATTTTATGCAAAGATATGTATATGCATGAATTCGGTTCTTCCATGACATGTTTGCTGCTGTATGATGATGTTTTGACATGTTAGAATGTGTGAAATTTATGTGTTGAGGTAGGAACCTTTCTATGCATGTTAGGAAAGAAACTAGTTTTATAGAAAAACCGTAAAGTCAAGTTTTAGCATAGTTTTAACCCATCTATTTTTTATTTCTGGCCAAACTGTTTTGGCATGATAATAATCAGATTAGGATTGTTTAACTATGAAAAACTTGGTAACATTTGATGTAGGATTGAATTTTAGCACCTATAGAAAAACTAGTAACTAAAGAACTGTAAAAATGCAATTCTAGAACTCTTAGAACATTTAATTTTCTGATTCTGTAAAGCACCCTTATAATGTAGTAAACATGATTTATAAATAGTTCAAAGGCTTAGGAATACCTCATAATTGGTTTAGATTTGATTTATACCACCTTAGGCGAAGACGGAACCGAGAAAGGGTCTAGAACGTAAGTTCTAGAACCCCGTAATCATAAAGATGTGATTCTGCCCTTAGATTATGATGCTGGCCAGATTTATTAATGGACATAAAAGCTAGTAAGAATTATTAGTTGTGAATCATTAGGTGCATAAGAGGTTAATAGAGAACGATAGAATAACTACATCTCAAGGTTAAGGCCCGTAAAGGTCAAAGCATAAGACACCGTAAGTTCAAGAATATAATGAGTTTTCATGTTACACGAGGATGTATGTTTTATTTGAGAATGATCATGTCAATGTATGAAATTATGATTGAGGATACATGTTCTATTTGTTTACGTGGCATAAAGCAAATTTGGAGGAAATCCGGCGTGCTGCTGTTGTGCTGCCGAATTTCTGACAAATTTAGGGACTTAAAAACGTTTTTGAAAAATCTATGAGATTTTCTTTAAAAGAGATGAGGTACTAAGATGTGTTCTTGGACGACACTGATTCGGCCGAGCACCTCCAAGAACTCATGTGACATCGATACCAAGATGTATTCTTGGATGACACCAGTTTGGCCGAGCACCCCCAAGAAAATGCCCCCTAAGCCCGTACTAGAGAGTCGGGATTTATTTATGATACGCTTATCGGTAAGGGATAAGTAAGAACTAGTGACGACTAGTTAGGTATGAGCTCATAACCTAGAGATGTGACACATTCTGGGTGACACCGGTTCGGCCGAGCACCCCCAGAACAAATGCCTTTTTAGGGTGGCCCCATGAGAAAGTAAAGTATGATGATTATGTCACAAAGTTTTCCCACCTGAGATTTCGATTGCCACTTTATGCCACTATTATGATGTCACTTGATGTTATGATGAATATTCTTGCATTAAGTAGTGTCATGCATACATTCTTTAATATGTTGCATCCATGACATTAAGAATCATTCTAAAATAAACGGACCTTGGTTAACTATGTTTTGAAGCTTAAAATGAACTTAATGCACGCTCACTTATTTTATACACTAAACCCAAGGTTCCTGAGGATGTAGATGATGTCACTTAGGTAGTAGGAGGCCCTACTGAGATTCTTTAGCAAGATTCTCACTCCCTCTATCTTTTGCTTCCGTCACGTCTTCAGATGGTGACGTTCGTGATTTTTGTGGACACCCCGACATGGGAGGTGCATCATGATCCGGACCACGGGTCATACCATTTTGTGAGTCGCTGTGTCGTTCATGTATTCATGTTCGTTGGATGGCCCTTCAATCACCCTGTACATACTCATCGATTCTCTCCTGCCTCACCATTCGGCGACGACTTTGTGTTTGAGCGCACACACCCTCGAGAGGAGATCCGCCGTACCCCACTGACAACTTCTACTATTCGGGATTACCCGCCGTATGTGCCCCGCTCCCCCTCATCATTCTTCGAGACAGACCCTTCAGAGGACTCTGCTACTTAGGTACCTTCCGAGGGATCCTCCCCCACTGTACTGATGGACTTTGGGGAGGGTAGCGAGGCTTCTGTCACTCAGCCGATACGTGAAGGATGGGTGAGGATGATTCCCCGCCGTGGAGCTCATGCTCGGCCGATGCAACTCATAGCTACCCCGGCAAAGATAGCCCAGTGGATCGAATACGTCCCTCCTTTCCAGAGAGGCCCGCAGTAGGAGACGATAGTCGTGCCCCGGTGCCCGAGCTCTGACTAGACCAGGATAGCCTCCTTTTGCCTTAAGGTTATCTATTTGTAGGCGCACTAGGGTAGGAGAGTTTCTTTTTATGCCTTCTGTTGTACTTTCATTTCCCATGTATCTCCATTTCAGTTGTATTCGCTTTATGTTGTACTAAACTAAGTCCCGCCTTTCTTGGGTGGGCATAATATATATATATCCACTTATGCAGTTTGCTTTATTATTCTGTGTATTTACATGTTTTATGATCGGATGTTCACGATGTGCTTATTTGGATTTGTGTTTTATTCCCTCCATGCTTCATCGTTCGTCATGTTGCGTGGCTCTCACTTTGCTTTTTCAATTCAAAAAAAAATTACCTGTATTTTCCGCTAAGTATTTTAAAGTAAAAAGGAAACTATGACGTAATAGATTAATGATTAACCTAAATATGTTCTAGAATATTGGGTTAAAAATTAGGATGTTACATAACACCCTTCACACCATAAAGCTATGCTTAAGCCATAACCTTATAGTGAGTAGTTGTTACTTGTAAACTCTACTTGATCTTAGAGAAGTGTACATATATTATTACATATGAGCCTGTTTTTCATGACAAACATAAAGCGCTTCCTCTCTATGACACTAAATTTGAACATAAATAATATGTCAAAGATACATAATTGAAGTAACTGATTACTAATCAATGGTATCCTGTAACTATATCAAACCCTTACTCTGGTTCACGCAGGAACCCTCTAGACTAGGTAGGCACTACTCGAAATTCATCAAAAGCAAATAAAAAGAACTAATTAATTAACTATCATCGATTCACCAAAACATCTGGACCATAGTGCCAATACCAGCTAAGAATATCCACAAAATAAATCACCATCATCTCAATCCATATAAAAATATGATAACAGCAGGAATGAGAATCAAAGATTCCCAGTAGGAAAAACACTAGTCTACTACACAGTAATATCTAACATAGTCTTAAAATTTCTCTTATTCTAGTTGTTCATATAATATTTATCTCGTTTACTTCATTATTTCTTTATCATAAGCTCATGAACAGCTTTAGGCTTAGAAAAGAATTACTTATGATTTTTTGATATACTTCTCTTTTGATGTATTGCCTCTGTTGTAACACCTTGTGTTACAACCTGATATTCTTCACTCGATATAGTATCTTGTACTATATCCTGATATAGATCTCAAAACATTTTCTTCTAAATAAATCAATCTCAATTTTTTTTTTTGTAACATCTTGTGTTATAATCTGATATAGATCATCCCTTTAACATGATATACTTCCTTTTATTTTATCAATTTCATTTCCTCTTTGACATGGTCTTATTATTAAAGTTTAGGCTTGATAGTAGAACTCAGAGGATTCTTCTGATATACTTCTCTATGGATCATACTGTCAACGTCATAACGTCACGTTACAACCTGATATAGTTCACTAGATGTAGTACATCTACTACATCTTATCTAGAATAGCCTCGCTATTCTCAGTACATCCCTTTCTCATAATGATGTAATGCCGTCGCGATTACAACCTGATATAGTTCTAAGGGCGTAACACGTCTACTACTACCCGTGAATCCATGAGCTTACTATTAAGCAATTGATTATTACATAAAGCTTATTTTCTTGATTTCTCTCTTTTTGTGTGAGACTTATTTTCTTATGTTCCCTTTCTTTATGAAGCTCGGTTTCTTATACTTGTCTGAGATTTCCTTGAAGTTTCATTAAATTTTTTTGAGATATTTCCTTAAAATCTCTCGAATCCTTATGATATATTTTGTTCCAAAAGTCTCTCTTAAAGTCTTATGAAATGTTCAATTAAAATATACTAAATGTGTATGAGATATTCATGTTCTGTTCAAAATCTATCTTTAAATTTTTTATGAGATTTATCAGAAAATCTAGTAAACTTTCTATCAAATATTCTAGTCAAAATCTCTTAAAATATTCTGAAAATCTTGCAAAGTTCAATTATTCATATTTATATTCACGTGTTCATGTCATACTAGTACAAGCTACCGTTATTTCATCAATTCAAAGCATCAATTTATTTTCAGCACAATTGCAAATTTCATATATTTGTAGCACAATTTAATATGCAATTAAAACCATCAAATCGGAGACTATAAAAATTCTCAATGACACCTCAATGTGTCCACAAGGGTCCATAAAAATTTCATAGTAAAAGAATTCTCTAGCTATGTTAACAAAATTAGACAAATTTGGTGGTCAGAGACCACCGATTCTCGGCTAAATTCTAGAATTCCCTAATTTTTAACCCTAAAAACTGAAACCATAAAATTGGGAATCAAAATCCTAGTAAAACCTTAAAATGTCTCTAATATCCTGTAAAAATTTCAAAGGAAAAATAAGTCATTTGCTATGGTAACAAAAATAGACAAATTTGGAGCTTCAGTTCCAATAGTTCAGGCAGCATAAGTACAATTTAGGTTCTTGATTTTTTTAAACATAGCAAAAGTGACCAGAATACCTCAAAAATTTTACTGAAGATGCCTTAACACGTTAGCTACATCATAGAAAATTTTCAGCTCAATCTAAAGCCTCTAACTAGGTCAGAAAATTTGTGAACAAATGCTACCCTGTTGAAATCCGAAAATCCAGCAAACCAATTCAAAACTCATATCTATTGCATCCTTTATATTCATCTAACTCACATATATATGAATCTTGAAGATAAATTTCAGATTTCATAAAATAATTTCAAACATATCTCAATGATTTATATTAACAAACTAGCCAAACAATCACCAAGTAATAGACATAGATTTTTCCTACCTTCCTTCCAAGCCTTTTGCTAAACTTTCTCTAGCTTTTTCTCCTCTAATCCAAGCCTCAAACCTACTTTCTAGCCTCTATATCAGCTGCTGTTTGGACATATTTAAAGGGGAAAAACAAGGTTTTGGCTTGAGTTTGATGTAGATGAAGTGTTCTTGAACTAGTTTATGTGTTTATCTAAGTGTATCTTCCAAGAATATGGATCTTTCATGGAGTTTGAATAATAAGAACTTGAAGAAGATGGAGGAAGAAAGAAGGAAATGTGAAGCTTAGAGAAACGGAGAAGGAATGATATTTCATTTCCTTTTTCCTTTTTATAATATCACTAACTTGAGAGAAAGTAAGGAAATTAATATTTCCGGATCGATTTGCCTTGTATCAGTATTAGAAATATCTATATTTATTTGATTGTCCTAAGTAAAAATTATGAGATATGATAATATCAATTATTTTTACCAGACTTAGTATTTTGGTGTACCAGTTATTACCATTTTGATGTACCGATTATTACCATTTCGGTACCCGATTGACGTAAAATAAACTTTACCGGGTTAAAATATATAAATACCCTTATCCTTATTTTTATCTAAGTCCTTATACCATTTATAGGGTCTCATCCATAATACCCTATATCTCTGGTTAAAAATATTATTATATTGAATTTTATTTTATTAAATAAATTTTCATTTTTTTTACAAACTCCTCATATTGTTGTGATCATAACTTTGTCCATCGAAATTTTCAAAATCCTTATAGATTATTCACAATTAATTATTTTATCACAACAACACTAAAAAAAACCAGTCGTTACACTCAAAGTCAAGTATTTCCCTAACCATATCATACTAATCATGGTCCCTCTTGCTAGCACCATTTTTAACACAAATATCAGTATTGTCGATTTTTTTCCCTTCTATCCCTGTTAGTTATATGGAACTTGTATCCATTGACCTAATACATGGGTCAACTATCAATTTTAATTTTTGGACCCCAAGTTAAATTATGCAAATGAGAACATTTTATACTATTACTCTTGTCATGCACCTACGTATATATAGTTGAAATATCAAATCAAGTAGTATGAAACACAATTAATTAACAACAAAATTTTATCAAGACATTTGAAAGAAAAAATGATATACATAAGATATGAACCAACCTGAAAATTGTTGAAGAATATATTGACCATGTAGTTGTTCAAAATATCTACTAGCATACACATTTTAAGGATAGGTAAAATAAGTAAGAATAGGAAAAATGGTGGAAGGTTTACATTCTAAATTGCTACGCTTCATCATAATTTATCAAAACATATAAGTGTGCAGAATTCCACTCCTCAAAAGTCAATCATTGGTCTTTATAATTTCCAAAAAAGAGGTTAAAAGGAGGTTTCACCTCCATCAACGTTACGACTTGCCCTAATTCTCCTAGAATGAGCGTGTGGCTGAAAGTAGTATGAGTAAAATTTTGAAGTCTCTTTCAATAAATATATTCATAGTTCATTTTGAACCTTATTGTTTCCTTTTCAAATGGATACATCCACCTACACTGAATTAGTCCATACATCAGTGGTTTATATGCCAAATGTATAGGCAAGTTCTCCATTAAGTCAAAGAACCAAGAATGAAATATTCTCTCAATTTGTACAAAATAAGGGGAATGTTTATCTCCAAGACAAACAGATCATCAACCTTAAGTGTACAAAAATATATAAATCTTTGAAATACTAACTCAACTCACTTAGTGGCTTCCATACATGATTAGTTAGTTCTCTGAATGTAATGGGAAAAAAAACTCTATGAACACGTGACAATTATAGCTTTTCATGCTAATAAACTTAGCTTGTGCAACATTGACACACCTACCTAAGTTAGAAGCATAATGTTTAGGCATTCTCAACTTTTGCAGCTACAAACAAATAACTTATTTCTAAGTAGAGCTCAAAGCATATGAAGCTTTGGTTTATAGAGCTAACCATCTCTTAATTCTTGTAAATCCAACTCAAGTCCTTCGCAATACTCAACCAGATCATGCCTTGTCTAGTCCTTATAGCGTTTATAATATTACCAAACATATTTTTCTCAATATGCATAACATCTAAACAATGACAGACTGAATTATCCTTCCAAAATATCAACTCCCAAAAAATACTTTAGTTGGTCCAATTATTCTCAACTACATATTCTGGAAATCTTATAGACTTCCCCACTTCTATTATTTTGAGGAAATTCTTAACTATAGATATCCTACATTTGGTGACCACTTAGTCTAACTAGAGACTCATCATGTTCAATACAATTATTTCTAAAGCCATATCTGTGAGCTCTAGAACCCTTCTAAGAAGTGTTAACAAGTTTTGAATGACAAAAAAGCTAATTTAAAGAACATCCTTTGAAGAATAACTAATGGTTATCTTGAGTTTCTTGTAAAGTTAAATAGGTTTTATCATTTAGCATATCAAGGCTTAATCAAATGAGGATATATTTACTTTGCATGTGCAAACATGTTTTATCTCATGTTAAGAGATATGAACTAAAAAAGAAAAAGAAATTATACCCTTATTCAAGCTTAAAATAGCTAACTATTAGAAGAAGAAATCAACGCAGAAAGAAACCAGGTTTTGAGTCTTCAAAAAGTAGCACTGGACATCAAAAAGTATATTTACAATGAAGATATAAAGCAAACTCTAAGAACCAGGTGTTACACTATCTTCAATCAACGTAATCACAATTCTTTCATCATCATAATGCTTGGATTGAAGACTATAAGATCAAAGAGTCATCAAGGATCTGATATCGCATGTCAGAAAGCTCACTTCATTGTGGAGAGTTGATCATTAATGGAAAAAGAGGAAAAATTTAAATTTTTGAAATTCAAATTTAAATTCAAACCCAATGTCAGAACTTGCATGTCATCTCTTTTGCAATTGGATCAGCTTTCCCCAAATTCTAGAAGAAAGAGTTCAGAAACTATGTTCAGAAAGTAAAAGTAGTTTCTAAAGGAACATCAAGAACCTCAATGCCATAATGGCGTCTGCAACGGATCTGACAAACTGTCAGCCTACTCTTCTAGTCTGCTTTTCTAGTACACAAACAGATGATCAATACATGTTGTAACATCCTAATTTTTAACCCAATACTCCTAGAACGTATTTAGGTTAACCATTAGTCTATTACTTCTTAGTTTCATCTTTTCTTTAAATTACTTAGCGGAAAATACGAATAAATTTTTTTTGAACTTGAAAACAAAAACGTGAGCCTCGCATTAATATAAAACCTTTCGTTCGTCATAAACATAACTTACAAGGAAAAGAAATCACATATAAACATGAAATACAACATTATATTAACCACATATCATAACCACATCATTATAGTTAGATAGTACTAGCATCAATGTTCACACCAAAACATGCATATATATATGAAATACTTCTTATCCACCTACGAGGTTGGATAAGTAACAACCTAGAGACTATCCTATCTATTCTTCCGCAATGACCCTCGGCATCTGTTTGCTGAAGTGACCTTTAAGTACGAACCTCAGAAGAAGTCACGAACCTCGTTACTATCCTTGTCTGGAGATGACACGGAAGAAAAGAGAGGGATGAGAAACTTATTCAAGATTCTCAGTAGGGATTTCCGACTCTAAGACAAATGTCATCGTCATCGTCCCCAGCCACTCCGGTTTTCATTATAAAAAAGGTGTGCATACATAAGGATCAATTTTAAACTTCTTAAATCTATTTATCCGAAGTGGGTGTCTTTTAACATGAGTCTTAATGATATGAATGCAATAGATATTGAATGAATGCATGTCAATACCATATGCAAGCAGTACTAGCTTTTTAGCAAGTATAGCATTCATAGACATAATGCATGATACATGGGTCATAAAAACATAGATCATAAAACATAGAACATGGAACTTGATACATAGTACATGGTACATAAAACATGAATCGTGGAACGTAGAACTTGGTACTTAAAACATGGTGCATGGTAGCTTAACTTGGTTACTTAGGTGACGTTGACATATTATTCTTTTCTTCCTGGGGGCCACCCTAATATTTCTCCCTTTTGAGAAATCTCTAGGTTATGAGCTCATACCCAGCTAGTTATCACTAGCATCTGGACTTATCACATTGTGATAAGTTAAAAATCCCGACTTAAAGTACAGGTCTAGGGGGCATAGAATCACCTCATCCCCACCTATAGTTTGATGGTTCCAAAGGATCATTTTCTCATAGTTTAATGTCACCTTAAGTCTTAGCATGTTATGACAAGATGCCCCATAGTTCATGCATTTTACATATGAATCACCTCATCCCCACCTATGGTTTGATGGTTCCAAAGGATCATTTTCTCATAGTTTAACGTCACCTTAAGTCTTAGCATGTTATGACAAGATGCCCCATAGTTCATGCATGTTACATATGAATCACCTCATCCCCACCTATGGTTTGATGGTTCCAAAGGATCATTTTCTCATAGTTTAGTCATAGCAAGATGCTACATATTTCATGCATGTCACATATATCGTGTAATTCTAACATAGGCATCTTTAAAGTTCTAAAGGGAACCATAACATGCAAATGATACAATCATCATTTAAGAGCAATAACTCGCATAGCATCATAGTGGTCATGAGACAACACAATAATCCATCATCATTCACATAGAACATATAAATCATTCCCTTAAGAATAAACCCCTAAATCAGGTAACCTCAAACTTCCAAATTATTTCCTTATGCCTCTAAGGGATTGATTAATCTCATTACCATAATTTATTAAGTCCTAGAACCTAATTTATTATGGCTGGGCAGCATAGGCAGTAAGCATAGTTTTGATGGATTACGGTGTTCTAAAAGTTGCGTTTTAGATCCTTTCTCTTTACCGACTTTTCCTATGATGCAAGAATTAATACCTAAGACAATTATGAGTCACTCCTACTCATCTAGACATCATATAATGTGATTCTATGCACTTAAACAAGGCTGGAACAGAATGTATAAGTTCAGTTCCGCAGGGGTTCTAGAAACTACGTTTCAGACCCTTTTTAAATTCTGTCTTCGCCTAAGGTGCTATAAATCATCCCTAAACCAATTGTAAGGGATTCCTATACATATAAACTAATTATAAAACATGATTTCTGCACCTAAGGGTTGCTGGACAGAAACAGTTTTACTTTTGATTCTAAGTGTTCTAAAATTCACATTTTCAAGCATTTCAAGTTACTAGGCATGCCTAAGATGCCTAGAACCTTTATCATACATAAGGCAAGGTATTTAAACACATATAGACCACCCAAAACAGAATTTAAGGTGCTGGAAAATAAAAGGGCAGAATCAAAACTTGAAGGCATGTAAATGCTCAAAATAAAACATTTCTAGTTCACAAAGTTTGCTAGTTTCTCTTGGAACACTTTTGAAACTTCTAAAACTCTTTGGAAATCAATTTATCTTATCAAAAACCTTTACAAAAGACATAGGGCAGTACCTATCTATTTTCTTTCATGGTTAGGATTTAAATCATAAAAATATGCTTGAAGCATTCTTCAAGACTACCTATGCTTAAGAAAATCCTAAAACATAGGTTATAGGCCCTTGTAACTAAATGAAACTCATGCTTGAGCCATTATCATCACATGGCCGAATGCATATCCAAGAAATACCTCCTTGATAGATCTTTTCTCAAGATGAAAATGGGCAAGTCTTTGAGCTCTAGTCTTTTAGGTGATGGCATAAAAGTAAACGTGCTATGCATTCCATTTTATTCTTCATTAGAGAGTAAAGTAAGAGCTTCAAAGTAAATATGAAATGCAAGAACTTGAAATTAAATATGCAAGGCTCAAAGTAAGTATGCAAAACTTGAAAGTAAATATGCAAGTTCCATTCTTTATTTTAGTGCTCTAGGCCCAGCAACAATCGACTTTAAGGCTGAAATAGAAAGGCTTCGAGATTATTTTAGGTGATATGCAAGCTCTCGTTTTACATCTTTAAGTTCTTAAGTGATGACTTGAAATATAAACATGCAATGCAAAGCTTGGAATTTAAACGTGCATTATGCAAGTTCATTCCTTATCTTGGGGTTTAGTGATAGCATAGAAATAAACGTGCTATGCAAAGCATAAAGTAAACGTGAATGCAAGTTACTTTTATCTTGTCTAGAGCTCTTGCAAGACTTTTAAAAAGATCATAGTTCCAACCCAAACCTCATCCTCACAAGAAAAGGAAATTATTAGTGCTAGAATACTCAAAATAAATCATAACCTTAAAGAACTTGGAAGTGGCCGAATCCCTATCATGGAGAATGAACCATTTTTAAACTCTAGGGACCAAGATCTTGATGATCTAAGACATTGACATCCTAAGTCCTCATCATTGAGTACATAGCTTCCTTAAAACCAACATTTAAAACAAAGTTTATGCTAGAGAAGAAAGCAAAACCGAAACCATGCTTGGTTTAAGATCAAAGTTTCAAGCTTTAGAGTTTATTCATGTGACTAGCATCAACATGAAATACTCACCATCAAGCTTTCATTTTTCCAAGTCTTAGAAGCCTCCATGGCCGAAAACATGGGAGGAAAAAGTGAAGTCCAAAAGAGTTCAAGAGACATAAACTCCTTTCTTTCTCAAACTTGGAAAAAGGATGTAGCTTTCCTCAAAAAAATTCAAGCTTTAGAGGTTGTTGAATAACAAGCACCATCATGACAACCTCATCATCAAGCTTCATTTTTCTCATGGGTTAAGGCCCTCATGGCCGAAACATTAAAGAAGAAAAGGGAAAGTTCCAAATGTTCAAGAGAAACATAACCTCATGTTCAACTAAACTTGTAAAAAAATGAAACTTTTCTCAAGAAAAACTCAAGCTTTAGAGGCCTCATGTGAGATGAACTCATGGTCACCTTTAGAGAGCACTCATCATCAAGCTATCATGCTCAAGGCCTTGAGGCCGAAAATCAAAGGAAAAGAAAAGGAAGAAATCGAAAATGAAAAGCAACATGGAGGTTCCACATTTCACCATTTCCCAACAAGATTCAACATAGAAATCAAAGACATATTCAGAAAGTTTCCCTACCTAGTACTTGTGCTCTTGAAGATGGAGAAAGGTTTGATCTTGAAAAACAAGAAGAAGAAATCTCCTTTGAACTTGGGTATGTATTTTCGGCCAAACAAGGAAATGGAGGAAGGATGTGTTGTTGGCTTGTGTTTGGACTTGGATGTGTGTTTAGAAGAAAAAGAGATGAAGATCGGAGGTGGAGAAGGTGGCAGTTTTGGCTTGGACAAGGAGGAAGAAAGGAAAATTTGAGAGAACTTGGAGAGACTAAAACTTGCTCTTGGAAGTTTAAACTTTGCAAATGAACTAAAGTAGCAAAATATTCACCAAGGCAAGCTATATATAGAGCCTTGAGTCATGAATGAGTGGAGGGGAAAAGGCCATGTGGTTTTCTTCTAGAATGAGGGAAGTGTGTGGAGGAGAATGAATGAGAAGTTGTCTTGGAGACATGGTCATTTGTGTGCCACACATTCAAACAACATGTGATGCAAAGTGGAGGGAAAAGTGGCGCCATTTTTGGGCAGCCATGGGGGTAAAATTCATCTCCGCTAATCATAGTTTAAAGGTGTGTTTAGGTGTGTTATGGATTAGACTTAGGATTAAGGGTTGTTAAGTAGGTACTTTAAGTAAACTAATTAGTTAATTAAAGCTATAATTCCTTAGGTTAGAAGTGGTCTTGTAGGTTTAATAGAGTCAAAACCTCTATGACTAGTGATGTGAGTGTGACAACCTTTCTTGGAAATGGGAGCATAAATAGTGAAAATACTATTTATAGATACTTTCTCTTTTTAAAGGAAGAGACTAGAATTGAGTTTGAATTTCCTTAAATAATTCTAGGTTCCAATTAGTTTTAAATAATGATTTTGACTCTAGATTAATTATGGAAATTAATTAACCTTTAATTAGAGCCTAATATTGCCTAGGTTCTGAGTTAGATAACTCATTAAGCCCAAAATGGACTAAGCATGGGCAAAATCGTAATTTTACTCAAAAACTGCCCGGGACCACCGGGACTTAAACAAACCTTAAACAAACACAGTTCATGCCTTAAAATTATTGTTTTGAACCACCGGGCAAAGTCCGGGTCAAAACGGAACTTAAAACTGCCTTAAATTACTGTAAGGGTATTTTGGTCATTTACACACAGAAACCTCAAAAATGAGATTCTTCTGCTCTATTAAACACGCCATCACATATAATCCCCTTCAAACATTACAATAGCCCTATGAGGATGGCCGAGGTCGGCCATCCTCGATTTTCAGGTAAAAATGACCTCAGGGGCATTTTGGTCATTTTTATGCTTAGAGAAAATCAGGGTGTTACACATGTCACTTGGAAATCTGATCAAGGGCAATGGTCACAAGGAAAACCATCTTTATATAGAGATACTGTGCTCAAATGAAAAAGAGAAAGACTCTGCGCAAGAAGGAAAAACTTCGTAAAAATCTCTCCTCACATCCAGTAAGGTTCACATCATCATGTAATCAAATTCCTTAATTGTAAAAATCTTCTTTCTATATTCTTAATAGATATATGTTCTTCCTAGGAAGAAATGATAGAAAGAAGTCATTCAAGCTTTCCCAGGTTATTCAAGTGTATGTTAAGGAAACTTGAGTATAGGTTAGTTTGAGTGACAACCCAAACACAGAACCTTTGTATCCTCAATCCAGTAGTGATCAGTGTGAAATAGCTTGGAGAGGCTAATGTAAAACTACTTGCAATGCAATAGTAGAGTGTTCTTACTGATCATGGTTTAGCTTGAAGAAGCTAGTACAAGACTACTCAGTTTAGCTTGGAGAGGCAGGTGCATAACTACCCATGTTTGTGACAATAGGGGTGTCTACTAGTCACAGGTGTTAGCGTGGAGAGGCTAGTACAAGACTACTCAATTCAGCCTAAATAGGCAGGTGAATAACTACTTAATTTGTGACAATAGTTGTCTATTGATCACAAATGAGAGTTTGGGAAGACTAATGTAAAGACTATCCAATTTGTTCTTTCTCGAGTTGATAAAGATGTTTAGCGGAACCTCAACTTATGTTGAGTACTAGATGTAGGCAGTTTTAGCTGAACTAGTACAAAAATATTTGTGTCACATCTTCTTCTCCTTGATCTCCTTTATTTATCTCTATTATGTTTTCCTGGTAAACTTACTTTGGTTTAACGCTTTAAGTTTTTACGTTATTAATCATTTACTTCACAAATCTACTTTCTGAAGGTACTAACTGCATTTTTCATGTACTACAAATTTCATACTTGATAGATTTGTATTAAAGGTTTCAGATATACAAAATGAAGTAAAGCACGATTCAATCCCCTTTTTTGTGCACATTTATACCTACAATATCTACTTTGCCTATATCGATGATCATTATTTAAGAACCTCCTATAAAAATCAAACTAAGAGTTTTTTTTCTCCATACTTCAAAGTGAATACCTTAGTATCCTCCATGCAAATTGGTCATCCTAATTTTCCTTATGTCATCCACCTAAACAACATTCCATAGGCTAGAAAGTCATTGATGGTCCACATTAATATTGCTTTAATCGTGAAATTTTGTTTTGTTGAAATATCACAAGTAAGAACACTCTCATGCCACAACTCATTCAATTCATCAATTAAGGTTGTAGGCACACATGAATCTTAGCTTTAAGGTTATTAGGGCCAAGGTTTATACATGTTAAGACCACATAAGAATCTTTCATGCCTATTTCAGTAGGAAGATTGTATAATGTAACAAATATAGTCCAACACAAATATGGTTTGCTAAATTGATTACTTTGGGTAAATACATATAAATAAAGGCTAGCCTAACATTTTAGGGGTTAGAGGAAAAGTAGGATATGTAACATCCTAATTTTTAACCCAATACTCTAGAACATATTTAGGCTAATCATTAGTCTATTACGTCATAGTTTCCTCTTTACTTTAAAATACTTAGTAGAAAATACAGGTAAATTTTTTTTTTTATATGTAAAAGCAAAGTGAGAGCCGCGCAACACGACGAACGATGAAGCATGAAAGAAATAAAACACAAGTCCAGATTGTAACATCCTAATTTTTAACCCAATACTCTAGAACATACTTAGGTTAATCATTAGTTTGTTACTTCATAGTTCTCAATTTTACTTAGAAATACTTAGCGGAAAATACGGGTAAATTTTTTTTTGAAATACAAAGTGAGAGCCGCGTGATGCGATATATCATGTAACGAACAAAACATACATCTCATAACGTCATAGCATAAGGCACACCATGAATAACACTGAATATCATCTCATATATATATAACTTGCCCACTTATAAGTGTGGGACTTAATTTAGTACAAGGGAAATACATGAAAGGAAATACAACATAAATATAAACATGATCTACTCCCCTACCCGAGTGCATCTAATGGGATAACCTCTAAACAAAAGAAGGTTTATCCCCATCTAGGTGGTGTGTGCTCTAACCGGGTACTCCATCGGTCGATCGTCACCTCCTACTAACGTCCATCTCGCGAACGAGGCAAGTATCCGGGAAACTGGGCGAGCTCCTCGGGCGTAAAGAGGCGGAACAGGGATCGAGAGTGACCCCTGCGGTGTGGCCGCATCTCCGGTCGCCGTGCAAGTCGTGGCTGAGTCACGGTATCCTCACTGCCCTCCCTCATCAATGGTGGAGAGGGGGCAGAGCTCTCGCTATACGGATGAGTAGGCGGGTCCTCGGACGGGTCGGTCTCCGAGAAGTAGTGTCCGGGGCACGTAATCGGGATAGTCTCGCATGGCTAAGGCGGCGGTGTGCATACGAAGCACTCTCTCGTCCTGCGTATACGCGCGCTCAAAAACCCGCTCGTCGTCGCCATAGGGTGCAGTCAGGGAGAAGCGATGGGTGTGCACGGGATGAAGCGGGGCGCCCTCTGAACATGAAAACCCGCACCGTGCACTGGCCCTCAAAATGGTATGACCTGTGAGCTGAGTCATAGTGCACCTCCCATGTCGGGGTGTCCACGAACACTACGAACGTCGCCATCTGAAGACGTGACGGAAAGAAAGAGATAGAGGGAGTGAGAATCTTGCTTAAAGAATCTCAGTAGGGCCTCCTACTACCTAGGTGTCATCGCTTCACGCCCTCGTAAACCTTGGGTTTAATTATACAAAATGACTGAACATGCGTTAAGTTCATTTTAAACTTTAAAATATACTTTAGCCAAGGTCCATTCATTTTAGGATGATCTTAATGTCATGAATGCAACATAATAGAAGATGTATGCATAGCACTACCTAATGCACATACATAAAACATAACATCAAGCATAATCATACTTAGTGGCATAAAGTGGCAATAGAAACATTCATATGGGACAAACTTAGTGACATAATCATAATCATGGAACATCTCTTCCTCATGGGCCACCCTAAAAGACAATCAAACTGGGGGTGCTCGGCCGAACCGGTGTCACCCAGAACGTGTCACATATCTAGGTTATGAGCTCATACCTTAACTAGTCGTCACTAGTTCTTACTTACCACTTAACGATAAGCGTATCATAAATCATAAATCTCGATTGTCTGAGTACGGGTTAGGGGGCAATTCTCTTAGGGGTGCTCGGCCGAACCGGTGTCACCTAAGAGTATAAATGGGTACCGATGTCACATGAGTTCTATGGAGGTGCTCAGCCGAACCGGTGTCATCCTAGAACCCATCTTAGTACCTTAATTTTCAAAATCTCTTTAAGTCCCCAAATTAACAGAATTCGGCGGTACAAAGGCATTACGCCGAATTCCTTCCAAATTTGCTTTATGCCACATAAACATATATCCTCATGAATTCCTCATATGAATAACATCATCATCATTTACATACCACATGCATCATCATGGAACATTCAACCGTTTATCCTTACGGTAGCTTATGCTTTGATCCTTACGGGCCTTAATCATGAGATATGGTTCTCTAACATCCGTCGCTCATATTTTATGCACCTAAGGGCTCATAATTAAACATCATTCATAATCCTCATGTTCACACTTAAATCTGAATATCATAGGGCAGAATTCTTAACTTGTGATTACGGGGTTCTAGAACTTACGTTTTAGACCCTTTCTTGGTTCCGTCTTTGCCTAAGGCGCTATGAATTAAATCTAAATCAATTATGAGGCATTCCTATGCTTAAGGACTAATTATTAATCATGTTTATCATGTTGTAAGGGTGCTGGACAGAATCCAGAAAAATAAATGTTCTAAGAGTTCTAAACTTGCACTTTTACGGTTTTCTAGTTACTAGTTTCCCTATAGGTGCTAGAATTCGATTCTAATCCAAATGTTACCAAGTTTTTCATGTCTAAACAATCCTAATCTGATTATGCTCCCATTAAAACAGTTTGGATAAGTTCCATAAACAAATGGGTCAAAACTATGTTAAATTCTAGCTTTACGGTATTTCTAGTTAGCTAGTCTCTTACCTATTATGCATAGAATCATTTCTACATCATCGTATGATATTTTCACACATTCTAACACATCATAACATCGTCATACAGCATCACACTCATCATATCAGAACCGAAAACATTTAGCTTTAGTAAAGGATTTAAATTGACATTTCTAGGTACATAAGTTAACTAGTTTCTCTTGGAATCGATTTAGAATTTCTAAAACTCTTTGCAAATCATTTTAATTCATCAAGAGGCTAAGAGAGGCCTTAGGTCAATGACCAAAATATATTTCATCTCCTAAAAGGGAATAAAGTCATATCTCATGACAACATAACCTTGAAAAAGTTTGTAAAGCTTTAAGAAAAACTTAGAACATAGACTATTGGTCCTTGTAGCTAGATGAAAACTCATTGCAAGTCCATCATCACTACTTGGCCTAAAATATGCATTCAAAGAATGGTTTCACATTAAACTTTAACTTGGAATGAAATGGGCAAGTCTTTGAGCTTTAGGTTCTTAAGTTATGGCATAAAATAAACGTGCTCATGCTTTCTATTTTTAATCTTTGCTTACAAAATATCATGATGACGTAAGATAAATATGCAAGGCATACACTTAAACGTGCAAGCTTGAAAGTAAATATGCGAGGCATAAACTTTAAACGTGCAAGCTTGAAAGTAAAGATGCAAGGTTCAATTCTTTATTTTAGTGCTCTTGGCCCAACAACAATCGACTTTAAGGCCGAAATAGATAGGCATTCGAGAAATTAATTAGGTGATGATGCAAGTTCAATTCTTTATTTTAGTGCTCTAGGCCCAGCAACAATCGACTTTAAGGACGAAATAGAAAGGCTTTGAGAATTAAATTAAGGGAAGATGCAAGTTCCATTTTAATCTTTATGTTCTTAGGTGATAGCTTGAAAGTAAAGGTGCATAACAAGAATGTAAATATGAGTGCAAGCATAAGATAAATTATGCAAGTTCATTTTATCTCTCTAGAGCTCTTAACAAGACTTTAAAGGAACTTAAACCTTAACCCAAACTCATCCAACCAAGGTAAAGTAAAGTCTAGAATTCTTAGAACTCAAAACAACATCCTTAGAAAATCAAACCATAAGGCATATAAAAGAAAAGGAAATGGCCGAAACATCTAGGCAAGAAAAGAAATATTTGAAACTCTAGAGTCCATGATCTTGGTGATATATTAACACCAACACCATGAGCCCTCATCATTGAGTTCATAGAATCATTTTAAAACATCATCAAAGCTAAAGTTCTCAAGAGTTCAAGAAAGGAAAAACTAGAAACATTTTTGCTCAAGAACAAAGATCAAGCTCTAGAGTTTGTTTCAAGTGATGAACATCATCATGAAACTCTCATCATCAAGCTCTCATTTCTTTGAACTTCAAGGCCCATGGCCGAAAATGAGAAAGAAAAAGGATTAGAAAAGAAGTTCTAAAAAGAATCAAGAGAAACTATAAACATAAAGCTTAGAACAAGAACTTTAAAGAAAGGAATACTTGAAAGAAAATCCCTACTTGATGTGATGAACTTGAAGATGGAAGAAGAAGATGAAGATGATGAAGAACTTGAAGAACACTAGAACTTTGAGAGAAAAGAAAAGCTTTGAGTGTTCCTAAACTTAGCAAATGATCTAAAAGTGGTGCAAGCTCCTCAAGGCATTCTATTTATAGAGAAATGAAACAAATGGAGGGTGTGAATGGTTGAAGGGGTTTCGGCCATGAGGGTGCAGAATGGAGGCATCCATGAGTTCCATGAGGTGAGATAATGTAGTCTTGAAGCATGGTGAGGTATGGCTCAAAGTATGGTGAGGTATGGTTCAAGGTATGGCCTCAAGCATGGTTCTTTGAGTGGGAAACAATTCAACATGTGTGGTAAAAGGAGAGAGATGGCCGAATATGCATCAGCCCATGTGTGGTTGTGTTTGCATTTTAATTGTGGTTTAGAGTTGTGTTTAGGTGTATCTTTGATTATGCTTAAGATTAGGAATTTGTAAGAAAGTGTTTAGGTAAGGAAAATGGATAATTAGGATGGTCTAGACATAATTAAGGAGTGGTCTTGCACCATTAGTGAGTTAGATCCTCAATTTAGAGTCTAAACAACTCTAGACACACTTCCTTGATTTAAGGAATTGGAGAGAGAAAACACTATTCAAGATTCCAAGACTAGGAATCTTGAGTTCTAAAAAGGGATTTAAGTTTAATCTAAGCAATTTTAGGTTCTAATTAACTTTAATAATTTATTTTGACTCTAGATTAATTAGGGAAATTAATTAATCTTCGTTTAGAGCCTAATATTGCTTAGGTTTGCTTAATTACGTTATTAAGCTCAAAAACACTATTCTAGGGGCAACATCGTAATTTTGCACTAAAACTACCCGGGACCACCGGGACTTGAACAGAGACCTCTAGACACATGAAAACATGTTTTTTAAACCTCTGGGAAAAGTTTCGGGCTCAAACGGCACTTCTACCCGCGTAAAAACGTATAGGGGTATTTTGATCATTTTGACCTGAAACTGCGGAAAACGAGATTTTCGCTTCCGGAAGCATTCAAAGGCCATTCAATCCCCTTCAAACATTGAGTTGACCCTTCGAGGACGACCGAGTTGGTTATCCTCGAATTCGGGTCAAGAAATGACCTAAGGGGCATTTTGGTCATTTTCCTCGGATAGAAAAATCGAGGTGTTACACAGATAGACAATTCATGAACATCCGATCATAAAACATGTAATTACACAACATGATAAAACAAACCGCGTATATAGATATAATATGCCCACTCAAGAAGAGCGAGACTTAGTTTAGTACAGCACAGAACAAATACAACTGAAATAGAAATACATGAAAACATAAAAGGAGAACATCCACACCCTAGTGCACCTAAAATGGATAACCTTTCAAAACAAAAGAAGGTTATCCTAATCTACATGTGGTGTGTACACTATCACTCCTCAAGCGCTTCTATTGCTGGTAGTCCGGATAAGGTGGGATATAGCCGATCCATGGGCGAAGCACATCCGGAGTGGGCACTTGCTGTGGCTGGACGTGAGCTCCTCGACGAGGGCGCATGGACTGCCTTCGAGCCAGCCTCAGCTGTGTGACCGTCTCCTCACTACCCTCTACCCTCAGTAGGGAAGTAGGGGCAGAGCTCTCAGAGTATAGATGGGTGGGTGAATCCTCTGATGGGTCAGTCTCCGAGTGCCTCAAATGGGGGGCATAGTCGGGAAAATCATGGATGGCAGATTCAACAAAGTACGTGCAGAGTACCCTCTCGTTATGTGTCCGCGCACGCTCAAAAACCATGTCGTCGCCAAACGGGGAAGTCGCAGAAAAGCGATGGTTATGTACAGGGTGAGAAAAGGGGCATCCCAAAAACATAAACACTCAGAGTGTGCAGCTCCCCTCAAAATGATACGACCGGTGCTCCAAGTCGTAATGCACCTCCCAGGTGGGGGTATCAACGAACAATACGAAAGTCGCCATCTAAAGACGTGACAGAAAGAAAAGATAGAGGGGGTGAGAATCTTGCTAAAGAATCTCAGTAGGGTAGCCTCCTATCTAAGTGTCATCATCTACGTCCTCAGGAACCTTGTGTTTCTTTGAAAAAGGTGAGCATGCATAAAATTCACTTATTAGGTTTTAAACTTAATTATCCAAGGTCCTTTTAGGATGAGTCTTAATGTCATGGATGCAATATAATAAAGCATGAATGCATGAAGATGCAATAGGCAGAATCAATTAAACATGTATAGAGCTATCAACATCATACAGGTGGCATAAAGTGGCATATACTTCTCATGTAAAAGCATTTTTCTTTCTGTAACTGTGTGACATTCAAAGCATCGTACTGTAATATAGGGATCACCTTAAAAAAACAATCGATCTGGGGGTGCTTGGCCGAACCGGTGTCACCCAGAACGTGTCACATCTCTAGGTTATGAGCTCATACCTTAACTAGCCATCACTAGTTCTTACTTATCATCTGATAAGCGTAATCATAATAATAATAATCATAACAGAACGCATCACACCAGTGTCAAGTACACGGTGAATATTGTCCTCTTTGGGGCGTTACGTGTCACTGTCCCCCTTAAGGATTTGTTTCTGGGGTGTTACGTATCATCGTCCTCCAGAACGTGTTCTCACAGTACTATGTCACATTCAAAACTCATATCTGTTTGAAAACTTTCTAAGTTCCTCAAATTTATCAGAAATTCGGCAGCATAACCACGGCACACCGAATTTCTTCCAAATTTGCTTTATGCCACATTCATATATATACATAATCATGAGCATCACAGTCATCATAAATTTTCATAATAAAAACATGCACCCACATGAAGTACTAAAGTTCATTATGCTCTTAAACCTAGGGTGTCTTATGCTTTGACCCTTACGGGGCTTAAACTTGAGATATAATTATTCTAACATTTTCTATTAACCTATTATGCACCCAAGGATTCACAACTAAAGATTCTTACTAATATTTATATTTGTCAATGAATCTGGACAGCATCACGCCTTGAGGGCAGAAATTATATCTTGTGATTACGGGGGTTCTAGAAACTATGTTTTAGACCCTTTCTATGTTCCGTCTTTGCCTAAGGCGCTATAAATCAAACCTTAACCAATTATGGGGCATTCCTATGCCTATGAACTAACTGTAAACCATGTTTACTACATTACAAGATTGCTGGATAGAAACAGAAAATTAAAAAATCTAAGCGTTCTAGAATTGCATTTTTACAGTTTTCTAGTTACTAGTTTCTCTATAGGCACTAAAAACCAATCCTACATCAAATGTTACCATGTTTTTCATGATTACTCAATCCTAAACTGAATGTTATCCTATTAAAATAGTTTTGGCAGTGGCTAAAAATAAATGGGTCAAAACTATGCTAAAACTCAACTTTACGATTTTTCTGTAAGACTAGTTTCTTTCCTAACGTGCATAGAAAGGCTCCTACCTCAACATATATAATTTTTACACATTCTACCATATTAAAATCATCATCAAACAGTAACCAAATCATCAAGGCAGAACCAAATTCATTGATCATCATACCAACCATGAGATTTCATTTTCAATACACATAAGTCATTAGTTTCTCGTGGATTCACTTTAGGATTTCTAAAACTCTTTGGAAATCAACTTATTTCACTAAAATCATCATAAACTAAACAAGGGCAGCAACCATTTGAATTGGCCCAAGATTGAAATTTAAAATATAAAATCATACTTGAAATATTCTTTGAGTTCTCCTATGCTTAAGAAAATCCTAAGACATAGATTATGGGCACTTGTGACTAGATGAAACTCACACCAAGCTCATCATCACCACATAGCCGAATTGTGCATTCAAGGGAATGCTTCCATAACCAAACTTTAGCTTGAGATAAAAGGGCAAGTCTTTGAGCTCTAGAGTCTTTAAGTGGTGACGAAAAGTAAACATACTATGCATTCTATTTTAGTCTTCATTATAGAGTAAAGTCAGAACTTCAAAATAAATATGAGGTGCAAAGACTTGAAATATAAATATGAGGTGCTAGTGTAACATCCTAATTTTTAACCCAATACTCTAGAACATAATTAGGTTAATCATTAGTCCGTTACGTCATAGCTTTCTCAATACTTTAAAATACTTAGCGGAAATACTGGTAAATTTTTTTTGCATTATAAAAGCAAAGTGAGAGCCGCGCGATACGTTAACTAGTAATGCACACATGGTAATATAGCAAACATCGCATAGCAACATCACATAAGCAAGTAAAAGCTCATCATAACAACATTGAACTGCATAATTATATCTATATATATGATATGCTCACTCACAAAGAGCGAGACTTAGTTTGGTACAACTGGAATGAAAATACATGGAAATGAAAGTACAACAAAGGTGATAAAAGAAACTCTCCTAACTCTAGTGTGCCTACAAATGGATAGTCCCAAAGACAAAAGAAGGCTATCATAGTCTAGTTAAGCTCGAGCACCAGAACCGCGATGGTTGTCTCCTACTACGGACCTCTCTGGAAAGGAGGGATGTACCCGATCCACTGGGCGATCTCGGTAGGGGTGGCAATCTGTTTGCATCGGTCGGACGTGAGCTCCACGACGGGGAGTCATCCTCACCCGTCCTCCACGCACTGGCTGGGCGACGGAAGCCTCGCTACCCTCCCCAACATCCATCTGCACAGTGGGGGAGGATCCCTCGGAAGGTACCTAAGTGGCAGAGTCCTCCGAAGGGTCTATCTCGGAGAATGACGAGGGTGAGCGGGGTACATACTGTGGGTAGTCCCGGACGGCAGAGGCCATCGGTGGGGTGCGGCGAATCCACTCCTCTCGAGGGCGTGCGCACTCGAACACGAAGTCGTCGCCGTAGGGTGAGACGGGAGATTATCGGTGGCTATGTACGAGGTGACTGAAGGGCCATCCAACGAACATGAATACTCGAACGACGTAGCGGCCCACAAAATGATATGACCCATGGTCCGGATCATGATGTACCTCCCAAGTTGGGGTGTCCATGAAAACCACGAACGTCGCCATCTGAAGACGTGACGAAAAGAAAGAGAAAGAGGGAGTGAGAATCTTGCTAAAGAATCTCAGTAGGGCCTCCTACTACCTAGGTGTCATCGTCTACGTCCTCAGGAACCTTGGGTTTAGTTATACAAAATAAATGAGCATGCATTAAGTCCAGTTTTAGGTTCTAAAACATAATTTAGCCAAGGACCATTCGTTTTAACATGATTCTTAATGTCATGGATGCAATCATATAAAGGCATGTATGCATGGCTCTACATAATGCAAGAATAATCATCATATACTTAAGAACATCATAATAGTAGTGGCATAAAGTGGCAAATAAATTCTCTTTGTGACATAATCATCATAACTTCCTCATAGGCCACCCTAAAGGACAAGCGCTCTGGGGGTGCTCGGCCGAACCGGTGTCACCCAGAACGTGTCACATCTCTAGGTTATGAGCTCATACCTTAACTAGTCGTCACTAGTTCTTACTTACCACTTAACGATAAGCGTATCATAAATTATAAATCCTGACTATCTGAGTACGGGTTAGGGGGCAATTCTCTTAGGGGTGCTCGACCGAACCGGTGTCACCTAAGAGTATAAATTGGTACCGATGTCACATGAGTTCTATGGAGGTGCTCGGCCAAACCGGTGTCATCCTAGAACCCATCTTAGTAACTTAATTTTCAAAATCTCTTTAAGTCCCCAAATTTGTCGAAAATTTGGCGGCACAAAGGCATTACACCGAATTCCTTCCAAATTTGCTTTATGCCACATAAACATATATCCTCATGAATTCCTCATATGAATAACATTATCATCCTTCACATAACACATGCATCATCATAGAACATTCAAACGCTTACCCTTACGATAGCTTATGTTTTGACCCTTATGGGTCTTAATCTTGAGATATAGTTCTCTAACATCCGTCGCTCATATGTTATGCACCTAAGGGCTCATAATTAATCATCATTCCTAATCCTCATGTTCATACTCAAATCTAAAAAGCATAGGGCAGAATTTCTAACTTGTGGTTATGGGGTTCTAGAACTTACGTTTTAGACCCTTTCTCGGTTCCGTCTTCGCCTAAGGCGCTATAAATTAAATCTAAATCAATTATGAGACATTCCTATGCTTAAGAACTAATTATAAATCACATTATCATGTTGTAACGTTGCTGGACAGAATCCAGAAAACTAAATGTTCTAAGAGTTCTATATTTGCATTTTTACGGTTTTCTAGTCACTAGTTTCCCTATAGGTGCTAAAATTCAATTCTAGTCCAAATGTCACCAAGTTTTTCATGTCTAAACAATCCTAATCTGATTATGTTCCCATTAAAACAGTTTGGATAAGTTCCAAAAACAAATGGGTCTAAACTATGTTAAATTCTAGCTTTACGGTATTTCTAGTTAGCTAGTTTCTTACCTATCATGCATAGAATCGTTTCTACATCATCATGTGATATTTTCACACATTCAAGCACATCAAAACATCATCATACAGCCACAAGCTCATCATGACAGTACCGAAAACATCTAACTTCAATAAGAGAACTCAATTGACATCTCTAGGTACATAAGTTAACTAGTTTCTCTTGGAATCAATTTAGAATCTAAAAAACTCTTTGCAAGTCATTTTAATTCATTAGGAGGCTAAGAGAAGCCTTAGGTCAGAGACCAAAATATATTTCATCTTCGAAAAGGGAATAAAATTATAACTCATGATAACATAACCTTATAAAGATTTGTAAAGCTTCCGGAAAAACTTAGGACATAGATTATCGGCCCTTGTAGCTAGATGAAAACTCATTGCAAGTCCATCATCACTACTTAGCCGAAACATGCATTCAAAGGATGCATTCACATTAAACTTTAACTTGAAATGAAATGGGCAAGTCTTTGAGCTCTAGGTTCTTAAGTTATGACATAAAATAAACGTGCTCATGCTTTTCATCTTTAATCTTGCTTACAAAATAAAGTGATGACTTAAATTAAATATGCAAGGCATAAACTTAAACGTGCAAGCTTGAAAGTAAATATGCAAGGTTCAATTCTTTATTTTAGTGCTCTTGGCCCAACAACAATCGACTTTAAGGCCGAAATAGAAAGGCATTCGAGAAATTAATTAGGTGATAATGCAAGTTCAATTCTTTATTTTAATGCTCTTGGCCCAACAACAATCGACTTTAAGGCCGAAATAGAAAGGCTTTGAGAATTAAATTAAGTGATGATGCAAGTTCCATTTTAAACTTTATGTTCTTAGGTGATAGCTTGAAAGTAAAGGTGCATAGCAAGAATGTAAATATAAATGCAAGCATAAAATAAATTATGCAAGTTCATTTTATCTTTCTAGAGCTCTTAACAAGACTTTAAAGGAACTCAAACCTTAACCCAAACTCATCGAACCAAGATCAAGTAAAGTCTAGAGTCCTTAGAACTCAACATAACATTTTTAGAAAATCAAAACATTTAGCTTGTAAAAGAAAAGGAAGTGGCCGAAACTTCAAGAAGGAAAAGGAACATTTTAAAACTCTAGGGTCCATGATCTTGATGATATATTAACACCAACATCATGAAACCTCATCATTGAGTCCTTAAAACCATTTTGAAACATCACCAAAGATAGAGTTCTCAAGAGTTCAAGAAAGGAAGAACTAGAAACATTTTTGCTCAAGAACAAAGATCAAGCTCTAGAGTTTGTTTCAAGTGATGGACATCATCATGAAACTCTCATCATCAAGCTCTCATTTCTCTATTCTCAAGGGCTCATGGCCGAAACAAGAAAGAAAGAGGAATAGAGAAGAAGTTCTAAAAAGAAAACAAGAGAAACCATAAACATCAAGCTTTAAAGGAGAACATTCATGAAAAGAAATCCCTACTTGGTGTGATGATCTTGAAGATGGAAGAAGAAGATGAAGAACTTGAAGACTTGAACTTGAGAGAAAAAGGAAGCTTTGAAGTGTTTCTTTGAAAACTTACTCTTTGCAAATGAACCCAAAATGATACAAGTTCACCCAAGCAAGCTATTTATAGAGAAATGAAGCAATGAAGGGTGCAAATGGAGGGGGAGGCTTCGGCCATGTAGAATGGAGGGAACCCATGAGTTCCATGAGGTGAGATAATGTGGTCTTGAGGCATGGTGAGGTATGGTTCAAAGTATGGTGAGGTATGGTTCAAGGTATGGCCTCAAGCAAGGTTCTTTGAGTGAGAAACAATTCAACATGTGAGGTAAAAGGAGAGAGATGGCCGAATGTGCATCAGCCATGGGGGGAGGGTTTCTTGCATTTTAATTGTGGTTTAGAGTTGTGTTTAGGTGTATCTTTGATTATGATTAAGATTAGGAGCTTGTAAGAAAGTGTTTAGATGAGAAAATGGGTAATCAAGGTTGTCAAGACATAATTAAAGAGTGTTCTTGCATCATTAGTGAGTTATAAATTCATTTTAGTGTATAAACAATTCCAGACACAATTCCTTAATTTAAGGAATTGGAGAGAGAAAATACTATTCAAGATTCCAAGAGTGAAATCTTGAGTTTTTAGAAAAGAGATTTAAACCTAATCTAAGCAATCTTAGGTTCTAATTAATTTTAATAATTTATTTTGACTCTAGATTAATTATGAAAATTAATTAATCTTCGTTTAGAGCCTAATATTGCTTAGATTTGCTTAATTACATCATTAAGCTCAAAAATACTATTCTAGAGGCAAAATCATAATTTTGTACTAAAACTGCCCGGGACTGCCGGGACTCAAACAAATGTTTTGAAATATGTAATAACATGGTTTAAAACCTCTGGGGAAAGTTTCGGGCTCAAACGGCACATTTACCCGCGTAAAACGCTATAGGGGTATTTTGGTCATTTTGACCTGAAACTGCGGAAAATGAGACTTCTGTCTCCGGAACCACTCAAGGGTCATTCAATCCCCTTCAAACATTGAGTTGGCCCTTCAAGGACTGCCGAGTCGGCCATCCTCGAATTCCGGACCGAAAATGACCTCAAGGGCATTTCGGTCATTTTCCACTCAGACAGAAAAATCGGAGCGTTACAGCTAGGAATATAAATATGCAAGACTTGAAATTAAATATGCAAGGCTTGAAAATAAATATGCAAAACTTGAAAGTAAATATATAAGTTCATTTTATCTTTTAGGATTTAAGTGATGACTTGAAGTATAAATATGAATGCATGTTATGTTCTTTATTTTAGTGCTCTAGACTCCACAACAATCGACTTTAAGGCCGAAATAGGTGAGCTTCGAGATTAATTGTTAGGTGATATAAGAATGCAACTCTTGTTTTAATCTTTATGTTGTAGGTGATTAGCTCAAAAATAAATATGCTAGGCAAGGAAAATAAATATGGATGCAAGTTCATTTTACATTCTCCACTAGAGCTCTTGCAAGACTTTAAAGGAACTTAAACCTCAACCCAAACTTATCATAGCAAGATAAAGTGAACTTTAGAGTTCTTTGTACCAAGGTGTTAAAGAAACCTTATGGTTTGAACATCATCATCAAGTTCAAGGAAATAGATCAAGAGATCAAAATAACTAACAACCTTTCTTTGAGAAACAAAAGCAAAGCAATGGAAAAAGGAACCGAAATCCTTGCAAAGGAAAGGAAAAAGAAACCGAAATCAAAGGGAAAGAAAGAAAAGGAACCGAAACTTGTTTCAAGAAGAGAAAAAGGAATAACCAAAATATGTTAAGATCAAAACCAAGTTTCAAGCTTTAGAGGTTTCTCAAGGGTACTCACGAGTCCATTATCTTGAAATTTCATCATCAAGCCATGGTTTTTCTTCCAAGATAGGCCATTATGGCCAAAATTAAAAGGAAGAAAAAGGAAGCCAAGAAACCGAAAAAGAAAGAAAAGAGAAGGAAAGAATAACTAAAAGATTCAAGAGAAATCATAAAGCACATAACTAAATAAGGACTTTTAATGAATGAAACACTTAAAATAAAACCCCTACCAAGTGATTGGAGGTTGAGATGAGAGAAGAAGATGAAGAAGTTGAAGAAGAGGAACTCTTACACTTGAGAGAAAAAGAAAAGCTTTAAGGTGCTCTTGAAAACTCAACTTGGCAAATGAACCAAAAGTGGTTCAAGTTCATCCAAGCATGCTATTTATAGAGAAATGAAACATGAGGGGTGAAAATAGGGGGAGAAGTGGCACCATTTAGGGGGAGAAGTGGCACCATTTTGGGGAAGGGGGGAGGGAGAAAATTATCTCTTGGTTATGTCATTTCAAGGTAAGGTGTAAGATATGATATAGGCATGGGTTTAGGCATGGTGTAGCATGCTTCTTTGAGTGAGTAAGTGAACAAATTTGTGATGCATGAGGGGGTGAGGTGGCGCCACTTTTTGGAAATCCAAGGGGAGGAAAATCTTTCATTTAATTGTGGTTTAGAGGTGTGTTTAGATGTAGCTTTGATTAAGTTTAGGATTAGGAACTTGTAAGTAAGTGTGTAAGTGAAAGGATAGGTAATCAAGACTATTTTAAGGCATGATTAGTGAGCATTCTTGCCCATTAGTGGAGTCAAAATCCTACTTTACCTAGGCTTCTTGGAGTATGGAGAGTGAATAGTGAAAATACTATTCAAGATTCTATGTCTTAGGAACTTGAGTTTTTTAAAAAGAAAAAGGGGGTTGAGTTTAATCTAAGCAATCAGGTTCTAATTAATTTTAATAACTTATTTTGACTCTAGATTAATTATGAAAATTAATTAATCTTTGATTAGAGCCTAATATTGCTTACGTTTGCTTAATTACATCATTAAGCTCAAATAACACTATGCCAGGGGCAAAATCATAATTTAGCACAAAAACTGTCCGGGATCATCGGGACTTAAACAGATACTTTTGAACACATGAAAACGTCATTTTAAATCTTTGGGAAAAGTTTTGGGTTCGAACTGCACCTTTACCCGCGTAAAACACTATAGGGGTATTTTGGTCATTTTGACCTGAAACTACAGAAAACACGATTTTCGTTTCCGAAATCACTCAAGGACCATCCAATCCCCTTCAAACATTGAGTTGACCCTTCGAGGACTGCCGGGCCGGCTATCCTCGAATTCCAGGTAGAAAATGGCCTCGGGGGCATTTTGGTCATTTTCTCTCAGACAGAAAAATCGAGAAGTTACAGGATACATTTGATCAAAATATTGTCATGCTTCACCATGCGATGGATGAGTTATCATGTTGTCATTCCTCTGATTCTCACTATGCCACCTCTTGTGAAGAGCTGAGCTCATTGATGGATAAAATCTATTGAGTCTAACGATTAAATAATGCATTCTTTCTTATACTTCCCTGCTCAACATCTCTTGGGTTTAAATCTATGCTATTGGAAGAACTTATACTCGGCTAATGCAATATCATCTTTGTAATAAAGCATACACCCTTTTAAACAATAATCAATCTTTACTTCCTTCAACTTCAGTTTGTAAACAAGCTTTGTATCTTAATAAAAATCCTTTTGAATTACTATAAGATATGGACTTAGGTCATTGATTAGTGCAGCCTACTGATCAAAAAAACTTTGGCTTGAGTTCACTTTAGACTTAACAGTCAACATCCAAACTACCAATGACAACTCCAAGTGTACATACCCTTCCCATAAAGGTTGATTTGCAACTTCTAATAGGTTATAAAATCTAGAAGCATCATAGTTGGGCTCCTTGACTAAAAATTGAGAATAATGTGTTTCAAATTCAAGAGTAGCAAAAAAAAAACCATTTCCCAATATCAAGATAGATTATTTTTTCAAGTCACATTACCTACATCTTGCTCACCTATGTGGACTCCATAAGAACTATTTTCAACCTGAACTATATGCGTTTGATTGTTTGCATTTACTACCTCTCCATACTCAGTCAAAACCTAATAGCCAAGCATGAAACCAAACTTGTACAAATGAACCCTTATGGTATCAGTATCTAAATAATTCCTATATTTGCACTAATTGCATGAACACCTAACTTTTTCTTCATCAATAAGTTGTTGTGTTCAACTTGCTATACTCATAAATTGTTTAAGCCCATCATAAAATTCAAATTTAATCCCCTTACTAAGTTGTGATCTATCATGCATTAATAACCAGTTTGAAAGAAACATTGCTCACATTAGTAGTTTTAACCCCTAGAAAATTCGAATAGTAGCATGCATCACATTAAATTTTGAGTAAGCCTATTTGAATAAAGTCTTATGTTAGGGTTCTGCTTAGGGCACTGGTCTAGGACATTGATTAAGGCACTGGTCTAGTATTCAAACATAGTGGTGGGTCGCAAGTATTGAAAATACAAAAGTTTTCTCTTTTAACTAGTGCCTTTGTTTTAGGGTACATGCAACCACAACATTCAATCACAACTTTGTAGGTGAAGATGTACACGAGAAGGGAGATTGAACCATGCATTGATCCTTCTTCGCGTTTTCTGAAGCTTCTGAAAATAATTACTATCAAGTGTAAAACTTGAAGTGTAGCAGAAACATAGTCAGTAGTTTCAGAAAGTAGACTTTTGAACTTTATAAATAAAATGCTCATTGATAACATAAAACGAGAATGAGTAAAAAGCGTAACAGAGATAAATAAAAGAGATTAGGGAAAGAGAGAAAGGACACAAAGATTTTATACTGGTTTAGCCAACCTGCCTACATCCAGTACTCAACAACTGTTGAGGTTTTACTATAACAACTTTCTCAACCTGAGAAAGTAAGCTAGACAGTCTTTACATTAGCTTTCCCAAGCTATCATCTGTGGGCTTCAAAAATCACCTTTGGCCACAGATTTTGAGTAATTCTATACTAACCTCTCCAAGCTAACATGAGTAGTCTTGTACTAGCCTTTCCAAGCTAACTGGTAATCAGTAGCCACCCCTACTGTCACATTGAAAGTAGTCTTGACACTAGCCTCTCCAAACCAAACCGTCAACAGTAGCAACCTCTACTGTCACATTGAAAGTAGTCTTACTCCAGCCTCTCCAAGCTATAAGTAGTCTTTCCCCAGCCTTTCCAAGCTGTAAGTAGTCTTTGACTAGCCTTTCCAAGCTAAATGTGATAAGTAAGAACATTTTACTATCGCATTGCAAGTAGTTTTATAATAGCCTTTTCAAGCTATCTCACAATGATCACTACCGGATCTAGAATGCAAAGGTTAAGTGTTTGGGTTGCCACTCAAACTAACCTACAATCAAGTTTCCTTAACATATACATGAAAAGTTCCTGGGAAAACTTGTATGACTTCCTTCTTCTACTTCTTCTGTAGGAAGAGCATAAATCTAACTAAGAATATAGAAGGAAGATTTTCTTTACACTTCAAGGATAAAACTGATTACATGATAAAGATTGAATATTCTAAGAAGTAGGAAGAGATTTTTGTAGAGTTTCCTCTCTTGAATCTTCAAATCTCTCATCTGTTTCAAGCTTAGCATCTCCTTCTATAATGGTCTTTCTTTGTGACCTTTGCCATAGATCAGTTCTTCAAGTGACACGTGTTGAACATTAGTTGTATCTTGAAAAGAACAGCTAGAATAAAGGTTGACAAAACTATCACATTGGTTCCAAAAGCTGTTGTAATATTTGAGTTTTCTGATCTCCTTTCAGAAACTTCTTTTCTACTTTCTAAACATGCTTTTTGAACTCCTCCTTCATGAAGCTAGGGTAGTTGATCAAAAAGACAGAAGAGATGACATACCAGTTTGAAACTAGGTTTAACTTGATTATTTGAAATTCAAATTTCAAATTTCCCTCCTTTTCATGCAGCATTCTTTGCTCCACTAACAGGTGAGCTTTCTGAAGTGTGCAGCCAGTCCCTTGAAGAGTTTTTTACTTTCTAATCTTCAATCAAATCTTCTTTGCAGATTATTTCTTTGCGATTGTGGTGATTAAAGATTAAGTAACACGTTGCCTATGGACATATTTTGATTTCTTCATCTTGAGTGTACTTTCTAATATCTCGTGCTACTTTCTGAAGTCTCTTGCCTTGGTTTCTTGCAATGTCACAACCTTCCTCTAATCGTTAGCTATCAAAGGCTTGGAAAAAGAGATAATTTCACTTCTATTACATAATAGATCTCATAACATGAGATAAACATGTTTACACATGTATAGTAATATATATATATATATATATGAGTAAGCCTTACTTTTGCTCTTGTTAAACAATAGATACATCTTACAAGAAACTCAAATAAAACATCAATCGTTCTTCAAAGTATTTTCTTTTAATTGGTTTTGTTGTCATTCAAAACACATGATGCATAGGGTTCTGGAGCTAACAAACTTAACCATCATTCAAACAATGAACTTAATTATCATATACAATCAAAATAATTCTAATCACCATTCTAGAACACACCCCTTATAACTCCACAACATGCATTCATAAACAAACAATTCCAGCAAACATGGGAAGGAACTTTATCCCCTTAATCACATGCTATTCCAATTTCCAAAAATTTTATCCTAGAAAATATAAGTCTCTATCCTATAAAAGCATATAAATAAATGATTAAGAAGAAACCAATACCTCATAGCATAGCCCACTTTGTAAAACTCTAATTGAACTCTTGAATTAACAAATTAAGAAACACATCTATTATGAAACATAATCCTACATGCAATTGGTAACTAAACAAATATATTTTTCTTACTTACCAATATATGTAGTAGAAAAAATAGAGGAAAATACAGTAGTAGTCCCAAGCAATACACTAACCAATTGATTTAACAAAATATCTATCACATTTAATTGTTTGTACTATTAACAAATAAAAATTGAAAATAACACAAAAAACACAAATGGAAAATAATGCAATATCCAAACCAATCAAACTATCCAACAATGTCAATAAAGCTCCAAAACTCTCCAAAATTAGTAAAATAACAATCAAAATCACTCTCCAATTTTCCAAAGCTCAAAACTTTGAGCAAAGAAAACAAATGGGAAAACTATGCCAAATTAAAAAATTGAACCAATTAAAATGCTTATAAATGTACCTAGATCATAATAGCGGTTTGTTCGTGATATTTATGCGGATGAAATGGTGCATTTTGTTTTTTTTTCCCTTCATTTTGATAGGTATATTGACTGTCCTTTGGAATTTCAAGAAATGTGCATCAACATCATGAGAATTCAAAAAGCCCTCATTATGCCCATCGGTTATATATCTATATATATATTGAAACGAGAAAAAAAATCAATCAACCCATCAGGATGTGATGAATAAAAATAAATGTAAAATAAAGAATAAAGTTACCGACTAAAGCACCCATCAGCTATATCATATATAAGGTTACAGTCGATAATGTGTATGTAACATCCTAATTTTTAACCTAATACTCTAGAACATATTTAGGTTAATCATTAGTCTATTACATCATAGTTTTCTTTTTACTTCAAAATACTTAGCGGAAAATACAGGTAATTTTTTTTTTTGAAATGTAAAGGCAAAGTGAGAGCCGCGCAATACGATAAACAATGAAGCACGTAAGAAAATGAAACAAGCAAACTTACGAACATCATAACATAAAGCAAGTAATGGCACATTACAATGAAACTGAACTGCATAAATATAATATGATATGCGCACTTATAAAAAGCAGGACTTAGTTGATACATCATAAAGCGAATACAGCTAAAAAGGAAATACAAGGAAAATGAAAATACAACAGAAGGCATAAAGGAAACTCTCCTACTCTAGTGCACCTACAATGGATAACCTCAAAACAAAAGGAGGCTATCCTGATCTAGTCAGAGCTCGGGCACTAGAACATGACTGTCGTCTCCTACTGCGGACCTCTCTAGAAAGGAGGAACGTATCCGATCCACTGAGCTATCTCTGTTGGCGTGGCTATACGCTGCATAGGCCGGGCATGTGTTCCATGGAGAAGAGTCATCCTCACTTGTCCTCCACATATCGGCTGAGTGATGATGGCCTCGCTGCCCTCCCCGAAGTCCATCGATACGGTGGTGGAGGATCCCTCGGAAGGTACCTGAGTGGCAAAGTCCTCTGATGGGTCCATCTCTGAGAATGATGAAGGGGAGCGGGGCACATACTATGGGTAGTCCCGGATAGCAAAGGCTGTCGGTGGGGTGTGGTGAACCCGCTCCTCTCGAGGGCATGCGCGCTCGAACACGAGATCATCACCGAATGGTGAGGCAGGAGAGAATCGGTGAGTATGTACAAGGTGAGTGAAGGGTCATTCAACGAACATGAATACACGAACGGCACAACGACCCTCAAAATGTTATGATCCGTGGTCCGAATCATAATGCACCTCCCATGTCGGGGGGTCTACAAACACCACAAACGTCGCCATCTGAAGACGTGACGAAAAGAAAAGATAGGGGGAGCGAGAATCTTGCTAAAGAATCTCAGTAGGGCAACCTCCTATGTAGGTGTCATCATCTACGTCCTCAGGAACCTTGGGTTTAGTGTATAAAATAAGTGAGCATGCATCAAGTTCATTTTAAGCTTCAAAACATAGTTAGCCAAGGTCCTATTCATTTTAGAATGATTCTTACTGTCATAGATGCAACATAGTAAAGAATGTATGCATGGCACTACTTAATGCAAGAATATTCATCATAACATCAAGAAACATCATATTGGTGGCATAAAGTGGCAATTGAAATCTCATATGAGAAGACTTTGTGACATAATCATCATACTCTACTTTCTCATGGGGCCACCCTAAAAAGACATTTGTTCTGGGGGTGCTCGGCCGAACCGGTGTCACCCAGAACGTGTCACATCTCTAGGTTATGAGCTCATACCTAACTAGTCATCACTAGTTCTTACTTATCCCTTACCAATAAACATATCATAAATAAATCCTAACTCTCTAGTACGGGCTAGGGGGCATTTTCTTGGGGGTTCTCGGTCGAACTGGTGTCACCCAAGAATACATCTTGGTACCGATGTCACATGAGTTCTTGGAGGTGCTCGGCCGAACCGGTGTCATCCAAGAACACATCTTAGTACCTCATATCTTTTAAAGAAAATCTCATAGGTTTTTCAAAAACTTTCTAAGTCCCCAAATTTGTCAGAAATTCGGCAGCATAACAGTAGCACATCGGATTTCTTCCAAATTTACTTTATGCCACATAAACAAATAGAACATGCATCCTCAATCATAATTTCATACGTATACATAATCATTCTTAAATAAAACATACATTCTCATGTAACATTATAGCTCATTATGCTCTTGAATCAACGGTGTTTTATGCTTTGACCCTTACAGGCCTTAAACTTGAGATATAATTATTCTATTGTCCTCTATCAACCTCTTATGCACCTAAGGATTCACAACTAATGACTTTTACTAGTACTTATGTCCATTAATAAATCTGGGCAGCATTATGCTCTAAGGGCAGAATTACACTTTTATGATTACGGGGTTCTAGCACTTACGTTTTAGACCCTTTCTCGGTTCCATCTTCACCTAAAGCGCTATAAATTAAATCTAAACCATTTATGAGGTATTCCTATGCCTATGGGCTAATTATAAATCATATTTACTACATTTTAGGGGCGCTGGATAGAATCAGAAAATTGAATGTTCTAAGAGTTCTAGAATTGCATTTTTACGGTTTTCTAGTTACTAGTTTCTCTATAGGTGCTAAAATTCAATCCTACATCAAATGTTACCAAGTTTTTAATAAATAAACAATCCTAATCTGATTATTATCATGCTAAAACAGTTTTGGCAGTGTCTAAAAATAAATGGGTCAAAACTATGCTAAAACTCAACTTTACGGTTTTTCTGTAAGACTAGTTTCTTTCCTAACATGCATAGAAAGGTTCTCAACTTATTATACATAATTTTAACACATTCCAACATACCAAAATAACATCATTCAGCAGAAAATATGCCATGACAGAACCGAATTCATATATATTCATATCATGCATAAAATTTCATTTTTAACAAGCATGAGTTACTAGTTCCTCTTTGAATCGTTTTAGGACTTCTAAAACTCTTTCGCAAAATATTTTATCTTGTAAAAGAGACTAAGAAAAATCATAGGGCAGTAACTAAATTAAAACACTTTTGGAAGAGGTTTAATTTACAAATCTTGTTGGTAACAACCTTATAGAGTTCTTAAAACATAGGAAAACTTTTTGAACATAGATTGTTGATCTTTGCAACTAGATGAAACTCACATTAAGTTCATCATCATCACATGGCTGAAATATGCATCCATGGGGATGTCTCCATAACCAAACTTTAACTTGAGACAATAAGGGCAAGTCTTTGAGCTCTTAGAGTTTTTAGGTGACTACAAAAAGTAAACATGCTATGCATTCCATTTTATCCTTTATTGTAAAGTAAAGTGAGAACTCCAAAGTAAATATGCAAGACTTGAAAATAAATATACAAAACTTGAAAATAAATATGCAAGTTCAATTCTTTATTTTAGTACTCTAGACCTAGCAACAATCAACTTTAAGGCCGAAATAGAAAGGCTTCGAGACTAATTAGGTGATATGCAAGCTCTCATTTTAAATCTTTACGTTCTTAAGTGATGACTTGGAAAGTAAACGTGCTAGACAAGAACATAATTATGAGATGCTCCTCATTCCTTATCTTTAATTTTAAGTGATAGCTTGGAAGGTAAACATGAATGCAAAGCTCAAAAGTAAACAAGCAAATGCAAAAGCTTAAATATAAACATGAGTGCAAGTTCATTTTATTTCTTAATAGAGCTCATCCAAGACTTTAGAGGGACTTAAACCTCAACCCAAAACTTATCATAGCAAGGTAAAGTAAGCTTTAGAGTTCCTTGCACCAAGGTTTACAAAGAAACCATATGGTATGAACAACATCATCAAGCTTTGAGGAAATGGATTAAAAGAGCAAACCAAGTTAACATTTCTTCATAACTTTGAAAATGAAAGCTCAATAACTTAAGGAAAAAGGAAAAATGGCCGAATCCATGGGGGGAAAGAAATGGGACTTTAAAGCTCTAGAGGCCATGATCTTGATGATACACATCAACATCATGAACTCTTATCCTTGAGTCATTTTTATCCAAGAACAAGCCTTCATAAACCAAAATCATAACAAGAAAAAGAAAGGAAAACCAAAGCAAGAGAAGGAAAAGAAACCGAAATATTGAGAAGAAAAGAAAGAGATAACCAAAAAGTGTTGAAGTCAAGACTAGGTTCCAAGCTTTAGAGGTTTCTCAAATGATGAATATCATCATGAAATCCTCATCATCAAGCTCTCATTTCCAAGTCACTAAAGACCCTTAGCCAAAAATGGAAAAGAACAAAGAGGAAGAAAGAAGTTCTAATAGATTCAAGGGAAACTATAAAGCACATACTTAAACAAGAACTTTAATGGCTAAAATATTTAAAACAACACCCCTACCAAGCGAAATGAGGTTGAAGAAGATGAAGAAGTTGAAGAAGAAGGACTTTTGATCTTTGAGAGAAAAAGGAAAGCTTTGAATACTCTAGAAAACTAAAATTTAGCAAATGACTAAAGGTGATTCAAGTTCACCCAAGTGTGCTATTTATAGAGAAACAAAACATGGAGGGGTGAATGAAGGGTATGTTGGCCATGAGTTTCATGGTCAAAGGGAGAGAAAATATCTCATTCAAAGCATGGTTCAAAGTATGGTGGAAGTATGGCTAGGTATGGCTTCAAATATGGTTCAAGGTATGGCCTCAAGGAGTGTTTGAATTTTAAAACATGTGGTGGAAATGAGATGATGATGTGGCCGAAAATGCATCAGCCATGCGGGAGGAGTTTTCACATTTTAATTGTGGTTTTAGAGTTATATTTAGGTGTGTCTTAGATTATGCTTAAGATTAGGAATTTGTAGAAAGGTGTTTAGGTAAGGAAATGGGTAATTAAGGTTGTCTAGACATAATTAAGGAGTGGTCTTGCTTCATTAGTGAGATAGAAATTCAATTTTAGGGTATAAACAATTCTAGACAATTCCTTAATTTAAGGAATTGGAGAGAGAAAACACTATTCAAGATTCCAAAACTAGGAATCTTGAGTTTTAAAAAGGGATTTAGGTTTAATCTAAATAATCTTAGGTTCTAATTAATTTTAATAGCTTAATTTGACTCTAGATTAATTATGAAAATTAATTAATCTTCTATTAGAGCCTAATATTGCTTAGGTTTGCTTAATTACGTCATTAAGCTCAAATGGCACTATCCCGGGGACAAAATTATAATTTTGCACAAAACTCCTCGGGACCACTGGGGTTTCAACAAACACTTTAAATACTTGAAAATATCATTTTAAACCTTCGGGGAAAGTTCCGGGCTCGAACGACACTTTTACCCGCGTAAAAACGCTACATGGGTATTTTGGTCATTTTGACCTGAAACCGCAAAAAACAGGTTTTTCGTTTCTGAAAACACTCAAGGATCATCCAGTCCCCTTCGAACATTGAGCTGACCCTTCGAGGACTGCTGTGCCGGCTATCCTCGAATTCCGGTCTGGAAATGACTTCAAGGGCATTTTGGTCATTTCCCTTAGACAGAAAAATCGGGGTATTACAGTGTGCGCACCACATGGTGCCAATTGGCCACATATTACCGACTGGTCTACCGGTAGTACTTATTTTAATATTCTTAATTAGTTGGCAATAAGTGAGTACCAGTGGCACTAATTGGCACCACATACTACTGTTTGGTTCACCAATCGATTGTCAAATAAAATCTAATTTCAATAATTTTGAAGCAAAATGTGTGTCAACCATCAAAAAACCTGTCGGTAATTGGCCTTGATATCCTACATGGTTCTAGCTAGTAGTGGATTTTTGGTTTTTTTTCCTTAAAAAATATTTTATTTTAGTACAAATATTTCTAAAACTATTTAGTTCGAATCCCTATCATGTATGATTGCTAGCTATGTAGGATTAGAAAACCTGATTTTCCATTAGTCAATTTAGCATTTAACATAAATAATTTAACAACATGGACTGAAAACCAAATAGTTTGATAAATATTTGAATTGAAACTAAACAGAAATATTTTAGGGACCAAAATATAAATTAACTTTTAATTTTTTGGATGACCAAAAAAAATTTTAGCCTAATTAATTTTTATTATTTAAAATAATAATTTATATTAAATTAATGTTATTTTTAATGATTATTTTTTAATTTAATAAAATATATAATAGTATTTATTTTAAATATTTTAATTTTCAATAGTGTTTTTTCATCATATACTATATTAAAAATTATTAAAATAATAACTTATATTTTTTACTAAAAATTTAATGGCCTGGAATATAATTTTTAAGTCAGAATGAGGTGAAATTCAATTTACTCAAATCTCAAAGGTGGTTTGTGTTATTTGTCCTTAAAAATTAATACTAAGAATTAGGTATAGTGATGATGTGTGAGTAATATTTTTATAAAGAAAATAAAAGCTTAAACCTTATAGAAAAGGACCTCTTAATAATTGTAATATGGCCAAATGGTCAAGGATCTAGTACAACCTTCAAACTCAAGGAAAAGAAAAAATCAAGTGATTCTATTAAAATTAGAGTGCAACCTAAGTTAATGTTACACGTAATATTAAAGTTTTAATTTTTAAATCTTCTTTTCAAGGACTCGCAGCCTAAGAAACAACTGGAAGAAACAAGCGAAATTTTCTTCTCTCGCAGAGAATAACGTGTGGAAGTTAGTAACATCCACCTTTTATGTTAGGCATTCAACTCTCTTCTCTCTCTCTTTTGAATCAATGTGATATTTTAGATAGTATAGTAATTTTATTTCATTTACATTTTTTATTATTTATCTAGTTTTTCTCTCACCTAATTAATATTCACTCTCTCCTAGATTATACTATTTTCTAAAATTTTTCTTTTACTTGACTATTATGTATGTAATTAACAATTATATAATATATTATACATGGATAAATATATTTTAATATAATTTTAATATTTTTAATAAAATTGTAAATAATAACTTTTTATATAAAATAATATAAACAATGAAAAACCCATATATTAGGTATATATTAAATACTAATTTAATAAAAAAAAATTGACTCGGGATTAATCGATTGGCTCGATCCCTCTAGCAACAATAAGACGTAGTATGGTCATCGGGTGGGTTTGGGTTTATTCTTAATTGAGCATTGTTATTCTAATATTAAAAAATAGATATTCAATTGGGACACTCATCTCATATATGATCAATAAATAGAAAAAGTTGGATTCACTATCATATTCAATAATAATAAAATGGGTGTTAAAATATTCACTTTTAGGTATTAAAATAACATTTTTATCATAATTTCATATACATCATTGCAATATTTGAAGATTAACGTCACAAGAATATCTTAATACCGTCTAAAAGAGTCAATGGTAAAGTTATATTATATAAAAAAACAGTATTTATGATTTTATTAAAAATATTAAGATTATATCAAAATGTATTTATCCACGTATAATAAAATAATATAACTGTTAATTATGTACGTAATATTCAAATAAAAGAAATTTTAAAAAATAGTAAAATCATGGAGAGATAAATAGTGGAGAGTAAATAGTAATTAGGTGAGAAAAAAACTACCAGAGTTGTAATAAATATAGGAGTGAAATAAAATTACTATAGTATTCAAAATTTTAAATTCAATTGATTTAAAAGAGAGAGAAAAGAGAATTGTATGGCCAATACAAAATATGAACATTGCTAACATCTATAGGAAGGTGTGGAGATTAGCAATCCTCATATATATTTATATAAATTTTTGCTTTGATACTTCTAGGATATTGATATTCTTTTAAATTCAATGATTTGATTTAATTATAAATATTTAAAATATTAATAATATTAATTAGTAAGATGCGTAATAAGTTTTTAACTATAATTTAACTAAAAGGTTTTGATATCTATTAACTTTATAAGATACTAGAGAAATTCTTAGATATATATAAATATATATATAAGTTAATTAAAAAATATAAAAAATATATAAGATAATAAATTTATCCATTAGCATATTAATTATTATATTAAAAATATAAAATAATAATAACTCATAAAATTAACTAGATTTTTGATTGATGAATATAATACAGGTTAGATTCATCCGTTAACCCATCAACTGCTACATTCAAAATGTTAAAAAAATAAATACATAAAAAACAACAGTTTGCTTTTTGGTTTTAAGTATGTTAAAAAATTTAAGAGTTTCTGACATGCCATCATCGCTCCCTATATAAGCATAAACATACCATGGTGAGAGACACCAAGCCCCCAAAACTGAGCCAGAGTTTATAGACACTCCAAGCAAGCCATGGAAAGTAGTGGTGTGACCGTGAGCTATGAATCAAAAACAACTTCCACTATCACCATTAAGGGCATTCTCAGCCTTCTAATGGAAAGCACTGATGAGAATCATGGTGATGGGAAGAGAGTCATTTCACTCGGAATGGGTGACCCAACTCTCACCACATGCTTCCACACGACCAGCATTGCTGAAGAAGCTGTCTCTGATGCGCTTCAGTCTCACAAGTTCCATGGTTATGCTCCCACTGCTGGTCTTCTTCAGGCCAGAAAGTAATGTTTCCCTGCCTCTCTGTTTGACAGTTATTGTCCTTTGCATGCTGTTCTTTCCATTTTTGCATTTTTTTGGGGTGATTTTTGTGTGTTCTGATCGAGTTTTCTTTATGTTTGTTTTGAATTATATATCATAATGACATTGGATGCTTCTGTTCTTGGTTGCATGCAGTTATTTATTTTAGGTAGTTTTTCATATTTGGGTCATTTTGGCATTTAGTAATTAAGATGGTTTATTCCATTTCTATATGTTAAAATAATATTACTGTTCTGTATATGGGATGACTCACATGAGGGGACATGCTTATTGTGAGAGATGAGAGGACTCAATAGCCCTCTTTGAATTAAAACAATTATGGTCAAAGATTAAAGCCTACTAATTAATGACTCAAGTCCCTCATTCTTTTACCTTTTCTTTTTTTATTTTTCCTTTTTCCTGCTTCTTCATTTGGGCTCTATGTTTCTCCTTAGTTTTCTTCGCTGTCGTGCCCCTCTCAATCTCACAACAATTTTTGTTTGGTCTGTACTATGAATCTTGACGGAGTTCAACAGCACAATCACTGAGAAGTCATATATTTTATTTGTTTCTAAGTTCATTATCGTGATATTTGGGCAACACCACGTCTAGCAGAGACAAAGCAAAGGTTAATTTGTTCAAATGTTTCATCTTCAATGGGTCATGGTAATAGCAATATGAAAACATTATATTGGAATAATTTATCTTACACGTGGAGTGACGGCTGCGGAGGTAACAATATGAAAACAAATAATGTGATAGACTACCTAAAAGAATAATGATCGGTATATAATAAGTTGTACAATAATAATATAACATTACTTACAAACTTATTTTATTTTTTAGTGCATTAATATTCACTTTTTCTAAAAGATAAAATAAGTTTATAAATGGTGTTGTGATATTGTTATAGAATTTTGTTGTGCTTTTAACACTACTCTACCAAAAAACTGTGGCGCCAACTGGTAATCGAAAGAAAGATTGATGCCACTAATGAAAAAATCAATGGCAAATTGCAAAGAAAACAAATAAGCTTCTGTGCGACGGTGGGAAGGCGGCCAAGAAAAAGAAAACAGAGGCCAGAGAAGCAGCAGGGAAAAAACAAAGGGTAAATGATGAGGCACGTGAGTCAATAATTAGAAGGTTTTAATTTTGACCATTAGTTTAAATTTAAAAGTTGTTATTGAGTCCTCTCATCTCCAAAAATAAATATGTCCTTTCATGTGAGTCATCCTCTGTGTGTGTATATATATATTTTAAAGTTGAATTTAGATACTTGTACACGTTCACGTGCAAGTTTTGACTTTTTGCTTTTGTCATGTTGCCTCGTCTCTTATGCCGCTAACTCACATTCATCTTGGTCACAGCGCAATTGCTGAATATCTGTCTCGCGACCTCCCTTACCAGTTATCATCAGATGATGTTTTTATCACTTGTGGATGCACGCAAGCCATTGATGTTTCGGTCGCGATGCTTGCACGCCCCGGTGCAAACATCTTGCTCCCAAGACCAGGCTTCCCAATCTACGAACTCTGCGCCGCGTTTCGACAGGTTGAAGTGAGGCATTACGATCTGCTACCTGAGAAAGGCTGGGAGGTTGATCTGGAGGCCATTGAAGCTCTTGCAGATCAGAACACAGTTGCATTGGCGATTATAAACCCAGGGAATCCCTGTGGAAATGTATACAATTACAATCACTTGAAGAAGGTAGATTTTCTTATGTATTGGCCTCGTGTGTTTACATAAAAGTTTTGTTTTTTGTGTTTATGGGGCGTAAAACACCATGACAACTTATACCTCATCTATTATTGAATGAAATGTGGAACACAATAATAAATGAGACGTGTATAAATAACATTTTTCTTACATAAAGTCGGCAGCATTAACAGCAGTTACTGAATTGTTGTGTGTTAATATTGTGCTTCAGATTGCAGAAACAGCAAAACGGCTTGGAGCGGTTGTAATTGCCGATGAAGTCTATGGTCATCTTGCATTTGGGGCCAACCCTTTTGTTCCAATGGGGGTTTTTGGTGATATTGTCCCTGTTCTCACTCTTGGGTCCCTGTCTAAGAGATGGATTGTACCTGGATGGAGGCTTGGCTGGTTTGTGACAAATGACCCCAATGGCACTTTCAGGAGACCCAAGGTTCATGCCTCCTAGTCCACTTTTTAATATAATATTATATTTTCATAGAATAATAAGATTTGTAGGCATTATAAGGTGCATTTCTTGTAACTTTTGAAAAAAAATTATAAAATTTAAATTTTATATACAATTATAAATATTGAAAAAAATATACTTTTTTAGAGATTACTTCTTTTAGAGTTTAAAAAAGACAAAATAAACCAATGTTTTAATTTTAATGATTTTTTTAAAATTATCCAAATATTAAAAAATAAATTTTTAATGGAAAAAATTAAATGATTTTAACCTAAAAAACTCTTATTCTAACGCACCCTTTTGGTATTTATGACGGTCTATCTTTAGAGCAGTACATTATTAATAGGCGAGATTTTACATTAATTAATAGAGGATTTGGTAATTGTGATGATATGTGTGAAAATACTATTGTGATTTCTCGGTGATATACATAAACTTTTAACATGTAAACTTTTGACTTATTTGTAAATAAATCTTCAACAAATAATATCATCATCATTTATCATTTTAGTCTCCCGAATTTTTTATTAATCAACGTAAAATTCCTATTAATTGGTAACACATATCCTTTTCTATATCGATGAATATACTTAATGAGTATGTCCAAGTAATATATCTCTATTATATCTTAAAAGTTAGATTAATAATCCTGTGGTACCTGAATATTCACAATGAACTTCCGAGTTCGTTAGTCAATCAGAGGAGAATCTCGATTACTTTTATAAACGGATGCGTGATTTTTGTTCTTTTATTCCAAAGTAGGGACTCAAGTGTCAACCTTTCTTTTGTACGTTTGATGATGGTTCTACCGTATCATACCAATCAACAATTTGTTTCTTGTTTGTATGCTTCTCCTTGTTTATACTATGATTTGTAGCTGCATTGAAATTTGAGAGGAAGAGCTTTGTTTCATTAGTGGTCCTACCTAGTTTGAGCAGATACATATGATTTTAATAAAAAAAAAAATACGTAACAATAAAATTGAGTATTTTCATAATTTAAATATTGTAAACGTATCTTTATTTCCTCACTTCAGCGATAAGTTCCCTTCCAACAAGTTTTTTTTTTCCAAAAAAAGATTCCGAACATTACATGCAACTTCTAAGTTTTATGAGTAATGATACGTTGGTAATAAAATATAACATTCTTATGCCTTTTATTTTATAATTATTAAATATGATAGTAGTTATATTTACTCCACTCATTCACACATTCAATGCTACTTCCCCAGTCACTTACACAATTTATGGTGAAAAGGTAAAGTATAAAAATATTGTTATATTTTGTTATTAACCCATATTTTTTAAGTAATAATATTATTTTAACACTTATTTTTGAGTGTCCCATTCAGACACACACTTTATTATTATTAAATAAGATTGTAATTTATACTTATTTTTATTCAGTCATCTCATTCGACAATGATGAAGGAAATGTCTAGATAAGACACTAAAAAATAAGTGTTAAAATGATATTATTCTTTTTTAAAAGTTATTTACGGTTATTTACAGTATTAATTTAACCACCTTCTTATCGGATGCTAAAACCTATGTGATTCTTTACGCAGGTAATGGAGCGCATCAAAAAGTATTTTGATCTTTTGGGGGGTCCAGCAACGTTCATCCAGGTTTCCTAAATTTTCTCTTTGCATGCTTCGTTTCTGGAGTAGACTAAAGACATTTCCTCTTTTTGATTTCCCAGCGGAACATCAATACTTCTAATTTAAACAAATTTTAATTTTTTTTTGGTTTAAATATATTTTTATTACTTCTAAATATGAGTCATTTCTATTTTAATCTCTTAAAATTTAATTTTTCATTTCACTATTTTTCAATATTATAGTTAATAACAATAGTTAAGTAATTATATTTATAAAGATGCAAAAATTCTTAAAATATTTATAAACACAAAATAAAATTTTTATTATCTATTGAGTTTAATTTTGATACACCATCTATATGAAACAATATTACACTTTCATATAATAATATCATAATATTTGTAAGACTTTTAAAGTAATGAAGAGCACATGGGTGACTCAAATATTTTTATTGATATGACAATACAATATTGAATATCTCTGTAAAACTTTTTCCTACACTCATAGTGTATATAAATTAAATTCTTATCATTAGGATTACATACATATTTCAAAATACTTATATGAATTAAAATTTAGAATGAGAGAGATAAAAAAAAAACAAATAAGGCATGAAAGCCATTTTTATCAAGGGATCTAAAATCAAAATAACTTATATTTATAATAATTGATTAAGGGCTCATAACGCCTCATAGAATAAGGCCTAATAGTATATATATATAAGAATTGATACAATAAAAGTTAATAATATAAGACCTCTTGATATGCTTTAATTTAATACTATATAGTATTTGGTGTGATATTGTATAAAATATTATATTTTATACTTATCAATATTGTAATTTGTTTAAAGATAACTCAAACTATACATAAATATCTAATAAAAGTAAAATAATAATTTTATTAATTATTTAAATATAATATTAAAATATATGATATTATCATTTGTTTATGAATAACTCTCATAACAAATGAATAATGAATAAAAATAAAATGATAAATTTTATTTATTATTTAAATATAATTTTTCAAATATATATCATTGATTAAAATTATTATTTATATTAAATTAGTTATTACTTAATTTAATATTTTAAAACTATTTATTATTGTAATGAATTATAAAAATAAAGTATTCAGTTTCTTTTATATAATCTAATAATTTTCTATTATAGTGTATCATAATTATTAAATTTTAATTTAATAATAAATATGAAATTAAAATATTTTATTATTAATACTTTAGTTTATATATCAAGTATTATTTAATATTTATTTATATATTTTGGTAGTATATATAATTGATGATTTATTTTTATATTAAATATTATATAATATTTAAGCATTTATTTATTATTAAATATTTATTCTTTAATTTATTGTTATTTACTTTATTTGATTATTAGTTATCTGGAATATTTATTATTTTATTAGTTATTATTTATTTAATAATTATTTTCTTTGTCATGTTATTTTTTATTATTTAATTAAATAACAAAAATAAACCTATACCTTAAAACCAAATTAGACATTGTCCTACCTTCTTAGACTTAATTAAGTTATCAATCTTTTTGACCTATAAGAAATATTTAATGGATAAACTTATACAATACTTCCTCCATTCTTGAATAATTGCACATTTTAAAAATTTACTTTGTCTAGAAATAATTGTTCATTTCAAACTTTAGATAGTATTAATTAATTTTTACTAACAATACTTCTATTAAATACAATTGATTCATTAGTATAGAAGAAGAGAGGAAGTTGTAGTATTGAAAAGAAACAAAGGCAATTTAGTAAATTATTTCTAAATTTTATTAATATTGATATTTTACCATTCATTTCCTTAGTTCCAATAAGAATTTATAACTCCATAATTATCCAATGATAGAAGAAATACATTACTTGCACCAAACAATGGATAAAATAATTACGTATCATATTAACTTATCCTATTATACCTTATTTGATATCCCAAATGGGCATTTAAAAATATGATAAAAGATTGTGCTAATCAGTACCCTTAAAACATTAGTTAAGATTTTAAAAATGAAAAAATATAAGAGTTTTCGATCCATTCAATTATTGAGAACTTAAAAATTTTGATTTTCATGTAAACACCTTCCAGTTTTGGAGCCTTAATAACAATTGCCCTAAGAACACTCAAAAAGGTACTCAAAATCACACGATAAATAGAGTGGAATGAATAAAAAGACGTGTAATTCCAGCCAGCAGCACCATACAGCAAACTAGATTTATCTCTAGACTGCTGGAACTATTCTTGTGAAGACATTTTTCACAAACAAAAAGTTCAACCTTTCATAAGTACTCAGCTGCCAATTCCGATCGGTGGTAGAATGTAAATTATTGGGTACAGATAAGTACCGATCGGAATTAGCGAGAATATTCTTTCTCAGCCTGAACAGTCGTCCATCTCATGAATTAATGTCTGGTACTTCCTTCATTGCATCTTAACTGTACATAAAAAAAAGCACATATTAAAAAAAATGAATATTGATCATAATATAAATGTATCGACAAGATTGCCTCTCTGGTTACAACATTCTTCAAGTGTGATTATGCTCTTGACAAAATAAAAATAGACAAGGTACAATTAATTATAAGAAGGGTATAACAGTTGAGATGCAATAGATAGACTATTTTATTTCTTGAATATGATTAATTTGACTTCTTGGATCCGATCGACAGGCAGCTGTACCTCGCATAATCATGCAGACCGAAGAGGTTTTCTTCATGAAAACCATCGACAATTTGAGGCATTCCGCAGATATATGTTGTACAGAGATAAAGGATATTTCATGCATTGCCTGCCCCTACAAACCAGAAGGTTCCATGGCTATGATGGTGAGGATACATCACAAGTCACACCTGCAGTTCCTTTGAGAACATTATGACTTTCTTTATTTAGAATTTTTTATTATCTAAAAAAAAATTCTTGAATTAAATGCAGGTGAAACTAAACCTTTCACTTTTGGAAGATATTAGCGATGATATTGATTTTTGTTTCAAGCTTGCTAAGGAGGAATCTGTTATCATTCTTCCAGGTATAATTGTGTAAATCATGCTTTAATTTTCTGATAATGTTCAATTTGGATAGCAATTTCACCTTTGCAGGAAAAAAAAGAAACCACCTTATTTCTCCTCACTAACTACAAACTTCTATGGTGGTACTATTTTATATCCTCAATTTTGTCAGCTGTTTTTTCTTCCATTTAATTATCACGAATTTGTGGTGGGTCCCTTCTATTGGAGCACTTTGAATAAGACTGCGATCATCATGTTGACTTTACACCCTAATACTAATCCGTAAACCTTGAAAACCTTAAAAACTTTCCATCTCTAGCCTCACGCAAGGCCATTTAAAATGTATTTAGCAACTTATTTTTATGGGAAAATAGTATAGAAATCACACGAACATAATTATATATTTTTTTTATAAAGTACCATTATGAATATTAAAATCTTTTTAATTGATCATCAAACTTTAACTAGCTATGACCAATCGAAAAATTCTTAAGTGATTGTATCTTAAATAAAATTAATGAGATTCAATTTTTTATTATGAGTATGTATATAGATGAGGTCTTAAATTTGTGCCCTGCAAGAACTCCTCCTAACAAATAATAAGATTTTTTCCGTGTACTAATATAAACTATTGATTAATTTATCATATTATTAATCAGGTTATTCATAATCAGAAATAATCTTTATTAAAATATGTCTCATAATTATTTTTTATTTTAAATTTTTATTCATTAATTTAGCAATTTAAATTTTAAAAATAAGAGTTTACTAATTTGAACGGAAAAAAAAACTAGTCAATGGTCTAAATTATTTTGGTGAAAATGAATGGTCTAAATTTAATGTAAAAAAATTGTTAATATACTTTTACGGATTATTATTATTATTATTGTATGAACAAATTTAAAATAAAAGAGTTTATCAAAATATTTGTCAAAAGCTAGGGATTGATTGACAAGCTTTTAAAGTTTATAGTGATAATTTACAGAAAAGGTAAAACTTTAGGATGGTTTAATACCCCTTTCCCTATTTTTATTATGAACTAGGCTACTAGGTTATTAGAGCATCTCTAATGGAACAGAAAGTCCTAATTTTAGGTGAGTTCCTTGCAATTCAGGATGCATGTAAGAATTGTTGTCTCCATATCAACGACAACTACCTGCTACTAACACACATCTTGTATTATGCGACAATATATTCCTAAATATAACGATACACATCTTATATTAATTAGAACACACATCTCAAGATACAAATTTTAGGATGCCCATATAAAGAATATACATAAATAAAATTAATATTAATGCTTCCTTAATATGACAAATAAATAAATATTTTAAAATAACAAAGTTTCCAAAAATTGACAAATGAAATAAAATAGAGGGAGTATTTTGATGCAAGAAGTATATGAGAATCTATCACCCATATATAACTGGTGACTATTGAGTCTTTAAATGAGTGTGAATGAAAATTGATTTATTCTCAACTAATTTGTCAAAAAATTCATGATTATATGTTCTAATAGGAAAAAAAATGAATTTTCACCAAAAAGAAAAACAACCAATTTTACATGCTATGTACTTGAGAAAATTCCACTTTATCCCTCTGAATTACATGCTATGTACTTTAGTATCTAAACTTTAAAAATGTACAAAGCGATCTCTTGAATTATTTCAAATATGCATTTTAGCCAAATAAGTGAACTATAGTGTATACCCCTTTAAGCTTTGAAACATGTGCATACTAACCCCCCTAAAATTTTTTAAATGTGCAATTTGATATCTTGAATTTTCCTAAATTTATTATGTTTTTGTTAACAATTGAAGGAAAAATTAATAGAATGATTAATTTGCACATTTAACAAAGTTCAAGGGTCAAACTATATATTTTTAAAATTTAGTATTTAAAGTACACACAATCTATAATTGATGGGGTAAAATACGATTATTCCAATATATATTATTTTGTTAGATAAAGTACGGGATGAAGCCCTAATTAGCAAGCCACAAAAGAAGGGTTAGAACTCTCAATATTTTCAACAAAGGGTATATATCTATAAAGAAACATTTTATTGATTTATTTTTTAATTGTCTTAGTATGTTTGTATTTTTATTTCTTGTGGCTGCTTCGAGATAAATTATAGTCAAATTATTCTATTTAAAGACGAGTTATAATTACATTATATAATATTGATTTAGAGTTTGCATATTTTTTGTCAATACTAGGGACTCCAGAAAATTAATTACTGCACTGCAAGTGCTTAGACCGGGGGTGAACTCATAACAAGATATAGCCCAGATCACAAAATGATGGAAAATGATATCTTGACACCCATATGGGTGTAGACACCTATGTAAGTCTCATGTAATGTGAGAGGAGTGATGGAGAGAGAATAAGTTAAAAAAAAAAAGTGGTGGGACCCATGTATATTGTGAGTGAGGTGTTTGGGTGTTTGAGAAAATTGGGTGTTGAAATAGCAAAACCCCAAAATGATAGTAGTGGCTCAAATATCATGGGCTTTTTCAACCCAAAGAAAAATCATGGCCCTTTTGTTAAAAATTGAAAATAAGTGTGTAAGTAAAATAATTAAACCATGTGCCTCGGCTTGTGAACCCAGGTTAATTAGGTGGGATTGCTTTATGTTGGCCAATTAAGTAAGGGCTTGGCGCTGTTTGAGCCTTTATTCTCCCTTGTTTGGGCTGGCTTGGGCTTTGCCCTGTTATAGTGCATGATTCCTTGACCCAATAAAAAAAAAAATCAACAACTAGAGGTGGACAACTTGGTCTATTGGAAGAATAATAATATAAGTTTAAATCCCAAAAAATATATTTATTTGGGGAGAGAAACCAATAATAAATGCTTTAATCTTAGAATTGAGAGCAATGTTTGTCACAATTTTTTTTTTTAAAAATTACCTCATAATAGATAAAAAATGAAGCACTTAATTTTAAATGTATGACCGTGAAAAAATATTTATTTAATTATTTAATTATATATTATTATATCATTATAAAGTGTTGGAATTTTGCAATATTTATGACAAAACTCACAAATATAATACATCATACATTTCATTCTGTCTATCAAAGTTTTGAGATTTTTTTTATTTCAAAATATCAGTCTATTTATCATATGAAGTATGCATTAAATTTTTTTTATCAATACTACTCTTACTGTAATTAATTATATTCACTTACTTTTTTTGTTTTTGTATTACTTACTTTTATTATTTAAGAAGGATAATCTTGCAACTTTGTTACCGAGATTCATTTATTATTTACTTAGTATATGAGGGCAGGTGAATTAAGAGAGTAATATTTAACTCGTTAAAATTGTAAAATATTTTTCACAAAAAATATAAAATTTAATTTTGATATATTAATAATATAAAAAAATTCCTTATAATAATTTAATTATGAATTGCTAGACACCAAATATGTTAACTTTAACCTTTATTATTTGAGAAGTTATTGAGAAATTTGTTAAAAAGGAGTTAATTCTTTTTTACTTAAACTATTGATATATCAAAATTAAATTAAAAAAATATATTACTCTCCGAAGAAATCTGTTCCACACTAATATGGACTTGTTCGGAAATGTGGGCATGAAGTCGTATTAGGCGTGTTTGTTACGTGCCATTTTTGTTTTCCGCAGTCCCTGCAATGTTTATGCTGTTCCTTCTTGCTCCCCCATCGGCATTGAGCCTTTTTTTCTTATTTTATTGAAAATATTTGTAGTGAGTCAAAATTAATTTATGAATAGCATTTGATAATTATTGAGTCTGCAACCAACTGCTGTCCTTGACTTTCAATGGCTCACATATTAGTTGTTGCAGTTTGTAACAAAAATTGACAATTTTTCGCAGGAACTGCAGTAGGGCTGAAGGATTGGCTTCGCATTACTTTCGCTGCGGATCCTTCTGTTCTGGAAGAGGGCATGAAAAGGATAAAATCGTTCTGCCACAGGCACGCCAGAAAATGGTGAAATAACTTGTGAATCCACAAATAAGATGGGTAGTGGTAGTCCTTTGCAGACATGCGAGGGCTATGATCACTCTCCGGCTAAAGAAGTCGCCTTCTCTTTCCTAGAACTTTAGAATTACAGAATAATTTCGACTTGTGGTTCTTATTTATCCAATCTTGGAAATGATTTCACGATATTGTGTTGTCCTCTTTTTTCCCCCCGTTTTAGTGCTAGCACCTCTGGTTTGTTGCTGGCAGTCGCTTATCGTAGGAGAACAGTCTCTTTAATGGGATTAATTATATGCAAAATTGTATTTTTCGGGATATAGGATAGAAGAGTTTGACACATACACCACTGCACTTATCACAGATTTATACCAAGTTAAAAGTTATAAACATGTGTATAAAATATTGTAAACATATGTGTAAAAGTTGTAAACCAATTTACAAAATGTCAGAACCAAAGTATATCAGAAACTTAAGATATCTAGTTTATAACTTTTTCCATCTGGGTTTATAACTTTTTATATATTGATTTACAACTTTTAACTTAGTGTAAATATATGGTGTAAGTGTGGTGGTATATGTTTATTATTTCTCTATACAATAATAGCCACCAAATTGCTTCGATTTTGTGCATGACTAAACTAAATATTTACCAATAAACCTTAACAATATCGAAAAAAAGACTATTTGTACTTCATATAAAAATGTATATCCTCTAACTTCTATTAATATAGTTAACAAAGTTAAAAAAAAAGTAATCACTTGTATAATTTATATTATTTTGTTCTAAACTACTATTGATATAGAATAGTTTTTTTCCATCTAATTCAAATCCGAAAACTTACTCAAGAAAAACAAATACCAAACTACTAACCTAGTTACGTATTTGGTTATGTATAGTTTCATTTGAAATAGCATAATAATTTTTTAATCAAACTTTAATTAAATATTGTACTGGTCAGTCAATCCCTCTTCTCGACTCATGCTTAGCCTTTTTTGTTTTTAAAGATCTCTGGACTAGAGAGCTTATAGATCAGTCAGTCATCCTAATTTGACTCTTACCTTATTCGCTCTCACTCGAGCTCGAGCTAAAGGCTAGAGCGCTCAAGGCTAGAAAATTTGTTGACCAGCTAAATGCTTTTTAGCTAGGGCACCTTTGTTAGCTCCATATCCTTTTAGTAAGCTCTATAACTTATGTTTTGATTGACAACCAAGCAAATTTTGTTAAAATGTTTGAAGAAATGACTAATGTTTTAGTTGAATTTTTGTAGTACTTAACAAGACAATTCTCATAATATATATAAATTTAATTAATGACACTTTTCACAATATCATGATTTAACATGATTTGAATCTCATTCAAAGAGAATCAAGGTTTTAAAGTGTGAAAAATAGTTTAGAAATCAAGCTAAAAATATGCTAAATACATGAGAAAGCATTATCCAATGACAAAAACCAAGTATAGAGCTTCAAAAAGTAGGATATCTATTGGAGAAATCAAACTCTTACAAGTATATCATGACCATAATCTTCAATCAAGATGGATATAAACTCTGAAGACTTTCTATACATTGAAAAAGATCATTATCAAGCTCAGAGTCAAGTTTAAAAGATCAAAAAGAGTGAAGCCCATCAAAAAACAATCGTTTTCTAGAAACCTCGCTGAGTCAATAGAAACTGAAGGAAATTTGGATTTCAAATATAGTCAACTTTTAGAAAAGTATTAACAATGGCATATCACTTTTGTACTTTGAAAGATACTTCGTATTCTAGAAGAAAAGTTTACAAACCACAATTTAGAAACTAAAAGTTGTTTCTAAAGGTGTCCAGAAACCACATTGTCAATGTCTCTACAAGGACAACATTGACACAGTTTAGCCACTCTTTTAGAGTACAGTTATTAGGACACAAAAAGAAGATCAACACGTGTCAAGACAAGGAAAAATCAAGGGACAATGGTCCAATTCAAAATCCAAGTATAAAAGAATGAGACCTTCATACGAGAAGGGACTTTTGTACAATTAGCATTTATACCTTCATATACTTTCTGAAAGTTCATCTATTACTTCTTGTATTTAGTTTCTATTCTTGAAAATTTTCTTTCTAGTACTCATTAAATAATATCTTCTTCTTAGGAAGAGCTTAGAAAGAAGTTTCTCAGGTGCAAGTGCCATGGTAACTAGCTCATTTCACATGAAACGTTGAGCCTGATCAACTCAGTGGTTATTGTCTTATGTGTTTAGGAACCAATGGCACCCAGACGACAGAATAGGACCCCGACCGAGGGTAACCAGGAGGATGCAACTGCCATCGCTGTCCATGACATGGCAAGAGCCATGGAACGGATGTTCAAAAGGATGAACCAACAAGGGGACACCGAACGTGCTCCCCCTACTGCTGAAATGGTCGAGCAAGCAAGGTTCGGTGAGTTCCGCAAGGCAAACCCACCGGCCTTTAGAGGAGCCATGGATCCCGACAGAGCTAATGAGTGGATCAAGAACATGGAAAAGATCTACTCCGTAGTCACTTGCTCGAAAGAGCAAATGGTCACCTTCGCTGCCTATATGATGGAATTGGATGTCGAATTCTGGTGGACCGACATCTGAAGCCTACTAGAAGCTTCTGGTACTGCTGTTAACTGGGAGCTGTTCAAGACTTACTTCTACGAGAAGTACTTCCCAGAGTTAGTAAGGAATGCGAAGGATATCGAGTTCATGCAGTTAACTCAAGGAGGAATGTCTGTTGCCCAGTACACGGCGAGATTTGAAGAGCTGATTAAGTTCTCGCGGGTGTTCCAAGGGAACCCCAATGAGATATGGAAGTGCATGAAGTACGAGGCCGGATTGAAGCCGGAGCTGAACTACGCTGTGGCATATATGGAGATCAGGGACTTCCCCACCCTGGTCAACAAGTGCTGCATTCTGGAGGAAGGACAAAGAAAGCTCCAGGCTGCAAGGGCGGAACGTGCCAAGGGGCTAGGACCTCAAGCCCCGATGTAACATCCTAATTTTTAACCCAATCCTCTAAAACATAATTAGGTTAATCATTAGTCTGTTATGCCATAGCTTCCTTATTACTTTAAAAATACTTAGTGGAAATACTGGTAAATTTTTTTTTGAATTATAAAAGCAAAGTGAGAGCCGCGCGACACGATAAATAATAAAGCACAAATGGATTTAAGCAACATCGCACAGTAGCATAACATAAGCAAGTAAAGGCACATCAACAGAACTGAACTGCATACTTATATATAATAGAATATGCCCACTCATAAAGAGTGAGATTTAGTTTAATACATCTAGAATAAAGATACATGAAAACGAAAGTACAGCAAAGGCATAAAAGAAAACTCTCCTAACTCTAGTGCGCCTACTAATGGATAGCCCCAAAGTCAAAAGAAGGCTATCCTAGCCTAGTCAAAGCTCGAGCACCAGAACCGCGACGGTTGTCTCCTACTGCGGGCCTCTCTGGAAAGGAGGGATGTACCCGATTCATTGGGCTATCTCGGCCGGGGTGGCAATGCGCTGCATCGGTCGGGCATGAGCTCCACGGCGAGGAATCATCCTCACCCGTCCTCCACGTACTAGCTGAGCGACAGAAGCCTCGCTACCCTCCCTAACATCCATCGACACAGTGGGGGAGGATCCTTCAGAGGGTACTTGAGTGGCAGAGTCCTCCGAAGGGTCCGTCTCGGAGAATGATGAGAGCGAGCGGGGTACATTCTGTGGGTAGTCCCGGATGGCAGAGGCCGTCGGTGGGGTGCGGCGGATCCGCTCCTCTCGAGGGCATGCGCGCTCGAACACGAAGTCGTCGCCGAAGGGTGAGACAGGAGAGAATCGATGGCTATGTATGGGGTCACTAAAGGGCCGTCCAACGAACATAAACACTTGAACAACGCAGCAACCCACAAAATGGTATGAATCATGGTCCGGATCATGATGTACCTCCCAGGTTGGGATGTCCGCAAAAGCCACGAACGTCGCCATCTGAAGACGTGACGGAAAGAAAGAGATAGAGGGAGTGAGAATCTTGCTAAAGAATCTCAGTAGGGCCTTCTACTACCTAGGTGTCATCATCTACGTCCTCAGGAACCTTGGGTTTAGTATTTAAAACAAGTGAGCATGTATCAAGCCCATTTTTAATCTTTAGAACATAATTAGCTAAGGTCTATTCATGTTAGCATGATTCTTAATGACATGGATGCAATCATATTAAAGAATGTATGCATGGCTCTACTTAATGCAAGAAAATAATCACAACATTAAGAATATCATAGTAGTGGCATAAAGTGGCAATTAAATTCTTATATGGGAAACTTTGTGACATAAACATCATACTTTACTTCCTCATAGGCCACCCTAAAAGACAATCGCTCTGGGGGTGCTCAGCCGAACCGGTGTCACTAGAACGTGTCACATCTCTAGGTTATGAGCTCATACATTAACTAGTCGTCACTAGTTCTTACTTATCAATCCCGATAAGCGTAACATAATCATAAACATAATCCCGACTTATCCAGTACGGGCTAGGGGGCATTTCTTGGGGGTGCTCGGTCAATCAAGGCCACCCAAGAATTCATCTTGGTACTGATGTCACATGAGTTCTCTGGAGGTGCTCGGCCGAACCGGTGTCATCCGAGAAATCATCTTAGTACCTCACAAAAATCTCATAGGTTTTCAAAAACTTTCTGAGTCCCGAATTTGTCAGAAATTTGGTAGCATAACTGCAGCATGCCGAATTTCTTCCAAATTCTTCTTTATGCCACATAAGTCATTCAAACATGAATCCTCCTTCATAATTTTCATGCATTCACATAATCATTCTCATACGTTCACAAGCAACATTAAAAATCCATTATGCTCTTGATCCTACGGTATCTTATGCTTTGACCCTTACGGGCCTTAAACTTGTGACGTAATTAACCTATCATCTTCTATCAACCTTTTATGCACCTAAGGGTTATCTTCTAATAGATCTCATTATTATTTATGCTCTCTATTGAATCTGAACAACATCATTCCTTAGGGGCAGCATCATAAACTTAAAATTGCGGGGTTCTAGAATTTACGTTTTAGACCCTTTCTTAGTTCTGTCTTCGCCTAAGGCGCTATAAGTTCGACCTAAACCAATTATGAGGCATTCCTATGTCTAAGAACTAATTATAAGCTATGTTCTCTTCATTATAAGGTTGCTGGACAGATTCTAAAAATTAAATGTTCTAAGAGTTCTAGAATTGCGGTTTTACGGTTTTCTAGTTACTAGTTTCTCTATAGGTGCTAAAATTCAATCCTACTTCAATTGTAACCAAATTTTTCATGATCAAACAATCCTAATTTGATTATATTCCCATTGAAACAGTTTGGGCAGTGTCCAAAAATAAATGGGTTAAAACTATGTTAAATCTTAACTTTATGGTTTTTCTAGAAAGCTAGTTTCTCTCCTATCATGCATAGAAATGTTCCTACTTCAACATACATAATTTTTACTCATTCAAACACATCAAAACACCATCATACAACAGCAAACTCATCATGGAAGAATCGAAGCATTAAGCCTCCAAAAAGATGCATAACTTGATATTTTTAAAACATATAAGTTGCTAGTTTCTCTTGGAATCACTTTTAGGACTTCTAAGACTCTTATGCAAACCATTTTATTTTGTAAAAAGGGACAAAAAAACATCCTTAGGTCAGTGACCAATTAATCCCTCCTTAAAAGATTATTAAATTCATAAATCTTGTTGGTCTTAATCTCATAAACTTCATGAGGTTTTAAAGAGAATCTTAAAACTTAGATTGTTGGCCCTTGTAGCTAGATGAATCTCCTTCCAAGTTCATCATCACTACATGGCCGAAATTATGCATTCAAAGAATGCCTCCACATTAGACTTTAACTTGAGATAAAATGGGCAAGTCTTTGAGCTCTAAGGTCTTTAAGTGATGACATAATTTAAACATGCTATGCACTTCATTTTTATTCTTCATTACAAAGTAAAGTGAGAGCTTAAAGTAAATATGTAAGACTTGAATTATAAATATGCAAAGCTTGAATTAAATATGCAAGACTTGAAATATAAATATACAAGGCTTGAAATAAATATGAGAGACTTGAAATATAAATATGCAAGTTCATTTCTTTATTTTAGTGCTCTAGGCCCAGCAACAATCGACTTTAAGGCCGAAATAGAAAGGCTTTGAGATTTAGTTAGGTGATAGTGCAACTTTCATTTTAAGTCTTTATGTTCTTTAGTGATGGAAAGTAAATATGCTAGACAAGAACGTAAATATGAGATGCAATCCATTCTTTATCCTTTAACTTTAAGTGATGGCTTGGAAATTAAATATGAATGCAAAGCTCAAAGTAAATATGTAATGCATAAGCTTGAATTTAAATATGAATGCTAGTCCATTTTATTTCTTATTAGAGATCATACAAGACTTTTAAAGAAACTTAAACCTCAACCCAAACTTATCATGACAAGATAAAATAAAGATAAGAGTGAACCTCAAGGGTTCTTTAAAACACAAAGTTTCTCTTCTTGAGATGTGGTCATAGATAACATTTTTATTAAAACTCAAGTTCTAGAGACTTCATTATGATGAATACATAGTCATCATCTAGAAGCTCTCATTATCAAGCTATTGAGAACCTCATGGGTCAACATGGCCAAAAATGTGAAAAAAGAAAAGGAAAAGGAACCGAAGCTTTAAGAAGAAAAGGAAAAATTTGAAACTCTAGAGACCATGATCTTGATGATGCATTAACACCATCATCATGAGTCCTCATCATTGGGTTCATGCAACCATTTTAAAACATCATCAAAGTGAAAGGTTTCAAGAAGAAAAACTAAAACATCTTTAACTTCAAGAACAAAGATCAAGCTTTAAAGGTTTGTTTAAGTGATGAACATCATCATGAAACCCTCATCATCAAGCTCTCATTCCTTTGCTTTCAAAGGCCCATGGCCGAAACAAGGAGGAGAAGAAGAAGAAAAGAAGTTCTAAAAAGATTCAAGAGAAACTATGAACACATAAAGAGATTAAGAACTTTAAATGAAAGAAACTCTTGAAAGAAAATCCCTACCAAGTGATTGAAGGTTGGGATGAGAGAAGAGGATGAAGAACTTGAAGAACTTGAACACTTGAACTTGAGGGAAAAAGGAAACTTTGAAGTGCTCTTTGAAAACTTACACTTAGCAAATAAACCCAAAATGATGCAAGTTCACCCAAGCATGCTATTTATAGAGAAATGAAACAAATGCAAGGTGCAAATGGAGGAAGAGGCTTCGGCCATTACAGCTCATGGGCAGCCCCATGAGTTCCATGAGGTGAGATGTTGTGATCTTGAGGCATGGTGAGGTATGGTTGAAAGTATGGTGAGGTATGGTTCAAGGTATGGCTCAAGCATGGTTCTTTGAGTGAGAAACAAATCAACATGTGTTGTAAATGAGAGAGAGAGGGCCGAACTTGCATCAGCCATGGGGGGGGGGGAGGGTTTCTTGCATTTTAATTGTGGTTTAGGTGTTTAGGTGTATCTTTGATTAGGATTAAGATTAGGAATTTGTAAGAAAGTGTTTAGGTGAGAAAATGGGTAATCAAGGTTGTCAAGACACATTTAAGGAGTGTTCTTGCATCATTAGTGAGTTATAAAATCATTTTAGTGTATAAACAATTCTAAACACAATTCCTTGATTTAAGGAATTGGAGAGAGAAAACACTATTCAAGATTCCAAGAGTGAAATCTTGAGTTTTAGAAAGGAGATCTAAATCTAATCTAAGCAATCTTAGGTTCTAATTAATTTTAATAATTTATTTTGACTTTAGATTAATTATGGAAATTAATTAATCTTCGATTAGAGCCTAATATTGCTTAGGTTTGCTTAATTACATCATTAAGCTCAAAAACACTATTCTAGGGACAAAATTGTAATTTTGAACTAAAACTGCCCGGGACCACCGGGACTCAAACAGATGCTTTGAAACATGTAAAAACATGGTTTTAAACCTCTGGAGAAAGTTTCGGGCTCAAACGGCACTCTTACCCGCGTAAAAACGCTACAGGGGTATTTTGGTCATTTTGACCCGAAACTGCAGAAAGTGAGACTTTTGCCTCCGGAACCACTCAAGGGTCATTCAATCCCCTTCAAACATTGAGCTGGCCCTTCGAGGACTGCCGGGTTGGCCATCCTCGAATTCTGGGCCGAAAATGACCTCAGGGGCATTTTGGTCATTTTCCACTCAGACAGAAAATCGGGGAGTTACACCCGAAGTTCAAACCACAACACCAAAACCAATCATGAAACCATTACAACCCCTACCACACCAACCAATTCAAGCTACATTAACAACAACAAAGAACCTCTTTCCACCAACAACCCAAGCAACACTACAGACCACCATTCCAGTACAACAACCACCGAAACAACAACAACAACAATAACAATAGTTGACAAGGAGGGTCGGGAGGCCCCCGGAGCAACACTCAACAAGGAGGGTCCAGCGGGACCAAGAACAAGACACCCCAAGGAGCCCCCGCCACCTTTACTAGACCCACACCGGCAATGGTGTGCCCCTAGTACGGGAAAGATCACGGCAACCATCCCTGCCTGGCTAGGCAGAACATTTGTTTCAAGTGCGGAAAGCCCGGCCACTATGTCAACAGATGCGATAACGGGCGGCCAACGAATTAGAACCCCAGGCCGCAACACCAAGGGAGGGTCTTCACCCTCAATGCGGACGAAGCAGAAAGGTCCAATGACCTCATCGAAGGTACGTGCGAAATAAATGGTAAACTTTTAACTGTACTTTATGACTCTGGCACTACACATTCTTTCATTTCATATGCTAGTGTCAAGTTTCTAAACTTAAAGACTTCCAAACTTCCTTTTGATCTCATTGTTTCTACCCCCACAAATCACCCTGTAAATACTTATTTTTGTTGTTTAAACTGCCATCTCACTGTAGAAGATAGATCCTTTGTCATAGATTTAATTTGCTTACCCATGAAAGGTATAGGTGTAGTCCTTGGCATGGATTGGCTTCACGCCAACCATGTATTGTTAGATTGTAGCACCAAAACAATTGTCTTTCCTTCTCCCCCTAGCGAAACTAGTCAAATCTTGAAACTCTACCTTAATGCCGTAGAAGTCAAATGTAGTGGACAAAAAACTAAGGGATATGTTCTCCTAGCCACTAGCGAGGTAGACTTTGAGCAGAACCTAGAGAACATACCGGTAGTAAGAGACTATCCCGAGGTATTTCCGAAAGAGATACTCGAGTTTCCCCCCAAGAGAGAAGTGGAGTTCTCCATTGAGTTGGTTCCTGGAGCGGGACCAATCTCTACCGCCCCCTATTTTGGGGAAAAGTTTCATTAGACCTAGTGCCTCACCTTGGGAAGCCCCAGTTCTGTTTGTCAAGAAAAATGACGGAAGCATGAGGTTGTGTATAGATTATAGGCAATTGAATCGTGTAACAGTGAAAAATGTAACACCCCGATTTTTCTGTCCGAGGGAAATGACCAAAATGCCCTTGAGGTCATTTCCTGACCCGAACTCGAGGGTAATCAACTCGGTCATCCTCGAAGGGTCAACTCAATGTTTGAAGGGGATTGAATGGCCTTTGAATGCTTTCGGAAGCGAAAATTTTGTTTTCCGCAGTTTCGGGTCAAAATGACCAAAATACCCCTATAGCGTTTTTACGCGGGTAAAGGTGCCGTTTGAGCCCGGAACTTTCCCCAGAGGTTTAAAAACATGATTTCATGTGTCTAGAAGTCTCTGTTCAAGTCCCGGTGGCCCCGGGCAGTTTTAGTGCAAAATTACGATTTTGCCCCTAGAATAGTGTTTTTGAGCTTAATGACGTAATTAAGCAAACCTAAGCAATATTAGGCTCTAAACGAAGATTAATTTATTTCCCTAATTAATCTAGAGTCAAAATAATTTATTAAAGTTAATTAGAACCTAAAATTGCTTAGATTAAACTTAAATCCCTTTTTAGAACTCAAGATTCCTAGTCTTGGAATCTTGAATAGTGTTTTCTCTCTCCAATTCCTTAAATCAAGGAAATGTGTCTAGAGTTGTTTAGACTCTAAATTGAGGATTTAACTCTCTAATGGTGCAAGACCACTCCTTAATTATGTCTAGACCACCTTAATTACCCATTTCCCTTACCTAAACACTTTCTTACAAATTCCTAATCTTAAGCATAATCAAAGATACACCTAAACACAACTCTAAACCACAATTAAAATGCAAACTAATCCTCCCCATGCATGATGAAGTTTCGGCCAGCACCTTTCCCCATTGACCACATGTTTAATTATTTTCTCACTCAAAGAACCATGCTTGAGCCATACCTTGAGCCATACCTCACCATGCTTTGAACCATACCTCACCATACCTCAAGAACACATTATCTCACCTCATGGAACTCATGGAAAGCCTCCAATCTGCACCCTCATGGCCGAAACCTCCTCCTCCATGAGCTCCCTCCATTTGTTTCATTTCTCTATAAATAGAATGCCTTGAGGAGCTTTCACCACTTTTAGATCATTTGCTAAGTTTAGGAAACACTCAAAGCTTTTCTTTTTCTCTCAAAGTCTTTGTGTTCTTCAAGTTCTTGGAGTTCTTCAAGTTCTTCATCTTCTTCATCTTCTTCTTCCATCTTCAAGTTCATCACACCAAGTAGGGATTTTCTTTCATGTATTCTTTCTTTAAAGTTCTTGTTCTAAGCTTAATGTTCATAGTTTCTCTTGATTCTTTTTAGAACTTCTTTTTCTTTCCTTTACCTTTTCATTTTCGGCCATGGGCCTTGGAGAACAAAGGAATGAGAGCTTGATGATGAGAGTTTCATGATGATGTTCATCACTTGAAACAAACTCTAGAGCTTGATTTTTGTTCTTGAGCAAAAGTGTTTCTAGATTTTCCTTTCTTGAACTTTTGAGAACTTTAACTTTGATGGTGTTTTAAAATGGCTCTATGAACTCAATGATGAGGACTCATGATGTTGGTGTTAATATATCATCAAGGTCATGAACTCTAGAGTTTTAAAATGCACTTTTCTCTTCTTGGAGATTTCGGCCATTTCCTTGAGATTTTCTAAGTTTCATAGTTTGATTCCCAAAGATATTATGTTGAGTTCTAAGAACTCCAAGCTTGACTTTACCTTGTTTGAGTGAGTTTGGGTTAAGGTTTAAATTCCTTTAAAGTCTTGTTAAGAGCTCTAGAAAGATAAAATGAACTTGCATAATTTATTTTATGCTTGCATTCATATTTACATTCTTGCTATGCATCTTTATTTTCAAGCTATCACCTAAGAACATAAAGATTAAAATGGAACTTGCATCTTCACTTAATTTAATTCTCGAAGCCTTTCTATTTCGGCCTTAAAGTCGATTGTTGTTGGGCCTAGAGCACTAAAATAAAGAATTGAACTTGCATTATCACCTAATTAATTTCTCGAATGCTTATCTATTTCGGCCTTAAAGTCAATTGTTGTTGGGCCAAGAGCACTAAAATAAAGAATTGAATCTTGCATATTTACTTTCAAGCTTGCACGTTTAAGATTATGCTTCGCATATTTACTTTCAAGCTTGCACGTTTAAATTATGCCTTGCATATTTAATTTCAAGTCATCACTTTACTTTGAAAGCAAGATTAAAAATGAAGAGCATGAGCACGTTTAGTTTATGTCGTAACTTAAGAACCTAGAGCTCAAAGACTTGCCCATTTCATTCCAAGATAAAGTTAAATGTGAATGTATTCCTTGAATGCATAATTTCGGCCAAGTAGTGATGATGGACTTGCAATGAGTTTTCATCTAGCTACTAGGACCAATAGCCTATGTTTTAAGTGCTCCTTAAAGTTTTACAATTCTTTATAAGGTTATGTCATTATAAGTTGTGATTCCAATCTCTTTTAGGGGATGGAATATGTTTTGGTCAGTGACCTAAGGCTTCACTTAGCCTCTTGATGAATTAAAATGTTTTGCAAAGAGTTTTAGAAATTCTAAATTGATTCCAAGAGAAACTAGTTAACTTATGTACCTAGAAATGTCAATTTAATTCTCTTATTGAGGCAAGATGTTTTCGGTTCTGATGTGATGAATGTGATGCTGTATGATGATGTTTTAATGTGTTGGAATGTGTGAAAATATCATATGATGATGTAGAAGCGATCCTATGCATGATAGGTAAGAAACTAGCTAACTAGAAATACCGTAAAGCTAGAATTTAACATAGTTTTGACCCATTTGTTTATGGAACTAATCCAAACTGTTTTAATGGGGACATAATCAGATTTAGAATGTTTAGACATGAAAAACTTGGTATCATTTGAGTTAGAATTGAATTCTAGCACCTATGGGAAAACTAGTAACTAGAAAACCGTAAAAAATGCAAATGTAGAACTCTTAGAACATTTAATTTTCTGGATTCTGTCCAGCACCCTTACAACATGATAAACATGATTAATAATTAGTCCTTAAGCATAGGAATGCCTCATAATTGATCTAGATTTAATCCATAGCGCCTTAGTAGCGGAACCAAGAAAGGGTCTAAAGCGTAAGTTCTAGAACCCCGTATTCACATGTTAGGATTTCCACCCTATGCTATTCAGATTTAAAAGTAAAATGAGAGGATTATGAATGATGTTTAATTATGAGCCTTAGGTGCTTAAAATATGAGCAGCGGGTGTAGAGAACTATATCTCAAGATTAAGACCCGTAAGGTCAAAGCATAAGCTACCGTAAGGGTAAACGTTTGGATGATTTATGATGATGCATGAAGTATGCTAATGATGATGATGTTATTCATATGAGGAATTTATGAGATTATATGTTAATGTGGCATAAAGCAAATTTGGAAGGAAATTGATTGTAATGACCGTTTGGCCACTAATTTCCGACAAATTTGGGGACTTAAAGAGATTTTGAAAATTAAGGTACTAAGATGGGGTCTAGGATGACACCGGTTCGGCCGGGCACCTCCATAGAACTCATGTGGCATCGGTACCATTTTATACTCTTAGGTGACACCGGTTCGGCCGAGCACCCCTAAGAGTTTTGCCCCCTAACCCGTACTCAGATAGTTGGGATTTATGATACGCTTATCGTTAAGTGGTAAGTAAGAACTAGTGACGACTAGTTAAGGTATGAGCTCATAACCTAGATGTATGACACGCTCGGTGACACGGTTGCCGAGCACCCCCAGTTCGATTGTCTTTTAGGGTGGCCCATGAGGAAGAGAAGTTTCATGATTATGATTATGTCACTAAGTTTTGTCCTATATGAATGTTACTATTGCCACTTTATGCAACCAAGAATGATGATGCTTGATGTTATGTTTTATGTATGTGCATTAGGTAGTGCCATGCATACATTTTCTATTATGTTGCATTCATGACATTAAGATCATCCTAAAATGAATGGACCTTGGCTAAAATATATTTTTAAAGTTTAAAATGAACCTAATACATGCTCGGTCACTTTGTATAAATAAACCCAAGGTTCCTGAGGACGTAGATGATGACACCTAGGTAGTAGGAGGCCCTACTGAGATTCTTTAGCAAGATTCTCACTCCCTCTATCTCTTTCTTTCCGTCACGTCTTCAGATGGCGACGTTCGTAGTGTTCGTGGACACCCCGACATGGGAGGTGCACTATGACCCGACTCACGGGTCATACCATTTTGAGGGGCAGTGCATGGTGCGGATTTTCATGTTCGTAGGACGCCCCTTCACTCATCCCGTGCTCACCCATCACTTCTCCCCGACTACACCCTATGGCGACGACGAGCGGGTTTTTGAGCGTGCGCGTACGCATGACGAGAGAGTACTCCGTAGGCACACCACCGCCTTAGCCATGCGAGATTATCCCGACTACGTGCCCCGGACCTACTTCTCGGAGACCGACCCATCCGAGGACCCGCCTACCCATCCGTATAGCGAGAACTCTGCCCCCTCTCCACCACAGATAAGGAGGCGGTGAGGATACCGTGACTCGACCACGGCTTGCGCGGCGACCGGAGATGCGACCATACTGGTGGGGTCACCCTCGATCCCCATTCCGCCTCTTCACGTTCGAGGAGCTCGCTTGATTTCCGGATATCCGCCTGCGTTGGCGAGATGGACGCTTGATGGGAGGTGACGATCGTCCGATGGAGTACCCGGTTAGAGCACACACACCACTTAGATGGGGATAAACCTTCTTTTGTTTAGAGGTTATCCTATTAGATGCACTCGGGTAGGGGAGTAGATTATGTTTATGTTTATGTTGTATTTTCTTTCATGTATTTCCATGTACTAAGCCAAGTCCCACGCTTATAAGTGGACAAATTATAATTATATATGAGATGTTATTCAGTGTCTCTCATGATGTGCCCTTATATGCTTTATGCTATGACGTTATGAGATGTATGTTTTGTCCGTCGCAAGTTATATCGCATCACGCGGCTCTCACTTTCATTTCAAAAAAAAAATTACCCGTATTTTCCGCTAAGTAATTCAAAGTTAAATGAGAACTATGAAGTAACAGACTAATGATTAACCTAAATATGTTCTAGAGTATTGGGTTAAAAATTAGGATGTTACAAAAAACAAGTACCCTTTGCCTAGGATTGATGATCTTATGGATCAATTGAGAGGAGCGGTAGTATTTTCCAAGATCGATCTAAGGTCAGGATACCACCAAATTAGGGTGAGAGATCAAGATATACCAAAGACCGCCTTTAGAACTTGGTATGGACACTTTGAGTTCACGGTGATGTCTTTTGGGTTGACGAATGCTCCTGCAGTATTTATGGATTACATGAATAGGATCTTTAGACCCTATTTAGATCAGTTCGTGATCGTTTTCATAGATGATATACTCATCTATTCGAAGACCCACGAGGAGCATGAGCATCACTTGAGGATAGTTTTGGAGATTTTGAAGGAGAAAAAGCTGTATGCAAAACTCTCTAAGTGTGAATTTTGGTTGGAGGAGGTTAAGTTTTTAGGGCACGTTGTGTCAAAAGGAGATATAGCCGTTGATCCTAGTAAGGTAGAAGCCATAATGAATTGGGATAGACCAACCACCGTAACGGAAATACGGAGCTTTTTGGGTTTAGCGAGCTACTACCGTAGGTTTATCAAAGGATTCTCCCAAATTGCCCTACCCCTGACCAAGCTAACTAGGAAGAATGCACCTTTCGTGTGGAGTCCCGAGTGTGAGAAGAGCTTCCAAGAGCTTAAGGAGAAGCTAACCACAACCCCAGTTTTGGTTTTACCTATCCCCGATGTACCCTTCGAGGTATATTGCGATGCCTCAGGTAAGGGTTTAAGCTGTGTATTGATGCAAAATAGGCAAGTGGTAGCCTATGCATCAAGACAGCTTAAGCTGCACGAAGCAAATTACCCCACCCATGACTTAGAGTTAGCAGCCGTAGTGTTTGCCTTGAAGATGTGGAGACACCGTTTATATGGTGTAAGGTTTGAAGTTTTCTCCGATCACAAAAGTCTCAAGTATCTCTTTGATCAAAAGAAGCTAAACATGAGGCAGAGGAGGTGGATGGAGTTCCTCAAAGACTATGACTTCGGTTTAAGTTACCACCCCGACAAGGCTAATGTAGTCGCCGACGCCTTCAGCTGGAAGTCATTGCACCTATCTCACATGATGGTCAAGGAAGTTGAGCTAATAGAGAAGTTTAGAGATATGAATTTGGGGATGTCTGTGAGCAGTGAGGGTATGAAGATGTCCTATCTTACCATGACAAGTGGGTTTAAACAAAGAGTCATGCTAGCACAAAGGGAAAGTGAGGAATTTAGGGTAATCATAGAGGCAGTTAAGGTGGGAAAACTAAAAGGTTTCGAACAGGGTTCTGATTGGGTATGGAGGTTTGAAGGAAGAATCTGTGTGCCACAAGATGGAGACCTCTGAGAGAAGATCTCGGAGGAGGCCCATAAGAGCCATTTCACTATCCATCCTGGTGTTACCAAGATGTACCAAGATTTAAAAAAGGATGTTCTGGTGGCCTGGACTGAAAAAGGATGTGGTGTAACACCCTAATATTTAACTCAACGCCCAGGACGAATTTAAGTTAATTATTAGTCATTACTCTTTTGTTCCAGTTTTTAACTCAAAACTTCTTTAAAATACTTTAGTGAAAATATGGGTAAATTTTTTTTGAACTTAAATACCAAATCGTGAGCCACGCATACTAAATATCTAACGTCAATGCCTTGCCTGCATAAGAGAGATGTTAGAAACGAATAACAGGTAAATACATAATACAACCATAACATAACATAACTCAAATAATAATAACATATCAATAACTGTATCATAATAGGGATGTCTTGTAATCTTAAGGACATCAATATATATCCATCAATAGAATACAAACTGATAACTCAGATACAATCACTCTAAAGGCAAATATCCAAAAGGAAGTTATCTCCGTAGCTCCACGTCCACTCTCAAGACAAATCACGAACTACACCATCATTCATGTTTGGAAACGACATAGAAAAGAAAAGGGATGAGAAACTTATACAAGAATCTCAGTAGGGCTTCCCGACTATAACACAAGTGTCATCGTCATCGTCCCCAGGAACCTCGGGTTTAATTATGAAAATGGTGAACATATATATGAGGTTCATTTATTAAGTTCTAAATATCATTAGCCGAGGCCCGTATCTTTTAGCATGAATCTTAATGTCATGAATGCAACATATTAGTCATGGATCCATGTCAATATCAATATACGTAATATCATAAAATCCATAAAACAATGCATATGATATAAAGAACATCATGATCATCATTCTTACAGATGACTTAAACTTCTTCATTCTCTTTTCCTTGGGGGCTGCCCTATAATTCTCTCTTTTCTCGAAAGTTCTAGGTTATGAGCTCATACCTCACTAGTCGTCACTAGCATAATCTTATCCCTTTTGATAAGTTAAATTCCCGACTCTTAAGGTACGGGATAGGGGGCATTAGGATCACCTTTCATAACCTTTAATTCTGGGAGTCCAAAGGATCACTTCCTATTCGGATCACCTCTCATAACCTTTAATTTGGGGAGTCTAGAGGATCATTTCCATGTGTTTTACGTCACTTTAAATCTTGGCATGATATAAATAGAGATGCAAACATGAATAACTCATCATTAATATTTCATGCTCATAAACTTCATGAACTTATGCATCTCAATGAATCAGACATAACCGTAACATGCCATAAATCAAATCACATAAACATGCATCATATTTCATTGCATATATCCCATATAAAACTCAATATATGGACATCGCCATCACAAGATATCAATCATATTCATCTCATCAAATTATCAATATTTATGTTTAAGTCCCAAAGGGTCAAATCACAATTCTCAAAGGTTACGGGTCAAAACATAATTACCCCTTTTTAACATCTACTCATAAATTAAAGATCTTTAACTTTAACCAATATATTTCAAGAGATATATAACTATTTAGAAACCATTCAAACTCATCATAAAAACCTTTTAGGGCCATAGACTAAATTTAACATATTTTAGGGGTCAAAGTACAAAGTTACTTATTTTTAACACTTAAAAAGCCAATACTTCTAAAACTTTCTCTAAACATCATAAATGGTATTCTGAACACATATACACATTAGATATCATTATTTACTCTAATTAAAATCCTTTGAATCAAAAAATTACATAATTGATAGTTTAGGACACAACTTTCCGCATTTTATGAATCGGTCAAAACTAATACTTGTAACTATTCTTTTTAACCTCTAAGATACCAAAAACAATTTGTACATCAAATACTAATAATTCTAATGTATATAAACCATAAGATCAGTATCAAATTAGTGAGGAATTAATCTAGAAAATTCATTGTCTAAAGCTTTATAAAATTACGATTTTGATCCTTTCTAATTATTAGTTTATCTCAAAAATGCTAAAAACAATTCTTACATCAAATATAAGTAATTTATACACATTCAAACCTTATAAAATAGTATTCTAACCATTTTATTTAAATCAGGTCAGTAACATAATTTTTAAATCAAAAAGTCTTGAGAAAAGCACAATCTTTAACATCTTTGGATTTCTAACTCTAACAAGAATTATTTAAGTAATTTAAAGACAAGATCAAAGCCTTAAAAATAAAATAAACGAATCTTAATACCAAGAACATCAAGAGGCTGAAATTGACTTAATTTAAGTATAAGAATTCCTATTTAAGATTAAAGAGGTGAGTTTTGAGCTTTTAGAGATTTAGGTGATAGCAAGAATCATAGATATGCTATGCAATCTATTTTTAATCTTTATCATTATAAAGTGATAACTTGGAAACATAAACATGATATGTAATACTTCAAATATAAATATGAAGATGCAAGTTTATTTTTAGATCTTCAAAGTTTAGTGATAACTTGAAACATAAAATGCATTACTTGAAATTTAAACATGAGAATGCAAATTCATATTATTATCTTCAAGATTTAAGATGATGAACTTGAAATTAAATATGATTATGCAAGGCTTGAAATTTAAATATGATGTGCAAGAACTTGAAACATAAATATGGATGCTAGTTCATTTTTATATCTTGTTAAGCTTAAAACTCAAAACTTAGTAATTCCTTTATTAATCTTTTAACATCAAGAATTAAACCTTGGGCTTTAGAGTTTATTTAAATGATGGATTCACAACCACCACCATGATTCCTCATCATCAAGCCATGGTCATAATCAAATCATAAAAATAAAAAATATAAAGAAAGAACAAGAGAAAGAACATGAAATAAAATCCCTACCAAGTTGTTTCTTGTTATCAAAAGATAATGCTTGATCTTTAGAGAAGTTAGGAGAAGAAAATATGTCCTTGATATGTCCTTGAAATTCAGCCAAGATTAGAGCGAATGGAGGAAGGATTTTTCTTGTGTATTTGTGTTTGATAATGGAAAGGTTATGTGTTTAGGAGTTGATTTATGGTTGGAATGTGTATGCTTGAGGTTTAGAGCTTGGTTAGAGGTTGGGAATGGATTCTCTTGAGTGTGAATGAGGGAGAAGAAGAAAGCTTGAAGTATTGAGAGAATTAGACAACTTTGAACAAACTTCGAGTAAGAAAACTATCAAGTAAGAAAATGCTAAGACTAGGAATGTTTGTGTGTGCATTTAGGCAATGGAAGAGCTCATATTTATAGGCCAAGGAGGGCTGTATGGCAGCTGCCTTGTGGCTGGAAAAATGGAGTTTTTAGTTCATTTTCAATTAAAGAAAACATGGAAAAAGAATGCTTTTATTCTTGTAATAATTTGGTTCATGCATAATGGATGAAAACACTAAAATATGATGCTAATGGGAGACATTGTTACTGATCACATCATGGATGAAATGGGTGGGTTTTCTTTTGAATAAACATAGCCAAAAATAATGCAAAAGAAAGCTAAAGGTATGGTGTTATGGTTGGATATGTTTCTTTGTTGGAAAAATAATTAAAATATGGTGAAAAGGAGACAAGTTGGCCATTTTGTTTTCTGATTCTTTTAGGATCAGATTGGTAATGTTTTACAAGTGGTAAATCATGTATTAGATGTGTATTTACTTAGGTAAAAGATTAGGAATTGATAGATTAGTGAAAATGGAAAAAGGTTAAGTGTTTAGGTCAATACAAGACAAGGTAAAAAGAGAAATCATACACTAATAAATGAGGTTAATTTCAAATGAGTAAAAAAATTAATTTGTAATATAGGTTCTAAACTTAGGATAAGAAAACGTAAATGTATAATATTTTACCTAAACTGAAATCTTAACTTTGATCTCAATTATCACTAATTTTATGAGCTTTCATAATTAAGGAAAGATCATTTAATTTTATCTTAGGTAATTTTAGACTCTAATTACCTCAGTAATTATTTTTAACCTTGGGTAATTAATTTTAAACTCAAGATTAATAAATAAAATCAATTTGAGTTCAAATAGAGCTTTAATACTATCTTAATTACACAATTAAACTTATTTGGTATAACTAGGGGTAAAAAAGCAATTTCACGTAAAAACTCCCTGTAAATATTGGACAATCACAAATCATACTTAAAATAGTCATTTTGAACCTTTGGGTGGAAACCAAATTCAAAGATTATATAATTTCATGAAAAATTACTGTAGGGGTAAAATGGTAATTTTACTTATGATAAAAATTGAGGATTGAGATTTTTACCTCTAAGGCACATATAATCCCCATCAGTATAAAATTAATCCCTCCCTCAAAGATAATTTAGATTGGTTATCCTTGATTTCTAGGTAAAAATGACCTCAGGGGCATTTTGGTCATTTTACACGTACAGAAAAATCGGGGTTTTCGACTTTCGCACGAATCGCTAATCAAGTCTACTATGATATTTCTCTAATGTCATATTCCTTTATTGAGGTTTATTTGACCTCGAATTACGTGTAAAAATTACCTAGGGGCATTTTGGTAATTTTCACATAGCAGTAAAAATTGGGCGTTACATTTCTCCCCTCCTTAAAAAGAATTTCGCCCTCGAAATTTGTTACCTGTAAAAAGCTCGGGATATTGCATCTTCATGTCTGATTCCAACTCCCATGTGAATTCTTCTATCTTTCCCCGTCCCCATGCTACCTTGACCAAAGGTACGGTCTTGTTTCTCAGTTGCTTGACTCCTTTGTCTACGATTCTCGTAGGTGGCAGGTTGAAAGTCAGGTCTTCCCTTAATTGTACTTGCTCTGGCTCTAATACATGGCTAGGGTCAGACTGGTATTTCCTTAATTGAGAGACATGAAAGACATCATGGAGGTTGGATAGGTTGGGTGGTAAGGCTATTTGGTATGCTACAGGCCGGACTCGACTAAGGATTTCAAATGGACCAAGGAATCTGAGGCTCAATTTCTTGACTTTCATAGCTCGACCTATGCCTGTGGTAGGGGTGATCCTAAGGAACACATGTTCTCCCTCTTGAAATTCTAGCGGTTTTCGCCGTTTGTCCGTATAGCTTTTCTGTCGACTTTGAGCAGTGAGAATTCTATCCTTAATCCTTTTGATTTGTTCCGTGGTTTCCCTCACAACATCAGGTCCTAACAGACTTTGTTCTCCGGGTTCATACCAACATAGGGGGGATTGGCACTTTCTACCATATATGGCCTCATACGGTGCCATACCAATACTTGCATGGTAACTATTGTTATATGCAAACTCAATCAATGGCAAGTATCTATCCCAGCTCCCTTTTTGGTCCAACACACAAGCCCTTAACATATCTTCCAAGGTTTGAATGGTTTTCTCTGATTGACCATCCGTTTGAGGGTGATAAGCCGTGCTTAAGCATAGCTTCGAACCAAATGCCTTTTGAAAGGCTCCCCAAAAACGTGACGTAAATCGCGGATCTCGATCCGAAATTATCGTCGATGGTACTCCATGCAACCTCACTATCTCTTGGATGTATAACTGAGCTAATCTATCCAAGGAGTAAGTCATCTTGATAGGTAAGAAATGGGCCGACTTAGTTAGCCGATCCATGATTACCCATATCGCATCGTGACCTGCTTGGGTCTTTGGTAGTCCAGTCACGAAATCCATTGAGATACTATCCCATTTCCACTCGGGAATTGATAGGGGTTGCAACATTCCAGAGGGTTTTTGGTGGTCAATCTTCACCTTTTGACAGACTAAGCACTTGCTTACCCAGGCACTCGCATCCTTATTTAACCCGGGCCACCAAAACATCTTTTTTAAGTCCGGGTACATCTTGGTGGTTCCAGGGTGAATGGTAAAATGGCTTTTATGGCCCTCTTTCAAGATCTCTTTTCGGAGGTCACCAATTGCCGGTACACAGATCCTTCCTTCGAATCTCCACATACCATCGGCACCTTGGGTGAATTCTTTTAACTTTCCTGCCCGTACCGCCTCTAGGGTCTCCTGAAACTCTCTATCCTCCTGTTGAGCTTGAATGATCCTTTTCCTAAAGTCACTCGTTACACTAAGATGGCACGCCTTTATGCTCTTAGTGGTCAAGGTCATACCTAGGTTTAGGTCTCTAAACTTTTCAATCAGCTCAACTTCCTTAACCATCATGTGGGATAGGTGCAATGATTTCCTACTTAAGGCATCCGCCACTACATTGGCCTTGCCAGGGTGGTAGTTCAACTCAAAGTCATAATCCTTCAAAAACTCCATCCACTTTCTCTGCCTCATGTTTAGCTCTTTTTGATCAAAGAGATACTTCAGATTCTTGTGATCAGAAAACACCTCGAATTTGACTCCGTACAAGTGGTGTCTCCATACCTTTAGAGCAAACACTACGGCGGCTAACTCAAGGTCATGGGTGGGGTAGTTTGCCTTGTGCAGCTTGAGTTGTCGCGACGCATAGGCCACTACTTGCCTATTTTGCATCAACACACAACCCAAACCCTTCCCAGAAGCATCACAAAAGGTACATTAGAGTCAGGTAGTACAAAAACCGGGGTTGAGATTAGCTTTTGTTTCAATTCTTGGAAGCTCTTTTCACACTCTGGGGTCCAAGTAAAAGAGGCATTCTTCCTAGTAAGCTTAGTCAAGGGTAAAGAAATCTGGGAAAATCCTAAACCTACGGTAATAACCTGCTAGACCCAAAAAGCTCCTAATCTCCGTTACAGTGGTAGGTTTTTCCCAATTCATCACAGCCTCTATCTTACTAGGGTCAACAGCAATACCCCCTTTTGACATTACATGCCCTAAAAACTTTACTTCCTCCAGCCAGAATTCATACTTAGACAGTTTGGCATATAGTTTCTTCTCCTTTAAGATTTCCAAAACTATCCTCAAATGACGCTCATGCTCCTCGTGGGTCTTCGAATAGATGAGAATATCATCTATGAAAATAACCACGAATTGGTCTAAATAGGGCCTGAAGATCCTATTCATATAGTCCATAAACACAGCAGGAGCATTAGTCAGTCCAAATGACATAACTGCGAACTCAAAGTGTCCATACCGGGTTCTTAAAGCAGTCTTAGGTATGTCCTCATCCCTAACTCTAATCTGATGGTAACCTGACCTCAAGTATATCTTTGAGAACATCACCGCTCCTCTTAATTGATCCATTAAATCATCAATCCTAGGCAAAGGGTATTTGTTCTTTACTGTTACTCGGTTCAATTGCCTATAATCAATGCATAACCTCATACTTCCATCCTTTTTCTTAACAAATAGGACCGGGGCTCCCCATGGTGAAACACTTGGTCTCACAAACTTCTTCTCTAAAAGCTCCTCCAATTGAGTTTTTAACTCAGTTAACTCTAGAGGTGACATCCTATAGGGTGCTATGGATATTGGTCCTGTTCCCGAAACTAACTCTATGGAGAACTCAATTTCTCTTTTTGGAGGAAACTCGGGTATATCATCAGGAAACACCTTAGGATAGTCTCTCACAACAGGTATCTCATCAAGATTTTGCGCAAAGTCTACATCGCTAGCGGCTAAGAGAACATATCCCTTACTTTCATCCTTACCACAATTTATTTCTACAGCATTTATGTACAGACTTAGGGGTTTTCTAGGTTCACTAGGGATAGGAATAAAAATGATAGACTTCTCATAACAATTTAACATTACACGGTTAGCATGAAGTCAATCCATGCCAAGAATTATGTCTAGACCTTGCATAGGTAAACAGACTAAATCTAGGACAAAAGATCTACCTTCAACAGTAAAATAACAGTTTAGGCAACATCTACAAGTTCTAACAGGTTTTCCAGTGGGGGTGGAAATAGTAAGATCAAAGGGGAGTTCTGACACATGCAATTTCAGGGATTCAGGACAAGCATGGGATATGAATGAATGAGTAGCGCCAGAGTCAAATAGTACAATTAAGGTTCTACCATTCATTTCACACTTACCTTCTATGAGGTTTCGAGACTTTGTCGAGTCCTCTGCACTAAGGGTGAAGACTCTTCCTTGGCGTTGTGGCTTGGGGTTAGAGGCTATTGGGTTCCTCTCTGTGCATTCCTGTGAGTAGTGACCGGGCTTCCCACACCGGTAGCAAACATTCTAGCCCAACAAGCAAGGCCGGTCACCATGTTGCTTTCCACACTTTGGACATTCAGCACCAGGGGTAGGTCTTAGAGGTGCGGCTGGGGTCCATTGGGGTGCTTTTCCTTTGGTTCCACTTGATCTTCCTTGATGAAAGTCCTTCTTAGGGCCTTGTGGCCTAAACTGCGGCCCGGGCTGTAGTCTCAGTTGTGGCCTGAAGGGGGGCCGATTTTGTGGCTTGAACCTTGGGGCTTGGGGTGCCAGCTTCTTCTTATAGTCCTCCGCCTTTGCTAAGCTCAGCCTCTTGTTACCTTCCTCGATAATGCGACATTTATTGACCAGGGTAGAAAAATCTCTAATCTCCAAATGAGCAACAGCGACATTTATCTCTGCCTTTAACCCAGACTCGTATTTCACGCACTTCCAAAACTCATCAGGGTTACCTTGAAAGATCCTTGAAAATTTGATCAACTCTTCGAATTTTGTAGTGTACTGCGCAATGTTCATATCCCTTTGGGTTAGCTGCATGAACTCTATGTCTTTGGCATTTCTTATGGACTCTGGGAAGTACTTTTGATAAAAGTGGGTCTTGAATAGCTCCTAATCAATTGGTGTCCCGGACACTTCTAGCAACCTCCGTGTGCCAGTCCACCAAAATCCCTGGCATCCGCCTCCAAAGATGTAGGTGGCAAAGGTTACTTTCTGTTCCTCAATGCAAGCAATCACAGAAAAGATCTTCTCCATGCTCTTAATCCATTCATCAGCATGGTTCGGATTCAGGGCTCCTTTAAAGGATGGTGGGTTTGCTTTACGAAATTCTCCAAATCGGGCATGCTCAAGGCCTTCGGCAGTAACGGGACAGCGTCCATTTTCTCCTTAGCGATCCATTCTCTCGAACATCATTTGCATGGCTCTCGCCATGTCCCTGAGAGCTTCAGCAGTTGCATTATTTTGCTCATCACTGTTTGAAGTCCTATTCTGTCTTGGGGGTGCCATTGGTTCCTGAGCACACAAAACAGCAAACACTGAAGTGATCAGGCTCAATACTTAATGCTAAGTGAGCTAGTTACCATGGCACCTCCAATTACAGCAGTCATGCATCTCTATTCTATAACTTATTCTAACAACAAGACAACTACACATGACATAACTATCGCATTATGCTTAAGAAGCATAGTCAGTCCAATCCTCAGGCTCCATGAGAATCAAACTGCTCTGATACCAAAATTGTAACACCCTAATATTTAACTCAACACGCCTAGGACGCATTTAAGTTAATTATTAGTCATTACTCTTTTGTTCCAGTTTTTAACTCAAAACTTCTTTAAAATACTTTAGTGAAAATATGGGTAATTTTTTTTGAACTTAAATACCAAATCGTGAGCCGCGCATACTAAATATCTAACGTCATTACCTTACCTGCATAAGAGAGATGTTAGAAATGAATAACAGGTAAATACATAATACAACCATAATATAACATAACTCAAATAATAATAACATATCAATAACTGTATCATAATAGGGATGTCTTGTAATCTCAAGGACATCAATATATATCCATCAATAGAATACAAACTGATAACTCAGATATGATCACTCTAAAGGCAAATATCCAAAAGGAAGTTATCTCCGTAGCTCCTCATCCACTCTCAAGACAAATCATGAACTACACCATCATTCATGTTTGGAAACGACACGGAAAAGAAAAGGGATGAGAAACTTATACAAGAATCTCAGTAGGGCTTCCCGACTATAACACAAGTGTTATCGTCATCGTCCCCAGGAACCTCGGGTTTAATTATGAAAATGGTGAACATATATATGAGGTTCATTTATTAAGTTCTAAATATCATTAGCCGAGACCCGTATCTTTTAGCATGAATCTTAATGTCATGAATGCAACATATTAGTCATGGATGCATGTCAATATCAATATACGTAATCATAAAATCCATAAAACAATGCATATGATATAAAGAACATCATGATCATCATTCTTACAGGTGACTTAAACTTCTTCATTCTCTTTTCCTTGGGGGCTGCCCTATAATTCTCTCTTTTCTCGAGAGTTCTAGGTTATGAGCTCATACCTCACTAGTCGTCACTAGCATAATCTTATCCCTTTTGATAAGTTAAATTCCCGACTCTTAAGGTACGGGATAGGGGGTATTAGGATCACCTTTCATAACCTTTAATTCTGGGAGTCCAAAGGATCACTTCCTATTCGGATCACCTCTCATAACCTTTAATTTGGGGAGTCTAGAGGATCATTTCCATGTGTTTTACGTCACTTTAAATCTTGGCATGATATAAATAGAGATGCAAACATGAATAACTCATCATTAATATTTCATGCTCATAAACTTCATGAACTTATGCATCTCAATGAATCAGACATAACCGTAACATGCCATAAATCAAATCACATAAACATGCATCATATTTCATTGCATATATCCCATATAAAACTCAATATATGGACATCACCATCACAAGATATCAATCATATTCATCTCATCAAATTATCAATATTTACGTTTAAGTCCCAAAGGGTCAAATCACAATTCTCAAAGGTTACGGGTCAAAACATAATTACCCCTTTTTAACATCTACTCATAAATTAAAGATCTTTAACTTTAACCAATATATTTCAAGAGATATATAACTATTTAGAAACCATTCAAACTCATCATAAAAACCTTTTAGGGCCATAGACTAAATTTAACATATTTTAGGGGTCAAAGTACAAAGTTACTTATTTTTAACACTTAAAAAGCTAATACTTCTAAAACTTTCTCTAAACATCATAAATGGTATTCTGAACACATATACACATCAGATATCATTATTTATTCTAATTAAAATCCTTTGAATCAAAAAATTACATAATTGATAGTTTAGGACACAACTTTCCGCATTTTATGAATCGGTCAAAACTAATACTTGTAATTATTCTTTTTAACCTCTAAGATACCAAAAGCAATTTATACATCAAATACTAATAATTCTAATGTATGTAAACCATAAGATCAGTATCAAATTAGTGAGGAATTAATCTAGAAAATTCATTGTCTAAAGCTTTATAAAATTATGATTTTGATCCTTTCTAATTATTAGTTTATCTCAAAAATGCTAAAAACAATTCTTACATCAAATATAAGTAATTTATACACATTCAAACCTTATAAAATAGTATTCTAACCATTTTATTTAAATCAGGTCAGTAACATAATTTTTAAATCAAAAAGTCTTGAGAAAAGCACAATCTTTAACATCTTTGGATTTCTAACTCTAACAAGAATTATTTAAGTAATTTAAAGACAAGATCAAAGCCTTAAAAATAAAATAAACGAATCTTAATACCAAGAACATCAAGAGGCTGAAATTGACTTAATTTAAGTATAAGAATTCCTATTTAAGATTAAAGAGGTGAGTTTTGAGCTTTTAGAGATTTAGGTGATAGCAAGAATCATAGATATGCTATGCAATCTATTTTTAATCTTTATCATTATAAAGTGATAACTTGGAAACATAAACATGATATGTAATACTTCAAATATAAATATGAAGATGCAAGTTTATTTTTAGATCTTCAAAGTTTAGTGATAACTTGAAACATAAAATGCATTACTTGAAATTTAAACATGAGAATGCAAATTCATATTATTATCTTCAAGATTTAAGATGATGAACTTGAAATTAAATATGATTATGCAAGGCTTGAAATTTAAATATGATGTGCAAGAACTTGAAACATAAATATGGATGCTAGTTCATTTTTATATCTTGTTAAGCTTAAAACTCAAAACTTAGTAATTCCTTTATTAATCTTTTAACATCAAGAATTAAACCTTGGGCTTTAGAGTTTATTTAAATGATGGATTCACAACCACCACCATGATTCCTCATCATCAAGCCATGGTCATAATCAAATCATAAAAATAAAAAATATAAAGAAAGAACAAGAGAAAGAACATGAAATAAAATCCCTACCAAGTTGTTTCTTGTTATCAAAAGATAATGCTTGATCTTTAGAGAAGTTAGGAGAAGAAAATATGTCCTTGATATGTCCTTGAAATTCAGCCAAGATTAGAGCGAATGGAGGAAGGATTTTTCTTGTGTATTTGTGTTTGATAATGGAAAGGTTATGTGTTTAGGAGTTGATTTATGGTTGGAATGTGTATGCTTGAGGTTTAGAGCTTGGTTAGAGGTTGGGAATGGATTCTCTTGAGTGTGAATGAGGGAGAAGAAGAAAGCTTGAAGTATTGAGAGAATTAGACAACTTTGAGCAAACTTCGAGTAAGAAAACTATCAAGTAAGAAAATGCTAAGGCTAGGAATGTTTGTGTGTGCATTTAGGCAATGGAAGAGCTCATATTTATAGGCCAAGGAGGGCTGTATGGCAGCTGCCTTGTGGCTGGAAAAATGGAGTTTTTAGTTCATTTTCAATTAAAGAAAACATGGAAAAAGAATGCTTTTATTCTTGTAATAATTTGGTTCATGCATAATGGATGAAAACACTAAAATATGATGCTAATGGGAGACATTGTTACTAATCACATCATGGATGAAATGGGTGGGTTTTCTTTTGAATAAACATAGCCAAAAATAATGCAAAAGAAAGCTAAAGGTATGGTGTTATGGTTGGATATGTTTCTTTGTTGGAAAAACAATTAAAATATGGTGAAAAGGAGACAAGTTGGCCATTTTGTTTTCTGATTCTTTTAGGATCAGATTGGTAATGTTTTACAAGTGGTAAATCATGTATTAGATGTGTATTTACTTAGGTAAAAGATTAGGAATTGATAGATTAGTGAAAATGGAAAAAGGTTAAGTGTTTAGGTCAATACAAGACAAGGTAAAAAGAGAAATCATATACTAATAAATGAGGTTAATTTCAAATGAGTAAAAAAATTAATTTGTAATATAGGTTCTAAACTTAGGATAAGAAAACGTAAATGTATAATATTTTACCTAAACCGAAATCTTAACTTTGATCTCAATTATCACTAATTTTATGAGCTTTCATAATTAAGGAAAGATCATTTAATTTTATCTTAGGTAATTTTAGACTCTAATTACCTCAGTAATTATTTTTAACCTTGGGTAATTAATTTTAAACTCAAGATTAATAAATAAAATCAATTTGAGTTCAAATAGAGCTTTAATACTATCTTAATTACACAATTAAACTTATTTGGTATAACTAGGGGTAAAAAGGTAATTTCACGTAAAAACTCCCTGTAAATATTGGACAATCACAAATCATACTTAAAATAGTCATTTTGAACCTTTGGGTGGAAACCAAATTCAAAGATTATATAATTTCATGAAAAATTACTGCAGGGGTAAAATGGTAATTTTACTTACGGTAAAAATTGAGGATTGAGATTTTTACCTCTAAGGCACATATAATCCCCATCAGCATAAAATTAACCCCTCAAAGATAATTTAGATTGGTTATCCTTGATTTCTAGGTAAAAATGACCTCAGGGGCATTTTGGTCATTTTACACGTACAGAAAAATCGAGGTTTCCGACTTTCGCACGAATCGCTAATCAAGTCTCCTATGATATTTCTCTAATGTCATATTCCTTTATTGAGGTTTATTTGACCTCGAATTACGTGTAAAAATTACCTAGGGGCATTTTGGTAATTTTCACATAACAGTAAAAATTGGGGCGTTACATGTGGTCGCCTGGGTTAGTAAGTGCTTAGTGTGTCAAAAGGTGAAGATCGAGCACTAAAAGCCATCAGGTTTGCTGCAACCCCTGTCAATTCCCGAATGGAAGTGGGAGTGCATATCGATGGATTTTGTGACAGGACTGCCTAAGACCCAAGCTGGCCATGATGCCATATGGGTAATAGTGGATCGACTAACCAAGTCGGCTCACTTTCTGCCTATTAGAGTGGCATACTCTTTGGACAAATTGGCTCAGCTATACATCCAAGAGATCGTGAGATTACATGGAGCACCGTCGATGATAATCTCGGATAGAGATCCGCGGTTTACGTCAAGTTTTTGGGGAGCCTTTCAAAAGGCATTTGGTTCGAAGCTGTGTTTGAGCACGGCTTACTACCCACAAACAGACGGACAGTCAGAAAGAACGATCCAGACCTTGGAAGACATGTTGAGAGCCTGTGTTCTGGATCAAAAGAGAAGTTGGGACAAATACCTGTCACTGATCGAGTTTGCATATAATAACAGTTATCATACAAGCATCGACATGGCACCCTACGAAGCCCTATATAGACGAAAATGTCAATCCCCTCTATGCTGGTATGAGCCCGGAGAATAGAGCATGTTAGGACCTGATATAATGAGGGAAACGACAGAGTAGATCAAAAGAATCCGGGATAGGATGCTCACAGCTCAAAGTAGACAAAAGAGCTATGCCGATAGGCAGCGTAAGCCATTGGAATTCAACGAGGGAGAACATGTGTTCCTTAGGATCACCTCCACTACAGGCATAGGAAGAGCCATGAAAGTTAAAAAGTTGAGCCCCCGACTCCTTGGTCCTTTTGAGATCCTTCAGAGAGTAGGGCCAGTAGCCTACAAAATAGCCTTACCCCCCAACCTTTCCAATCTCCATGACGTCTTTCACGTCTCCCAGTTAAGAAAATACGAGTCCGACCCTAGCCATGTCCTAGAGCCAGAACATGTACAGTTAAGGGAGGACCTAACTTTCAATCTGCCGCCAACGAGGATCGTGGATCGCGGAGTCAAGCAGTTAAGGAACAAGTCTGTTCCTTTGGTGAAAGTGGCATGGAGACGGGACAAGACCGAAGAATTCACGTAGGAATTAGAATCGGAGATGAAAACCAAATATCCAGAGCTCTTCTAAGGTATGAATTTTGAGGACGAAATTATTTTTAAGGAGGGAAGTAATGTAACGCCCCGATTTTCTGTCTGAGTGGAAAATGACCAAAATGCCCCTGAGGTCATTTTCGGCCCGGAATTCGAGAATGGTCAGCCCAGCAGTCCTCGAAGGGCCAACTCAATGTTTGAAGGGGACTGAATGCCCCTTGAGTGATTTCGGAGGCGAAAGTCTCATTTTCTGCAGTTTCGGGTCAAAATGACCAAAATACCCCTATAGCGTTTTTACGCAAGTAAAGGTGCCGTTTGAGCCCGAAACTTTCCCCGAAGGTTTAAAACAATGTTTTTACATGTTTAAAAGCATCTTTTTGAGTCCCGGTGGTCCCGGGAAGTTTTAGTGCAAAATTACAATTTTGCCCCTAGAATAGTGTTTTTGAGCTTAATGATGTAATTAAGCAAACCTAAGTAATATTAGGCTCTAATCGAAGATTAATTAATTTTCATAATTAATCTAGAGTCAAAATAAACCATTAAAATTAATTAGAACCTAAAATTGCTTAGATTATATTTAAATCTCCTTTCTAAAACTCAAGATTTCACTCTTGGAATCTTGAATAGTGTTTTCTCTCTCCAATTCCTTAAATCAAGGAATTGTGTCTAGAATTGTTTATGCACTAAAATGAGTTTATAACTCACTAATGATGCAAGACCACTCCTTAAATATGTCTTGACAACCTTAATTACCTATTTTCTCACCTAAACACTTTCTTACAAATTCCTAATCTTAATCCTAATCAAAGATACACCTAAACACAACTCTAAACCACAATTAAAATGCAAGAAATCCCCCCCATGGCTGATGCAAGTTTCGGCCACTCCTCCTCCAATTACATCACATGTTGATTTGTTTCTCACTCAAAGAACCATGCTTGAGCCATACCTTGAACCATATCTCACCATACTTTGAACCATACCTCACCATGCCTCAAGATCACAACATCTCACCTCATGGAACTCATGGGGCTGCTCATGTTGGCCGAAACCTTCCCTCCCTCGCACCTTGCATGTGTTTCATTTGTCTATAAATAGCATGCTTGGGTGAACTTGCATCATTTTGGGTTTATTTGCTAAGTGTAAGTTTTCAAAGAGCACTTCAAAGTTTCCTTTTTCTCTCAAGTTCAAGTGTTCAAGTTCTTCAAGTTCTTCATCCTCTTCTCTCATCCCAATCTTCAAATCACTTGGTAGGGATTTTCTTTCAAGTATTTTCTTTATTTAAGTTCTATTTCTAGTTATGTGTTCATGGTTTCTCTTGAGTCTTTTTAGAACTTCTTTCCCTCTCCTTTTTCTTCATCATTTTCAACCATGGGCCTTTGAGGACAAGGGAATGAGAGCTTGATGATGAGGTTTCATGGTGGTGATGTCCATCACTTGAACAATCTCTAAAGCTTGATCTTTGTTCTTGAGTTAAAGATGTTTTTAGTTTTTCTTCTTGAACCTTGAAACCTTTCACCTTCATGATGTTTTAAAATGGTTACATGAACTCAATGATAAGGACTCATGATGTTGGTGTTAATGCATCATCAAGATCATGGTCTCTAGCGTTTCAAATGTTTCTTTTTCTTCTTAAAAGTTTCGATTCCTTTTCCTTTTCTTTCTTCAAGTTTTCGGCCATGTTGGCCAATAAGGTTCACAATGGCTTGATGATGAGAGCTTCTAGATGATGACTATGTGTTCATCACAATGAGGCCTCTAGAGCGTGAGTTTTAATGAAAATGTTATTTATGACCTCATTTCAAGGAAAGAAACTTTGTGTTCTAAAGAACCCTTGAGGTTCACTCTTGTCTTTACTTTATCTTGTCATGATAAGTTTGGGTTGAGATTTAAGTTCCTATAAAGTCTTGTATGAGCTCTAATAAGAAATAAAATGGACTAGCATTCATATTTAAATTCAAGCTTATGCATTACATATTTACTTTGAGCTTTGCATTCATATTTATTTTCCAAGCCTTCACTTAAAGTTAAAGGATAAAGAATGGAGTGCACCTCACATTTACATTCTTATCTAGCATATTTACTTTTCATCACTAAAGAACATAAAGATTTAAAATGAGAGCTTGCACTATCACCTAACTAAATCTCAAAGCCTTTCTATTTCAGCCTTAAAGTCAATTGTTGCTGGGCCTAGAACACTAAAATAAAGAAATGAACTTGCATATTTATATTTCAAGTCTTGCATATTTATTTCAAGCCTTGCATATTTATATTCAAGTCTTGCATATTTACTTTAAGCCCTCACTTTACTTTGTAATGAAGAATAAAATGAAGTGCATAGCATGTTTAAATTATGTCATCACTTAAAGACCTTAGAGCTCAAAGACTTGCCCATTTTATCTCAAGTTAAAGTTTTATGTGGGGACATTCTTTGAATGCATAATTTCGGCCATGTAGTGATGATGAACTTGGAAAGAGTTTCATCTAGCTACAAGGACCAACAACCTAAGTTTTAAGATTCTCTTTAAAGTCTCATGAAGTTTATGAGATTAAGACCAACAAGATTTATGAATTTAATTCTCTTTTAAGGAGGGATCAAGTGGTCACTGACCTAATGATGTTTTAGCCTCTTTTACAAAATAAAATGGTTTGCAAAGAGTTTTAGAAGTCTTGAAAATGATTCCAAGAGAAACTAGCAACTTATATGTTTTAGAAATATCAAGTTATGCATCTTTTTGGGACTTAATGTTTCGATTCTTCCATGATAAGTTTGCTGCTGTATGATGATGTTTTGATATGTTAGAATGTGTGAAAATTATGTATGATGAAGTAAGAACATTTCTATGCATAATAGGAGGGGAACTAGCTTTCTAGAAAAACCGTAAAGTCAAGATTTAGCATAGTTTTAACCCATTTATTTTTGGATACTGCCCAAACTGTTTCAATGGGAATATAATCAGATTAGGATTGTTTAATCATGAAAAATTTGGTTACAATTGAAGTAGGATTGAATTTTAGCACCTATAGAGAAACTAGTAACTAAAGAATCGTAAAACCGCAATTCTAAAACTCTTAAAACATTTAATTTTTAGAATCTTTCCAGAAACCTCATAATATGGTAAACATGGTTTATAATTAGTTCTTATACATAGGAGTGCCTCATAATTGGTTTAGATTTAATTTATAGCGCCTTAGGTGAAGACGGAACCAAGAAAGGGTTTAAAACGCAAGTTCTAGAACCCCGTAATTATAAGTTTATAATTCTGCCCCCTAAGGAATGGAGTTGCCCAGATTTATTAAAGAGCATACATAATAGTAATATTTGATAGAAGAAAATCCTTAGGTGCATAAGAAGTTGATAGAAAATGATAGATTAATTACATCACAAGTTTAAGGCCCGTAAGGGTCAACGCATAAGCTACCGTAGGACCAAGAGCATAATGAAATCTCAATGTTGACTATGAACGTATGAGGATGATTATGTGAATGTATGGAATTATGATGAAGGATGCATGTTTAATTGACTTATGTGGCATAAAGTAAAATTTGGAAGAAATTCGGCATGCTGTTGTTATGCCGCCGAATTTCTGACAAATTTGGGGACTTAAAATATTTTTGAAAACCTATGAGATTTTTATTTATGAGGTACTAAGATGAGTTCTCGGATGACACCGGTTCGGCCGAGCACCTCCAGAGAACTCATGTGACATCGGTACCAAGAATGAATTCTTGGGTGATACCGGTTTGGCCGAGCACCCCCAAGAAATGGCCCCTAGCCCGTACTGGATAAGTCGGGATTATGTTTATGATTATGTTATGCTTATCGGGATTGATAAGTAAGAACTAGTGATGACTAGTTAAGGTATGAGCTCATAACCTAGAGATGTGACACGTTCTGGGTGACATCGGTTCGGCCGAGCACCCCCAGAACGATTGTCTTTTAGGGTGGCCTATGAGGAAGTAAAGTATGATGTTCATGTCACAAAGTTTCCCATATGAGAATTTAATTGCCACTTTATGCCACTATTATGATGTTCTTAATGTTATGACTATTATCCTTGCATTAGGTAGAGCCATGCATACATTCTTTAATATGTTGCATCCATGTCATTAAGAATCATGCTAAAACTAATGGACCTTGGCTAATTATGTTTTAAAACCTAAAAATAGACATTTATGCATGCTCACTTATTTTTTATACTAAACCCAAGGTTCCTAAGGACGTAGATGATGACACCTAGGTAGTAGGAGGCCCTACTGAGATTCTTTAGCAAGATTCTCACTCCTTCTATCTCTTTCTTTCCGTCACGTCTTCAAATGGCGACGTTCGTGATTTTCATGGACACCCCAACGTGGGAGGTGCATCATGATCCGGACTACGGGTCATATCATTTTGTGGGTCGCTGTGTCGTTCGTATATTTATGTTTGTTTGACGGCCCTTTAGTCACCCCGTACATAGTCATCGATTCTCTCATGTCTCACCCTTCGGCGACGACCTCGTGTTCGAGCGCGCACGCCCTCGAGAGGGGTGGATCCGCCGTACCCCACCGACAGCTTCTGCCATCCAAGACTACCCACAACATGTGCCCCGCTCGTCCTCATCATTCTCCGAGATGGACCTTTCGGAGGACTCTGCCACTCAGGTACCTTCCGAGGGATCCCCCCACCGTGCCGATGGACGTTGGGGAGGGTAGTGAGGCTTCTGTCGCTCAGCCGGTACGTGAAGGATGGGTGAGGATGATTCCCCGCTGTGGAGCTCAAGCCCGACCGATGCAGCGCATAGCCACTCCGGCCGAGATAGCCCAGTAGATCGGATACATCCCTCCCTTCGAGAGAGGCTTGCAATAGGAGACGACCGTCGTGTTCTGGTGCCCGAGCTTTGACTAGGCCTAGATAGCCTCCTTTTGTCTTAAGGCTATCGATTTGTAGGCACACTAGAGTTAGGCGAGTTTCTTTTAGGCCTTTGTTGTACTTTCATTTTCTATGTACTCCTATTCCAGTTGTACCAAACTAAGTCCCACTCTACATAAGTGGGCATATCATATTATATATAAATATGCAGTTCAGTTTTATTGATATGTGCCTTTACTTGCCTTATGTTATGATGAGATGTTTGCTTTATTTCCATCCATGCTTTATTGCTCATCGTGTCGCGCGGCTCACACTTTGTTTTTATTATTCAAAAAAAAAATTTACCAGTATTTCCGCTATGTATTTTAAAGTAATAAGGAAGCTATGACGTAACAGACTAATGATTAACCTGAATATGTTCTAGAGTATTAGGTTAAAAATTAGGATGTTACACTTATCATCTATAAAAGATACGAGACATTTTACGTTTTGATCTCTCAGGTCATCCAAAGATAATACATATGTATTATCATGCCTCTTTCCAGAAAGGATTACTTTATTTGAAGTACGACATACTACTATGCAAGTATGAGCATTAAAGATAACATTAAAACCTTGGTCACAAAACTGACTAATACTTAAAAGATTGTGAACCAGACCATCAACTAATAAGACATCTGAAATTTGGTGAGAATCATCCTTACCAATATCTCTTATGCCTGTGACCTTAGCTTTATCTCTATTTACAAATCTTACGGATCCTGATTTTTTTCATCACAGATTTCTGAACCACCTTCTTGATCCAGACATGTGTCTAGAACAAGCACTGTCCAAGTACCATTTGTTTTCAGGTTCCATGTGTGTTCTTAGGCATATCTACAATGAATGCATTTTTCATTTTAGGTACCCATATCTGGATAGGTCCTCTGGAGTTAGTATGAAATGAGGACTGCCCAACTTTTCTGACATGCTTTCTTTTCATAAAGCATTTGTTTGGTGGATGTCCCCTCTTAAAACAAATAGTGCTAGTAGGTTTTCTTTTAGCTTTATAAAGAAATGTTGATTTTCCCTTTTTATCAAGCTCTTCTTCATATCCTAGTCTGGCCTTTTGAAAATATGGTCTCTGACCACCAAGCATTAGATTAAGATTTCTTAATCTATTTACCCTTTTTTCAAGGTCAGTTTTGAGAATCTTTGAAGTTTGTTCAAGCTCATAAATGACTTTCTGGGTGTTTTCATTCTTATTTGCAACTTTAGATTCTAAGACTCTAAGTTTTATATTTAAAAACTTGTTTTCTTCTTTCACAACTTCCTTCTCTAGCCTTAGATTCTTAGCTTCTAATTTGACCATTTTAAGTTCTAAAATAGTTTTTTTTATGTTTCGTTTTCAGACTGAGATAATGAGATGAAAGAGTTTTAGAGTCTTCAAGCAACTTTTCACAAAGACATAAAAGCTCGTCATAAGAAAGATCAGAGTCAACACTATTTATCTCAGAGTCACTTTCAGAAGAATATCCTACCATAAAGCACAGATTTTCAATATCCATTTCTTCTTAGTCTTCTGATTCTTCCTTTTTTTCATCTGATTTGCTCCATGTTGCCAACATGCTTTTCTTTTTGGGGGGTGAATCTTTTCGGTGGACCTTTAGACTTTGGACATTCTGTTTTTTAGTGTCTTTTTTCTCCACAATCATAGCATATGATGACTTCAGGTTTTGGCCTTTCTCTTCTATCATTCTTGAAATTGTCTTTTTTTTTCCTTTACTTTTCCTTTCCAGAGATTGGACATTTTTCTAACTAGCATGGAGAGCTCATTTCCACCTTCACCATCTGTCTCTTTATCTATCTTATCCTCTTCATCAGAGGTTTCAGCAATTTTCATTGCTTTAGCTTTGTTGATTTTTTTATGAGACAATTTTAAAGCCATGGATTTGTTTTTTTTGCTGGATTCTCCATGCATCTCATAGAGCACCACTTCATGGGTTTTTAGAGACCCAATAAGTGCATCTAAGCTAAGAGTTTGAAGGTCTTTTGCTTTAGAAATGGCGGTGACTTTGGGCAACCATTTTGTAGGAAGACTTCAAGATCTTTCTAACCATTTCTAAGTTAGAATATTTTTTACCAAGACTTTTAAGTTGGTTTACAATATGCATAAACCTAGTCGTCATATCATCAATATTTTCCTGATTAGTCATTTTGAATAGTTCGTATTGATGAACCAGCATGCTGATCTTTGTTTCCTTCACTTGATCTGTCTTTTCATGTAACATGTGAAGTCTATCCCATATTTCTTTAGCCATGTCACAAGCAATGATTTTGTTGTATTCAACCTTGTTTAGTGCACACATAAGAAGATACTTAGCTTTTGAGTTCAGTTGAACTCTGGTTTCTTGCAGATTTGTCCATCTACTTCTCAGGATATCTCTGGATAGTGAAGGTGCATCACCAGTTCTTGGAGTTTCCTCCCTTAGAACATAGTCTCCTTCTTGTATGATTTCCCACAAGTCAAGACTAATGTATTTTATGAATAGCTCCATTCTATCCCTCCAAAAAGCATTGTCTCCACCATCAAAGAATGGTGGTCTGTTGATAGAATGCCCTTTAGCCATGTGAAAGTTGTTTTGAGCTGTGAATACCTCAGATATTTACCTCTGCAGACATTAGAATACTTAACCCCTTAAAGACCAAGCTCTTATGCCACTTGTAAGCAGAAAGTCACACGAGAAGGAAGAGTTGAATCGTGCTTTTACTAAAAATCTGAAAAATAAACCGAAAATGCTATCAAGATGAAGTTATAGTGCAGTGGAAAATAACGTTAAATACCTTCAGAAAGCTAGCTTTCTAAACTCAATAGAAAAATCTTAAGATGACAAAGAGAGTTTTGAAAGCTTTAAACTTTAAATAAGAACAAAAAGGAACGAGATAAAGGAAAGAGAACAAAACTAACACAGAAGGATTTATACTGGTTCAGCCAATCTTGCCTACATCCAGTTCTCAACCACTGTTGAGTTTCACTACTTCTTCCTCCAACCAGAGAAAGAGTCATGATAGTGTTTCCAATAGCCTTCTCAAGCTTTGTCTAATCAACCAGTAGACACTTCTACTGTCTCACACTAAGTAGTTCTTTACCAGCCTCTTCAAGCTGAACTAAATAGTCATAACTAGTCTCTCCAAGCTAAAACCGTGACCAGTAAAACTAGGTTACTATAATGCTGCAAGTAGTTTTTTTAACAAGCCTCTTCAAGCTATCTCACATTAATCTCTACTGGATCAAGGTTAGAAATGTTACAACTTTGGGTTGCCACTCAAACTGACCTACACTCAAGATTTCTTTGAATGTACAATGAAAAGCACTTAAAAATCTCGAATGACTTCTTTCAACGAACAAAATCTTCCTCAGAAGATGTGACCAATAAAGTGTAAAAGGAAGATTTTGTATAAGGAAATGAGTTACAGTAAATGATAAACTTGTACAAACAGATGGAGAGAAATCTTAATAGCATTTTTGCACTTTTGATCAACGTTGGTCACCTATTCATGAAGAGTGCTGCATCTCTATATATAGAGGTTTTCGTTGAGACCGTTGCCTTCAAATAGACCTTTTAGGGACATGTGTTGATCATTTACTTGTGTTTTGGAAAGGAGATCTAGAAGAGAAGCCTTTCTGCTTTGTTAGATCAGTCTCCAGAAGCCGTTGAGAGATAAAAGAGATTTCTGATGATCTTTAGAAGTTACCTCTTACTTTCTGAACCATGGTTTCTGAACACTTTCCTCTAGAACATTTTGATAGTTGACTTTTAAAGGCAAGAAAGATGATTTACTAGTTCTGACACTGGAATTTGACTTTCACAAGCAATCTTGAAATTTGAATTTCAAATTTTCCCTTCTTTCAATTGATGTAGAATTCACTGTTTTGATAGGTGAACTTTCTGAAGCATAATATCATTTCCTTAGTGATTAAAGAGTCTTCACAGCTTGAATCATTGTTTGTTTATGATACAAACTTTATGAACATAATGATTGATGGTGGTGTGTCATCTGGTCTTTAGAGAATGCTTAATTTGTTCATGTAAGTGTACTTTCTAATGTCTAGTGCTACTTTCTGAAGTCTCTTTCTTTGATTTCTTGTAGCATTGAAGCCTTCTATTGATCGTTAGCTATCAGAAGCTTGGATAATGATATAATTTTATTTCTTTAATATAATAGAACTTGTAACATGTTTACACATGTATAATGAAACATATATATATATAGTCATTTGTATTATCCTTATGCTTGCTAACCAATAGAGCCTGTTAAATTCATACAAGGAACTCAAAGAGAAACATCAGTTGTTCTTCAAAGTGTTTTCTTTGAATTGATTTTGTAGTCATTCAAAACACATGAGTGCAAGGATTCTAGAGCTAACAAAATTGAGGTAAATCAACTGTCAGAAACTGAACTTGCCTATGATGATCTTTTAGAATTATATAATGAGCTAATTAGGAATTCTCAAACCTGAACTTCTCAATATATGTCCCTGAACATAAAAAGTCATCAAAAGGTGACTTTTGAGCTTGAAAAAGTAAAAACTAATTTTGAGAACCTAAGGTTTGAGAAAAAAGAGATTTAAGGACAAAACAAGTTTTTAAATGTCAAACTCAAGTCCTTAGAAACTGAAGCTTCTAATAAAGAACAAAAGGCTTAGAAAGAAATTTCTAAACTCAAGAAAACTTCAAACATAACAGATTTGGAGAAAATGGTCAATGGCTCAATGTTTTTGAATACGATATTTGGAGGTTGAAAACCTTATTTTCAAAAGACAAGGATAAGTTATGGAAAGGAAATAGATGAGAAAGAAAAAGCAACCTGATCTAAGAAAGTAAATATTAAAACTTCTTGTAACTTTTGTCTTAAAAAAGGACATTTACCCTATAAATGCTTCTTGATAAACAAAGCAACTAGATAGGTCAGAAACCTACCCCTAAAAGTGACCAACCCAAAAGGACCCAAGAAAATATGGATACATGAAACCTAAACCACTTCTGTTGTAGGTGTTTCTTAGAACACATGTTGAAAAAGATTAGAAGTGGTATATGGACAATGACTGCCCTAGACAAATAACAAAAAGAAAGGAATGGTGGAAAAACTTGAGGGAAAAGAACTCAGGTAGTAATGCCCTAATTTTTCCTTGTATACAAATGACCAAAATGCCCCCGAGGTCATTTCTGCTCGGGAATCAAGGATGGCTGGTCCAGGCTATCCTCAAAGGGCTAGTCTAATGCTTGAAGGGGATAGATGTGTTATGGATAATATTAGAGGTGAAAACCTTAATTCCTGGTTTTCCCCGTGCGTGAAATTACCAAAGTATCCCTAAGGTAATTTAATGTTGGATTAAGTGACGACTAAACCCGGTCATCACCTGGAAGTTCAAAATGTTATTTATGAATGTTGCATGATATCTGGAAAAGTCAGGGTAATCCTGGGGAGTTTTGTGTGAAATTATCTTTTTGCCCCTAGTTAGTGCTAAATGAGCTTAATTGAGCAATTAAGGAAATATAGGCAATATTAAGCTCTAATTAAAGATAAATTAATTTTATCTAGTAATCCTGAGTCAAAATAATTATTTGAGGTTAATTAAGGCATAAGATTATTTAGAAAAGTTCAAATCACTTCCTTAATCAAAGGAGCATTTAAGACATTATGTCATGTCATGGGCAATAGTGTTTTCTCTCTCTTTTTTCCTAAATTAAGGAAATGTGCTGAAGTTTGAATTTCAAACTAATGGAGCTTAACTCCACTAAGTGTGCAAGACCACTCCTTAATCATGTCTTGAAAAGCCTTAAACATTTGGTTACTAGCCCAAATACCTGATTACCAATTCTTAATCCATTGCCTAATCAAATCTATCTCTAATCCAAGCCTTAACCCACATGAAAATGAAAATCTTTCCCCCAAAGGCCTATGGATAGCTGCGGACTTCCTCCCCCCTTTTTTTCACCCACATTTTTTTTTTAACACAAAGAGCTCTCACTTTTACTGTTTGCCTTTTTGTTCAAGTCTTGTTGCTAAAAAACTCTTTTTTCTCTCAACTCAAAAGCTCTCATCTTCTTCCTCTTCCATCTTCAAGAAACCTCCACCCTCAACCTCTTCTCAACCTTAAACCACTATACCTATACTATAGATCATCTCCAAGACACATAATCTTTCTATTCCAAGACACAAAAGCTCAAGAAAAATCCCCCCTCTATTCCATTTTCCCTTGGCCAAATCCATTTTGCTCCAAGAGAAGATTTGTTCTTCTCACTTCCTTGCAAAAGATCAAGCTTCCTCTTGCACAAAAGAAAACACACTTAGTTGGGATTTGTATTTTGAGTTCTTCCTATTTTTCTTTGCTTCCTTTTTTGGTTTTGATGTTGGATCAATGGACAAGTTCCTCCTCTTTTTCTTTTCTTACCTTTTTCAATTTTGTTGTTGATTGGTTGTTGGTCAAGAGTGCCATCATATATTTGACCCCTAGAACTCAAGGCTTAATTTTTGGTTTCAAAGAAATATGAAAAATGGAATGTTGTTAGTTTTCTTTGGTTGCTTTCTTTTGAGCTTGATGGTAAGTCTAAGAAATGAGGTTCTCGGAACCATGGTGTTGAGAGACTCTCAAGCCCATTTCCATTTTGTAAGATTGATTAAGGTTAGAGAGTTCATTCTTTAAAAAGTCTTGAGTTTGGAGCTTAATGAAATATGAAAATGGAATACATCCATGCTTATGTTTCAAGCTTTTGCATTTCATGTTTATATTCCAAGCCTTACACATCATGTTTATATCCCATGTTATCACCTTAAATCTTAAAGATAAGAAAATGGACTTGCATTTTCATGTTTATATTTCAAGTTATCACCTAAACTTTAAATGTTAGCTCCAGAACCCTTTTTATGCTTATTTATTTTGAATGATAACAAAGTCAATTTAAAGAAAATATTCTGAAGAATGTTTAATATTCTCCTTGAGTTACTTGACAAAGCATAACAGGCTCTATCATTTGCATAATATGCACTTGAAACGAAAATAATTTCACTTCCCATGTGCAAACATGTTTTATCTCGTAAAAAATGATTGTGATTAAAAGAAAGTGAATATTATATCATTCAAAGAAGTCATACATGCTTCACAGTTGAAAGAAAATCATATTAAGAACTAGAAACCAAGGCAAGATAATTCAGAAAGTAGCATCAGACTTCAGAAAGTACACTTGAAAGGAAGATATCAAAGATCATATGAAGTCAAAGCTAATTGCAATCTTCAAACATCTCTCTCATAAAAGTTTGGTGCATCAATGAATAATATTTGAAGGCACGAAGATTCATTATTCATCAAGGAAATGATACCAATGTTCAGAAAGCTTACTCTTAGTAAAATAGTGTTTTCAACAAGAAGAAAGAGGAAAAAAATTTGAATTTTAAATTTGAAATTGCTTCTGGAAAATTCAAATCCCAATGTCAGAACTAGTCAATCATCTTTTTTGCCCTTGAAGTCAACTATTAAAATGTTAAAAGAAAATGTTCAGAAACCATGGTTCAGAAAGTAAGAAATAGTTTCTAAAGAACATCAGAAACCTCTTCTCTCTTACAATGGCTTGTGCAAGTTGATCTGACAAAGCAGAAAGGCTACTCCTCTAGAGTTTCTTTCCAAGGCACAAATGGATGTTCAACATGTGTCCCTGGAAGATCTTATTGAAGGAAATAGTCTTAAGGAAAGACCTCTATAAATAGAAATGTTGTGCTTCTCAAAGTATAAGACTTAACATTGAAAGATAAAGCTGAAATATTGCCAAAGTTTTCCCTTCGTCTACCTTTTTCTTCTCTATTTGAAAATCATTTCCTTGTACATTAAATCTTCTTTCTATACATCATAGATCATACACTCTTCTAAGGAATAAAATATAAAAAGAAGTCATTCAAGATTTTCAAAGTTCTTCTCATTTCATATTCAAAGAAATCATGAGTGTAGGTTAGTTTGAGTGGCAACCCAAACATATAACCTTTGTATCCTTGATCCAAAACTGATCAGTATGAGATAGCTTGAAAAGGCTCATCAAAGTTTACTTGCAACCTGACTGTAAAAGTGTTCTTTACAACTCACATTTTAGCTTGAAGAGGCTATTGAATAACTACTCGGTGTATGATAGTAGGGGTGTCTACTGATCACTAAACATAGCTTGAAAAGGCTACTAAAAAGACTATCTTTATTCTTTCTATGGTTGCAGGAAGAGGTAGTGAAACTCAACGGTTGTTGAGAACTGGATGTAGGTAGGTTGGCCGAACCAGTATAAAACTCTTCATGTTGGTTCTTCTCTTTCCTTTATCCCTTTTTAATTTGATATCTGTTACTATTTCAATCTTAAGTTTTTGAAAAGGCTTTTATACATTTTTCCTTATTTGCTCAAGTTCAAAAAGTTTGCTTTCTAAAAGTGTTTAACGCTGTTTTTCACTGTGTTACAAGTTCATCTTGATAGTCTTTTCAATAAAGTTTTTCAAATCTTCAGTGAAGGGAGAAAATTTAAAAATAGGATTCAACCCCCCCTTTCTCGTGTGTTTTTCTACCTAAAAGTGGCATCAAAGCTTGGCCTCTAAGGGGTTAAGCATTCTAATGACTGTAGAGGAAAAGATCCAAGGAACATGGCACAAATTTGAAGGTCACTCTATGAACAGACCGCCATTCTTTGATGGTGGAGGTTATGCATATTGGAGGGACAGAATAGAGCTATTCATGAAAAACACAAGTCTTGACTTGTGGGAAATCATACAAGAAGGAGATTATGCTCCAAGGGAGGAAACTTTAGGAACTGATAATGTACCATCAGTATCTAAAGATATGCCAAGGAGTAGGTGGACAGATCAGCAAAAAGTCAGAGTTCAACTGAACTCAAATACCTACTCACGTGTGCACTAAGCAAGGCTGAGTACGACAAAATCATTGCTTGTGACACAGCTAAAGAGATATGGGATAGACTACACATGCTACATGAAGAAACTAATCAAGTAAAGGAAACTAAGATCAGTATACTGGTTCAGCAATATGAACTGCTCAAAATGACAGATCAGAAAAATATTGATGAAATAACCACAAGGTTTATGCACATTATAAACTAACTTAAGGGTCTTGGAAAACAATATTCTAACTCGGAAATGCTTAGAAAGATCTTGAGATCTCTCCCTGCCAAATGGCTGCCCAAGGTCATAGCCATCACTGAAGCAAAAGACCTTCAAACTCTTGGCATGGATGTATGTATTGGGTCACTTAAGACTCATGAAGTTATGCTCTCTGAAATACATTGTGAATCTAGTAAGAACAGCAAGTCCATGAAGCTAAAGATGTCTTATCAAAAAACATATAAAGCTAAGGCAATGAAAGTTGTTGAAGCTTCTGATGAGGAGGATGAGACTGATGACAAATCTGATGAGGAAGATGGAAATGAGCTTTCTATGTTAGAAAAATGTCCAAAGTTTGGAGAGGAAAATCAAAGAAAAGAAGAGAGATCAACTTTAGAAAGGAAAGCCAAAGTTTTAAGATGCCATTTGCTATCATTGTGGAGAGAAAAGTCATCTTCGATCGGACTATCCTAAAATCAAAAGCCTATAGAAAAAGTTTATACCAAAGAAGAAAGTTATGCTAGCTACCTAGAGTGAGTCAGAAGAAGATAGAGATGAATCAAAAGATCAGGAGGATATGGACATTGCCAATCTGTGCTTCATGGCCGGATATTCATCTGACAGTGAATCAGAGGTAAATAACACTGATTCAGATCTTTCCTATAGTGAACTCTTATCTCTCTATGAAGAGTTGCTTGAAGACTCAAATTCTTTCTTCACACTATCTTAGTCTGAAAAAAGAACAAAAACAACTGTTTTAGAACTCAAAATGGTCAAGTCCGAAGTTGAGAATCTAAGGCTTAAGAAAGATGTTGTGAAAGAGGAAAACAATGTTTTAAATATAAAACTCATAGCCTTAGAATCTAAAGCTGCAAACAAAATGAAAATACTGAGAAGATAATTTTGAGCTTGAAAGAACTTCAAAACTTCTTAAATCTAATCCTGAGAAAATGGTAAAAGGATCAAAAAATCTTGATCTAATGCTTGGAGGTCAACGACTGTAACATCCTAATTTTTAACCCAATACTTCTAGAACGTATTTAGGTTAATCATTAGTCTATTAATCTTTTAGTCCCATTCTTTAAGCCTTTCTTTAAAATACTTAGCAAAAAATACAGGTAAATTTTTTTTTGAAATGTAAATGCAAAGTGAGAGCCGCGCAACATGACAGACGACAAGGCATGTTAAGGAATAAAGCACAAGATCAAATAAACATCTGTCAGGATATAAAGCATGTAATTGCACATCATGATAAAACTAACTGCATATATATATAATATGCCCACTCATGAAAAGTAGGACTTAGTTGGTACAACGTAGAAACAAATACATCTGAAAAGAAAATACAACAGATAGGAAAAGACAACAAAAGCATAAAAAAAACTCCCCTACCCAAGTGCATCTAAAATGGATAACCTCTAAACAAAAGAAGGTTTATCCTCATCTATATGATGTGTGTACTATCTCTACCCATGGCCTCTACTACTGCGGTCCCAGAAAAGGCGGGACATACCCAATCCACGGTCAAAGCTCGGCGGGGATGGGCACACTAGAAAAATGTGAGTGACCTCCACAACTTGGATGCATAGATGGCCTCTGAGCCAATCTCGGCTACATGACAGTTTCCTCGCTGCCCTCTCTAATCTGCGGCGGAGTGGGGGCTGAGCTCTCGCTATACATGTGGGTAGGCTGGTCCTCCGATGGGTCAGTCTCCGAGAAATACATACAAGGCACGTAGTTAGGGCAATCGCGCATGGCCGAAGCGGCGGTGTACATGCGGAGCACCCTCTCGTTGTGCATGCGGGCGCACTCAAAAACTCGATCGTCATCGCCGTAAGGTAATGTCGGGGAGAAACGGTGGGTATGTATAGAATGAGCGAAGGGTCATCTGACAAACATGACAACATGAACAGCACATCGACCCTCAAAATGATATAATCCATGCTTTGGATCATAGTGCACCTCCCACGTCGGGGTATCCACGAAGACCACGAATGTCGCCATCTAAAGACATGATGGAAAGAAGAGATAGAGGGAATGAGAATCTTGCTAAAGAATCTCAGTAGGGCAACCTCCTATCTAGGTGTCATCATCTACGTCCTCAGGAACCTTGGATTTCTTTGAAAAAGGTAAACATGCATATACTTCATTTATTAGGTTTCAAACTTAATTATCCAAGGTCCATTTCTTTTAAGATGAATCTTAATGTTATGGATGCAGCATAATAAAACATGAATACATGAAGATGCAACAGGCAAAAATCAAATAAACATCCATAGAGATATCAACATTATACAGGTAGCATAAAGTGGCATATTCTTCTCATGTAAAAACACTTCTCTTTCTGTAACTGCGTGACATTCAAAGCATCGTACTGCAACAAAGGGATCACCCTAAAATCATCTCTAGGTTATGAGCTCATACCTTAACTAGTCGTCACTAGTTCTTACTTGTCTTCTGAAAAGCGTAATCACAATAATAATAATTGTAACGCCCCGATTTTTTGTCTGAGAGAAAATGACCAAAATACCCCTGAGGTCATTTTCTGCCCGGAATTTGAGGATGGCTGGCCTGGCAGTCCTCGAAGGGTCAACTCAATGTATGAAGGGGATTGGATGGTCCTTGAGTGATTTTGGAAGCAAAAATCGTATTTTCTGCAATTTCGGGTCAAAATGACCAAAATACCCCTATAGCGTTTTACGCGGGTATAGGTGCCGTTCAAGCCCAAAACTTTCCCCAAAGGTTTAAAATGACGTTTTCATGTATTTAAAAGTATCTGTTTAAGCCCCGGTGGTCCTAGGCAGTTTTTGTGTAAAATTATGATTTTGCCCCTGGCATAGTGTCATTTGAGCTTAATGATGTAATTAAGCAAACCTAAGCAATATTAGGCTCTAATAGAAGATTAATTAATTTCCATAATTAATCTAGAGTCAAAATAAGTCATTAAAATTAATTAAAACCTAAGATTGCTTAGATTAAACTCAAAACCCATTTTTTCTTTTAAAAACTCAAGTTTCTAGGACATAGAATCTTGAATAGTATTTTTACTATTCATTCTCTAGACTCCAAGAAGCCTAGCTAGAGTAGGATTTTGACCCCACTAATGAGCTAGAATGCTCACTAATCATACTTTAAAATAGCCTTGATTACCTATCCTTTCTCTTACACACTTACTTATAAACTCCTAATCCTAAGCCTAATCAAAGCTACACCTAAACACACCTCTAAACCACAATTAAATGAAAGATTTTCCTTCCCTTGGATTCCCCAAAAGGTGGTGCCACCTCATCCCCTCTTGCATCACAAATTTGTTCACGCACACACTCAAAGAACCATGCCTACACTATGCCTAAACCTATGCCTAAACCCATGCCTACATCTTACCTTAAAATGACATAACTAAGAGATATTTCTTCCTCCCTCCTCCCCTAGAAATGGCGCCATTCTTCCCCCCATTTTCACCCCTCATTTTTCCATCCTCTATAAATAGCATGCTTGGGTGAACTTGAGCCACCTTTAGTCATTTGCTAAGTTTTAGTTTTCTAGAGCACTCAAAGCTTTCCTTTTCTCTCAAGATCAAGAGTTCTTCTCCTTCAACTTCTCCATCTTCTTCTCTCATCTCAACCTCCAAACCACTTGGTAGGGATTTTATTTCAAGTGTTTCATTCATTAAAAGTTCTTATTTAGTTGTGTGCCTTATGATTTCTCTTGGATCTTTTAGTTCTTCTTCCTTCTCTTTTCTTCTTTTTTTTGGTTCCTTGGCTTCCTTTTTCTTCCTTCTAGTTTCAGCCATAATGGCCTACCTTGGGAGGAAAACCATGGCTTCATGATGAGGTTTCAAAATAATGGACTCATGATTATCATTTGAGAAACCTCTAAAGCTTGAAACTTGGTTTTGATCTTAACATATCTTGGTTATTCCTTTTTCTTGAAACAAGTTCTGTTCCTTTTCTTTCTTTTCCTTTATGAATTCGGTTTCTTTTCCTTTTCCTCTTCTTGTTTTGGTTTCGGTTTTGAAGGTTTTTTTTTGGATAAAAAAATGACTCAAGGATGAGAGCACATGATGTTGGAGTTTATATGACACCAAGATCATGGCCTCTAAAGTTTAAAGTTTTGTTCATTTCCTCCTCATGGCTTCGGCCTTGTCTTCTTTTTCTTTGGTGTTCAAGGTTTTGTTTTGAATAATGTTGGTTGTTAGTTATTTTGATCTCTTGACCCATTTCCTTGAACTTGATGATGATGTTCAAACCATAAGGTTTCTTTGACACCTTGGTACAAAGAACTATAAAGTCCACTTTATCTTGCTATGATAAGTTTGGGTTGAGGTTTAAGTCCCTCTAAAGTCCTGGATGAGCTCTAATAAGGAATAAAATGAACTTGCACTCATGTTTATATTCAAGCTTTTGCATTTGCATATTTATTGTTGAGCTTTGCATTCATATTTACCTTCCAAGCTATCACTTAAAGTTAAAGATAAGGAATGAAGTGCATTTCATATTTGTGTTTCTTGTCTAGCATGTTTACTTCTCAAGTCATCACTTAAGAACTTAAAGATTTAAAATGAGAGCTTGCATATCACTTAATTAATCTCGAAGCCTTTCTATTTCGGCCTTAAAGTCAATTGTTACTGAGCCTAGAGCACTAAAATAAAAAATTGAACTTGCATATTTACTTTCAAGTCTTGCTTATTTATATTTCTAGCACCTCATATTTATATTTCAAGCTCTTGCATCTCGTATTTACTTTGAAGCCCTCATTTTACTTTATAATGAAGAATAAAATGGAATGTATAGCATGTTTATATTTTGTCATCACTTAAAAACTCTAGAGCTCGAAGACTTACCCTTATTATCTCAAGTTAAAGTTTGGCTATGGATACATCCCCATGGATGCATGTTTCGGCCATGTGATTATAATGAGCTTGATATGAGTTTCATCTAGTTGCAAAAGCCAACAATCCATGTTCAGAGATTTTCCTATGTTTTAAGAATTTCATAAGGTCATTGCCAACAAGATTTGTAAATTAAACCTCTTCTAAGGATGTTTTAAATTAGTTACTGTCCTATGGTTGTTCTTAGTCTCTTTTACAAGATAAAATGTTTTACAAAGAGTTTTAGAAGTCCCAAAACGAATCCAAGAAAAACTAGTAACTTATGCTTGTTAAAAATGAAATTTTATGCATGATATGAATATATATGAATTCGGTTCTGTCATGGTATGTTTGCTGCTATATGATGTTGTTTTGGTATGTTGGAATGTGTTAAAATTATGTATCATAAGTTGAGAACCTTTCTATGCATGTTAGGAAAGAAACTAGTCTTTTAAAGAAACTATAAAGTTGAGTTTTAACATAGTTTTGACCCATTTATTTTTAGACACTGCCAAAAATGTTTTAGTATGATAATAATCAGATTAGGATTGTTTATTTATGAAAAACTTGGTAATATTTGATGTAGGATTGAATTTTAGCACCCACAGAGAAACTAGTAACTAGAAAACCGTAAAAATGCAATTCTAGAACACTTAGAACATTTAATTTTCTGATTCTGTCTAGCGCCCCTATAAAGTAGTAAAAGTGATTTATAATTAGTCCACAGGCCTTAGGTGAAGACAGAACCGAGAAAGGGTCTAAAACGTAAGTGCTAGAGCCTTGTAATTATAAAAATAATTCTGCCCTTAGAGCATGATGCTGCCCAGATTTATTAATGGACATAAGTGCTAGTAAAAATCATTAGTTGTGAATCCTTAGGTGCATAAGAGGTTAATAGAGAACGATAGAATAATTATATCTCAAGTTTAAGGCCCGTAAGGGTCAAAGCATAAGACACCGTAGGTTTAAGAGCATAATGAGCTATAGTGTTACATGAGAATGCATGTTTTATTTAAGAATGATGATGTATAATGAAAATTTGGAAGAAATTCAGCGTGCTGCTGTTATGCTACCGAATTTCTGACAAATTTGGGGACTTAGAAAGTTTTTGAAAAACCTACAAGAATTTTCCTTAAAAGAAATGAGGTACTAAGATGTGTTCTTGGATGACACCGGTTCAGCCGAGCACCTCTAAGAACTCATGTGACATCGGTACCAAGATGTGTTCTTGGGTGACACCGGTTCAGCCGAGCACCCCTAAGAAAATGCCCCCTAACCTGTACTAGAGAGTTTGGATTTATTTATGATACGCTTATCAGTAAGGGATAAGTAAGAACTAGTGACAACTAGTTAGGTATGAGCTTGTAACCTAGAGATGTGACACGTTTTGGGTGACATCGGTTCGGCCGAGCACCCCCAGAATGAATGTCTTTTTAGGGTGGCCCCATGAAAAAGTAAAGTATGATGATTATATCACAAAAGTCTTCCCACATAAGATTTAAAATTGCCACTTTATGCCACTATTATGATGTTTCTTGATGATTATGATTAATATTCTTGCATTAGGTAGTGCCATGCATACATTCTTTACTACGTTGCATTCATGACACTAAGAGTCATTCTAAAATGAACGGGCCTTGGCTAACTATGTTTGAAGCTTAAAAATGAACTTGACGCATGCTCACTTATTTTATACACTAAACCCAAGGTTCCTGAGGATGTAGATGATGACACCTAGATAGGAGGTTGCCCTACTGAGTTTCTTTAGCAAGATTCTCACTCCCTCTATCTTTTCTTCCTGTCACATCTTCAGATGACGACGTTCATGGTTTTTGTGGATTCCTTGACGTGGGAAGTGCACCATGATCTGGAGCATGGATCGTACCATTTTGAGGGTCGATGCACTATTCATGTCTTTCGGACGACCCTTCGCCTACCCTGTACATACTTATCATTTCTCCCTGACAGCACCATATGGCAACGACGATCAAGTTTTTGAGCGTGCCCACAAGCATAACAAGAGGGTGCTCCGTATGCACACTGCCGCCTCAGCCGTGCGCGACTACCCCGACTATGTTCCGCGTACATACTTCTCGGAGACCGATCCATCGGAGGACCCGCCTACCCACTTGTACAGCGAGAGCTCTATTCCCACTCCACTACTGATGGGGGAGGGTAGCGAGGAGACTGTCACTCAGCTAAGGTTGGCTCGAAGGCAGTCATGCGCCCCCATCGAGGAGCTCATGTCCAGCCACAACGAGTGCCTACTCCAGATATGCTTCGTCCTTGGATTGGATATGTCCCACCCTTTCCGTGATCCCAACAGTAGCAGCTCATGGGTAGAGATAGTGCACACACTATGTAAATGCGGATGAACCTTATTTTGTTTAGAGGTTATCCATTCTAGATGTACTTGGGTTGGGGAGTTCTTTATTTCGTTTTCTGTTGTATTTTCCTTTCCATGTATTTCTATTTCTGCTGTATTTGGTTCTGTGTTGTACTAAACTAAGTCCCGATTTCTTCAGTGGGCATATTATATATCCATATAAGTGGTTTATTTTATCGTGTTGTGTAATTACATGTTTATGATCAGATGTTCATGAGGTGTTTAATTGGATTTGTGTTTTATTTCTTTTATGCTTCATCGGTCATCGTGTTGCGCGGCTTTCACTTTACTTTTAAATTTCAAAAAAAAATTTAACTGTATTTTCTGCTAAGTATTTTAAAGTAAAGAGAAAACTATGATGTAACAGACTAATGATTAACCTAAATATGTTCTAGAGTATTAGGTTACAAATTAGGATGTTACAATAATCATAATAGAACACGTCACACCGGTATCAAGTACACAGCGAATATTGTCCTCTTCGGGGCGTTACGTATAGCCTTCCCCCTCAAGGATTTGTTTCTGGGGCATTATGTATCACCGTCCCCCAAAATGCGTTCTTACAGTATTATGTCACATTCAAAAAGTCATATCTTTTTTTGAAACTTTCTAAGTTCCTCAAATTTGTCAGAAATTCGGCAGCATAAAGACAACGCACCGAATTTCTTCCAAATTTTCTTTATGCCACATTCATATATATACATAATCACGAGCATCACAATCATCATAAATTTTTCATGGTAAAACATGCACTCACATGAAACACTAAAGCTCGTTATGCTCTTAAACCTATGGTGTCTTATGCTTTGACCCTTATGGGGCATAAACTCGAGATATAATTATTCTAACATTCGTTATTAACCTTTTATGTTCTTCAATGAATCTGAACAGCATCATGCTTTAAGGGCAGAAATTACATCTTGTGATTATAGGGGTTTTAGAAACTACGTTTTAGACCCTTTCTACGTTCCGTCTTCTCCAAAGGCGCTATAAATCAAACCTAAACCAATTATGGGGCATTCCTATGCCTATGTACTAATTATAAACCATGTTTACTGCATTACAAGGTTGCTGGATGGAAACAGAAAATTAATTAATCTAAGTGTTCTAGAATTGCACTTTTACAGTTTTCTGGTTACTAGTTTCTCTATAGGTGCTAAAAATCAATCCTAATCAAATGTTACCAAGTTTTTCATGATTAATCAATCCTAAACTGAATGTTATCCCATTAAAACAATTTTCGTAGTGGCTAAAAATAAATGGGTCAAAACTATGCAAAAACTCAACTTTATGATTTTTCTGTAAGACTAGTTTCTTTCATCACATGCATAGAAAAGTTCCTACCTTAACATATATAATTTTTACACACTCTATCATGTCAAAACATCATCATAAAGCATTAAACATACCATGGCAGAATCAAAAAGCATAGGTTCCAAAGAACACATAATCTCATATTTTCAAGACATATAAATTACTAGTTTCCCTTAGAAACGTTTTAGGACTTCTAAAATTCTTTGAAAACCATTTCATTTCACAAGAACGGACTAAAACTAACTATAGGGCAGTGCATGATTTAAAACATTCTTAGAAGAAGTTTAAATCATAAATGTTATTAGTAATAACTTTATACAACTCTTGGGAGCCTAAAGAAAATCTTAGAACACAGATTATTGGCCCTTGTGACTAGATGAAACTCAAATCAAGTTCATCATCATCACATGGCCGAAATATGCATCCATGAGGATATTTCCATAACCAACTTTAACTTGAGATAAAAAGGGCAAGTCTTTGAGCTCTAGGGTCTTTAAGTGATAACGAAAAGTAAACGTGCTATGCATTCCATTTTAGTCTTCATTATAAAGTAAAGTGAGAACTTCAAAATAAATATGAGATGCAAGACTTAAAAGTAAACATACAAGTTCATTTTATATTTTAGGATTTAAGTGATGACTTAAAATATAAATATGCTAGACAAGGAAATGTAACCATGAATGCAAGTCCAATTCTTTATTTTAGTGCTCTAAGCTCCACAACAATGGATTTTAAGGCCGAAATAGGCGAGTTTCGAGATTATTTATTAGATGATATGAGAATGTAACTCTTCTTTTAATTTTTACGTTTTAGGTGATGGCCAAAAATACATATACTAGGCAAGGAAAGTAAATATGAATGCAAGTTCATTTTATATTCTTCACTAGAGCTCTTGGAAGACTTTAAAGGAATTTAAGCCTCAACCCAAACTTATCATAGCAAGATAAAGCAAGCTTTAGAGTTCCTGTACCAAGGTTTTCAAAGAAATCATATGGAGTGAACTTCATCATCCAACAACTATATTTAAACAAAACCTTTGAATATCAAAGAAAGGAAATAAGGCCGAAACCAAGAGGAAAGAAAAGGAAAGGAAACACCAAAATGTGTTAAGATCAAAACTAAGTTGCAAGCTTTAGAGGTTACACAAGTGATGATCTTTGGACCATCATCCAAACCCTCATCATCAAGCCAACATTTCCAAGTCCTCAAAGGCTCTTGACCGAAAATAAAGAGGAGGAAAAGAAGTTCTAAAAAGATTCAAGAGAAACCATAAAACACATTGCTAAATAAGAACTTTAATGAATGAAACACTTAAAATAAAATCCTTACCAAGTGATTTGAAGTTGGGATGAGTGAAGAAGATGAAGAGGAACTCTTGAACTTGAGAGAAAAAGAAAAGCTTTAAGGTGCTTTAGAAGGCTTAAACTGAGCAAATGAACTAAAAGTGATTCAAGTTCATCCAAACATGCTATTTATAAAGGAATGAAGCAAATGAAATGTGTAAATGGAGGAGGAGGTTTCGGCCAAGACCATGTGTTCCATGAGGTGAGATGTTGTGATCTTGAAGCATGGTGAGGTATGGTTCAAGGTATGGTGAGGTATGGCTCAAGACATGATTCTATGAGTATTTAAATTTTCAAACATGTGATGGGATTGGGGGAGGGAGTAGCCGAATTGCATCAACCAAGGGGGGAGGATTTGCACATTTTAATTATGGTTTAGAGTTGTGTTTAGGTGTAGCTTTGATTAAGCTTAGGATTAGGAATTTGTAAGTAAGTGTTTAGGTGAGGTAATGGTTAATTAGAGACTTGTAAGACTAGATTTAGGAGCTGGTCTTACTAAATTAATGGAGTCAAACTCCATTAACTTGGAAGCCAATGCCAACACAATTCCTTGATTTAAGGAAATTGGAGAGAGAAAACACTATTCAAGATTCCAAAACTAGGAATCTTGGGTTTTAAAAAGAGATTTAGGTTTAATCTAAGCAATTTTAGGTTCTAATTAATTTTAATAACTTATTTTGACTATAGATTAATTATGAAAATTAATTAATCTTTGATTAGAGCCTAATATTGCTTAGATTTGTTTAATTACATCATTAAGTTCAAACGGCACTATCCTAGGGGCAAAATCGTAATTTTGCACAAAAACTGCCCCGGACCATCGGGACTTAAATAGATACTTTTAAACACATGAAAATGTCATTTTAAACCTTTGGGGAAAGTTTCGTTCTTGAACAGTACCTTTACCTGCGTAAAAATGCTATAGGGGTATTTTGGTCATTTTAACCCGAAACTGCAGAAAACAAGATTTTCGTTTTCGAAACCACTCAAAGACCATCTAATCCCCTTCAAGCATTGAGTCGACCCTTCGAGGATTGCCGGGCCGGCTATCCTCGAATTCCAGGTAGAAAATGACCTCAGGGGCATTTTGGTCATTTTCGCTTAGACAGAAAATCGAGGCGTTACATTACTCCCCTCCTTAAAAAGAATTTCGTCCTCGAAATTCGTTACCTTAGAAAAGCTCTGGATTCTTGGTCCTCATCTCCGACTCTAGCTCCCACGTGAATTCTTCGGACCTGTCCCGTCCCCATGCTACTTCACCAAAGGAACAGACTTGTTTCTCAACTGCTTGACTCCGCGATCCATGATCCTCGTAGGCGGCAGATTGAAAGTCAGGTCTCCCTTAACTGTACATGCTCTGGTTCTAAGACATGGTCTCGTACTTTCTCAACTGAGAGACGTGAAAGACATCATGAAGATTGGAAAGATTAGGGGGTAAGGCTATTTTGCAAGCTACTGACCCTACTCTTTGAAGAATCTCAAAGGGACAAAAGAATCAGGTGCTCAACTTTTTGACTTTCTTAGCTCTTCCTATGCCTATAGTGGGGGTGATCCTAAGGAATACATGTTCTACCTCATTAAACTCTAACGGCTTGCGCCGCTTATCTGCATAGCTCTTTTGTCTACTTTGAGCCATAAGCATCCTATCCCGGATCCTCTTGATCTGTTCTGTGGTTTCCCTCACTATATCGGGTCCTAGCATGCTTTGCTCTCCGGATTCATACCAACACAAAGGGGATTGACACTTTCGTCCATATAAGGCTTCATAGGGTGCCATGCCGATGCTTGCATGATAACTGTTGTTATACGCTAACTCGATCCGCGGCATATACTTATCCCAGCTTCCCCTTTGGTAAAAAACACAGGCTCTCAACATATTTTCCAAGGTTTGGATCGTTCTTTCTGATTGCCCGTCTGTTTGTGCGTGGTAAGCTGTGCTTAAGCACAACTTTGAACCAGATGCCTTTTGAAAGGCTCCCCAAAAATGTAACGTAAACCACGGATCTCTATTCGAGATTATCATCAACGGTACACCATGTAACCTTACAATCTCTTGCATGTACAACTGTGCCAATCTATCCAAAGAGTATATCACTTTAATAGGTAGGAAGTGAGCCGACTTGGTTAGTCAATCCACTATCACTCATATAGCGTCATGGCCAGCTTGGGTCCTAGGCAATCCTGTCACAAAATCCATCGATATACACTTCCACTTCCACTCGGGGATTAACAGGGGTTGCAACAACCCTGAAGCCTTTTGGTGCTCGATCTTCACCTTCTGACATACCAAGCACTTACTAACCCAGGTGACCACATCCTTTTTCAATCCGGGCCACCAAAACATCTTCTTTAAATCCTAATACATCTTGGTAACACCAGGATGGATGGTGAAATGGCTTTTGTGGGCCTCCTCCAAGATCTTTTCTCGAGGGTCACCATCTTGTGGTACACAGATTCTACCTTTAAACCTCTATATTTTATCAGAACCTCATTCAAAACCTTTTAACTTTCCTACCCTAATTGCATCTATGGTTTCCCTAAACTCCTCATTTTCCCATTGTGCTAGCATGACTCTCTGTTTAAATCCACTTGTCATGATAAGATAACACATCTTCATGCCTCTGTTGGTCACAGACATCCCTAGATTCATATCTCTAAACTTCTCTATCAGCTCAACTTCCTTGACCATCATGTGAGATAGGTGTAACGACTTTCGGCTCAAGGCATCGGCGACTACATTAGCCTTGCTGGGGTGGTAACTTAACCTGGAATCGTAGCCCTTTAGAAACACCATCCACCTTCTCTGTCTCATGTTTAGCCCGTTTTGATCAAAGAGGTACTTGAGACTTTTGTGATCGGAGAAAACTTCAAACCTTACACCATATAAATGGTGTCTCCACATCTTCAAGGAAAACACTATGGCTGCTAACTCCAAGTCATGGGTAGGGTAGTTTTTCCTCATGCGGCTTGAGTTGTCTTGATGCATAGGCTACCACTTGTGTAACGCCCCAATTTTTACTGTAATTTTTACTGTCATTAGAAATTACTCAATTACCGAATTACCGTAGGTAATTATTACATAAGATTTGAGGCCGAACAATCCTCAATAAAGGAATATAACATTAGAAGAGAGGTTAGGAACGATTCATGCGAGAGTCGCAAATCCGAATTTCAGACGTATAAAATGACCAAAATGCCCCTGAAGTTATTTTACTCAGAAAATGAGGATCGTGGGCCCCGCCTATTCTCAAGGGGATATTTTGAGGATAATAAGGGATTGTTTGTGTTATGTGTGTTAATAGAGCAGAAGGATCTCAATTTTGAGTTCCGACGCTTGAAAATGACCAAAACGCCCATGCGGCTTTGTTTAACTACGATGTGCGTCTGACTGAGCCCGAACCTCACTAAAATGTTTTAAAATGTGTTTTTAAGCCATGATTAACCATTGGTTAAGCTCGGGTGGCCTCGGGCAATTTTTAAGTGAAAGTACGATTTTGCGCCTGTTTTTGGCCAGATTTGCGAATTTCGGGATTTTTGATTCGTATACCGAAACCTAAGCAATATTAGGCTCAAATTAAAGCTTATTCAATTCTAAATATTAATCTAGAGTCAAAATTATGTATTTAGATTGATTAGAACCCAAAATTGCTCAAAAACACCTAAATTGCTTACTAATTCACTTAAACCCTTAATCAGTAAATTCTCTAAATTACATGAATACCTTGCCTACACCTAAATAATGCATGGAACACACAAATTTCACTTATTTGGGCTGTAATGGATGAAATTATTGATGCCATTATGCAGCTGAATTATTGCCAAAAGTTGCACTAAAACAAAATGCCAAAATGTCACCATAAGAGACATAATTCCTTAATTTCATACAACTTTGTCTAAAATGATTTTTCCTCCCTTATTTCTCCTGCAAAATTCCGTCCACTACCTCATCATTTTGGCCAATTAGAAGCCTCAAAATCTTCTATAAATAGGCTTGCTTGAGTGGTCTTGGAATGCTTGGTTCATAACTAGTTTTTAGGAGCACCAAAAACTTTCTTTCTTCCTCCTTTTTAGCTGAATTCTTTCTTCAATTTTTCAAAGAGATTTTGTTTCATTTCACTTCAAGAAACCAAGTTCTCTTCCTCTTCTTCAACTCAGATTAGGTAGGGAGTAGTTTCTAAATTTATTTCTATGCTTTGAGGAGTTGTGTTTTTAGCTCAAAATGATGAAATTATGAACTTGCCTTAGCTTTTCATTTTGGTTTTCCTCTTCAATTTTTCTTTAACCAATTCAACCATATGGCCTAGGTGGAACTAAGATGATGGCTTGATGATGAGGACCTTGAGGGTGGGTTGTAAATCCATAACAAGTTAGGCCTCTAAAGCTTGAAAATTCCACTTGATGCAAAACCTTAAAGAATAATGCTTTATGATGCTAAAACAAAGATTTTTAGTTTAGAACTTGAAAGATGTATTTTTTCCTTTTATGTTTTATTTCTTGTTAAGATATGTATTGGGTTGAATTTATAATTCTTTTAAAGTCTTGAAGGAGCTCTAGTAAAGAAACAAAATGAATTTGCATCCATGATTAAGTTTATGCTTTGCATAACCATGTTTACCTTCTATGTCATCACTTAATCTTTCAAGATAATAAAGAGGTTGCATCTCATATTTAATTTATGCTCTCACTATATTTTATAATGGCTAAAAGAATCAACGCATGGCATGTTTATTTTATGCCATCACCTAAAGATCCTAGAGCTCAAAGACTTGCCCATGTATCACAAGCAAAGAAATATGATTATTGGAGTTAAAGAATTTATTCTTTAAAAAGTCTTGAGATTGGAGCTTAAAAAGATGTAATAATAATATTCTCTTCTCCCTCTACTGGTCCTGTGCGGACTACCGCCGTTCCGGTTTCTTAATATTCTCTTCTCCCTTCACCGGTCCTGTGCGGACTACCGCCGCTCCGGTTTCTTAATATTCTCCTCTCCCTCTACTGGTCCTGTGCGGGTTACCGCCGCTCCAGTTTCTTGCATCATGTTTATATTTCAAGTTCTTGCATCATGTTTAATTTTCAAGTCATCACCTTAAATCTTAAAGATAAAGAAATGGAATTGCATATCATGTTTATAATTCCAAGCTATCACCTTATAAAGATAAGATTAAAATAAGGTTGCATAGCATGTTTATAATTCTAAGATGTCACCTAAATCTCTAAAGCTCAAGACTTACTCCTTTTATCTTAAGTGAGAATTTTAATTGTGAAGATCCTCCCAAATTTGACAAAAGAACTAGTTTCTAAATGAGTTTTAAGGCTTTGCAAGGATTTTACGGGGAACTAGTATTTTATATGCACTTAAAATATGATTCTATGTAATTGCATGAGGTTCATGATTGACCACTGATCTGAGTTTAGTATCAATGTGTGATAATGATTTGATATGATTGAAGTTGTGATAATTATGGTTTATTGTTAAGAGAATGATTCATAATTGGTTTAGTAACTAATTAGTTCTATAATTGATAATTCTATGTAAGGATTGGATGCTTATTAAGTACTTGATATCATTGAATGATTTCACGACTTGCATGTTATAGTTCTTGTTGCAAATAATGAGAATGCTTGTACATGAAATGTTCTTTATTATGTAAAATTTACCTTTGTTGCTAGAAGAAAGTGTATCATTGTAAAAGTGTAATTTGGAAAGGTTACGGCTAAGGAAAGACTTGGTATTTAAGCGTGTCCATTGTGACCCACCTCTCTTTCTGGGAATCTCCCATATGCATGATTACAGATTGATATATATTATTCTAGCTTAAGACTATAAATGAGAAAATGTTATGATGTTTATGAATTGTATTATGATATAACATGCAAAGATTTAATGGTGACTTAAACTTATAAGAAAATGATCCTTTGGAACCATCGGACTATAGGTGGTGAAAAGGTGATTTTAGCCCTCTAACCCGTTCTCTCAAAAGGGTAGAGTCGGGACTTTAGCTTATCAAAAGGAATAAGTATATGCTAGTGACGACTAGTAAAGTATGAGCTCATAACCTAAATTACTCCCAAAAGGGTGGAGTATAGGGTGGCCCAAGGAAAATAATGATGATGATAAGATTTTAAGTCACCAAAGGCACTAAAGAAATGAAATATGTACCTTTGTGTCCATGTGTAGCTAATATTATATGACGTTCTTTTATGCATGTTATTTTGATAATGATGATGAGGAATATGATGTAATGATAAAGGAAATGTTCATTGTAAATATGACATGTTAAGAATAAGATGCATTATAAGGCGATAATTAAAAATTGACGAACCTCGGTTAAGTATTTGTCCGAACTTAAAATGAATCTTTGCATGCTCACTATTTTAGAATAATCCCGAGGTTCCTGGGGACTTTGATGATGACACTATAAAAGAAGGTACCCTACTGAGAATTCTTTAGCAAGATTCTCACTCCCTTTTCTTTATTTCCGTCATTGTCTCCAGATTCAAATGGCGACATTCGTCCTGTTTGTTGATACCCTTACTTGGGAATTCCACTATGATCCGGTGCATCGCTCGTATCATTTTGAAGGAGGTCTTGTGATTCGTGTTTTTATTTACATAGGTCGTCCATTTGCACATCCTGTCCCTAGTTATCGATTTTCTCCTACTTCTCCCTATGGCGATGAAATGGTTTTCGAACATGCACGTCCACTTGATGAAAGGATGTTACGTTCTTATCCCGCTTCATCTCTTGTCCATGGATTTCAGAGTATGTTCCCGAGATGAGATATTACGGCTGATCCTTCAGAGGACACTCCTACTCATGTATATTCTGAGAGCTCTACTCCTACTCCCACACGTGTAAGAGAGGGTAGTGAGGAAACAGTTGTTCAGCCGAGGTTAGCGAGAAGGCCGTCCATGCGACCCGAGCCTGGTGCATCTAGTGTGTCCCTCCCGAGGGAGCTCATCGATGGATCGGATTTATTCCCCATTTCGGGACAGTGGCCATAGAAGGTTCTTAGTAGATTTATGTGTGATCATGCACCCTAGTTTTAGGATAACCTTCCCGGCTTATGGAGTTATCTAGTTTAGGGGCATGTATTTCCTTAAGTATATTTTCTTTTATGGGTTTGCATAAGATAATGATGTATGAACATAACCCACCCTTTGAGTGAGGTTATTGTATGTAAATATATGCTATAATGTGCTTATGGATGTTATATGATGGAGCCTAAGTGATATGATGTGATATATTCTTAAACGTCTTATTATACCCCGCTTACTCGTTCACGTTGTACTCGGCTCACGTTTTCAATTATGTGTTTAAAAAAAAAAAAATGGCTCGTAATTTCACTAAGTATTTTCAAATTATGAAGAAAGAACCAAAGCAAGGAGTAAAGTCTAGTCATTAATCAGATTCAACCTAGGTGTATCTGGTTAATTACTAGGGTGTTACAACTTGCCTATTTTGCATCAACACACAGCCTAAACCTTTGCCCGATGCATTACAATATACCTCGAAGGGTACATTAGGGCTAGGTAAAACCAAGACTAGGGTTGTGGTTAGCTTTTCTTTTAGCTCTTGGAAGCTCTTCTTACACTCAGGATTCCATACGAAGGGGGTGTTCTTCCTAGTTAGCTTGGTCAGGGGCAGGGTGATCTGGGAAAATCCTTTTATAAACCTACGGTAATAGCCTGCTAAGCCCAAGAAACTCCGTATTTTCGTTATGGTGGTTGGCTTATCCCAATTCATCACTGCTTCCACCTTACTGGGATCAATAGCTATGCCTCCTTTCGATACAACATGCCCTAGAAACTTCACCTCCTTCAACCAAAATTCACACTTAGAGAGCTTGGCATACAGCTTCTTCTCCTTCAAGATCTCCACAACCAACCTTAAGTGACGTTCATGCTCCCCGTGGGTCTTTGAATAAACGAGTATATCATCTATGAAAACAACCATGAATTGGTCTAAATAGGGTCTAAAGATCTTATTCATGTAATCCATAAACATTGCAGGAGTACTCATCAACCCAAAGGACATCACCGTGAACTCAAAGTGTCCATACTGAGTCCTAAAGGCGGTCTTTGGTATATCTTGATCTCTCACCCTAATCTGGTGGTATCCCGACCTTAGATCAATCTTGGAAAATACCATCGCTCTTCTTAATTGGTCTATAAGATCATCAATCCTAGGCAAAGGGTACTTGTTTTTCACCGTTACATGATTCAATTGCTTATAGTCTACGCATAACCTCATACTCCTATCCTTCTTTTTAACAAACAAAACCGGGTTTCCCCAAGATGAGGCACTAGGTCTTATGAAACTCTTCTCTAAAAGCTCCTCAAGCTGGGTTTTCAACTCGGCTAACTCCAAGGGCGACATCTGATAAGGGACTATAGAGATTGGTCCCGCTCCAGGAACCAACTCGATAGAGAACTCCACTTCTCTCTCGGGAGGGAACTCGGGTATCTCATCTGGGAACACCTTGGGATAGTCTCTTACTACTGGTATGTTATCCAAACTCTGCTCAAAACTACGTCACTAGCGGCTAGGAGAACGTATCCCTTAGTCTTTTGCCCACTATAGTTGACCTCCATGGCATTAAGGTAAAGTTTCAAGGTTTGACTAGTTTCGCTAAAGGGAGAAGGAAAAACAACAATTTTGGTATTACAATCTAATATTACACAGTTGGCATGAAGCCAATCTATGCCAAGGACTACACCTATACCTTTCATGGGCAAGCAAATCAAATCTATGACAAAGGATCTATTTTCTGAAGTGAGATGGCAGTTTAAACAACAAAAACAGGTATTCACAGGACGATTTGTAGAGGTAGCAACAATAAGATCAAAAGGAAGTTTGGAAACCTTTAAGTTTAGAGACTCGACACTAGCACATGAAATGAAAGAATGTGTTACACCAGAGTCATATAGTACAGTTAAAATTCTACCATTTATTTCGCACTTACCTTCTATGAGGTCGTTGGACTTTTCCGCGTCGTCTGCACTGACGATGAAGACCCTCCCTTGGTGTTGTAGCCTGGGGTTTTGTGTAACGCCCCAATTTTTACTGCTATGTAAAAATTACCAAAATGCCCCTAGGTAATTTAGGTAATTTTTACACGTAATTCAAGGTCAAATAATCCTCAATAAAGGAATATGGCATTAAAGAAACATCATAGGAGACTTGATTAGCGATTCGTGCGAAAGTCGCAAACCCCAATTTTTCTGTACGTGTAAAATGACCAGAATGTCCCTGGGGTCATTTTTACTTAGAAATCAAGGATAACCAATCGAAATTATCTTTGAGGGGTTAATTTTATGCCTGATGGGGATTATATGTGCCTTGGAGGTAAAAATCTTAATTCTCAATTTTTACCATAAGTAAAATTACCATTTTACCCCTGCAGTAATTTTTCATGAAATTATATAATCTTTGAATTTGGTTTTCACCCAAAGGTTCAAAATGACTATTTTAAGTATGATTTGAGATTGTCCAATATTTACAGGGAGTTTTTACGTGAAATTACCTTTCTACCCCTAGTTGTGGAATAAGTTTACTTGTGCAATTAAGATAGTATTAAAGCTCTATTTGAACTCAAATTGATTTTATTCATTAACCTTGAGTTTAAAATTAATTACCCAAGGTTAAAAATAATTACTAAGGTAATTAGAGTCTAAAATTACCTAAGGTAAAATTAAATTATCTTTCCTTAATTATGAAAGCTCGTAAAATTAATGATAATTGAGATCAAAGTTAAGATTTCGGTTTAGGTAAAATATTGTACATTTACATTTTCTTATCCTAAGTTTAGAACCTATGTTACAAAGTGATTTTTTACTCATTTGAAATTAACCTCATTTACTAGTATATGATTTCTCTTTTTACCTTGTCTTGTATTGTCCTAAACACTTAACCTTTTACCATTTTCACTAATCTATCAATTCCTAATCTTTTACCTAAGTAAATACACATTTAATACATGATTTACCACTTGTAAAACATTACCAATCTGATCCTAAAGGAATCAGAAACCAGTGGCCAACTTGTCTCCTTTTCACCATATTTTAATTATTTTTCCAACAAAGAAACATATCCAACCATAACACCATATCTTTAGCTTTCTTTTGCATTATTTTTGGCTATGTTTATTCAAAAGAAAACCCACCCATTTTAGCCATGATGTGATCAGCAACAATGTCTCCCATTAGCATCATATTTTAGTGTTTTTATCCATTATGCATGAACCAAATTATTACAAGAATAAAAGCATTCTTTTTCTATGTTTTCTTTAATTGAAAAATGAACTAAAAACTCTATTTTTCTAGCCACAAGGCAGCTGCCATACAGCCCTCCTTGGCCTATAAATATGAGCTCTTCCATTACCTAAATGCACACACGAACATTCCTAGCCTTAGCATTTTCTTACTTGATAGTTTTCTTACTCAAAGTTTGCTCAAAGTTCTCTAATTCTCTCAATACTTCAAGCTTTCTTCTTCTTCCTCATTCACACTCAAGAGACTCCATTCCCAACCTCTAACCAAGCTCTAAACCTCAAGCATACACATTCCAACCACAAATCAACTCCTAAACACATAACCTTTCCATTATCAAACACAAGAACACAACAAAAATTCTTTCACCATTCCATCATCACTTGGCCGAAGTTACCATCATCATCTAGAGGAGATTTTCTTCGCTTTACTTCTTAAGACATCAAGCTTTAACATTTGAGAACAATTGGTAGGGATTTTATTTCATGTTATTTCCTTGTTCTTTGCTTATAATTTAACTTTTAATGAGCTTAATGATGAGACCATGAAATAAGGTTCTTGAAACTATGATAATCAAGGACTCTAATGCTCACTTCCTTTGTTAAGATTAATTGAGGTGAAAGAGTTTAATTCTCTAAAAGTTTTGAGCTTAACAAGATGATAAATGAACTTGCATCCATTGTTTATGTTTCAAGCTCTTGCATATCATATTTAAATTTCAAGCCTTGCATAATCATATTTAATTTCAAGTCATCATCTTAAATCTTGAAGATAATAATATAAATTTGCATTCTCATGTTTAAATTTCAAGTAATGCATTTTATGTTTCAATTTATCACTAAACTTTGAAGACCTAAAAATAAACTTGCATCTTCATATTTATATTTGAAGTATTACATATCATGCTTATATTTCCAAGTTAGGATTGCATAGCATATCTATGATTCTTGCTATCACCTAAATCTCTAAAAGCTCAAAACTTACCTCTCTAATCTTAAATAGGAATTCGTATACTTAAATTAAGTTAATTTTAGCCTCTTGATGTTCTTGGTATTAAGATTTGTTTATTTTATTTTTAAGGCTTTGATCTTGTCTTTAAATTACTTAAATAATTCTTGTTAGAGTTAGAAATCCAAAGATGTTAAAGATTGTGCTTTTCTCAAGCTTTTTGATTTAAAAATTATGTTACTGACCTTGTAACATCCTAATTTTTAACCCAATACTCTAGAACATACTTAGGTTAATCATTAGTCTGTTACTTCATAGTTCTCAATTTTACTTAGAAATACTTAGCGGAAAATACGGGTAAATTCTTTTTTGAAATACAAAGTGAGAGCCGCGTGATGCGATATAACAAGTAACGAACAAAACATACATCTCATAACGTCATAGCATAAGGCACATAAAGGCATATCATGGGAAAACACTGAATATCATCTCATATATATATCTATAACTTGCCCACTTATAAGTGTGGGACTTAATTTGGTACAAAGGAACACATGAAAGGAGATACAACATAACATAAACATAAACATAAACTACTCCCTCACCCGAGTGCATCTAATGGGATAACCTCTAAACAAAAGAAGGTTTATCCCCATCTAAGTGGTGTGTGCTCTAACCCGGGCCATCCACAGCCTCCTACTGGCGACTATCCCTCGAGCGTGGCACGTAACCAGAAAGCGAGCAAGCTCCTCCGGCGTGAATAGGCGGGACGGGGCTCGGAAGTGACCTCCACGGCGTGGCCTCATCTCCGGTCGTCGTGCAAGCCTCGGCTGAGTCACGGAAGGCTCGCTACCCTCCCCAAGGTCCATGGGTATGGTGGGGGAAGATCCCTCGGAGGGTACCTGGGTTGCCAAATCCTCGGAAGGATCCGTCTCTGAAAAAGATGACGGGCAACAGGGCACATACTGGGGGTAGTCTCGAGTGGCGGACATGGACGGTGGTGTACGGCGAAGCCTCTCCTCTAGGGGACGTGCGCGCTCAAACACTAGGTCATCACCAAAAGGTGAGACGGGGGAGAAACTATGGGAATGTATAGGGGGAGTGAAAGGTCGACCCATGAACATGAATACTCTAACCGTGCATCGCCCACAAAATGGAACGACCCGTGGTCCGGGTCATAGTGCACCTCCCATGTCGGCGTGTCCACGAACGTCGCCATCTGAAGACGTGACGGAAAGAAAGAGATAGAGGGAGTGAGAATCTTGCTAAAGAATCTCAGTAGGGCCTCCTACTACCTAGGTGTCATTATCTACGTCCTCAGGAACCTTGGGTTTATTTTCGTAAAAGCAAGTGAACATGCATCGAGTTCATTTTAAACTTTAAAATATACCTTAGCCAAGGTCCATTCATTTTAGGATGATCTTAATGTCATGAATGCAGCATAATAGAAGATGTATGCATGGCACTACCTAATGCACATACATAAAACATAACATCAAGCATCATCATACTTAGTGGCATAAAGTGGCAATAGTAACGTTCATATGGGACAAACTTAGTGACATAATCATAATCATGAAACATCTCTTCCTCATGGGCCACCCTAAAAGACAATCGAACTGGGGGTGCTCGGCCGAACCGGTGTCACCCAGAACGTGTCACATCTCTAGGTTATGAACTCATACCTTAACTAGTCGTCACTAGTTCTTACTTACCACTTAACGATAAGCGTATCATAAATCATAAATCCCGACTATCTGAGTACGGGTTAGGGGGCAATTCTCTTAGGGGTGCTCGGCCGAACCGGTGTCACCTAAGAGTATAAAATGGTACCGAACCGGTGTCATCCTAGAACCCATCTTAGTACCTTAATTTTTAAAATCTCTTTAAGTCCCCAAATTAAGTCGGAATTAAGTGACACGATGGCATTACGCCGAATTCCTTCCAAATTTGCTTTATGCCACATAAACATATATCCTCATGAATTCCTCATACGAATAACATCATCATCATTTACATAACACATGCATCATCATAGAACATTCAAACGCTTACCCTTACGGTAGCTTATGCTTTGACCCTTACGGGTCTTAATCTTGAGGTATAGTTCTCTAACATCCGTCGCTCATATGTTATGCACCTAAGGGCTCATAATAAATCATCCTTTCTAATCCTCATGTTCATACTCAAATCTGAAAAGCATAGGGCAGAATCTCTAACTTGGTTACGGGGTTCTAGAACTTACGTTTTAGACCCTTTCTTGGTTTCGTCTTCGCCTAAGGTGCTATAATTAAATCTAAATCAATCATGAGACATTCCTATGCTTAAGGACTAATTATTAATCATGTTTATCGTGTTGTAAGGGTGCTGGACAGAATCCAGAAAATTAAATGTTCTAAGGGTTCTAAACTTGCACTTTTACGGTTTTCTAGTGACTAGTTTCCCTCTAGGTGCTAGAATTCAATTCTAATCCCAATGTTACCAAGTTTTTCATGTCTAAACAATCCTAATCTGATTGTATTCCCATTAAAACAGTTTGGATAAGTTCCAAAAACAAATGGGTCAAAACTATGTTAAATTCTAGCTTTACGGTATTTCTAGTTAGCTAGTTTCTTACCTATCATGCATAGAATCGTTTCTACATCATCATATGATATTTTCACACATCAAAACATCACCATACAACATCACACTCATCATGACAGAACCGAATTCATGGAGCTTCAGTAAGAGAATTAAATTGACATTTCGAGGTACATAAGTTAACTAGTTTCTCATGGAATCAATTTAGAACTTCTAAAACTCTTTGCAAATCATTTTAATTCATCAAGAGGCTAAGAGAAGCCTTAGGTCAGTGACCAAAATATATTTCATCTTCTAAGAGGGAATAAAGTCATATCTCATGATAACATAACCTTGTAAAGATTGTAAAGCTTTTAAGAAAAACTTAGAACATAGACTATTGGTCCTTGTAGCTAGATGAAAACTCATTGCAAGTCCATCATTACTACTTGGCTGAAAACATGCATTCAAGGAATGCATTCACATTAAACTTTAACTTGAAATGAAATGGGCAAGTCTTTGAGCTCTAGGTTGTTAAGTTATGACATAAACTAAACGTGCTCATGCTTTTCGTTTTTAATCTTGCTTACAAAACAAAGTGATGACTTAAATTAAATATGCAAGGCGTAAACTTAAACGTGCAAGCTTGAAAGTAAATATGCGAGGCATAAACTTAAACGTGCAAGCTTGAAAGTAAATATGCAAGGTTCAATTCTTTATTTTAGTGCTCTAGGCCCAACAACAATCGACTTTAAGGCCGAAATATATAGGCATTCGAGAAGTTAATTAGGTGATGATGCAAGTTCAATTCTTTATTTTAGTGCTCTAGGCCCAACAACAATCGACTTTAAGGCCGAAATAGAAAGGCTTTAAGAATTAAATTAAGTGATGATGCAAGTTCCATTTTAATCTTTATGTTCTTAGGTGATAGCTTGAAAGTAAAGGTGCATAGCAAGAATGTAAATATAAATGCAAGCATAAAATAAATTATGCAAGTTCATTTTATCTTTCTAGAGCTCTTAATAAGACTTTAAAAAAACTTAAACCTCAACCCAAACTCATCAAACCAAGATAAAGTCTAGAGTTCTTAGAACTCGACATAACATTTTTAGAAAATCAAAACATTTTGCATGTAAAAGAAAAGGAAATGGCCGCAATTTCAAGGAACAAAAGAACATTTTGAAACTCTAGAGTCCATGATCTTGATGATATATTAACACCAACATCATGAGACCTCATCATTGAGTCCTTAGAACCATTTTAAAACATCATCAAAGTTAAAGATTCCAAAAGTTGGAGAAAGGAAGAACTAGAAGTATTTTACTCAAGAACAAAGATCAAGCTCTAGAGTTTGTTTCAAGTGATGAACATCATCATGAAACTCTCGTCGTCAAGCTCTCATTCCTTTGTTCTCCAAGGCCTATGGCCGAAAATGAAAAGGAAAAAGGAGTAGAAGAGAAGTTCTAAAAAGAAACAAGAGAAACTATGAACATCAAGCTTGAAACAAGAACTTTAAAGAAAAGAATACATGAAAGGAAATCCCTACTTGGTGTGATGATCTTGAAGATGGAAGAAGAAGATGAAGAAGATGGAGAGCTCCAAGAACTTGAAGAACACAAGAGCTTTGAGAGAAAAGAAAAGCTTTGAGTGTTCCTAAACTTAGCAAATGATCCAAAAGTGGTGCAAGCTCCTCAAGGCATTCTATTTATAGAGAAATGAAACAAATGAAGGGTGCACATGGAGGAGGAGGCTTCGGCCATCAGATGGGGAGAGAGCCCATGAGTTCCATGAGGTGAGATAATGTGGTCTTGAGGCATGGTGATGTATGGTTCAAAGTATGGTGAGGTATGGTTCAAGGTATGGCCTCAAGCATGGTTCTTTGACTGAGAAACAATTCAACATGTGTGGTAAAAGGAGAGAGATGGCCGAATATGCATCAGCCATGGGGGGAGGATTTCTTGCATTTTAATTGTGGTTTAGAGTTATGTTTAGGTGTATCTTTGATTATGCTTAAGATTAGGAATTTATAAGAAAGTGTTTAGGTAAGGAAAATGGATAATTAGGGTGGTCTAGACATAATTAAGGAGTGGTCTTGCACCATTAGTGAGTTAGATCCTCAATTTAGAGTCTAAACAACTCTAGACACACTTCCTTGATTTAAGGAATTGGAGAGAGAAAACACTATTCAAGATTCCAAGACTAGGAATCTTGAGTTCTAGAAAGGGATTTAAGTTTAATCTAAGCAATTTTAGGTTCTAATTAACTTTAATAATTTATTTTGACTCTAGATTAATTATGAAAATTAATTAATCTTCGTTTAGAGCCTAATATTGCTTAGGTTAGCTTAGTTACGTCATTAGGCGTAAAAACACTACTCTAGGGGCAAAATCGTAATTTTGCACAAAAACTGCCCGGGACCACCGGGACTTGAACAGGGACCTCTAGATATATGAAAACATGTTTTTAATCCTCTGGGAAAAGTTTCGGGCGCAAACGGCACTTCTACCCGCGTAAAAACGCTATAGGGGTATTTTGGTCATTTTGACCAAAGCTGCAACGAGATTTTCACTTCCGGAAGCATTCAAAGGCCATTCAATCCCCTTCAAACATTGAGTTGACCCTTCGAGGACGACCGAGTTGGTTACCCTCGAGTTCGGGTCAGGAAATGACCTCAGGGGCATTTTGGTCATTTCCCTCAGACAGAAAAATCGGGGTGTTACAAACCTGACTTAAATAAAATGGTTAGAATGCTATTTTATAAGGTTTGAATGTGTATAAATTACTTATAATTGATGTAAGAATTGTTTTTAGCATTTTTGAGATAAACTAATAATTAGAAAGGATCAAAATCGTAATTTTATAAAGCTTTAGACAATGAATTTTCTAGATTAATTCCTCACTAATTTGATACTGATCTTATGGTTTATATACATTAGAATTATTAGTATTTGATGTATAAATTGTTTTTGGTATCTTAGAGGTTGAAAAGAATAATTACAAGTATTAGTTTTGACCGATTCATAAAATGCGGAAAGTTGTGTCCTAAACTATCAATTATGTAATTTTTTGATTCAAAGGATTTTAATTAGAGTAAATAATGATATCTGATGTGTATATATGTTTAGAATACCATTTATGATGTTTAGAGAAAGTTTTAGAAGTATTGGCTTTTAATAAGTATAAAAATAAGTAACTTTGTACTTTGACCCCTAAAATATGTTAAATTTAGTCTATGACCCTAAAAGGTTTTTATAATGAGTTTGAATGGTTTCTGATAGTTATATATCTCTTGAAATGTATTGGTTAAAGTTAAAGGTCTTTAATTTATGAGTAGATGTTAAAAAGGGATAATTACGTTTTGACCCATAACCTTTGAGAAATTGTGATTTGACCCTTTGGGACTTAAATGTAAATATTGATAATTTGGTGAGATGAATGTGATTGATATCTTGTGATGGTTATGTTCATATATTGAGATTTATATAGCTTATGGATATACGCAATGAAATATGATGCATGTTTATGTGATTTGATTTATGGCATGTTACAGTTATGTCTGATTCATTGAGATGCATAATTTCGTGAAGTTTATGAGCATGAAATATTAATGATGAGTTATTCATGTTTGCATCTATATATATCATGCCAAGATTTATGGTGACATAAAACACATGGAAATGATCTTCTAGACTCCCCGAATTAAAGGTTATGAGAGGTGATCCGAATAGGAAGTGATCCTTTGGACTCCCCGAATTAAAGGTTATGAAAGGTGATCCTAATGCCCCCTATCCCGTACCTTAAGAGTCAAGAATTTAACTTATCAAAAGGGATAAGATTACGCTAGTGACGACTAGTGAGGTATGAGTTCATAACCTAGAACTCTCGAGAAAAAAAAGAATTATAGGGCGGCCCCCAAGGAAAAGAGAATAAAGAAGTTTAAGTCACCTGTAAGAATGATGATCATGATGTTCTTTATATCATATGCATCATTTTATGAATTTTATGATATTATGTATATGATATTGACATGCATCCATCACTAATATGTTTCGTTCATGACATTAAGATTCATGCTAAAAGATATGGACCTCGACTAATGATATTTATAACTTAATAAATGAACCTTATATATATGTTCACCATTTTCATAATTAAACCCAAGGTTCCTAGGGATGATGACGATGACACTTGTGTTAGAGTCGGGAAGCCCTACTGAGATTCTTGTATAAGTTTCTCATCCCTTTTTCTTTTCCATGTCGTCTCCAGACATGAATGATGGTGTAGTTCGTGATTTATCTTGAGACTGGACGAAGAGCTACGGAGATAACTTTCCTTTGGATATTTTCCTTTAGAGTGATCATATCTCATATATCAGTTTGTATTCTATTGATGGATATATATTGATGTCCTTAAGTTTACAAGACATCACTATTATGATACAGTTATTGATATGTTATTAATATTTGAGTTATGTTATGCCATGGTAGGATTATGTATTTATCCGTTATTTGTTTCTAACATCTCTCTTACACAGGCAAGATAAATGACGTTAGATATCTAGTATACGCGGCTCACGTTTTGGTATTTAAAGTTCAAAAAAAATTTACCCATATTTTCACTAAAGTATTTTTCAAGAAGTTTTGAATCAAAAACTGAAACAAAAGAGTAATAACTAATACTTAACTTAAATACGTCCTAGGCGTGTTGAGTTAAATATTAGGGTGTTATATTTTGATTTGTTGGCCTCCTATTGGTGCATTTGTTGGCGTAGTGGCTGGGCTTTCCGCACCTGAAGCAGACTCCTTGTCCAGCCATGCAGGGGCGATTACCATGAATCCTCCTGCATTGAGGATATTCCGTGGCTGATACAGGGTTGGGGAAAGCAGCGGGGGCTCCCTGAGGTGCCTTGTTCTTGGCCCCGCTGGACCCTCCTTAATGATAGTTGTTCTGGGGGCTGCCTGATCCTCCTTGTCTGTTGTTGTTATTGTTGTTGTTTCTGGGGTTGTTGTGCTTGAATGGTGTTCTCTGATGTTGCCTTTGTTAGTGAAAGGGTGTTCTTTGTTGTTGTTGCTGTGGCTTGAACTGGTTGGTGTGGTAGGGGTTGTAGTGACTTCGTGATTGATTCTAGTGTTGCAGTTTGAACCTCGAGGCTTGAGGTCCTAGCCCTTTGGCACGTTCCGCCCTTGCGGCATAGAGCTTTCCCTGTCCTTTCTCCAAAATGCGATACTTGTTAACCAAGGTGGGGAAATCCCTGATCTCCATATGTGCCACGGCGTAGTTCAACTCCAGCTTTAAGCCGGCCTCGTACTTTACACACTTCCATATCTTATCGAGGTTCCCTTGGAATACCCGTGAAAACTTGATCAGTTCTTTGAATCTTGCCATGTACTAGACAATAGACATCCCTCCTTGGGTTAGCTGCATAAACTTGATGTCCCTTGCATTTCTGACCGACTCGGGGAAGTACTTCTCGTAGAAGTATGTCTTGAATAACTCCCAGTCAATAGCAGTACCGGAGGCTTCCAACAGCCTTTGCGTGCCGATCCACCAGAAGTCGGTGTCAGATTCCATCATATAGGCTGCGAACGTGACCTTTTGCTCCTCCGAGCAGGCAACCATCGAATAGATCTTTTCCATGTTCTTGATCCATTCATCCTCCTTGTTGGGGTCCATAGCTCCCCTAAAGGTTGGTGGGTTTGCCTTATGGAACTCGCCGAACCGAGCTTGCTCGACCATCTCCGCCGTAAGGGGAGTACGTCTAGCTTCCCCCTGCTGGTTCATCCTTTCGAATGTACGTTCCATGGCTCTTGCCATGTCACGGATGGCGGCGGCAGTTGTGTTGTCTTGGTTTTCTTCAATTGGGGTCCCAGGCTATCTCTTGGGTATCATTGATTCCTAAACACACGAGACAACAAACACTGAGGTGATCAAGCTCAATATTCCATGTAAGATGAGCTAGTTACCATGGCACACGCAACCAAACAAAGGTCATGCATCTCTATCCTACAGCTTTTCTCTACCATCCAAGCACTACGCATGACATAACTATCGCACCACACTTAGAAAGTATAGTCAGTCTAATCCTTAGGCTCTATGAGAACCGAACTGCTCTGATACCAAAATATAACATCCTAATTTTTAACCCAATACTTCTAGAACGTATTTAGGTTAATCATTAATCTATTACTCTTTTAGTCTCATTCTTTAAACCTTTCTTTACAATACTTAGTGGAAAATACAAGTAAATTTTTTTTTTAAATGTAAATGCAAAGTGAGAGCCGCGCAACATGATAGATGACAAGGCATGTGAAGGAATAAAGCACAAGATCAAATAAACATCTGTCAGGACATAAAGCATGTAATTGCACATCATGATAAAACTAACTGCATATATATGTAATATGCCCACTCATGAAAAGTGGGACTTAGTTGGTACAACATAGAAACAAATACATCCAAAAAGAAAATACAACAGAAAGGAAAAGACAACAAAAGCATTAAAGGAAACTTCCCCACCCAAGTGCATCTAAAATGGACAACCTCTAAACAAAAGAAGGTTTATCCTTATCTATGTGGTGTGTGCACTATCTTTGCCCATGGCCTCTACTGCTACGATCTCAGAGAAAGTGGGACATACCGAATCCACGGTCGGAACTCGGCAGAGACGGGTACACTAGAAAGCTGCGAGTGGCCTCCACGACGTGGACGCATAGATGGCCTCCGAGCCAATCTCAACTACATGACAGTCTCCTCGCTGCCCTCTCTAATCTGCGGCGGAGTGGGGGCTGAGCTCTCACTATGCATGTGGGTAGGCGGGTCCTCCGATGGGTCAGTCTCCAAGAAATACGTACGAGGCACGTAGTTAGGGTAATCACACATGGCCGAAGCGGTGGTGTACTTGCAGAGCACCCTCTCATTGTGCGTGCAAGTGCGCTCAAAAACTCAATCACCGTCACCGTAGGGTGATGTCGGGGAGAAATGGTGGGTATGTACAGGATGAGAGAAGGGTCATCCGACAAACATGAAAACACGAACAGTACATTGACCCTCAAAATGATATGATCCATGCTCTGGATCATAGCGCACCTCCCACATTGGGGTATCCATGAGGACCATGAATGTTGCCATCTGAAGATGTGATGGAAAGAAGAAATAGAGGGAGTGAGAATCTTGCTGAAGAATCTCAATAGGGCAACCTCTTATCTAGGTATCATCATCTACATCCTCAGGAACCTTGGGTTTCTTTGAAAAAGATGAACATGCATATACTTCATTTATTAGGTTTCAAACTTAATTATCCAAGGTCTATTTCTTTCAGGATGAATCTTAATGTTATGGATGCAGCATGATAAAGCATGAATGGATGAAGATGCAACAAGACGAAATCAAATAAACATCCATAGAGATATCAACATCATACAGGTGGCATAAAGTGGCATATTCTTCTCATGTAAAAACATTTCTCTTTCTGTAACTGTGTGACATTCAAAGTATCGTACTGCAACATAGGGATCACCCTAAAATCATCTCTAGGTTATAAGCTCATACCTTAACTAGTCGTCACTAGTTCTTACTTATCCTCTGATAAGCGTAATCACAATACTAATAATCATAACAGAACGCATCGCACTGGTATCAAGTACACAGCGAATATTGTCCTCTTCGAGGCGTTATGTATTGCCGTCTCCCTCAAGGATTTGTTTATGGGGCATTACGTATCGTCGTCCCCCAGAACACGTTCTTATAGTACTATGCCACATTCAAAAACTCACATCTTTTTTTGAAAAGTTTCTAAGTTCCTCAAATTTGTCAGAAATTCGACAGCATAAAGACAACGCACTGAATTTCTTCCAAACTTGCTTTATGCCACATTCATATGTATACATAATCACGAGCATCACAACCATCATAAATTTTTCATGGTAAAACATGTACTCACATGAAACACTAAAGCTCATTTTGCTCTTAAACCTATGATGTCTTATGCTTTGACTCTTACGGGGCTTAAACTCAAGATATAATTATTCTAACATTCGCTACTAACCTTTTATGCACCTAAGGATTCACAACTAATGATTCCTACTAATATTTATGTTCATCAATAAATCTGGATAGCATCATGCTTTAAGGGCAGAAATTACATCTTGTGATTACGGGGGTTCTAGAAACTACGTTTTAGACCCTTTCTACGTTCCGTCTTCGCCTAAGGTGCTATAAATCAAACCTAAACCAATTATAGGGCATTCCTATGCCTATGAACTAATTATAAACTATGTTTACTGTATTACAAAGAATCTGGACAAAAATAGAAAATTAATTAATCTAAGTGTACTAGAATTGCACTTTTACAGTTTTCAAGTTACTAGTTTTTGTACAGGTGTTAAAAATCAATCCTACATCAAATGTTACCAAGTTTTTCATGATTAATCAATCCTAAACTGAATGTCATCCCATTAAAATAGTTTTGGCAGTGGCTAAAAATAAATGGGTCAAAACTATGCTAAAACTCAACTTTATGGTTTTTTTGTAAGACTAGTTTCTTTCCTAACATGCATAGAAAGGTTCCTACCTTAACATATATAATTTTTACATACTCTATCATGTCAAAACATCATCATATAGCAGTAAACATACCATGCCAGAATCGAAAAGCATAGGTTCCAAAGAACACATAATCTCACAGTTTCAAGACATATAAATTACTGGTTTCCCTTAGAATCATTTTAGGACTTCTAAAATTCTTTGAAAACCATTTCATTTCACAAGAAAGGACTAAAACTAACTATAGGGCAGTGGCTGATTTAAAACATTCTTAGAGGAAGTTTAAATCATTAATCTTATTGGTAATAACTTTATACAACTCTTGGGAGCCTAAAGAAAATCTTAGAACACAGATTATTGGCCCTTGTGACTAGATGAAACTCAAATCAAGTTCATCATCATCACATGGCCGAAATATGCATCCATGAGGATATTTCCATAACCAACTTTAACTTGAGATAAAAAGGGCAAGTCTTTGAGCTCTAGGGTCTTTAAGTGATGATGAAAAGTAAACGTGCTATGCATTCCATTTTAGTCTTCATTAAAAAGTAAAGTGAGAACTTCAAAATAAATATGAGATGCAAGACTTAAAAGTAAATATGCAAGTTCATTTTATCTTTTAGGATTTAAGTGATAACTTAAAATATAAATATGCTAGACAAGGAAACGTAAACATGAATGCAAGTTCAATTCTTTATTTTAGTGCTCTAGGCTCCACAACAATCGACTTTAAGGCTGATATAGGTGAGATTCGAGATTATTTATTAGGTGATATGAGAATGTAACTCTTGTTTTAATCTTTACGTTTTAGGTGATGTCCAAAAATAAATATGCTAGGCAAGGAAAGCAAATATGAATACAAGTTCATTTTATATTCTTCACTTGAGCTCTTGCAAGACTTTAAAGGAATTTAAGCCTCAACCCAAACTTATCATAGCATGATAAAGCAAGCTTTAGAGTTCTTGTACCAAGGTTTTCAAAGAAACCATATGGAGTGAACTTCATCATCAAGCTCAAGGAAATGGACTTAAAGAAATCAAATCATCCAACAACTATATTTAAGCAAAACCTTTGAACATCAAAGATAGGAAATAAAGCTGAAGCCAAGAGGAAAGAAAAGGAAAGGAAAACTGAAACCAATGTTGAAGAAAAGGAAAGGAAACACCAAAATGTGTTAAAATCGAAACTAAGTTTCAAGCTTTAGAGGTTACACAAGTGATGATCTTTGGACCATCATCCAAACCCTCATCATCAAGCCAACATTTCCAAGTCCTCAAAGGCTCTTAGCCGAAAATAAAGAGGAGGAAAAGAAGTTCTAAAAAGATTCAAGAGAAACCATAAAACACATTGCTAAATAAAAACTTTAATGAATGAAACATTTAAAATAAAATCCCTACCAAGTGATTTGATGTTGAGATGAGTAAAGAAGATTAAAAGGTTGAAGAAGAGGAACTCTTGAACTTGAGAGAAAAGGAAAAGCTTTAAGATGCTCTAGAAGACTTAAACTTAGCAAATGAAGTAAAAGTGATTCAAGTTCATCCAAGCATGCTATTTATAGAGGAATGAAGCAAATAAAATGTGCAAATGGAGGAGGAGGTTTCGGCCAAGACCATGTGTTCCATGAGGTGAGATGTTGTGATCTTGAAGCATTGTGAGATATGGTTCAAGGTATGGTGAGGTATGGCTCAAGGCATGGTTCTATGAGTATTTGAATTTTCAAACATGTGATGGGATTGGGGGAGGGATTGGCCGAATTGCATCAGCCAAGGGGGGAGGATTTGCACATTTTAATTATGGTTTAGAGTTGTGTTTAGGTGTAGCTTTGATTAGGCTTAGGATTAGGAATTTGTAAGTAAGTGTTTAGATGAGGTAATAGTTAATTAGAGACTTGTAAGACTAGATTTAGAAGGTGGTCTTACTAAATTAATGGAGTCAAACTCCATTAACTAGGAATCCAATGCCAACACAATTCCTTGATTTAGGTAAATTGGAGAGAGAAAAGACTATTCAAGATTCCAAGACTAGGAATCTTGGGTTTTAAAAAGGGATTTAGGTTTAATCTAAGCAATTTTAGGTTCTAATTAATTTTAATAACTTATTTTGACTCTAGATCAATTATGAAAATTAATTAATCTTCGATTAGAGCCTAATATTGCTTAGGTTTGCTTAATTACATCATTAAACTCAAATGGCACTATCCTAGGGGTGAAATCGTAATTTTGCACAAAAGCTGGCCGGTACCACCGAGACTTAAACAGATACTTTTAAACACATGAAAATGTCATTTTAAACCTTTAGGGAAAGTTTCGAGCTTGAACGACACCTTTACCCATGTAAAAACGCTATAAGGGTATTTTGGTCATTGACCCGAAACTGGAGAAAACAAGATTTTCATTTCTGAAACCACTCAAGGACCATCTAATCCCCTTCAAGCATTGAGTTGACCCTTTGAGGACTGCCGAGCCGGTTATCCTCGAATTCCGAATAGAAAATGACCTCAGAGGCATTTTGGTCATTTTCTCTCAGACAGAAAATCGGGGCGTTACAACAACCATATTTTCAAAATATTGGATTAGGTTATGAAGAAAATTTTGAAGAAAAAGGAAGGCCAACTCCTATCAAAAGGGAAAAGAAGAGATTCCCTTGTACTATTTGTTTTAAGAGGGGACATCCACCTGACAAATTCTTCATGAAAAGGAAGTATGTCAGAAAGGTTGGATAACCTTTCATCTCAAACTAACTCCAGAGGACCCATGCAGATATGGGTAGCTAAAATAAAAAATGCATTCATTGCAGGTATGCTTAAGGACACATTTGGAACCTAAAAATAAATGGTACATGGAAAGTGGCTGCTCGAGGCACATGTCCGGATCAAGAAGATGGTTTAGAAATCTGCGACCTAACAACTCAGGTTTAGTAAGATTTGCAGATAGAGGTAAAGCCAAGGTCACAAGCATAGGAGATCTTGGTAAAAATGATTCTCACCAAATTTCTGATGTTCTATTAGTTAATGGACTAGCTCACAACTTACTAAGTATCAGTCAGTTTTGTGATCAAGGTTTCAATTTTATATTTGATACTCTTTATTGCAAAGTAGTAAGCCCCACATCAGAACAAGTGATTTTATTTGGAAAGAGGCATGATAACACTTATGTGTTATGCTTGGATGATTTAAAATATCAAAATGTAAAATGTCTCGCATTTTTTACTGATGATAAGTGTAACACCCCGATTTTTCTGTCTGAACGAAAATGACCAAAATGCCCCTGAGGTCATTTTCCACCCAGAATTCGAGGATAGCCGACCCAGCAGTCCTCGAAGGGTGAAATCAAGATTCAAAGGGGATTATGTATGGTATGTATGCTAATAGAGCAGAAGAATCTCACTTTTGAGTTTTGATGCGCTAAATGACCAAGATGCCTCTGTGGCTGTCTAACACCGTTTAATGAGCTGACTGAGCCCGAGTCCCACCCCAAAGGTTTTAAATGATGTTTTTATGAGTCTGGGCATGTCTGTTTAAGTCCCGGTGGTCCCAGTCAGTTTTTATGCAAAATTATGATTTTGCTCCTGGAATAGTGTGATTTTGAGCTTAATGATGTAATTAAACAAACTTAAGCAATATTAGGCTCTAATCGAAGATTGATTAATTATCATAATTAATCTAGAGTCAAAATGATTTATTAAAGTTAATTGGAACCTAAAATTTGCTTAGATTAAACCTAAACCTCTTTTGAAACTCAAGACTCCAAGTTATGGAATCTTAAATAGTGTTTTCACTATTCCAATCCCATGATTCAAGGAACCTAGGTTGTGATTGATAATCTTGATTGAATAGGGTTTGACTCCATTAATGGGTAAGAGTACTCACTAATCATGCCCTAAATAGCCTTTAATCACTCATATTTTCACTCAAACGCTTAACCACAAACTCCTAATCTTAAGCCTAATCAAAGATACACCTAAACACATCACTAAACCACAATTAAATAAGACATTTTCCTCCCCCTTGGATACCCCTAGAATGGCGCCACCTCATTCCCCATACATCACAAGTTTGTTCACTCAAACACTCAAAGAAGCATAACACACCATACCTAGCCTATACCTACAACCTTACCTTGAAATGACACAACCAAGAGATATTTTTCTCTCCCTCCTTTCCCCCCCCCCCCAAAAAATGGCACCATTTTCCCCTCCATTCTCATCCTCCCTCGTATTTCATTTCCTTTATAAATAGGCACCAAGGGAGCTTGCAAGAACCTTTGCTCATTTCTCTTGCACTCCCCCCTCCCTAAAGACTCTCTTTCTCTCAACTTCAAGGAGTTCTCCTTCTTCTTCTTCTTCTCCAATCTTCCAAGAGCAAGCTCTCTCTCAATCAAGAAGCACATCCAAGGTAGAAAGTTATGTTGAGAATTTCTTTCCTTGTCTTTGTTTAACTTGTGGTTTGAAATGACAAAGTGTTGGTTCTTCTTTCCTCCTTTTTCTCCATTCCTTCTTTTTGGTTTTTTGAGCTCCTTTCTCCTTCTCTTGATTTTCGGCCATAATGGCCTACATTGGAAGGAACCATGGCTTGATGATGAGGATCTTGAGTGTTGGTCGAAAAACCACATCTTTTACATGGTTTTTAGCAAGGAAAGAATGTGTGGTGTTTTCAAAAGAAATTAAGTGGTGAACTTGAGCCTAGGACTCAAAAGATAATTAATGGGTTGCATCCATATTTACTTTTCAAGTTCTTGCATTACATATTTACTTTTGAGTTTTGCATATCACGTTTATTTTCAAGTTATCACTTAAAGTTTGAAGATAAGAAATGAAAGTGCATTTCATATTTATGTTTCTCGTCTAGCACGTTTACTTTTCATGCCATCACCTAAGAACTCAAAGATTAAAACAAGAGTTGCACATCATCTAATGATTAATCTCGAAGCTTGCCTATTTTGGCCTTAAAGTCGATTGTTGTGGAGCCTAGAGCACTAAAATAAAGAAATGAACTTGAATTCTATATTTACATTTCTTGCTTAGCATGTTTATATTTCAAGTTTTTGCATCCCATGTTTACATGTGAGCCTTGCACATCATGTTTACATTTCCATTGTCATCACCTTATGATATTAAGATTAAAACAAAGCTTGCATTAGCACGTTTATGATTATGTTATCACCTAATCTAAGGCTCAAGATCTAGCTTTTTAGTGTCACATAGTGACTTCAAATCCATGGGCAAGAACCTTTTACAAAAATGTTTTGATTCAGATGTTTAAAATGGTTGTGAGAAGGAAGGAATGACTCAGATGTGTTTTAAACTTGGTTTTTCGTATTTTGAAGGTGCTAGTAATTGATTACACAGCCCATGTAATCGATTACCAAAGGACTTTGATGTAATCGGATATGAACTTTCGCCCTAAGTAATCGATTACAACATAATGTAATAGATTACACATTCTAGACTCCAGTAATCGATTACCATCTCATGTAATCGATTACTCAGATATTCTTGGGGCCCAAGAATGCAACAGTGTAATCGATTACAAGGCTCATGTAATCGATTACCAGAGCCCTCAATTCCTATTTTTGAATACCCAAAGCTGTGTAATCAATTACAAGGCTTATGTAATTGATTACTAGAACTTAATGAATGTAGTAAACACTTTCCCTACTTGAATGACATAAAGCTATAATCTTATGCTACTTGGATTTATGATTCTGTACGATATGAACTTATGATCTTGTTTACCATGAATCTATGAAGTTTACATGATATAAATTGATGAGATATGAACGACCAATCTTGGATCATGAGCATGTTTATTTTATGAGCAACATAAATTCGTTAACTCAAGTTATGATGTATTGATGCATATGTTATGAAGTACATGTTTATATGACCTTGATGACTTATCTTAAATATGGAATTATGATTTATTGTGGCATAAAGCAAGTTTGAAGAAAATCTGGTGTACCGTCATTACACTGCCGAATTCTCATCAAACTTGAGGATTGGAGAAAAGTTTTTGAAAACTCCTAGGTGACACCGGTTCAGCTGAGCACCCCTGGGATAGATGTGATATGTTCTGGGTGACACCGGCTCGGCCGAGCACCCCCAGAACAGTGTAACATGTACTGAGATGCGTTCTAGGTGACACCGGTTTGGCTGAGCACCCCCAGAAACAAAACCGCGAGGGTATTAACATTGAGCTTGCCAAAGCAGACAAATGACTGAGTACTAGTTACCAGTAATTGCGTTTCAAAGAAGGAAATATTCTTATGAACTCCCCAAATTAAAGGTTATGATAGGTGATCCTTATGCCCCTTAGCCCGTACTCTAGAAGTCGAGATTATTATGATATACTTATCAAGAAAGATAAGTAAGAATAGGTGACGACTAGTTAGGTATGAGCTCATAAACTAGAGATGTTTTTAGGGTGGCCCCCATGATGTAAAGTATAAAGTTTAATATCACAAAGTTGAGAAAAGAGAAAGTTTCATGAGAAAAGTTACGTGCCACTTTATGCCACCTATATGATATTACTTGATGATGTACTCCATTACCTTCTTGCATAAGGTATTTGTAACACCCTCCTAATTACCATACTTTACTCGAGTATCAATACAGTAATTAGAAAAGTATTACGTATCTTCATAATCTATACTAGTCGAAAGAAGTGAAATCAAATAATTTAGACACATATATGGCTAAACTCGTATATACATATATAAACATCATTTTTAAGTTTACAATATGTACATCGTACCGAGAAACCCACTAGTTAATGTCTAAGCTACTCAGCAACTCAGTTCACCAAAAAGCAAAGAAACACCTCCGGTATCTAGTCTAACCTGCTCAAAGTCGAGTCCAGCAAAATTTTATACAACCAGAATTGGACCTCATAACATTTAATAAGATCAAATCTGCAGGCTAGCAAGGCTCTAGTACTAAACTACCACTATATACATATTAGGAGTCCCTGAAGATCTCACGTCTTACTAAATGAAACCATTGGCCATCGGTATGATAGCCTCACCTCCGCCAGGGGCATCAGGACCCTCAAGTGGGTCAGAATCTGAAGACGAGGAGGAAAGGGGATCATCTGCTAGAGGGGGTGCTGGTGGTGCAAGCGGGACATCAAATATCACAGGATGTGTTAAGTGGAGAGGCACACCATCATAAGGGAAAGCCGGGTCAAAATCAGCTGTAAATATAGAGGTACTAAAAGAACGGCTGAAAAACACAAGCACGAACTTGCGAGTAACCCACTACATAAAGAGAGTCGAGAAGAGGATCATAATGCCACACCCACTGTGGCAAGTCAAGGTAAAATACTAGTGACGGCATCTGCTAGATCTGAATAATACAAAGTAAATAAAACCATAGGGATGAGAATATTATAAAATTCTCATAGGGTACTCCCTCCAATGTGAACATAATATAACCAGTAAATTCATTCATATTGAATTAATCATGCTAAATTATATGCATAAATACTAATGGGCATAATTCATATAAAGTCGAATGCAAAATGGTAATAATCAATTGTTTTTCTCTTGTAACTCGTGGAATTCAACTTAGTGCAATTATCTCTTTTCATTAACATAAGGAAAGCTTAATCTCATATCAAGTGGTATCTGTAATGTAGTCATTCCACAAGAACTATTGATTACTAGGACATGAGCGCATTCCTATATGTCGATACGTCTATCGACTCATCAAATTCCTAGGGAAGCTCTTACTTTTGCCTTCCCCTCTTAACCACACAAGCTTTGTTTCTATTTTCCCCGTATGTTAAAAAATTGCACAACTAAAAGTCATGTTATTTTTCTTTTCTTTTCCTTTATTCTCATAATAATCACATAGTGTACTTCTCTTTTCAAAGATCTACTTAAATCACAGGTAGGCATACAATTATTTGGAGTCTCATCCATATCTCATCAACATTTCTTTTAAACAATTAACATGCATTAACATGGTATATACTTGCATCTAAAGTCATTCTATCATTAGTTCAAGGCATTCTTACCATTTTCAGCAATCAGCAGATTTATCACTCTAGAATTCAAAATTAATTTCCATATCAAACTACCAATTCAAGAGTCACAAAAATTCTCTATGACACCTCCATATGTCTAAAAGATCCTATAAAATTTTCATAACAATCAGAGTTCTATAACCATGTCACTAAATTCTACAAATGTAGTGGTCACAGCACACCTTTTCACAGCCTAGGACAAGGTTCTCCTAATTTTTAAATTTATCATATGATGGAATCAACCCAAGATAAAAATTATAGTTACACCTTAAGATGTTGGTAACTCCCTATAAAAATTTCAACAGAGAAATCACTCATTTAGTATGATAATAAAATCATACAATTTCCTTGGTTCAGTTTCAGAAATCCAGACAACATGAGAGCTATTTCAGTTTCTGATTTTTTTAAGACAGTATTCCTTGAAACCAATGCTCAAGAATTTCGTGTAGATATTTCCAGATGTTAGGACCAACATATAATTTTTCCAGGCAATGAATATCACTGCAAACATGTCTATAAATTCATGAAATTTGCTCTCTACAAGCAAACCGAAAATCCAGCACTCTAACTAAAACTTCTCTTGATAAAATGAGTTTCTAACCTCATCCAAATCCTTCACCAAAATTCATACATCAACAACCATATATCATTAACCACCACAATGAAAAATTTCGAGCAGAACAGGTCAGAGATGTGAAATATAAATTTGGCAAGAAAAGACCAAATAAAACCCTACTATTGGAAGCAAGTAATGTCTTTGTCCCTAGTATGCTTCAAAATGATGCCCTCCACTTCAAGGCTCTCAAAACACACCCAAAACCCTTTACAAATAGTGAGGTACAAGGGATCAAGATTGGGATTTGGTGAGCGATTGAGATTCTAATCGGTTATATGTGTAGATGTTGAGGTGTAGAATAATTTTTGTGAAGGAAACTTTGGATTTTGGTAACTCTAAGCTAACATATATGGAGTTGGAAGCAAGTTGAAGCTCTTAGCCATGGAAGAAATGGAGCTACTTTCTTCCTCTAGATATGGCCGAGAATTAGCTTCTTAAAGAAGCCAAAAATCAAGCTTATCTTGTATTAAAGAAATGAATAAAATATATTATGTTTAGATAATTACAAAGCCAATAAAGTAAAATGAATGGTTGTGATTCAATCTTGTAATTCAAAATTGAATCTTAGCCATTCATTTGATTTAAAGGGATGGGTTTATTTCTTTTTTAGAGATTTAACTAGTTTTCGGTATTAGAAATCATTCACCGAAATCTCACTGAATGGGTGAAACAATGAACCCGGGTAATCAAACATTGCCCAAAAAATATTTTTGGGTATAAAATCTTTAATTCTACCTATTTCTAACCATAATCATATAATTTCTCAATTTTGGGCATCTCCAGGGTCCAATTCTAGGATTTCGGCTGTCCCGGCGGGCCCCCAGGGCCCGTAAAACACTATTCACACTTTTTTTTTTTTTGCTTCCTTGAATCCTTCTCATCATTTCTACATCTATCAAAATCTTAAAATTCTCATTAATAAAACCTCATTTAATTTCTAAAGAGAATTAGGGTGTTACAGTATTGGCACGCATTCATGATTTGATATGTTGCATACATGACATTGAGACTCATTCTAAAATGAACGGACCTTAGATAATTATGCTTAAAACTTAACAATGAACTATATGTATGCACACCTTTTTATAATAAACCCAAGGTTCCTAAGGATGTGGACGATGACACTTAGATAGGAGATTCCCTACTGAGATTCTTTAGTAAGATTTTCACTCCCTTCCTTTTCCGTCGCATCTTTAGACTCCGATGGCGACATTCGTGCTTTTCATTGACACCCCCACCTGGGAGGTTCATTTCGACCCAGAGCATTGGTCGTATCATTTTGAGGGGAGCTGCACAGTTCGTGTTTTATGTTTTTAGAACGCCCCTTCGCACACCCTGTACACAATTATCGTTTTTCTCTGACCTCTCCCTTTGGTGATGACATGGTCTTTGAGCGTGCGCGAACGCACAACGAAGGATACTCCATACGTATACTTTCACATCTGCCATCCACGACTTCCCGGATTATGTCCCCCGCTCTAGGCACTTGGAGACTGACCCGTCGAAAGATTCGCTTACCCATATCTACTCTGAGAGTTCTACCCCCACTCCCCCTCTTAGGGTGGATGGTAGCGAGGAGACGGTTATACAGCCGAGGTTGGCATGGAGGCCAGCCATGCGGCCCCGACGTAGTGCTCATGCTCAGGCATCCCGTGTGCTTACTCCCGACGAGCTTCGTCAGTGGATCGGCTATGTCCCACCCTATCCGGACCACCAGCAGTAGGACTCATGGGGATCATTAGTGCACACACACTACCACTAGTTTAGGATAACCTTCTTTTGCTCTAGAGGTTATCCATCTTCGGTGCACGAGGGTAGGAGGTGACTTCCTTTACGTTTTCTTTGTATTTCCTTGTATTTCTATTTCAGTTGTATTTTGCACTATGATGTACTGAACTTATATTAATATGATATTATTGTGGTGTGCCTATGATTGTCCTATATTACGAAGTTATTTGATGTTCTTACCTTGTGCTCTCTTTTGTATGAGCTATGTTTTACGATAACGTTCGCTTAGGACACGCACAACTTTCACCTTGCATTTGTATTTCAAAAAAAAAAATTATCCGTATTTTTCACTGACTATTTTAAAAAAAGTTTTAAAGGATGAGACTAAAAGAGTAATAGACTAATGGTTAACCTAAATACGTTCTAGGAGTATTGGGTTAAAAATTGGGATGTTACAATAAGTGGCTATGGCATAAGAAGCTTAGGCATGTTTATATGAAGCTTATTTTTTAGCTTTCTCAGAAAGAACTCATGAAAGGCCTTCCAAAGATCACATTTGATAAAGATTCAACCTGTGACTTTTGTGAAAAAGGCAAGCAAGCCAAAGCTTCTTTCCATAGCAAGCATGTGGTTTCAACCACTAAACCACTTGAGCTTTTACATATGGATCTTTTTAGTCCTACCAAGACTGCTAGTCTAGTTAGTAAAAGATATTGCCTTGTTATAGAGGATGATTACTCTAGATTCACATGGATTATTTTTCTAGCTTCTAAGGATGAGGTCTTTGAAAAATTCAAGGATTTTGCATGGAGTAGAATTTCTAGCTTCTATCAGATTTGATCATGGAGGAGAATTTGAGAATCAAGCTTTTAATGAGTTTTGTGAAAAACATGGTAATCTTCACAAGTTTTCTACACCTAAAACTCCCCAACAAAATGGGGTAGCTGAGAGGAAAAACAGAAGCTTGCTAGAAATGACTAGAACCATGTTTTTAGAAAGTGGTTTATCAAAAGGTTTTTGGGCAGAGGCTGCTAATACCTCTCGCTATATTCAAAACAGAATCTTTCTAAGGCAAATTCTTAAGAAAACTCCGTATGAGCTATGGAAGGATAGAAAACCCAACTTATCATTCTTTCATATTTTTGGCTCATCTTGTTTTATTTTTAACACCAGGGACAAACTTGCCAAGTTTGATCCTAAGTTTGATGATGGGATCTTCCTAGGTTACTCTTCTGTGCCTAGAGCTTATAGGGAATACAATAGGAGAACATCATGTGTTGAAGAGACCATTCATGTCAAGTTCAAAGAGCTTAGAAAAAACCTTGCTGATGATGTTGAAGAACTAGAAGAGAACTTTGAAAAAATGCACCTCAAAGGGACTTTTGATAGCAAGATAATGAAGGATAGGACTTCAGAAAGTAAGCTCCAGAACACAAGCATCTCTGAAAATTTGCTCAAGTTGCCCAAAATAACAGAAAGTGATATTTCTAACCATCAAGAAGAGTAATTTGAAGATAAAGGAAAAGCTGAAGAATCTCAAAGTCAAACAAACTACAAAGGAGTTTTTGACTTAAAGGCAGTTTCTCAAAATAAAGTTCTTGGAGATATCTCTAAGGGGGTGAGAATCAGATCATCCCTTAGAAATGTGTCAAACTATGCTTTCATCTCCACCATTGAGCCTGAGTACATTGAAGAAGCTTTGAATGATCAAAGTTAGGTGGATGCCATGGAATGCTATTTGCTTTTGCGGCCTATAGAGGTTTCATTCTCTATCAAATGGATATCAAATCTGCATTTCTAAATGGGTTTCTTTTCGAAGAAGTTTATGTGAAGTAGCCACCTAGTTTTGAAAGTGAAGTCTTTAAGCTGACAAAGGCTCTCTATATTCTGAAACAAGCCCCACGAGCTTGGTATGATAGATTGAGTACCTTCCTGCTTAAGAATGGTTTCAAGGGAGGTAATGTTGATACTATTCTCTCTACTCTTGATCAAGATAATAACTACCTGATAGTTGAAATATATGTTGATGACATTATTTTTTGCACTTCTGATCATTCTCTTTGTTAAAAGTTTTCAAAATTAATGCAGAGTGAATTTGAGATGAGTATGATAAGTGAACTCAAGTTTTTTGTACGCTTGCAAATAAAACAACAAAAGGAAAGGATCCTGATTTATCAAGAAAAGTACACAAAAGAGCTTTTAAAAAGATTTAATATAGATCAAGCAAAATCTATAAGCACCCCTATGCATCCATCTCAAATCATAGATGTTGATGAGAATGGTGAGAAAGTATCAGAAAGTAATTATCATGGAATGATTGGTTCCTCTCTTGTATCTTCTGACTAATAGAAGCGAGACATTGATTAAGTATGGGAATTTGTGTAAGATTTCAATCTAACTCAAAACAATTACACTTAAATATTGTCAAAAGAATTCTTCAATATTTATCAGGTACTACTAATCTTGGCTTGTGGTACAAGAAAGGTTCTTCTTGTGATATTATAGGATTTTGTGATGCTGACTATGTTGGAGATAGAGTTGAAAGGAAAAGCATTTGCAGTTGCTGCTGCTTCTTTGGAGAAAGCTTAATCATACGGTCATGCAAAAAGCAAAACACAATTGCTCTCTCCACTGCCGAAGCTGAATATGTAGCTACTGCAAATTGTTGTTCTCAAATGCTATGGATAAGAAATTAGCTAAATGATTATCACCTGGGGTACTCCAAAATTCCATCTTGTATGATAATGCAAGTGCTATAAATCTTGCAAAGAATCCTATTCAGCACTCTAGATCCAAGCATATTGACATTAAACATCATTTCATTCTTGATTATGTTCAAAAGGGTGATATTGAGTTAATGTTTGTGAATATTGAAGACTAAGTGTCAGATATATTCAAAAGCCATTAGCTAAAGATCGCTTTTGTGCTTTGAAAAAGCTTTTGAACTTAACTGTTTTAAAAACTGCATAGCTTTTCATGCATAAACCATCTCTGGAAGAAGAACTTGAAGTGTGTCAAAACTTTAATTTTTCAACTTCTAGAGTTTTTAGTAATCGATTACTAGTATGCTGTAATTGATTACCAGGATGTTTTTGGTGCCCGAAAATGAGTTTTTGTCTCTAGTAATCAATTACCACATACTATAATCGATTACCAGGATGTTTCTTTGTGCCTGGAATGTAATTTTAACACTGCTAATCAATTACATAGCCTATATAATCAATTACCAGGAGCTTGACCATGTTTGTTTTGAAAAATTGAACTGTGTAATCGATTATCAGCTCATGTAATTGATTACCAGTCCCAGAATTGTTCCCATATTCTATTGTTGCAAAAATTACAAACCAAGCATGGTGCCAATAACTAGTAGAACAAATTCTACAAAGTGCCATCAAAATCAAACTTCCTAATAAAGTGCATAGGTTCATACTTCTTTTTCCCTTCAATTGCTAGCTAATAGATCTACTAGCAAAAATTGCTCATTCAATCCCATCTGCAACTTGATAAATTCATGCTTTTAGTTGATCCATCATTCTCCATCTTATTCTTCCTTGGTTTTCTTCTTCACAGGTCTTCTTATTCAATGGGCCTTCCCAGTGTTCGATGGTCTTCTTATTTGATGGCCTTCACAAGTCTTCTTCTTTCTCCCTCTTCGCTGGTCTTCGTGTTATGGGTTCTTCCCCCTTCGTCACTGATCTTCGTATCGCGTTCTTCCTCCCTCTTCGCATCATGTCGCGAGCTCTTCCCCCTTCTTTGCTGGTCTTTGCTGGTTGTGATAGAGTAATGTAGGGGATAAGCAAGATGGAGGGCAGAGGGGTTAAAATCTAAAGGAGAGGAGAGATCAGGGAAAAGGAAAAAGAGTAGTGAGTTGAGAGATTTGGGATTAGGGGTTGGAAATTAGAGTTAAGAAAGGGATATTTTTGGCCAATAATGTATGCACATAAGAAGCACGTGACAACTTAACAGTGGTTTTGGATGCTTGTGTAACGGAAGGGCTTCTTTGCACCATTTGGTAAGTACAGGTGGTAGCGTTGCAACATTTGAAAACTCAGGGTCTAAATTGCACAGGACCTAAAGTTTGGGAGGGTAAATTGCTTTTTTTCCCTAAAATAAATAAAATAATAATAGTTAAAAAATTGAGAGGAACATAATAATACAAGTTATATGGGGGTGTGGCATTGGCAATTGGTTTAGTTATGTTTTATTAGTTAATAAAAAATAGAAAGAAATTGAGTGGGGTCCCACGTATTGCACATGACTGAAAGTATGATGTGAACTTAAAAATTAAATCATTGAAAGAAGAGTGTTGAAGACATGGATGTATGGTTCGAACAATGGATCGACCTGATTTCAAACAAAGAAACCTTCCTTTTATTTACTAAGTTACCACTGTATTTTCATGTTGAAATATTTTGAACCAATAACAAAGGAAATATTGGAACTGTGAATTTGGCGTTTTCATATTTCAACCATTTTAAGAAATATTTTCATGAAAATATTTTCAACTCAATCTAACCAAATTCAGCTTCATTTTCTATTTCCATCTAAAATGAAAATGGAAAAAAGGCAAAGCAAACACCCTCTAAAAGCAAACACCCTTTAAAAGATGGAGTTAGAAGTTATTTTTAATTATATATTAGATTTTATAGCTTCTATTTTTCTCTTTAAATTTGTAATTGTATATACTTTATTCTATTGACGTGATTGAAGTTTGTAGTACTAAATAAAGTGTTTTGGCAATTTCAATTTTGCAAATAATTTGCAAAGGCAATGGTACAACCAATGTGCTAAACTAGAACAATGAAAAATTATTAGCAAAATGTTACAATGGAATTATTGTTTTAAGTGTGAAATTGATATGACATAGTTGACTAACATTATAATGAAAAAAAATTACACCACTGGTTGGACAAAAAGTTAAATCAAATTAGCTCAGAAGCCTAAGCATGTGGCAATATGTCTTAAAGATAGCATTTTGATGGAAGTTTATCTCAAGCTAGTTTGAAATACACATCTAAGCATGTAAGAATACTTACTAAATGAATTGCCATCAAGTAAGAGTTAACAATGGTAAAGGAATTCTGAGGGATACAATTATAATCTTGTACCTTTTGTCATTTTCTCTTCTTTTTCAAAAAATAAAAGAGAAGAAACTTGTTCTCTTATAAAAACACTCAACACTCTGACTAGTTTTTGTATGGTTTTGCTCATCTCATAGCCTCAGGCATGTTAGGCAAAAGCATTCAGGCAAAACACAATGATAGTTCAAAGATACAAATGTAGTAAAATGTTATTTTAGTTCCTGAAAGTGTAAGCGTGTTTTCACTCTAATTTTTAAAATTTTGAAACTAATTCTTTAGTCCTTGAAATTGCATTCCTTATGTCACTTTAATTCCTGGTCAGACTACCATTATATTTTGCTGAGGTGGCACATTAATCGAGCTCAATCACCTCTTGTCCAACCTCCATTGCCATCTCTGGTTGATCTCATTGGCCGCCAGTAGAGCTCATTCTCCTTTTGGCCAAACTTAATTGCCATCTTTGGTTGACCTCACCACATGTCATCCGAGCTCTGCCTCCTTAGCCAAGCTCTGCCTGACAAATTTTTTGTCCTCTCGATCGAGTTTCACCTTCTCTCAGTCGAGCTCATTTTTCATCTCTGCCACCTTGGCTGAGCCTTGACACATGCTGGTTGCCCTCCGCCTCTAGGACAAGCTTTATTTCATCTTGGCTGATATTTACCTCCTCCCAGCCAAGCTCTTTTGCCATCTGTACCTCTACTACCTCCTAGCACGCGTCACTTAACGTGCCATGTCAGCAAAATATAACAGTTAACTGAAGGTTATTTGCATAGGGATTAAAGTAACATACAGAATGCAATTCCAAGGACTAAAGAGTTACTTTCAAAATTTCATGGACTAAAGTGAAGCACGCTTACAATTTCAGAGACTAAAGTGATACTTTACTCGATTGAAATGTTTTCATTACCTGTTTCATCCCCCCAAAAAAAAATGTCAAGGCAAGGAGAAAAAGATAAAAAGGGTATAGCAAGAAAAACTCCTTTCTTTCAAAATAAAATATGCATTGACTCTCTTTCAAACTCCAAATAGAAACAGATATAACCCAGCAAATGTTCATTAATTTTTTTAAGGAAAAAATGAAAACTCTTATAGTAGAAATTCAAAGGAACTAGTTGATGAACAAATGAATACTTCGAAGGAGCCAGGTGATGCCCATGGACGGAAAACCCCTCCGATGACATGGGGGACTATTTCTCCTAACTCCTGTTGTCCATCACGGAAAACCACTTCGGCAACACCATCCTCTCCATCAGAACCGGCTTAGGAAGTTTCTAGATGAGTGCCTCTGCAGTGAAGAAGAACTTCAAGGTGGTCCTCCTCATGGGTCGCATCCCATTCCAGATCTCAGAGCCACTAGTCCCCAAGCTCCTCCCCAAGTAGACAATAGTTGAGGGAAGCAAGGGCAGATGCTAATCCAATAATCCATGATGCACATGCTCTTTTTTTTAAAAAAAATATTTAGAATATTTAGAATTCATCTACACCGTTAAATATTTAAACAGATGAAATTAGTTCACTTTACCTTCTAAGGTGAGCAACTAGACCCTTGGGTCAAGTATGAACACTATGATTATAACAATAGTGCACCTCTGAATGCAAATGAACATGTACTCTGCAACTCAGCTAATTTTTTGTATTTACCTTCTTTAAAGTGAAAAGATTGATAAAGTGCATAAGTGAAGGATTAATTATTATTGAATTATTTAGCATGATCTACACATAATATATATATAATATAAGTTATTGATCCTATGATAAGTAACTATTCACTTATAGATTTTACCGACTTTCTCCTATAGGAGAAGCCAAATGCCATAACACAACCGAATGTACGATGCCCCCTAATTTGGCCGTTTAATGCTCGCATTACACGTAGAACCCCAGTTGCCACGCACGTAGGTTTCTGTCTTTCCCTTTTCTTCCCTCTTCTTCCTTTGTGTTACGGCATGGACCCCGAGTTCACCATGGCCGATATATCCCAACTTCTCCAGGCAGCCAACGATTTTGCTTACTACCCTGGTAAATTACTCCCCTATTCTTCACTTCGCTCCTCCATGCTTCTTTATTTATATGATCGTCACTATCATTAATTTCACTTTGGGACAAACATGTCTTCCATTTTCAGGGGTGCATAGCGATGATTCCGCTAGGGATTTTCTCAACCGCTTCCCTCTTCCAGTCATAATCAAGTTAGCTTCTTGTCTTAACAACTTTTTTTTTTTCCCTACCCCGTGTGTGTGTTTTTTCTTTTTTCTTAATAAAGAGAGAGAGCTTCTTTGTTCTGTTACGTTAAAACGATTTGTTGTCTTGTCATTTTGCCTGGAGTTCATGCAACTTACTTCCATTTTACCATAGAGCTTCTGTGTAAACTTCATTCTTCTTTCAGATATGTGTGATGAGGGACTGAGGGCATTTTATGAGTCTGTATGTGTGGAATTATTTTTGCAAAAAAGTTGTTGGCATAAAAAAAAAATGCATCTAATCTTTTTGTTGAGTTTAGGGTGCATTTGATATCTTCTTCATGTTTTGAATTGCATTGAGAAAAATGTCCAACTTTTCTCAGAACATTTGAACTAATTGCTACATTGTGCTGTATATACATATGTTTGTGTAAATACATACTCCAAACCTTTATCTGGAGATTAGCGTCTCCATGTTTTGATTTGGAAAAAAATACCTGATGCTTTTCGTTTTAGCCAGGTTTATGATATGGGTAATCTTGTAATTTTGTTCATCCTAATTAATTACTAAAATTAACTTTCTCTTTATCATTCATCTTCTCTCTTCCTTCTCAGGCGCAGTCTCTGCTTTCCTTTTTGGTCTTTGGCCAAAATTAAGCAGCTATCACCTATATCTTTCAACAATGGTGAAACCATCTGAAATTGAAAAAACTGAATATTTCAAATAAAGAAAAAAGAAGTTAATTTTGGGATCTAGATCAAGTGAGATGTATGAAGGATGAAAATGGTAATGTGTTGGTTGCCAAACAAGATATTAAGGAGAGGTGGAGGAGCTATTTTAACAAGTTGTTTAATGAAGGACATGGGAATCCTTTGCAAATGGCAGACTGCTTGCAAAACAGGAAGATAAAATTTCACATTTTTATCGTAGAATTCAAGAGTTTGAAGTAAAGGAGGCCTTAAAGAGAATGGAAAATAGGATAGCTGTGGGTCCTAATAACATACTTATTCATATATGGAAATGCCGAGGAGCAAATGGTATAAGATGACTTACAAAGCTATTTAACGAGATTCTAAGGTCAAAAAGGATGCCTGATGAGTAGAGAAGGAGCATCTTAGTCCTATTTACAAAAATAAGGGGGATATATAAAATTGTACAAATTACAGAGAGATAAAATTTATGAGTCATACTATGAAGTTGTAGGAGAGCGTAGTAGAGTTGAGACTGAGACGAGAGACTGGTATCACCAAAAACCAGTTTGGATTTATGCCTGGAAGGTCTACTATGGAAGCAATCTACTTATTGCAAAGATTGATGGAGAGATATTAGAGAGATAAAAAGAATTTATATATGACCTTTATTGATAAGGAAAAGACATATGATAAGGTGCCAAGAGAAGTTCTATGGAAAGCCTTGGAGAGAAAAAGAGTTTTGATAGCCTATACCCAAGCAATTCAAGATATGTATGATGGGGTCACAACTAATTTAAGGACTCAAGATGGAGTAATAGAGGATTTTTCTATACAGATCGGACTACACCAAAGGTCAATCTTGAGTCCATATCTTTTCACACTAGTCTTGGATGTGCTCACGATGCATATTCAAGACTCAATGTCTTGGTGTATGTTGTTTCTAGACGATATAGTCTTGATAGCAGAATCGAGAGAAGAAATAAACAAAAAAGTTTGGAGGGAAGCTTTGGAGGCATGTGGATTTTGTATAAGTAGAAGTAAGACGGAATATATGGAGTGTAAGTTTACCAAGGGACACACATATTCTAACCTCAAAGTGAAACTTGGGGATGGTACCATACCGCAAGTCGCAAAATTTAAATATTTGGGTTCTATCATTCAAAGTGATGGATAGATAGAGGTAGATGTTAACCATCGGATCCAAGTAGGATGGTCAAAGTGAAGAAGTGTTTCGGGTCTCATTTGTGATAAAAAAATTATCACTAAAGCTTAGGGATAAATTCTACCATAGAGTAATAAGACCGGTTTCGTTGTATGGAGCTAAATATTGGGTGGTGAAAGGTCAATATAGAAGTAAACTACACATGGTGGAGATGAGGATGTTGCGATGGATGAGTGACACACAAGACATGATAGAATAAGGAATGAATGCATTAGAGAGAGAATTGGGGTGACGCTTATCGGAGAGAAGACAATAGAATCTCGTCTTAGGTGGTTTGGGCATGTTTGGAGGAGATCTATAGAGGCCCCATTGAGGAGAATGAACCAAATGGAAAATAGCATCATAAAAAGAGGTCAAGGAAGAATGAGGAAAACTATAGGGGAAATAATAAAAAGAGATTTAAGTGTTAATGATTTTAACATGAAGATATATGATAGGGTTCTGTGGCTTTTCCTGATCCATGTACCTGACCCCACTTAGTGGGACAAGGCTTTGTTGTTGTTGTAATTTTGGTATCATGGGTTGACTATTCTCCTGTACGAATTTGATTCTTCAGAGGCCGTTCGTCTAGTAACCTCTTAGGGCATGCACGTTTTTCATCACCACGGAACTCTCATAGTGGATACCAAAACTCTTCTTGTAAGGAATTGGACAGTGACCATTGCTCATGTTTATACATCGAGTCGAATTTTTGCGCTGATAATTTAGCACATTTGGGGGTTGACCAAAATGAGATAATACAAGTGTTGCGTGAACCTCCTTCTGTTTTGGGTCCTTTGCTACTTGTGGATGCCATGGCTGTAGCCTTTATTTGCTAGGCAGCGCCACGGAAGAGATAAGATGAATGAGAGAGAGAAATTTACTTTTAGTAATTAATGAGTACAAGATTGCCCATATCATAGACCTGACTAAAACTAAAAGAATTGGGTATTTTCATCCAAACAAAAATGTGGAGGATGCTAATCTTTATAGCAATCCCTATATATATACATGTGTGTGTGTGTGTGTGCGCGCGCGCGCACATGTGTATAGCTTTATTCCAACGTTGTATAAATTTCTTGAGTACCTGTTAAATACTTTCCTATGTTAAATGTTAATCGCTAGAGAACTATTTTTCTTGCCTAATGCTGTCTTTACTGTATGATTTTAGTATTGCAGATTATTCTTCCCGCCTTTTGTACTTTGCCAATAAATAAAATTGGGATTTTATTCAATGTTTATTTGGAAAGTTTGATACATTTTCTGGGGAAATTTGCTCTCTATTTTCTCCTTTAATTTTGCAGTGTATTACAGACCCAATTTGATGTGCCTGGCCTTGAAAATAGTCTAGTTGCATGCCTTGAAAGGTTATTCAAAACAAAGTTGGGTGCTTCTTTGATCCCACAGTATATGGTCTGTGATTTACTCCCTTAGTTGTTCCGTTGTAATTTGAATGCTTAAGTTATTGTTTAAATTGTTATTTTATTTTTATCATGGTTTGCTCAATGCACTGAATGTAAAAACGAAATAAATTTCCCAAAGTAGTATTCTTTGTTTTCCAACACCTCTGACTGCTAAATTCCCCAAAGAGTATTCTCTGTTTTCCAGCACCAATAACTGCTTTTAAATTTTGATTCTAGTTGACTTAAAATTTTTGTTTCTGTTTCTTAAAGCCTCCTTGAACTGTAGTTTCTTTCTCTCCTAATGATATGTAAATATCTGTTTCTAAAACTTTGCCAGTGGGGTGTGGTCGATCCGGCCCTAGCTAATTTTTAAAGCATATTGGCACATTTTAGGACTACAGTGCACCAAGATTGCGGATTTGCGTTAGTAGATTTGTCATGATGTTATCAAACTATTGATGGAAAAAACTTGATGCAATCAAAAGTGCTCACTTTACAGTTATGACCTCTTATGAACTAGCAGGAAAAATACATAAGAAAAGTTAGCTGGGGCTGGACAATTTTTCATTGTTAGGTTAAGAGGGTTCAAAATGTTTTCTGTGTTTTGTAATAAATTTTCGGTCATCATGCATCAAGAGAAACTTGATTTTTCTTGTTACATCATATAATATATTTCTATTATGATAGTTACTCTTATTGCTTTGCTATTCTGTGTTTGGTTCAGCCTTTTGTTCAAGTTGGTCTGCAGGCAGATTCTCAAGCAGTCAGGTCCTTAGCTTGCAAAACTGTACGTGGAAATACTCTGTAGTAACCTATGCCAAATTATTTCAAAACTTGAATTGTGTACAATGGACATCCCCTGCCCCAATCTACACCAATTAAAAGAAAATTGTTTTAAGTGATGGAAGTATGGGACCTATTTTCCTTCTCTTTACGTCAATAGTCAGTCATTTTTATGTGGATTGAAACTTCTGTTATTGTGCTAGTATTGATTTCTTATTATGAGATGTGGGTTTTGTCAATGTTTGTATGTGTTCACATGTGCACCTGGAATATGTATGTAGAATTTAATTTCTAGGTAAACTTTACATTGACAGTATAAAGCAACTTTACATTGACAGTGTAAAACAACTTTGCATTGACAATCAATAGAATTTCAACAAAGTGACTGATACATCATAGAAAATAACTACCCACTGTCGCAATCAATACCATGACTCGTTATTTTGGTGAAATTTTATTTGCTGACAATGTAAAACTGTTTTGCGCTACTAGTTCATAGAAATGAAACTCTATTTATGTAACAGAAAAACATTTCAGAACCTGTGATAATTATAAACATTCACTTTCGCGAGATGAGGTAGCTAGTTTGCATTAAAAAGGTGATTTGACTATTGGTTAATATATTGTGGGTAAAGTCTGACTCCCTAAAAGTTTTATTTTTGCTTCCATCACAGTACTGTTGAGTGATTGGACAGCATTCTGCATCATATTATTTTTCTAAGACATGGTAACAACTTGCAGGTCACTTGGCTTTTGGAGAATATTGACAATGATTACAATGTTATAGCTCGTTTAATTACAGACTTCAGCATATATCCTTTATTGATTGATTGCCTTATCAATGGGTAAGCAGGGAAATCATTACAGGTCTTCTACCATTCTTGTTTTGCTCAAGTGTTTTTTTCAATAACATATGTTACTTAATTTGTGCTGGTTATTGTGCCCACAAATAGTTAAGTGACTTGGATAGCATCAGTGGTTTAGCTGATTAGGATTTGTTGATATGGGTTGATTTGTTTATTTTGTACATAATCTAATTACATCTGCTGCATTAGGATTAGAGTAGATAGTGCCTTGAATAAGATATTTGAATCCCAAATTCATGGGAATTGCATTGTGTAGTGTCTAATTATATATATTATTGCTGAGAGTGGTTTTCCCTCAACCAGTGCACTCAAAGTCTCTCAAGTATGATGAAATGAATAATTTTAGTATTTATTCCTACTTCCTGGGAGGTTGTTGGTATTCATTAATATTTCATTAGTATTGGAGGTTCTCTGTGACACATCACTTGATTTGGGTCTTGGGATAGGATTCGGTGGCTTGCATCTATTTGCTGGGAAGCTCAAAGAATTGCTGCCTTTTATAAGGGGTTTTTCTAAGTGATGAGTTGAGGGATTGGAAAGTTTTGTTACATTGATCTTTTCCCCTTTTTCTGTCTATTCTCTGATCTGCTTGTTGGTTTAGGAGGATTCCTTTTGATCCGTTGATCCCAATAAAATTCTTTTTGTTAAAAATAAACTTTCACTTCTAAGTGACTTGGATACATGGGTATTAGATGACAAGGTATTAGATATGTTTGCATCGAACATCTCCTTGTTTTGTGCAAAAATTGGAACTTATCAAAGAAAGGACACAATTGATAAATTATAAAAGTGGGTAAAGACTTTCGATTGAGAGCATCATATTTGCACACATCTTGGGAGGTATGAGACCCCTGTAATTGGTTGGAGTCATATCATTTGGGACATTGACTGCTGCCATTATATATTCCTCTATACTGACATAGGCATCTAAGGTAGGTATCAATGATACCAAGGAGTTTAAAGATATGTGTGATTGTGTGCATCTAAGGTCTCCTTGTTTTGTGCAAAAATTGGAACTCATCAAAGAAAGGACACAATTGATAATTTATAAAAGTGAGTAAAATCTTTCACCAGGGATGTCAGATTCAAAGAGTTTGGGAGATATGAGACATCTATAATGGTTGGAATCATGTCTTCTGGGAACTTGGATACCATTGTTATTTAATTCTTGTATACCAACCTAGGCATATGCATATCAGATAGGTGGATATGCCCGAATAAGAATGGTGGTGTGCCAAACACGTAACCCCACATGAATGTCTACTGCATGCAGCATTTGTCTCATTTTCTGGCAGGCTCCTCTATTGGGTTCTCATTTATCTCACAAGTTGCTTTTGTTAATGGGTCACGGGCTACAGGTTAAAGTTAGTATGTCTAAGTGCAGTGTTGAAACTAGTTAAACATTGTAAACCTGAATTCCAGCATAGGATCCTTTTTTAACAGTTTTCAATTAATTCATTTTCAAAGGCCTTCATTATTATTAATCATTTTTTTTTAATTTGTGTGTTTCGGTTAGATAATGCATTGATACTTTGGTCATAATAAATCCCGTGATTTGCATATCTTCTCCCATGTGCAGCAATGAACAACTGGCAGCTGCAGCAATAAAAATGTGATGATTTAAATTCTGTTATTGATACTTGGCTCATAACAGATCCCATAATTTGCATATCTTCTCACATATGCAGCAATGAACAAGTGGCAGCTGCTGCAATGGATGCAATCAAAATGTTAGCCAGTTTTCCTGAAGGCATGGTAAGAAAATTTCTATTTCTGAGTCACCTATACTTATTTTAAAAGTTTTACTTGTATGAAAAGTTGGAGTGTAATCAAACCCTATGAATCTTGATTGCTCCTTGGCATGAAATACTATTGTAGGAGATCCTTTTTCCATCTTCCAAAGGAGGTGATACAAACCTTGGGGTTATAGCATCACAATGTTCATCACTGGTATGCCAATCTGTTAATCCATGAATTATATTTGTTAATGAAGTTTTTAACATACATGTAGGGAACTTTACATATATTTGTTGATGAAGTTTTTAACATACATGGAGGGAACTTTACATTGAACTCATGGGAAGGTTCTATAAACTAATTATAACTCTTTTATTGCATCTTCCTAAAGCAATAATATGTACATTTTCTTTCTGTATTTTGTTTTCTTTGGTGAATTTGGCAAGACCAAGAGGTATTCCTACACCCTATGGGTGTGGAATTAATCCTCACTTGGTTGTTGGCTTTGAGAATGTCAGAAACCGAGCATAGGGAGACTTCGGCAACCCGTGCATGGTCTTTTTTAACTTGCATGCTTTCTTCTCTATAATTGGAATCATATTTTGGAGGAGTTTCCATGGAGACATCCTATTCCTATTCTTCATGGAGAAAAACATTTTTCACATCAAAATGGTGCAATTCCCACCAAAAGTGAATAGCGAGAGAGTAAGATTCTCATATTGTTCGTTTTTTTCTGTTGGTGCAAATGTCTCCTCATAGTCTATTCCACAAGTCCGACTGTTTCCTTTTCCAACCAATCTTACTTAATATTTGTTAGAAATGTTAAATTATGTGTCTTTACATATTACTAGTGGCTCCTATTTTATAGTGCCTATTAATTATGTATTACTCTGTACATTGTATATATATTCAATACATGAAGAGAAAGCTACTGCACACATTTTCATACAATTCTACATGTTATTAGAAGCCTATTCTCCCTTTTCCAACGGTGTGTTTGAATAGTGTTGGCCTCCACCACCTGTTTCGCTGTCGGCTTGCATACCCACCGCCAGCCACCACCTCTGACCATCTCTGAGACCATCGATTGGCCGACTGTCCACCAGCGTGCTGCCATCCGTCGCTGTACGTACCTTCATGGGTAACGGCTTCTCCTTGCTTGCTCAGACACGCATTGGTGTGTCTCCGTTCATGTGGTGTTTTTCCACCTCTACCATCTCTGCCTTGTCACTGTTCTCGCCTCTACATCTTCTTATACATCTTCTAATGGCTCCTCCAATATGAGCTTCACTATTGTCCCTTTGATTCCCTGTGACAAACTCATGGATGCTTCTAATTACTTCTCTTGGGATGCTACTGTGGAACTATGGTTTGAAGAGCAAGAAGGTCATGATCACTTTGTAGAAAAGGCCATTGGTTTTCAGCACAAGGATCAACCTAACTAGTAGCAAATTGATGCCTCCCTTTGCAGTGTTCTTTGGTTCTCCATTGATGCCAAACATTAGTCTCAATACCATTCTCTCTGTACATGTGATGAAAATAAAGCTTTATTACTGGAGATATGATCAGTGGTGGTAGAATCAAGAATCCAAGGACCTAATGAGATTGACAGAGAGAGACAAGGAAAAAAATTACCAGAGAGTGCAATCGAGCTAGTGCAACTAGAGTTTTGACATTGCTCGAACCACTTCAGAAAATCAGCATAGTTAGCTGGAGACGATGGATGCGGAGCAGGTGAGTTCGAGGTAGCAGGAACATTCGCCTGGGCAACATTAACAGTAAGGTGTAGGGGAGGATGCAAAGTGTAACAACAATAAATGGTGCGGCCTAACTTATGAATGATCACACATGGGGCAAGACTTCTGAGAACTGTCACGGCTGGTACTTTGCGTGACGAAGTAAAGGTATCAACCGAAGCTAGAAGAAGGAGCAACTCAATGGGTGGTTTTGCGGGAACCTGAAGTAGAGAGGCAAGCACCTTGGAGAGAGTAGGCACAGTCAGTGATCCTAAAAGCTGATCATGAGTAGCAAAGTACACTAGAGGTAAACCATAAAGAGCCATGAGCATAAACAAAGAGCCAGGTTGCTCCAACTCCTTCGCCGGAGTATCAATATAGGGAAAGAGTTCATTGAAATCATGGAGAGCGCCTTGAATCTTACCAAAATAAGATGACATAGAACCATCAAGCTGACGAGGAGCAAGGATACTCATAAGATCTTGACAAACACGATAGAGACGTTGAGTGTTATTGGTGAAGAGGGTCTTTGCCTATGTCCAAACAGACTCACAAGTGATGTGAGCCCAAAATATCTGTTTGATGAAAGGAGCAATGGTGGACTTGAAAATGCTACATAGCTGGGTATCAATCTTAACCCAGCGACGGCGCTCAGCCATCGAGATGTCGACAACTTTCTTGGTGAGATGGTTGGCATAGTCTTGTCCCAGTGGCTAAAGCTGGATGTCAGATGCCCGAGTATCATGATTGGTGCCATCTAGTTTGTCAGTGGAAAGAGGCAAACTGACATAACTAGTGAATGCTGGAGGCTCGATCTTCGAAACACCCTTATGTTTAGAGGAAGAGTCGGTGGCAGCCATGGGCATAAGGAGGCAAGGGCAGAACAGGAATTACCAAAACGTGACGTCGTTGGAGAGCACAGATCTCGAAACCAAAGACGGATCTGGGATGAGGAGAGAGGTGCGAGTCCGTTGGCAACTGGAACAGAGGCGGGACGTGCCGCCGCATGCGGCTTGAAGAGGCGGCAATTGAAAACACCATAGAATGTAGAAGCAGCATGTGGGAGCACGTGACAGCAGGTCTGGAGGCGCGGTTGGTGGGGGTTGGCCATGCAAGGTGAGGTGAGGCTAGGGGTGGGGTTGGCGGTGGGAATTGGCACTGGAAAAGTGGCCGGTGGAGGCGGCGGATATGGGGCTATTTTGCTGGAATGGAGGCACAACAAAGGGGAAACTGGAAGGGAAACACAGCTTGCCTGAAAAAAAATTTCACCAGAAGGCAGTGGGCCTTCCTGATGGCAAGGATTAGGTTTTTCTTTTTTTTTTTAAGGCTCTGATACCATGTTGAGAGACAGAGAAAGAGAGAAAGTCATGAGGAATCTGTGTGTTTCAACTACATAACGGAGGAAGTATATATAGACATTGTGCAATAAATATACAATAATTATAAATATATATTTTTCCTAATTACATATATAATATTTCTAATTACAGATATTCACAGATCCTAACAGAACTCACGAAGGTCATTATGAGTTTCTCATCATGCCGTTTGGTCTTACGAATGTGCCTTCCACCCTCCAAGCTCTCATGGATGATGTCCTTAGGCCCTTCCTCCTTAGGTCTAGTTCTCTCCCAAGTTCTAATTCTTTCTCACTACTTCGAATACCCCCCTTAGTATTCTGCCCTCCTCCCTATATTTCCCACCTTCCTTCCCTAATAGAAAAACAATACCACCACTCCTCCCACTAACTGTGCCAGCAAGGCAAGTTAGTTACACAATGCTCCCCCCCTTTTCTTGGTCACATGCTTCCCTCATGTCCTCCTTTCCCTTTATGTTCCTTCTACTATAAACTATAGCATAAGGTGAAATGGTATTATTAGGAGTGACCAATTCAGGTCCCGAGCCCTCATCAGTCTTAATATTATTACTTGGGGTCCTAACACATTTTCAGTTAATGCACTAAGGAGAAAATATAACCCTTTTTGTTCCTTAGCAACTCCAATCTTCCTCCCTGTGGCAAGATCCTGAACAACACAATGCGAATGAAAAAAGGTTACAGAACAATTAAGATCTTTGATAAGTTTATGAACAGAAACAAGGTTATTGGTGAGTTGGGGAATGTGAAGAATATTGTTGAAGTGTAAGGAAGGGTAAAGGGAAATGCTACTAGACCCTGCAAATGAGGTTTGGGAGCCATCAACTATAGTGATGTGGCGTTTTCAAAAATGGGAAGGTAGGAAGAAAAATGAGAGGTTTTAGAGGTCATATGATCGGTTGTACTGCAGTCAATGATCCATAATTCCGTATATTCAGTATTAGATACATGAAAAGATTGAGAACAAGGAAGCTTACCAGATGAGTTTAGAGAGCAAGAGCCAGATGGCTTACTAATAGAGCTTCTGAGAGACCGCAACTGCGTAAGCTCATCCTTACTAAGGGTAGGAATTTCATCATCCATTTGAGGAGCGGGGGCATTGTCTGATGCAGCCATTAAGGCTTGACTGCTTGACAAGCCGCGAAATCCTCCTGTGCGGCTGAGAACTCTGTCTTTTCCATGAAATTTGAAGCAAGTTTCTTTAGTATGCCCGGACTTCTTACAATAGGGGCACCAACGATTATCTCGGGAAGGCCTTGAAAAGGAAGAAGGGGATCTTGGCTTGGTTGTCTTGCCAGTGACCAAAGCTGGACCACTACTGGGTTTGTCATCAAGCATAATTGCCCTATGACTTTCCTCACCTCGGATATAGATGGGAGTTTCTTTTTACCTAGAATATGAACTCGAATGGAATCATATTCTGGATTTAAGCTAGAGAGAAACTCAAAAATCCTGTCCTTGTTAACAAAGTCTGCCAAAGTAGAAGTATCCTTGCTACATTCCATTTGCAAGTTTTGATATTGGTTCAACTCAGTCCACAGATCAGTGAGAATACCATAGTAATCTGTTACTGACATCACTCCTTGCTTGGTGGAGAATATTTTCGTCTTCAACTCATAACAGGTAGCAATATCTTGCTTCTTGGAGAAAGTTTTGCTGAGTACATCCCAAACTATACGGGAGGAAGTAAGAAACATACAATTCCGGCTGATTTCAGGAATCATAGAGCTTCATAGCCATGTCATAATAAGAGAATCCTCATTATCCCAAGCCTCAAAAGTAGGGTTGTCCTTTTGAGGAGGATTTCCCTCAATGTGTGACAATTTCCGACAACCTTTAAGAGTATGCCGGATAACTTGAGCCCACTGCAAGTAGTTTTTCCATGCAAGTGGTAGGTTGGGTGCAAAATAGGAAGTCATTAGGATTTAAAGGTGTAGGTGTAATAACTGTGGAGGTTTTCAATTCTGCCATGGTGATAGGGTGGTCGGAGGCTGAGGAAAAAACAGGGGAGGAAAAAAAAAAAATAGAAATCGGCTGTAAATGCTGGAAAAATGAATGCCAACAGGGACAAATGATCTGTTTTGGTTGATGATGCTCTAAATGAAGGCTTGAATTGGATCAGGTTTAGTTGTGAATGCTGGAATAAAAAAAGGCCAGCAATGAAGGCTGAAAACAAACAGAAAACAGGTCAGCAATGAAGGCTGAAAACAAACCCAACAAATGAAGGCTGGAGAAAATCAACCTAGCAAATGAAGGCTGGAAAAACAGCCCAGCAATGAAGGCGTGGAAAAAATAGCGGAGAGTGATCAGGCTCCCAGATCGGGAGCTCTAATACCAACTTGAAAACAGACTTGAAAATAGAGAGAGTAGTTTTGTGATTCTATCTCTTAATTCATCTGTAAAAGGGGAGGTACAAATATATATACACATTGTAGGACCCACATAATAAATGTGTAAAGCTACCTAATAAATACTAACAGATACTAGCCTACCTAAGCTTGTCCTATCATAATAAATGAAAAAGACTAAAAAACAAATCTGTATGATATGCAATATTTCAACACAAATATCATTAAAAAAAGTAGAGGTCATAATTTTGGTGTTCCTTTTTTTTCCAAAAAATACTTGGTGCTCCTTGTTTTATTAAATTCCCATGTTAAAAAGCATGGTCTCAGAATGTGTGCATTCATTTTAATTTTCTGGTGCCATTCTTTTTCTTATCTCTGCTTGTTTTCCTTGCTTGAAATTAACCTGATTTGCTCGTTTTTCATTTGATTCAGGGTCGAGTTCGTGTGATGGCTTTGGTGGTGAAGCTATTTTCTGTTTCTAGGTCTGCAGCATCTACCATTTACAGTTTGAATCTACTTAAATTGTTGGAAGCAGAAATCAGAAATGCAGATGATACTCTTGTAACTTTAAGTGTTTTGGAGCTTCTATATGAGGTTTCTGCTTTTGCTCTATGTCATATTGATTCATGGCTTCAAAGATGCATAATCCTTCTACTTGCATGAATTCACTGTATTTATTTATTTATTTAGTTTATAAATTAAAACTCATTCACAGAACAAATGCTATTTTAGTTTGCTAGCAGGAACACTATATCAGCAATTATTAGTCATTTAGCACTTCCCCACTTTGCCTGTAGGCATTGTTGAATTGTATCATACATTTATGTTTTTTTTGTTTTTATCATTTATTATGATAGATATGGTAGATATGGTTAGGTTAGCATTTATTATGATGGATATGGTTAGGTAAGTTAGTATCTGACACATTTATTAGACAATTCTTACAATAGACTTATAAATTGTATTTTTCTCTGTATCAAAAAATGTGAAAAAGAATTACTTCACTTCTATAATTCCTAGCCTTTCTTCAAGTTTCTTTTTCAAGTTGGTATCAAAGCTCCCGATCTGGGAGCCTGATCACTTTCCCGTTGCCTTTCAGCCTTAATTGCTGTAGTTATTTATCCCTTTTTTTTCCAGAATTTTTCGCTGCTTTTTGTTTTCTCTGTCATTGTTACAAACCTCTAGCTGCCCTTCCTTTTCCGATCCACTCCGACCATCCTTCGACCACCCTATCACCATGGCAAAACCTAAAACCTTCGTTGCTATTACACCTACATCTTTAAATCCCAATGACCTTCCTGTTTTGCACCTGACTTGCCACTTGAATGGAAAAAATTACTTGCAGTAGGCTCAAGTTATCCGGCATAGTCTCAAAAGTCATCGAAAATTGTCCCACATTGAGGGAAATCCTCCTGAGAAGGACGACCCTACTTTTGAGGCTTGGGATAATGAGGATTCTCTTATTATGACATCGCTATGGAACTCTATTCCTGAAATCAGTTGGAATTGTATGTTTCTTACTTCCTCAAGCGGTTTGGGATTACTTGGCAAGACTTTTTCCAAGAAGTAGGATATTGCTACTTGTTGTGAGTTGAAGATGAAAATATTCTCCACCAAGCAAGGAGTAATGTGAATAACAAATTACTATGGTATTCTCACTGGTCTGTGGACTGAGTTGGACCAATACCAAAACTTGCAGATAGTATGTAGCAAGGATACTTCTACTTTGGCAAACTTTGTTAACAGGGATAGGATTTGAGTTTCTCTCTGGTTTTTCTTAAATCCAGAATATGACCCCATTTGAGTTCAAATGCTAGGTGAAGAGCAACTCCCATCTATATCCGATGTGTTCTACACTATGCGGGGAGTGGAAAGTCATAGGGCAGTTATGCTTGATGACAAACCCAGTAGTGGTTCAGCTTTGGTCACTGGCAAGTTAGCCAAGCCAGACCCTTCTTCCTTTTCAAGGCCTTCCCGAGATAGTCGTTGGTGCCCTTATTGCAAGAAGTTTGGGCATACTAAAGATACTTGCTTTAAATTTCACGGAAAAGACAAAGTTCTTAGCTGCACAGGAGGATTTCGGGGTCTGCCAAGTAGTCAAGCCTTTGTGGCTGCACTGCATAATGCCCCTCTCCTCAAGTGGATGATGATGTTCCTGTGCTTAGTAAGGATGAGCATATACACTTACAGTCTCTCATAAGCTCTATTAGTAAGCCTTTTGACTTTTGCTCTCTAACCTTGTCTGGTAAGGTTCCTTGTTCTCAATCTTTTCCACTGAATGTAAGGATTTATGGATCATTGACTCTAGTGCAACTAATTATATGACCTCTAAAACTTCTCATTTTTCTTCCTACCTTTCCATTTTTGAAAAATGGCATATCGCTGTAGCTGATGGCTCCTAAACCTCAATTGTAGGATCTGGTAGCATTTCTCTTCATTCGTCTTCACCATTCTTTACACTTAAATAATGTCCTTCACATTTTCCAACTTGCCAGTAGCCTTATATTTGTTCATGTTTCACCAAAGATCTTAATCAGGTCTGTAACTTTTTTCCATTCATATTGTGTTGTTCAGGATCTTGCTATGGGAAGGATGATTGGAGTTCCTAAGGAACAAAGAGGGTCATATTGTCTCCTTAATGCACCAGCTGAAGGTGATAGTAAACAGGAGATACCAGCCTAATGTTATATAGCAAATTCAAAATCTCAGGCATCACAAATTTGGTTACACCATAGGCATCTAGGACATCCTCCTTTTCAATTAATAAAATCTATGTATCCATCTCTTTTTTAAAAGAGTCTGTTGAGTCTTTTTCTTGTGAAGTTTGTCAGTTTGCTAAACACCACCGCGTGTCATTTTCATCTAATTTTAATAAAAATGATGAACCTTTTGCACTTATTCATTTTGACATTTGGGGTCTTGCATCTATTCCTAATATTACTGGCACAAAATAATTTGTTTCTTTTATTGATGATTGCACACATGTCACTTGGCTTTTTCTTATGAAGGATAAATCTGAAGTTTTTCAACTCTTTGTTTAGTTTTATCATATGATTAAAACACAGTTTGGAAAATCCGTTAAATGATTACGTTCAGATAATGGTAAGGAATACGTGAATCAACAGTTTTGTAATTTTATGAAAGGGCATGGCATTATTCATGAACTTACATGTGTTGATACTCCTTAACAAAATGGTGTGACAGAGCGGAAGAATAGACATTTACTAGAGGTTACCCGCACTCTTCTTTTCCAAATGTCTGTCCGTAGCTCTTATTGGGGTGAAACGGTTTTAACAGCTGTCTACCTAATTAATAGGGTGTCTTCTCGGATCCTTGGTAATGTCAGTCCTGTTCAATATATGTTGTCTCACTTTTCCTCTGTTCCAATTATGCAAAGTTTACATCCTGAGGATTTTGGATGTGTCGCCTTCCTCAGGATTTTGGATATGTAGCCTTTGTCCATGTGCATCGTCATCGTACTAAACTTGATCCTAGGGCCATCAAATGTGTTTTCATAGGCTATGCTCCTAACAAAAAAGGATACAAATGATAGATATCCATTCACCAGCTTGAGGGGGGATGTTGAATTGTATCATACATTTATTATTTTTTTTCTTCATTTGTTATGATAGATATAGCATTTATTATGATAGATTTGGTTAGCATTTATTATGATAGATATGGTAGATATGGTTAGGTAAGCATTTATTATAATAGATGTGGTTAGGTAAGTTAGTATCTTACACATTTATTAGGTAGTCCTTACAATAGGCCTATAAATTGTATCTTTATCTATACCAAAAGATGTGAGAAAGAATTACTTCACTTCTATAATTCCTAGCCTTTCTTTAAGTTTTTTTTTCAAGTGGCATATCTATGCATTCTCAGTACTTGTGGTGAAATGGTTGCAGTTAGCAGAAATTGAGCATGGTGCAGAATTTGTGTCAAAGACTAGCCTCCTTCAACTGCTTTGTTCTATAATTAGGTGCTCATTTGTTATCTGCCTTAGAAATTTTGTACATGTAATGGATGCTGCGAAGTTTGTTTTTCTTATCTAATGAAATCCTTTTTCATTTTCATGATGGTAGCAACAATTCTGTGGAATCAATTTTAAGTTCAAGAGCAATGATGATAACCGGAAGACTTCTGTCCAAGGATATTATATTCTCCTTCATACACGAACCTTGTAAGTCTTGCACTTTTATTCCTGGTGTTCTTTTCACCATTATTTGTTGGAAGATATGGAAATTGGATTTCATCATCTTTAACATAACAATCAAGTACTATGTGATCTGTTTATATGCACATGTATTTACTGGAATTTGGATGGGTACTGATAATCTAAATAATTGTCACCAAAGAACTAGAAAATGCTGATATGATGCAACCTTGTTAAGTCCTTGTTGCAAATACAATGTTTCTCCTGGCAAGGGTTGGTCCAGTTTGTTTGTAACATGTTCACCTGCTTCACTTATTGTTTTGCACAATTTAATAATTGTTATGTAAGGAAATTAACTCATATATATATATATATATATTGTGCCATTAATTTAATAATTGTTATGTAAGAACTATAAACTGTTTGCTGACATGTATTCATTGTGCTGTTAAATTCAGGTGCTAAAACTGTTATTTCATCTATTGATGGGAGACTTCAGTCAATGGAAGCCTCAGATAGGGATGAATGTGAAACTGCACTTGAAGCATTGGGTCAAATAGGGTCCAGTAAGTTTGTGATATTTATTACCTGCTGTTTAGCATCTTTTGTATCTTTTTGGAAAACTGATTTTGGTTGTTTGATGTTGAATTTTTAGAGATGAGTATTCTAATTTATTGTATTTAAATTGACCGACAACTTGAATTTATAGGAGAAAGCATGACATCATATCTGCTGTTGAATCTGCTTAATTTTAGTGAACAATCTCCTAAACAAGGAAACAAATTAACTAGAGAGATTTTACGAAACAACATCTTTAATCTCTTTATTAAAATCTGACATAAACAGGAAAAAAAAAAAACCTTCAGAAAGAAAATGTTAGACACTGGTATGCAGCAATAACAAGAACTAGTGTTTATTGCTTGTAGTGAAGAATTACAAGATATGGAGGAAATTCTAGAGTCCCCTCAACTCTTCCAAATGACTAACAAATGACCAAAGACTCTTAACCCATCCGTACTTCCATTTTTTAATAGTAGTTAAAGAGAAAACTTGGAAAGCTTTTAGATGAAACAAAAGAGAAACTTCTATTTGCATTCCTTAAGTGATTCTACACACCAAAGGGCTATTTATACAATAGATCAATACTTCTGAAATAAATAAACTGCAACTAGCATACAAGCAATTAATAGGCCTACAACCTCCAACTATGCTATGCTATGAGCCTATGACAATCCCCAACTAAGCTATTATTATTTCCAACACTTTCTGATAGGAACAACCAAGGAAAAACACTGAATAAAAGAGATTGTATTAAGAGAAATCAAAAGGAACAAGATGCAATGACAGGGAGCAATTATGGTAGAGCACTAAGCAGCTCTCACGCTCCAATCCCTTAATTCTAATACCAGCCTATCCCCCCCTCTCTTCTACCCTGCTATATATATATCTCTCTGTAACAGAAAATATCCTCATCCCCTATAACAGAAATCTGAGCAAATATTGCCCACGCCACTCCTCACAACACACGCCTACCTCTGTGCTAATTCGGTTTGTTTTGGGACCCACAAGGATCCACCTCGGCTCCCTTACCAATTCCCAAGTTACCCCTGAATTTCCTTCTCTTATACACTTTTAGCCCCTCAGAAGGAATTCGGTCTCTAACACTTTCCCTCAAGCTGGAGTGTATAGTTCAAATGCCCCAAACATGCAACAAATATGATGAATGCAAGGTCCTCTTAGATATTTCGTAAAGATGTTTGCTAGTTCATTGGTTGAAAGATTCTGTAATGGTTTCCTTAGAAATAACTTTTTCTCAAACAAAGTGACAAACAATTTTAATGTGCTTTGTTCTCTTATGAAATACTGGATTAGATGCTACATGAAGAGAGCTGTTTGATTATCACAACATAATTTCATGTGTTGAATGTCTCTAAACTTCAATTCTTGAACTAGTTCGTTAATCCAAATGAGATTACAATTTTCTGCTTTTGCACTTGACCTAGCAACCACATTTTGTTTCTTGCTTTTCCAATAAACAAATTTTCCGCAGACAAAAATACAGTATCTTGAGGTGGAACATCTATCAATTAGGGAATCTTCCCAATCTGCATCACAATAACCTATTATTGGAGTGTTCCCTTTGTCTTCAGAGAGTAAGCCTTACCCAAGAGCCTTCTTAATAATCCTCAAAATTTGAATCACAGCATTGCATTGCATGAATTGGCTTATTACTCAAACTACAAAAGAGATTTCTAGTCTTGTTATAGTGAGATAGATAAGCTTCCCAACAAATCTTAGATATCTCTAAGGATTAGGATAAGGCTCCCCCTGTTTTGGTAACAATTTTTGATTTGGATCCATGGGACTATGAATAGTTTTACAATTGATCAAGCATCCTGTTTTTTGAGTATATCTATAACATACTTTCCCTGGGAAATAGCTATTAAGCTATACCATCCTTTGATTGACCAACTTCAATTCCAAGGAAATATTTTGATATCCCAAGATCCTTGGTTTGAAAATTGCTGAACAAATATTTTGAGTTGAGAAGTTTTTTTTATCATCATTGCCTGTGATGGATTGATGACTTTATGATCAACATAAACCACAAAGTGAAGACATTTGTCAGGAGCGATATGACAATAGAAAACTGAATAGTCTGCTTCACTCTGTTTTATCCCAAAGTCTTGAAAATAGAGCTGAACTTTCCAAACCAAGCTTGTGGAGATTGTTTAAGTCTATAAAGAGAATGCCGTATAAGACCTGACTCCCCTTGAGCAACAAAGTTAGGTGATTACTCCACATAAAGCTCCTCCTCTAGTTCGCCATGAACAAAGCATTTTTTATGTCCAATTGATATAATGGCCAATGACAAATGGCTGCCTTAGCAAGAAAAAAAGTGAATTCAAGTAATTTTTGCTACAGGAGAGAAAGTACCACAATAGTCAAGGACATAAATCTGTGTTTATGCCTTGGCAACTAAATGAGCCTTAAGACGATCAATTTCTTCATAGGGGCCCATTTTAATTGCATATACTCATCGACTCCCAAATGCTGTTTCGCCTAGAGGAAGCAGGGCTAGCTCCCAAGTTCCAATTTGTTCCAAAGCCTACATTTCATCAATCATCGCTTTCGCCATCCTGAATGATCAAGTGCCTCACGAACATTTTTAGGAATGGAAATAGAAGATAAAAATGATATGAAAGAAAAATAGGATGGAGATACATGATGATAACACGAAAAATTATAAATAGGACAAGGATTCCTGGTTGATTGAGTACCTTTTCTGCGAGGAATGGGTAAATCATAGGCGGTGTCAGGATTATTGATAGTAGAGCTGGCTGAAGGAGTAGGGCATGATTCACTTGGATTGTTAGCTTCCTCCAAAAGGGGTTCAATAACTTGAGGATGACAATAATATGTCTTAAGTGGTGGTGGAGATGACCTTGTTTGAGAACTGTTAGCAGCTGCTTTATTTAAAGATATTGATCCCTGCAAAGGAGAAAAGGATGGACCAAAGTGGGGAACATGTAATACTTCAAGAACAGTGCTGGACTCTGTTAGGAACCTACATATTATTAGATAGTATGAAAGAAAGGGCAAATGGGGAAATAGACACAGAGAATAGGTAGTAGTGGAGGGCGCACAATTGTAACCAGCTCTGCTGAGTTGGCATGGGTGTGGGATGTAAGACTATATGTATTAGAGGGAGGGTGTGTGAGAGGGCAGGCGGAATATTGGCTTAGGCATTAGGAGAGTTGGATTGCTATAGTGTCCAGAGGCTCTTCGCATTTCTTGCATTTCCTATACTATTTCTCTCTTCTTCCTTGGCTGAAAATCACACTGATCTCAGCTCATAGGTGTGAATAATACTTCATACTTCCTCATTTCTTTGGTTTCTTTTTGTGGGTTCTATCAGACTCTTTTACAGATGAAGAAAAATAGGTAGTCTCTTGAAAAAGAAAGCAACTTCCATATAGTAACGATTATGAATTGGGGAGTAGCAGCGATACCCTTTCTGCGATATGGAATACCCAAGAAAGACACATTTGATAGCCTAACTAGAGAGTTTATTAAATCTTGGAGAAAGATCATGAACAAAAACATGTACATCTGAAAACACAAGGAACTACATGAAACAATTGTTTTGGATATAAAATAGAATAAGGAACTTTATTATCATGAGAGGAGGAAGGCATTCGATTTATTAAAAAACAAGCAGTAAGAACGTTCTTTGATAGACCCATGTACATCAAGAGAATTCATCAATAAAAGTGACAAAATATCCAAAACCAACTGAGGTACACACTTGACTTGGACCCCATATGTCAGAATAGATAATAGAAAAAGGAGGATCAACCCGACTTTCAGATTTTTGAGAGAAGGAAGATCTAATATGTTTCGCTAATTGACATGACTCACAATTCAAGACTTGTATTTTCCCAAGTTCTGGAACCATTTTTCTTAACGAACAAGAAAGGAAAAAGACAAATTGACTAATAAAGACTTAGTACTCTCCCAAACCTATCTCTATTCCTCCCACTCCCTCATAACATATGGTCGCTGACCTTAATGGAATTTCCCACCAAATCCTCAACTCTCTCTCTCTATCTCTCTCTCTCTGTGCCAACTAAGCATAGTTAGTTACACAAGAGTTGCCCATTCTTCCTTTCTCAACTCCTCCCCGCGCCCCTGCCCAGCCACGGCGAAAATACTTCCTCCTTGGTCTCATATCTTGTAAAAGAAGGAAGGTAAGCCTTGCATTGTTGAGTTGTCTGCCCAGATCCCATGGATTTGATGCTAGTTCTTCCACTTGGGGGCAGTCAAGAGATTATTCGGAGAGACCTTATGCCTTGACTGACAGCAATTCCCAAGCCCACAATTGCAAAATGGCCTCAAATAACAAGTGGAGGGGCAGTCTGTGCATAACAATTGTCATCTCTATTTCCTCTGGCTTTCAGCTTGAACATGGAGTTTTCCCAAAGGTGGCAATGGCTATAGTAGAGCTGTCAAAACAAGTCAAACTCGTACCCATGAAAAAGATGTGAGTTGGACCTAAAACTTTCAGCCCATTTAATACTAATCCATATTTTGCCCTCTCCATTTGGCTCACAGGTTAAACGGGCTAGCTCACGCAGATAAGCGGGCAGCCTGTTTACCCGTTTATTTATTATTATTAATTTTGCTCTTTTCATTCTCTGGACCAAACAAAACCCAAACTTAGCACTACTAAAAATGAAAAAATTAAACCCAAATATTACCCCAACCCAGCCCATCCATCACACTCTTCACTCAATCACTTTGAATTAGTGATGTTGATGCATACCCTAACCTTAGCACCATTGACTTCTGAGACTGAGAAGTGAGAGAACTACCCTTGGCACCGCCTCTTGCCAACCCTCATACTGCTTCCTTGATTACTTCATCACCGGGACAACAGCCGCTGCCTTGCTGCCCTGTTTCCCTTCCATTCTTTTGTCATCTCAACTCTAAGATTGGGTTTGGTTTGGAATCCATCTCCATTTGCAACTGCTTTTGTTTTTTTTTTTTTTTTTTTTGTGGATTGAACACCTACTTCTGGTTTGGATCTACATCTACTTCTGGTTTCTTGTTTTTGATCGAGCATATGCTTTTGGATATTTTTGGTTGAACATCTGCGTCTGTTTTCTTTTTGGTTGAAATCTACTTCTATTTTGGATCTACATATGCTTCTGGTTTGGTTGTTTGAGTGTTTGAATTGAAAAAAAAAGGCGGGCTGGACTGGCCCGTCATCTGCCATTAAATGAGGAGGGCTGAAGTATTATGGTCCGTGGGTAAATAGGCCGGCCCGTTTATTTTGCGAGCCAAAATGGGCAGGCCCCGCCTGTTTGACAACCCTAGGCTATAGTAAATTAGGGACACAGTGATGTAACTATCTCACTGACGGCTTGTTCTAAAGGCTTCATGAATTCTGGTCTAACAACATATTTCAGCCTTTGAAGAAATGGGCAGTCATGTCCTGCCATGAACCATTCCAACATTGAATACAGAAAAGCAAGCTGCTGTCTCCTATCAGTAAACTTTCCCGAAAACCCTTATCATATAGAAATTCCTAGCCCAATGTTGTCCCTCCTGATCTCGATATGATATATTCTGATGTTACGTGGTGTGATATAAAATGCAAAGCACCAAATCTTCTTTTGTAATAATATACGAGAATCCTAATTTTGATGAAATTAAGAAACAAATTAATAAATTAAGAAATAAAGTTAATTTGAAAACCAATCCTAAGAGATCATTTAAGATACACTTTAATATTCTAAGATATGATATTATGATGTGAATTATTTTATTATATACTACTCGTTTCACATATGGAATTGATTATGAAATTGAACCTGGAATTGAAGCTTCGAATCAGAATTGGACAGCCTAATTCCAATTTTCATATTTGGAGTTATATATAGAATTGAAATTATAATTCCAAAATCCAATTCCATGAAATTAAAAAATAACTAAAATGAACTCTTAATTATTTTCTCAATTCCAAAACTTATTAAATATCCCTCTCTTCACTGAAGTCTATATAGTTATTTCTCTCTCATTTATTTTTTAACAATCATATTACAATTCTTAGCGAATTCTGTGGTGGTCATCGATGAGTTAGTGACCGTGTTGGTTCTTGAATCTTGACCATTAAAACTATAATGAATGGTTTGGATTGAGCCTTTCTATTATATAAAAAATAAGTCAATAATGATTTATATGTATATTTTGATATTACAAAAAAATAATCTTTAGTGATGTATAAATTTTACTTTCCCTCTTTAATCAAATTTACATTCCCTACTCCATCTCATCCCTCCCTTCTTGTTGGGCCGCCATGGAGCTCATGAAGCTAGAATTGCAACACCCCTATCACCTTTCTCGGTGACATCTTGTGGCACCTTCTCTTCGGTGATTGAACCAGCATCATCACCATGAAGTATTGATTTTTTATTTTTACACTTGGCATATACTAAAATCAAGTGTTTTGAACCAACACTCTTTCAAATTCCCTTGTAAGAGTGCATGAACACGGCATCGGTGAGGCACAATTTTGTGAAGCAGATACGGCCGCGGTTCCCGGCACTGGAGACGATGGTGATCTTCGATCTGAGGAGGCAGGGTAGGTTCTATGTGGCAGAGGATGAGATCCGAGATCTGAGGCAGTCGATGAAGCAAGAAGGTGTGGTGGCAAAGGTTTCGCAATCGTCGTTGCCATCGCCATTGGAGGAGCATAAGGATCCGAAGTTCTTGATGAGGATGTGGTACGCGACGGTGATGGAACTGGAAGCAACGGGATGCGTGTGGACACCATACCTATCTCCCTCATATTCTTTTAAAGTTCCCTTGTACCATCCTCATAATTTGAGACTTATGCAAGACAAGAACTGTCGATGCTGTTGGGTCAAAAAAGTACTTGGAAAACAGAGAGTAATATGATTCTATTTCTATCTCAATTCTTTTGTAAAGAGAAAGATACAAATTTATATGTACATTGTAGGACCCCTACCTAATAAATGCAAGATACTGATGGATACTAACTTACCAAGACTTATCCATCATAATAAATGAAAAAGACTAAAACCAAATCTATATGATATGTAAACATAAATGCGGAAGATATATTTCGACACTCCGCCTCAAGATGGTGAATGGATATCTATCATTTCTAGCTTGCGTGTAAGCTCTTAAAACTGCTCTTTGGATAGTCTCTTAGTCAACACATCTGCCAATTGTAGTCCGAAAGGAACATGTATTGTGGATATAAGTCCACTATCCAACTTCTTGATGAAGTATCGGTCAATTTCAATATGCTTTGTCCTATCATGTTGGACAGGGTTATGAGCGATGCTAATAGCTAATTTATTGTCACCTAACATCTTCATAGGAGCCTCATATTTTATTTTCAAGTCATCTAAGATAATTTTCAACCATAGTAGCTCACAAATTCCTTGTGAGATGACATGAAATTTTGCATCTGCACTTGATCGAGCAACAACATGTTGCTTTTTGCTTCTCCAAGTCACCGAATTCCCTCCCAAAAACATACAATATCCTAATGTTAATCTTCTGTCACTAATAGAGCCTGCATAATTAGCATCAATGTAGACTTCTACAGAGAGCTTGTCACCACTTTTGAATATCAATCCCCTACCACGTGTGGCTTTAATATACCGTAGTATTCTTTCTGGTGCTTGCGTTGTCTTACTTTGGGATCATCCATGAATTGGCTAACCACACTCACAGCATAAGCTAAGTCTGGCCTAGTATGGGCTAAGTATATGAGTTTTCCCACCAATCTTTGGTATTGTACCTTATCAACATTGGAACTTTCTTCTTCACTTTCCATTCGATAGTTTTGTTCAATGGGAACACTAGCAACTTTGCACCCAAGTTTCGCAGTCTCCTTAAGTAAATCTAGGATATATTTCCTTTGAGATAAAAATGCCTTGCTTAGAGTATGCTACTTCTATTCTCAGGAAATATCTCAATTTTCCTAGATTTTTCATTTCGAATTCAGCAGCTAACTTCTCCTCCAAGAGCTTCTTCTCAACTGGATCATTACTTGATACAATAATATTGTCCACATATACTAGGAGAACCGTAAGTTTTCCTCCAATTGTATGTTTAAGGAAAAGAGTATGGTCCCTTTGACTCTGCTTTTATCCAAGCGACACCATAGTTTTTGCAAATCTCCCAAACTGTGCACGAAGGGACTATTTCAACCCATACAAAGCTTTTTTTAGCATGCATACTTTGTTTCTTCCATTTGCGACATCATATCCAGGAGGAATTTCCATGTAAACTTCTTCCTCTAAATCTCCATGTAAGAGTGTATTTATATCGAATTGATGCAAATCCCATCCAAAATAAGCTGCAAGAGAAAGTAAGACTGACAATATTTTTTTTTTGCTATAGGAGCAAATCATCCTTCTCTAACGCCTTTATTTCCTCATTCATGGCTTGAACACAGTTCATATCTTTTAATGCCTTTTGTTCTAAGTTTGGGATTTGTATAGAATCAATAGCTGCAATAAAACTCTATTGCTGCACAAAAAGGTGTTTAGAGGAGACAAAAAAGAAATAGGATGTTTAGTGGAAGTTCTTTTTTTTTTCTCAAGGCAATCAGTAAGTCATCTAGGTTGGGTTTACAAATATTGGAAGTGTTAGTTTCTTCAGTACATACCACAGGTTCGGACTCTTGAAGTTGTTGTTGGATCATATCGGGTTTCTTTCTCCTTTCATATACTAAAAGTGGTTTCTTCTGAGCTTCCTCAGGTGGTGTAGTGAAGACACTACTTCTTGGGAACTAGAGGGAGCTAGCTCTTGTGATGATGGGAAAGGGAGAAAGGATTGAGGAAAAAAGTTTAAGCTCTCAGCTTCTACTAGATTCTCCCCCTCAAGTGGAGGACTAAAAAATGACTTAGTTTCACAAAAGGTAACATCTAAAGAGACAAAGAAACGATGGCTAGATAGGTGAAAACATTTGTATCCTTTCTTGTTAGGAGCATAACCTATAAAAATACATTTAATGGCCCGAGGGTTAAATTTAGTACGATGTTGACGATGCACATGGACAAAGGCTACACATTCAAATGCTCGAGGCTGTAAACTTTGCATAATTGGAACAGAGGGAAAGTGAAACAACATAGATTGAATAGGACTGACATTACCAAGGACCCGAGAAGGCACCCTGTTAGTCAGGTAGGCAGCTATTAAGACCGCTTCACCCCAATAAGAGCTAGGGATAGACATTTGAAAAAGAAGAGCGCAGGTAACCTCTAGCAAATGCTTATTCTTTCGATCTGCCACACCATTTTGTTGAGGAGTATCAACACAGGTAAGTTTGTGAATAATGCCATGTTCTTTCATAAAATTACAAAACTGTTGATTAACATATTCCCTGTCATTATCTGAATGTAAACATTTAATGGATTTTCCTAAATGTGTTTTAATCATATGATAAAACTGAACAAGGAGTTGAAAAACTTAAGATTTATCTTTCATAAGAAAAAGTCAATTGATGCATGCATAGTTTTCAGACTCGGACCGGTGATCGACTCGGTCGAGGCACCGGGTCACTAGGTCACTGGTTCAACCGGTGGGTCACTGGTCGGATCGGTTGAACTAGATTTATACAAAAAAAATATAAAAATTTAAATAAAATACAATAAAATGACAACTAATTAACAATTTAATACTTTAAAGCCATTCAAATATAAAAGCATAAATAAATAACATAAATTCCAAAATATTATTCACATTTCACATTCATGAATCACAATTGACAAGTTTAAAACATAATTATACAAGCAAATTCATAAAGTTTTACATCACAAACTCATAAGTCATGACCATACAAATAAAGTTACTGCATTTTTCTATAAGTCAAATTAGATTTTTTTTTAAGGTTTTTGAAAAAGTCATCATTTAGAATAACAAAACAAAAAAAATAAAAAAATAAAAAAAAAATCGACCGGTCCGACCCGATTCAACCGGCCGAGTCAATGCGGGACCGCTCCAAATACTAACTCGGACCGGTTTCACTACTGCTCATCGTTTTCCTATCGAACCATTGGCTCAACTGGTTTTATTACTATGGATGAATATGCAATCATCAATAAAAGAAACAAACCATTTTATGCCAGTAATATTAGGAATAGATGCAGGATCCCAGACATCAGAATGAATAAGTGTGAAAAGTTCATCACTTTTATTAAAATTAAATGGAAATGACACATAGTGGTGTTTTGCAAACTGACAAACTTTACAAAAAAAAAGACTTAACTGACTCCTTTAGAAAAAGGGATGGATACATAGTCTTTATTAATTGAAAAGGAGGATGTCCTAGACACCTATGATGTAACCAAATTTGTGATGCCTGAGATTCTGAATTTGCAGTATAACATGAGACTAGTGTCTTCTGTTTACAATCACCTTCGGTTAGTGTATTAAGGATTAGATAAGGTTAGTGTCTTCTTTTGTAAGCTTATGAACAGAGATAAGGTTATTGCAAAGTTGTGGAACGTGAAGGACATTATTTAGTGTAAGGAAGGATGAAGAAAAATGCTACCAGATTTTGCAACCGAGATTTGGGAGCCATCAGCTAGAGTGATGTGGCGTTTTTCAAAAATGGGAAAGTAAGAAGAAAAATGAGGGGTTTTAGAGGTCACATAATCAGTCGCACTGGAGTCAATGATCTATAAATTTTTACATTCAGTATTAGATACCTGAAAAGATTGAGAATAAGGAGCCTTACCAGACAAGATTAGAGAGCAAGAGCCAGATGGCTTACTAATAGAGCTTATGAGAGACCACAAGTGTATAAGCTCATCTTTACTAAGGGCAGGAACTTCATCATCCACTTGAGGAGCGGGGGCATTGTCTGATGTAGCCATTGAGGCTTGACTGCTTGGTAGGCCGCGAAATCCTCTTGTGCGGCTAAGGACTATCTTTTCCGTGAAATTTAAAGCAAGTTTCTTTAGTATGCTCAAACTTCTTACAATAGTGGCCCCAACGAACTATCTTTTCTGTGAAATTTAAAGCAAGTTTCTTTAGTATGCTCAAACTTCTTACAATAGTGACCCCAACGAATATCTCGGGATGGCCTTGAAAAAGAAGGAGGAGGTCCCGACTTGGCTATTTTGCTAGTGACCAAAGCTGAACCACTATTGGGTTTGTCATCAAGCCTAACTGCCCTACGCCTTTCGTTCTCCCCGCACAGTGTAGAACACCTCTGATATATATGGGAGTTACTCTTTATCCAAAATCTGAACTCGAATAGGATCTTATTCTGGATTTAAGCCAGAGAGAAACTCAAATATCCTGTCCCTGTTAACAAAGTTTGCCAAAGTAGAGGTATCCTTTGCTACATTTCATCTGCAAGTTTTGGTATTGGTTCAACTCAATCCACAAACTAGTGAGAACACCATAGTAATCTGTTACCGACATTACTCCTTGCTTGGTGGAGAATATTTTCGTCTTCAACTCATAACAAGTAGTAATATCTTGCATCTTGGAGAAAGTTTTGCTGAGTACATCACAAACCGCTCAAGAGGAAGTAAAAAACATACAATTCCAATTGATTTCAGGAATCATAGAGTTCCATAGCCATGTCATAATAAGAGAATCCTCATTATCCCAAGCCTCAAAAATAGGGTCATCCTTCTCAGGAGGATTTCCCTCAATGTGGGACAATTTCCGATGACCTTTAAGAGTATGCCGGATAACTTGAGCCCATTGCAAGTAATTTTTTCTGTTCAAGTGATAGGTTAGGTGCAAAACAGGAAGGTCATTAGGATTTAGAGGTGTAGGTGATATTGCTGCAGAGGTTTTTGGTTCTGCCATGGTGGTAGTGTGGTCGGAAAGGGTTGGAAGGCATTGGAAAAGGAAGCGCGGCCGGAGGTGAGGATACACGCACTTTCATGGGCTACAGATGTGGCGGCGTGTGAGACTATGGACAGAGGACTAAGACGGCGCAGCAAGGCCCAAATGTGGTTGGTGGTAAGTTTCGGTAGGCTGGCCGATCTATGGGTGGCGGTTTGAATGGAATGGTTGGGTGGCCTGGCGGTGACCAAAGAATGTGAATGAGCGATTTACTACGAGCAGAGGATTGGGGTGGCGCGTGTGGGCGAGTCTGGTGGTGTTTGGTAGTCAGTTTTGGTGGACTGGCCGATCTATGGGTGGCGGTTTGGACAGAGTGGTTGGGTGGTCGGAACAGTGACTGGAAGGGTGGCCATCGGCTGTCACAGTGACAAGGAGGGAAAAACTGGGAAGAAAAAAAAGAAAGAAAAAAATTAGAGATATGATTACGACAATTAAGGCTGTAAATACCCAGCAATGAAGGCTGGAAAGTAGCGGAAGAGTGATCAAGCTCCCAGATCAGGAGCTCTGATACCAACTTGGAAAATAGGGAGTAATATGATTCTATTTCTATCTTAATTCTTCTGTAAAGAGAAATATACAAATTTTTATGTACATTGTAGGATCCCCACCTAATAAATGTGTAGACCCATCTAATAAATGCAAGATATTGATAGATACTAACTTACCAAGACTTATCCATCATAATAACTGAAAAAGACTAAAACCAAATCTATATGATATGCAAACATAAATGCGCAAGATATATTTCAACAAAAGGAATGGGTAATTTTTTAAGTTAAGGGTTGGTGCTGGAAGGATATGTATTGTAGCAGGGTCAGTAGAGGGAGAAAAAGATTTGAAGAAAAAGAAAACAACAAGGACAAAATGGTTATTTCTGCATTATTTTAAAATATAATATTATCGGTGACAAGTTGGTCACCAACTATTCAATGACCACTATAGAATTCGCTTACAATTATTTAGTAAACCCATACATAAAATTGGAGATTCTAAGTCAATTTCAATTCTAAAAGTGTTAGAATTGAAATTAAAATTTTGCATTCCAATTCCAACATCAATTGGACCTCAGATATTATAGAAAATATTACTAGATTTCCTTTTTCTCAGATATTAATCTTAGCCTCTCTGATATTACTAGATTTCCTTTCTCTGTCAGCCTGAAAGCCATAACTAGAAGCCCAACGTGCATAAACTAAGAAATTTAATCTATTATTTACTTTTTGACAGTATTCTCAGTGCAAGCATAAACGATTAGATTACCTAATCAAGTTATAATAATTAACCTAAGAGGCCAAAAAATGCACGCTATCAGTAATGCTTTTATATAGCATACGTACAATTTATATATGCACTTTTGTTGAAATCTGAAATGCCACTGAAATTATTTTGTTTTTGTTTCTTCCTTGCTGAAATATAAATCTTATGAAGCAGAAATTAAGACACACAAAACTAACAAATCTGCATATTGCTGCATAGATAGACAGCATATAAAACTAACCACTGAGGTAATTTCTTCATTCACTGATTAATTCAATCTTCATAAAACAAATTAACACATTAAATAAATATACATGAAATCAATGATGAATTGGTTATATAAATAATGCATACAATATATGCATTGAGGCAGGTAGTTATGATCCCCTAGGCCCGCCTGAAGCAGATTTGCAACTGTTTAATGACTTTAGTAGTAACCTTTGGATCTACTTTCATACTTTAGCATATGTTCAAACAACTTAATCATGGCATTATATTTCATTGCTGATAATTGTTTTGTTGAGAATCTTTTCTTTCTAAAATCCTGAAAATTGTATTTATGGTTTTTGTGTTCTTAGCTTCCCAAGGAGCTACATTACTGCTCTCGGGTTCATCGCCTGCTGCTAGACATGTTATTGGTGCTGCTTTTGATAGACAACAACCACAAGGGCATGGTACACAGCTGGTTAGTGTGCTAGATAATTGTTCTTCCTTTCATCTTGGAATTTTTAAAGCTAGGCAAGATTGTATCTTGATGCTCCTTGTTAGAATATCTAAGAATATCCAGAGTATTCTAGATTATTGCAGTATTATCTTAGGATATCTTTAGAATATATGGAATTGAGTAAATATTCACTTTGGTCCCTGAAATTGTATATGTGCTTTACTTTAGTCCCTAAAATCAACAAAGTGTCAATTTAGGGTTATTCATGTTAGTCCTCAAATTGCATAAAATATTCAAATTAATCATTTTTGGTGATTCATGTTAGCCCACACGAACACTATCATAGAGATTACTTTGAGTCACTTTTTGTAATTTTGGGGGCTAAATTGATATTTTCTTAAAGGGACTAAAGTGAAACATGCATATGATTTCATGGATCAAAATGAATCTTTACTCACATGGAATCACTTAGTCATCTAATTCTAGGAGTTATTTTAACTGTGCATTATAGTCTTATTTTATGAATGGGCTTGTGCTTGTACTAGAAATGATATACTTGACCTAATTTCTAGTATCAAAGTTACAACTTTGTTGTTAGTAGTTGTCACATGCTATGAAGTATAGACACAAACATGGGACACAACACGGACACAGAGATACTCTATACTCATAAAATTACAGGACACAGATTCATTTTACACACACACACACACATATTTCTAAACTTGTTCTTTTTTTCTTTAGTCTAAACTTGGGGCTTGGGTGGGTTTGACGCTTCTTATGTTGATTTGCCAAAAATATGAAAAAAATAGTAAAAAGAAAAAAAAGGAAATAAAAAATTCCAAAAAATGTGTTTAGCCATGTTTGCAGTGTGTTTGAGCTGTGTCCAGAACACATTTGAGTAGTGTCCATCCCATGTCTAAGCTAGAAAAAATTATTTTTTAATTTGGGCATGTACAGATGCTTGTCGGACACATGTCGTATGATAGTCCACTTGGTGTCAATGTTCCATATGTGTCAGACACTAACACACCAACGACTAAGCTTCATATTAATCCAACAGGATATTATTGAGAGCCTCCATTTTCTCTTTATTTTTCCATTTTTAAAATCCTATGATATCAACACTCCCAAAGTATACAGTCTTAAATCGTGGTCCAATCACTTGTTCAGGTCATGGTTGTCAAATCGGGATACGAATCGTGTATCAGAAATCTTATTTTTTGAATTGTGTATCGAATTGTATCGTGAATCATAAGATACATGATCAACAACTACAAATCATATAAAAATATTTTCTATGTAAATAAACATAGAGAATAAAATATATAAATATAATAATATAGCAAAAGATCCAAATAAAAAAAAAAAAAAGAAACAAAGAGCTGTACAAAACTAAAAAAGACGTTAACAAACAGAAGATAAGAATAAAATAAACTAAAAGAATAAAATATATAAATATAATAATATAGTCATTGTAATAAGTAATAATGTGAGTTATGAAACAAGAAGAAACGTAGAACATATGCTCTGTTTTCTTGTTTATAAACAGGGGAAGAAGAAGATCCAAAAGAAATCTTTATAAAATGATTAGCACCGAACAAAACAAGTTATTAAAGGATGAGAAGTACCAGCTCAGCCTCAATGATGGAGAAAAGTCATCCACAAAGGGGACCAGAAGTGAAGAATGGGACCTCTGTTCTTCACGTTTTGTTTAGCACTCATGGAAGGTTTGAAAAGTAAGAGAGAAGAGAGCTTTTATGAATAAATAAATGATGGAAAGTGAAGAGACAAGCAGCAGGGGCTGTTCCCTCCCATTTTTCTATAAAAAATTTGGGCCTTAACCGGGTCGCGCATGACCCGACCATTGTGCGCTCGACCCAAGCGGACATGCGCATTGCACAGCTGCGATACAACTCGGGATACATACGATTCAAATGCGTTTGCATGATACGGCCGCGATTCATGGTCGATTTCGATACAACCTCCGATTTTCATCACTAGGCCTCAGAATCGTATCGAATTGCATGTATCGTATCGCGATTCGTACGATTCCGACTACACTGGTTCAGGTGGCTTGATGGATCATATTTCCCAAGGCTGAAACTGCATTTGTGGCGCATTGATGGTACAAGCAGTTTCTCAGTAATAATGTTCTGCCTCTAAATTGTTAGGTTTATATCATCTTTTTTGGAAATACCACGAGGGTTCTGAATGAGTGGAACATGTTATGCCCCAGGCAGTCATCTGATGTAACATTCAGCTAGTCTGTCTTTTCACAACAGATTCTCTAAAAGCGTCCTGTTGAATCTCTGGGTAAAGCCAGAAGACATAGTAATTTCCAAGGAATCCAGTAATCCAATTTTGTAATGTTGAAGGGAAGGTCCACTTCAAATGAAAATGCATAACGTCCAAGCTTTTCATTGTTCTAGATTGCAGTAAAAAGCTGGAATTTCATTTTATTTGAAAGATGTGATGCTAATTGTTGGAAATCGTAGTAGTATTTAATGGGAGTGTTGAAAATAATAGTAGTATCCAGTAAGTGAGGCTTGCATGTACATAGGAACTAGAATTCCTAGAAAATATACACTTTTATTTATTATAAATAATTATTGTAATCATTAGCAGATGTGTGTGTGTGTATATATAGCCTGCTTGCTGAGTCTTTGCACTTAAGCAATCGAGAAAATCACTTCTCCACATTTCTCAAGTTGGTATCGGAGCAGGTCTAATCCTGCTTCTGGTTTTAAGTACTGCACCCCTGCCTCCTGGTTGGGCTGACTCTTAGTCTTGGTTTCGTGTCTCTGCCCTCTAGTTCAGCAGATGTCAAAACTCTCAAGGTAACAGTTCTGACTGTACTTCTCAAGCCTTCTTGCACTATCTCAGCAACAAACACAAAAAAGTGGTGTTTCACTGATAAATGGAAGCTAAAGCAAGTTATGTGTCATCCATTTCCTTTTTTGGAACTCCAACAGTCATTTCAAAACTATAGGGTCTTCTTTCAGAAACTGAGTATCAAGAGAGTACATCCATTCATGGTTGTCAAATCGGGATACAAATCATATATTGAAAACCTTATTTTTTGAACCATGAATCGAATCGTATTGTAGACTATAAGATAGATGATAAACAATCAGAAGTAACATCAAAAAATCGAATCGTATTGTAGACTGTAAGATACATGATAAACAATCAGAAGTAACAAAAATATTTTCCATGTAAATAAACGTAAAAAACTAGCTATATATTAGCATTTTAAGTCAGATAACTGATCTTAAACTGAATTTTTGAACCATATATTAGGGTAGAAAATAGACAAAAATTTGACAGAAGAACTGAAGTGTCGATTGAAAAAAGTTCCAGGATCCGTTTGCACCTTTCCAAAATTCTGTGGGTGAAGTACACATGGTCTATTATTGAGGAGTAAAGTGCGTTTTACCTTAATGTACCTGTAGCATGTACGTACATAAGAACATAGAATTCATAGGCATCATGCATTCTTATTTGTTTAAATAATTCTTGTAATCAGTAGTGGGTGTAAAGCCTGCATGTTGAGCCTTTTGCACTTGATCCTAAACTTTTCCCAAGTTCTTTCTCAAATCTAATATATCATCTGTGACGTCCATGGTTTCTTAAATGGCAACCACAGGCTGCATTGCATGCTCTTGGAAACATCTCGGGAGAAACCAGATCTGAGAACAACATCATCCTCAATGCTGAAGCAGAAGAAAACCTACGACACATAATCTATGAGGCAGCATCCAGGAGCTCAAAGCTGACTCCATTGGTGATCTTTTTTCATTCTTATTAGTTCATCTGTTCTTTATTGGTCAATTATCTTTTAGTTCTGCTTGTAATGGTTGGTTTCACTTAAATTAGTGGGCCTTGGCATCTATTAAGCCTTATTATATAGGTGTAGTTGTCCATGTTAATCATTACTGCCTGTGATTCGAATAGTAAAAACATAGGACCATGCTAGTTAGTGGTGTATGCTATATTTCTGTTTGGAAATTTCATTTGTGAGTTGTGTACGAGCCCCCCAGTTCATTTAGCAACTCATCGATATAGTAATTTTATTCAATGCCTTATAATCAACACAGAACCTCCATCCCCCATCTTTCTTCTTCATCAAAATTACAGGGCTTGAATAAGGGCTAAAGCTTGGCTTAATAATTCCAGCATCCAACATTTCAGCAATTATCTTCTCAATCTCATTGTTTTGGAAATTGGGATACTTGTATGGTCGAACATTTGGAATTCTTGCTCCTTCCTTCAAGTGGATTGCATGTTCTTGCTCTCTTTGTGATAGTAGCTCTCTCGGAGCTTGGCACAGATCTCCGAACTCCTAGAGAGCCCTCTTTATCACAGCCAATAAGGTTTCTTCATCCTCTTCACTAACCTTCCCTTCCACAGGGTCCACAAGCGCATTAAGAGTCGCATTCCAAGATGCTTGTTAGAAATAAGGAAATATCTAGTATTATCTCTGTTATATCATAGAATGATTTAGATTTATTTAGGTTGATTCTGTCATTATGATTAGATTTTATCTTTACCTTATAAATAGAATTACCTTATTGTATTACAATCACAATACAAAATATCAATATATTTTCATATTATCTAGAGTTGATATTCTATCTCTTTCCCTCCTCCACTATCTAAAACCCTCAATTTCAATAATGCTCTAGCTTGAAATAACAAAGGGTCCCCAGTTATCTTCAGCAGTCTTCCATTCTCTCTCCAAATGATGTACACTTCCGAAATTGGCAAAGATATCGCCCAGACTTGATATCCAATCCATTCCCAATATCACGTCCACATTCCCTAATTCGAGCAGGAAAAGCATTCGCTCGGTCACCACCCCTTGTATTTTCAGCAATACCCCTTAACAAATCTGACTGCATGTGGTCTCCCGCCCAATTCCCAGTTCAACCTTGTATACTCGAATAGGAGTGACTACTAGCTGCATCTACTTGGCCTTTTTCGAAATGAAGCCCTTAGTGGCCCCGGTGTCGACAAGGATGATCACCTCAGTCTCCCCAATCCTGCCCAAAACCTTAAAAGGATTTATTAACAGTTGTTAACCCTTTAAGGCTTCGGACAGAGTTGCAACAACTTCATCCCGAGTGTTGAAATCTCCTCCTCGACCTCACCGTTCTCCTCCCCCTCGATTCCCTCCTCTAATTCATCCACTAACACCAATTTGTAGATTTTCATCTTGCAAATGTGGTGTTGACCGCATCACTCTTTGCATTTGAAGCACAAACCCCTTCGACTTTGCTCTTGTAGCTCTTCTTGCAAGAGCTTTCTTCCACCGCCACCCACCTTTTCATCCCCTTTTAAGTTACTAGGTTTCATGTCAAACCTTTATTTTCCCAATCCCGATTCGTTCTTGATCCAGCTCGGAATTGACTTGGGCCTCAATTCTAGCCCAATCCCTTTTCTTGCAGTCCAACACCGCTACCCCTCCATTCTCTACTTCGCTCTTCGAGCATGAAGGCTCGATCTTTGACCTCAGTCAAATTGAGGAGATCCAAACTTTTAATTTTTGCTTGCAATTCAAGGTTCAGCCCATTTATGAAAATTGCTCAATATAATCCATCACTCAGCCCAATTGCTTAACCCGCAACAAAGGCCTAAATGAATCCTTCACCACTCCTAGCTGAAAACATCTTAGTAGCGCGTCCTTGAAATCATTCCAAGAGGGAAAAATGGCTTGATCCTCCCAAGCCTTGTACTAGCTCAGCGCCTTGCCTTCGAATGCGACCAATACTAATGCCATCTGTTGATCACTTTCAATGCAATTAATGGTGAAGTATCTCTCAATCCCCAGCAACCACTTTGGAGCATCTTTGTCGTAAAAAATGGGTAACTCCATATAATCCAGAATGAGCATTGACAGATTCACCTTTCCTTTTGCCATCAGGCAATAAAGAAGCATGCAGTCCATTCCAACAAGAGCATCTGTGCTGCCAATTCGTGGGAAGCATGCAGTGGTAGTATAGAAAAGGAAAGGTGCACCTGCCAATGCTCATTTTGGATTATATGATAAGTGCAACCACAGAGAAGACACGAAGAACTGCAAGTGTCCATATGGAATGCTATTGGCCAGGTTGCTTCAACGCATGAACTTCCCTCTTCTCATGGAAAGCTATGAGCTTCTCGAAGGAACCGTCTTCACACCTTCCTCCTTTAGAACTTCAAGAAAATGGTCAATTGTTCAGATTGCTGAACCAACAAGACAGAGCCCCAGAACAAGAAGTGAATAAGCCCGAGAAGTCTCCCAAAAGGCTGAATCCCAACAACAAAATGCAAAAGGGAAAAAGAAAACTTTCCCTCATTGAGAGTGGATTTGAAGAAGAGGATGTCCCTTTAATCCAACACTATGAAAGAATGACAAAAACAACAGAGGAGGCAGTCTCTCAAGCATCACAAGCTGTGACCAAACCTGAGAAAGTCACTAGCAAGAAGGAAGTTTGGTTAAGGTGCAAGAAGATGCACAAGTGTGTGTCAAGAGTCACCATATTGCTGTAGGAAGTTAAAAAATATCAGGAGGAGGGGTATCATGTAATGGTGGCTGATGATGATGAAGAAGAAGAATAAGCAGAAGCATCATCATCTGAAGAAGAAGAAAGCTTGTTGAGTAGCGAGAAGGCCAGACTGAGTGCTACATTCAATTCCAGGCCCATAGCTAAAGAATCTTAGATGGAGCCTATCATTGAAGAACCTGATGAAGAGAACCATGCAACATGTTCTGCTCTCATTCCTATGTTACCGCAGCTTTCCTCTTCCATCCATATTTCTCCAGTGGAAGAAAAAGAGGACAAAACATCAAAAATTCAGCTCCACCAGTAAATGGAGCTGCTGGTTCAAGACGCCCCTTCTTCTAGTTAAGAGGTTGCTGCTCCTTCCACAGCTCAGGTTTTAGATATTATTGCTGTTACTTTTGAGTCGACCACTGCTTCTGCCACACCTGCAAATGGTCGTGCACCATCTTCTCCACCTCTAGCTGCCGCACAAGATGAGACTCAGACTATTTCACCTAAATCAGGGGAGACTATACCCCTTTCACAGAGCATGACGCCCAACATCAGATTTTTTAAATCCTACAATGTTTGTTTCCTAGCACACCACCTTTTTGATAATGTCAAAAGGGGGAGAAGAGTAGAATTGAAGAAAATCATGTGCCAATGAAATTCAAGGGAAATGCTCAGGGGGAGCTCAGAGATTTTGTTTAGTATGCAGCATGCATATTTTCTTCTTTTGATATTCTATATTTTTTTTGCAAATCTCTGACCTTTAGTGTTTTATGGTTTTATATAAATTGTTCTTCCTTCTCTATTCATATATATCATGATCTTTCGTAATGCATACTTGTCATTCATGTTTCCTACTTTGTTTCATTTAAACACTGGTACATACATATGTTTCCTTATTAAGCTTTGATTCATATCGATGCTCTTTCTATGCTCAGCTAATCATATATCTCTCTGATAGATGTTTTGGATAAAGAAGTGCTAAAAACGAAGTTAATCAAGATAAAATATCACAAGTATTACTTATTAAGTTCTTTCAAGTACATGGACTTTCAGAAAGTATCTTTTCATGATCAAGCTAGTTGTATATCCATGGCTTGAACGTTTTTCTCTTTGACATTCTGCTCTGATACCTTTTCAGAAAGTGTGTTATGTCTGATCTAAGCTTCAAAAAGAAATAACATCAACTTTGATTAAGTTCACCTAAGGCCAAAAATATTTTTATATGATCCATATTATGTCTCAAGAAAAGAACTTCCTGAAAATTTCTTTTAGTGATAAAGTTGAAAGAATATGAACTATCACTTTTATATTTTAGTAATAATTCTTTCAATATCTCTTCAAAAGATTTTCTTCAAATTGGTTTGTCATCATCTAAATGGGGGAGATTGTTAGCTCCAAAACCCTATCAAGATGCGCTAATCTGATTTGAATGACAACAAAGTCAATTTAAAGAAAATACTTTGAAGAACAACTAATGTTTGTCTTAAGTTTCTTGTAAGGTCATAAACAGGATTCTATCGTTTAGCAAAAGCGAGACTTACTCAAACAAGGATAAAAATTCACATCACATGTGCAAAGTGCAAACATGTTTATCTCATGACAAGAGATATGAACTGTAAAGAAAGTGAATATAATATCCTTATTCAAGTAGAAACAACGAACGATTGAAGAGGAATCAACGATACAAGAAACCAAATCTTGCTAAGACTTTAGAAAGTAGCATTGGATATCAGAAAGTACATGTAAATGAAGATATCAAGTAATCTCTAAAAACCAGATGTTACACTATCTTCAATCAGCACAATCGCAAATTAGTCATCATCAAAATACTTGGATTGAAGATCAGAAAGTGAAGATATCATCAAGAATCTGATACCGCATGTCAAAAAGCTCACATTACTGTGGAGCGCTGAGTGTTATTGGAAGTGGAGGGAAAAGAGTCAAATCTCGGTATCAGAATCGGTCAATCATCTCTTTTGCCTTTAAAATCAACTATTCCAAGTCTTAAAAGAAAGAGTTCAGAAATCACGGTTTAGAAAGTAAGAGTAATTTCTAAAGGACTTTTGCAAACTGATCTGACTGATAGACAGGCTACACTTCTAGACTATCTTTTCAAGACACAAATGGATGGTTAATATGTATTCTTGGAAGAACAAATCATAGGCAATGGTCACACATGTCCCTAGGTCACTAACTGTTTTTCCCTCCAAAACACTCACCTTTCAACCTACTTCATAACTACTTTGCTACTGCAGAACTAACTTTCTGCTATTGGGAGCCCAATAGTGCTGTCCTTTTTTCTCCTCACATAGACCTTACCAAATTTAGGATCCTTAATTTTGGTCTTTAAAATTTAAATCTAATCAATTAGTCACTGACTTTGTAATTGTGAATCACGTCTGTCCTTGAAAGCATATATGATTCATATCAATCCCTTAAACGTATATCATTAAAAGTCACTAAAAATAATAAGACTCAAATCAATCCAATATTTTGGTAGGATTTACCCATCAAGACTAACATGTTTCATGATTATAAAGTCGGGGACTAAGCAATTAGATTTTAATTCTAGAGACTAAACTAACTAACGTATACAATTTTAGAATTAAAATAAGCATTAACTCTTTTATAAAGTGTATTAGTCTCTTTAGATATTTTGTGGGATATAATAATGTTTTTGGCTTCTCTTTGATGCTATGTTCAAGTTATTTTTAAGGGGTTACCAGAGCTGATTTAAATCAGAATTGGGCCACGGTGTCCATTATTGCTTTGTTGCTTCTTTATTATTTTCTCTTTTAGTTGTTTTGCGGTGGAGGACATCGTATCCTCCCATGTCTTGTATGACAGTTTTACGACCAAAAGCTCAGAACTTGAACTTACTACGTTCTTGCAATTTTCTGCAGGGTCTTTTTCTCTCTGTTTTGCAACAGGATTCTGAAATCCGTTTAGCGGTGAGACATTAATACGAACTTGTAGTCGATGCCATATTATATGGAATCATTGTGGACTGTCAACCAACAGTTTTCAGCCACAAACTGTTTTCTCAAGTGTAGTCAAACTCGTTTATAAGCACTGCTGTCCAGGGTAATTTATGCTTGTCCTTATCATATTTAATAAAAGAAGTCTGATGCGGCATTATGTGTAACATATTTTCAGGGCTATAGAATGATTAGTGGGTTAGTTGCCCGACCATGGTGCTTGATGGAGATATGCTCGAAACAGGAGATCATAAATATAGTGACCGACCCAACTACCGAAAGCACGAAAATAGGTCTGTCTATGATTTGGATGGCTTATAGTCATATCATATTGTTGAAATTGAGGATTTTAGATAATGGACGAAGAAGAAAGAGAGAGAGTAGAGACTCAATAATATGAAAATATATTTGATATATTGTAATATGTATGTAATACAATAAGGTAATCCTATTTATAAGGAAAAAATGAAATCTAATCATAATGACATAATCAACGTAAATAAATACAAATCAATCTAAGATATGATATGAAATATTCTAAGATATTAATAGATATTTCCTTATTTCTAACGCTCCCTCTCAAGCTAAAGCTTACTAAGATTTAAGCTTGTTACAATTAAATCCTTAAAATATAAAAGAACCTTCAAGAAAGACTAGCAATGCAACTCAGAGATGCTGGATACGTCTGAAAAGATAACACAACAACGCAGCTGGAATGACACACAGCTTGAACAACTTGTTGGGTAATTGCACGACTGGGAAAAGAAGAGACACACGGCTATCAGCGTTGGAAGAGACGCAATGAAGGTGGTGGAAATTCCCTATACATGCAACGATAAATCACAAGAACAACACATGGAAGCCTTAAATAGTTGGAAAAAAAAATAGAGATTCAAAGAGACCATATGAGCATATCACTGACATGACTTAGTGAAGACAAATATCATCATTTGAATGATTTACAATGGAAGGTTGGTAGGAAGCACAATCAAATATTCATTACTCACGGATGGCGAAGAGGAGGGTAAATCCAGAAGGGTCAGGTCCTTGCGAGCACTGCGACAGTAGAAGCGGTAGGAAAGGTTGCCGGACGCGCCCACGCACGCGGGTGAACAGTGCCTCCAAGGCGCGTGAGAGCATGTGGAGCCAGATCTGGAGGTGCAGTCGGTGGGTGTTGACCGTGTATGACGAGGCAAGGCGAGCGGTGGGGTCAGTGGTCAGAGGCGGTGCCGGAAAAGTGGCCGATGGCGGTGGAAAGCGGCGGACAGGGGTTATTTTTTACTACTGGAAGTGACACGGTAGGGAAAAAGCGTTTCTATGCGCGGCTTTCAAGGATTGAGTGCGCAGGAGGAGGTGAGCATGGTGGTGGGCTCTCCAGCTGGGATCGGTACCGGAAAAAGGTCGTCGGAGGTAGTAGCAGGTGGTGGACGATGGTTTTTTAATTCCTAAAAAGCAAGAACACTGTCAAACCTAAAATAACATTGAAGAGCTTGACAGGTAAAACGATGGTCGGATAGAAAGAAGAGTAAAGATAGCAGCGATACAATACAAGTGAGTTCCAAATTAGTGGAATCTCTACAACGAAACAATGAACACAGGTCATGGTGGATGGTACTGCTCTAATACCATATTGAAATTGAGGGTTTTAGATAATAGAGGAAGAAGAGAGAGAGAGTAGAGACTCAATAATATGAAATTATATTTGATATATTGTAATATGTGTGTAATACAATAAGGTAATCCTATTTATAAAGTAAAGATAAAACCTAATCATAATGACATAATCAACGTAAATAAATATAAATCAATCTAAAATATGATATAAAATATTCTAAGATATTAATAGATATTTCCTTATTTCTAACATATGTTTACAGGCACATAGATCTGAGCAGCAAATTTACTTCTTGCCACCCATTATTTTTAACACTAATTGGAGCATTTCAGGTATGGAAGCTAGGTATAACTGCTGTAAGGTGATACACAAATCATTGATGCTTTCTGGCAGAATTTCTGCTGATCCTAATTTTGCAGGCATAGCTGCAAAGGTTAGATACACTGCACTGTACACGTTTATGTATCCCCTCGACGTGTTTGTATGCCCAGAAGAAATAAAGAAAACATTATTACTCTTGCTTGCTTAAAATCGTTACACTTAATCTAAGTGACATTGCTTGATCTTGCATACAGCTGCAGGAAGCCGTTGAAAAAGGTCCATATCTACTTAGAAGGCATGCTGAAGCTCAACCTGTAGTGATGACGGCTGAGAGATTTTAGTTTACACAAGCTGAATGCTCAACATACTATTGTAACAGATTCTCTTTTTTTTCCCTTTTTCATTGTTTCTTAGAACAATATGCTTTGCTACAGAGCAAAATCTTTGTTTTCGAGCGTTGGAACTTAACGGAATGAGTATGTTTGGTTTAATTTCTAGAGTGGAATATTTGTGTAAAATGCCTAGATTTTGTTTTGTTTCGTCTTGTGTAAAAACGGCGGAGATTTTCTGCGTCTGATGGTTCCATTTTTTTTTTCCCATCTCTTTTTCTTCGACGGTTCGCATTTTCATTGAATCAGAAAGAACGATACACCATGTGACAATATAGTCCACCACGGATAAAATGCTAGCAGAATAAGCAATCAGATCAAGCACGCTCAGTGGGATATGACCAAAAGTTCCTGATTAATGCCATAGAACTTAGCCAAAGTATGCTATTGGACCAACCTCCTACCATATTGAATGAGAATTCTCTTTAAGTTCTGGTCGTTGGGACACGACCCAGTTGTATGAGAGCTTCTTTCTTATCGCTAATCCAGCCACCGTGTGAGCCGCTTGATTTTCTTGCCAATAGTCTATAGAAAGCCATAAATTGGAACAGTAGTTGGCAATTCTTTGGTATCTTCAATAGAGGCTATCTTCAAACAATGGTGGTTGCCCTTACGCATCTCTAGGAACTCTAGATTATCCGATTCAAATACTCCCTCAGGTTCCAAATAAGTGTCCATTTTTTAAAATTTTATTTGGTTTAACATAAGTCCATTTAGAAAATTTAGGTATTACCAAGTTCTGTTTACTAATACCACTAATAAATGAGAGAATAAGTGGGAAGAGAAAGTATAAGTGGAGAAGAGAGATTAAGTATGAAGAGATGCTATAAGGATAATTTTGTACAATCATTTAAATTTATCAAAAATTAATATGTTTTTAATCATTTTTTTAATTCATGTGTATAATTGAAGCTGGACACTTATTTGGGACCACATGGAGAGTAGAACATTACTGAAATCAAAGTTTACAACAAAGACAACATTCCAAGAGCAAGACCTTCAGTCACTAGACTAGGGCTTACTAGAGTGTCTTTTGAACAACCACAAGCAAATGAGATCCAAAAGACTAAATATGAAAATTAATTAATTTACCAACACCTTACATATCAAATTCCCTTACACTTAGCTTTTTTAATATCCTTAAACAAAATCTAAGATAGGCCATCAAGATGAGAATAACAAATTATAAAACTAAAAAAATACTACCCAATGATAGGAAAGAGCAAGAAGATCATTTAAGGCTCCAAGGAATGATAAACTCGTGCAATAACATTTATCAACATCCCAAACCCACAAACAAGCAATTTAATTGACAACTAAAGTATAAAGATGATAAAGTTCTCACAGGATAGAATCTGTGTGTTTTAGTGCATGTTTGGTGCATCCAAAAATTAATTGTCATTTTTCATGTTGTTTGGTTTATAGTGATGAAAATCAATTATTGTGTTTAGATTGATTTTGGGAAAAAAATTTATCACTTTCCGTCATAGTCACTTTTAGAGAAACTACCAAATATAAATCACGTCAAACTAATTCGAACTAAATAAATTTTGACAGAATCAAATCTACCTAGAATAAATTTTACAAATAGAAGAGAAAATACATACTTAGTCTCTTCGGTATTTAGGATTGGTGTTTCATTCAATTCAACTCACGTAAGATTGTACCATCATAGACTTGCTAAAGTTCTACTTTTCCACCACTCAAATGCATGTTAACGCATAAAAAGGACTTCATTCAAGGTTACAATGGGCCCAAGGTAAAGTTGGGAAACAACGCGTATATGATGTTAAGCACCAAGGAGAATAAAAGAGCATTCGGAAAAGTTTCAACAAGTATGAGAAATTTACAGTACAATTCATTCCTCTTCCTGCAACCAATTTTGTCTTCACACCTCTACCGTATTTTTTTTCATTTTTTTTTCCTTTTCTTACTTTGCTTTGCTCACTTTCTTTTTATTTTCATTTTTCTTTTTCAATTTGCAGTCCCTTTAACAGCAAATCACTAATTTTTTTTTTCCCTTCGCACTTGTTGTTAGCAACACTAATGATATTAAAGCCATTGCTCCATAATCCCCTAAGGAAGAATGAAACATGGTTTTTCACTTCAGGGCTTATGATTTGCCAAAAACAAGTGAATGGTCTACAAGGCTCAAGGGGCTAAATGATGGATAAGATTCCACGGTGGTCATTTGGCTAAGAAGCGATATCAAGAAAGTAATGCCTTTATCAAATTCATGTGTGCATGTGAAAAGGCTGCCTAAAAAATAACAAGAGCAAGTTCTAATGTAACAAGATACATGAGTGAAAAATCACACAAAAGAAGAAGAAGGAATAACATGTATGCATTGACATGTATGCACCATCCACAAAACTAAGCTCAAAACCTCACAAGGTATGTCTTACCAATAACAACTTCTCAAGTAAATTTCCATCACCGATATTTGCAATCTAAGATAAGAGTTGCGCACTCGTGTCATGAAACTTTGGCCTCAAGTTATCTAAACTCACTTCATTGGAAATATTATAAAAAAAAAAAAAAAAAGAGTGACACCTAAAACACAGCTGCCAAAATAAATTTAAAAAAGCAACGTAAAATTAAAATCTAAAATGAATATCTAAAAATTGGAAGAAAAGAAAGCAGTAAGTAAAGAAAAAGAAAACGAACCCCTTTCCACACTCGAAAGAAAAGAAATAATAAAACAAGGACAGGTTAAACAAGGGAGGGATAGAACGTCCCTATCATGGTGGTAAGTAGCCTCTAGCAATATCAATCCCTTAATGGATCCACATTCGCGTAGACTCTCGTACCGTGGTTTGTAACACTACCTTTGGGTTCCTGGAGTATCGACCGGTTCCTGCATATTCATGTTGCTATGCCTATAGAGTTTGAGCATGTTGGCCTTAGCATTTTGATGTGTGCTCTACTTCCTTAGTTGTCCCACATATAGCTCTTAGAAGTGAACTATATTTCATGGGGGCTTCGGGTGCACCTATGTTGTTTTTGGGTTGAGTTCAATGCTCCTCAATCATAAAGCATAAAGCCTACAACTGTGCATCATCTTCAAGATAAGCATACCCAAATCGTCCTAGGAAGTGCTCATAAAAAAATCCCAATCTTACACGTGGCATCATTATCGCAGTGTGAACTAGTTCTTTACTTAGAATTTCTAAATGATTAGAAAATTCTACTGCGCCAGCAAGCAACGCAGGGGTCTCTGCACAGAGATCCATTGTAGGCATGAGAGACAAAATGATCTATATCCTCATTACATGTATCAGCTGCAGGATGTGTAAACACCACGACATCACCTGTATCACATTTTGAATAGGCAAAATAATTAAAAGTGGAGAATACAGGATATTCAACACTCAAATCATAATATGCATCCTCATCATAATTAGTGTTTTGGAATGTATACAAGAATGCCTTCGTATTCCCCTTTGGTATTCCACCCTTTTTGATGTTTCGGTCATTCTTGGCCTTGCTGTGGTAGGTGATGAAATTCCTAGCTTATATGAAGAACAATTTCCTGGCATTGGCTATGTTGTAACAAAGAAACTTGCTCCTTATTCTACTTTCATCGCCTAGCATAACAAGGAGTAAGGACCATCTTGGAATCAGAGAACAATGCTTTCCTTCTATTCTGGCTATGTAAGTTTTTCATCTATTCCAGCACCTTAAGCGTGGTGAATGAATATTCATATTATGTGTCTGCTATTGTGCCCAGGAGAAAAGTCAACTTGGAGGGCCTATTCGTGTTTGTATTCTTACAAATGCATTACCCTGTGGGTAAATATGCTAAATACTAAAGCCAACAAAGCTATCACTGGCCCTCTTTGGTTTCTATTTTTATGGGTCAACCGGTCAATGAATATTTTCTCAGCCTCTTTCGAGAAAGTGGGGTAGGCGCGGAGCCTACTAGAGGCAATGATGCTTTAGCCAACAAGTACAAATATGTCCATGGTTCCACTTCTCATCCTTCCAAATACTTGATCATTTTGTTTAGGATGCAGCCGAGACTGTTTTCTGAAATTTATCCTTTCTTGTACTTTGATTTGTCCCAGCATGGATCCAAAGAGATCTAGCCAAAGCCTTCGATGAAGAGCTAGTTGAATTTGATCCTCATTGGGCCAGTGCCTTTATTGCCCCGGGTCTCTTCAATGGAATACATCCCTTGGCTCAAAACAAATGCCAACTGCTCTTTGCCTAACAATTAATCAAGGAGAAAAATTGCATTTTACAAAAAAATAAATTTGAAAATATAATTTTTATATACATATAAAACTATAAAATTACCGATAAGCCTTATTACATATTTAGGTGAGAAAATTTCAAGAAGATCATTCGAACAATCTATGTTATTAGTTACATTTTAAACGCTTCAAAATATTTGTACTGATAAGCGTCTACTCTCATAACTATACACCAGGTTTTATAATAAGAAATACTAATTTACACTTGTTCAGATCGATATTATATGAACCTTCACTTTTTAATTAGATTAAATAAAACACTTTGTTAATATATAAAAAAGAATTTGGACTTTTTATGTCCTAGTATATAATTGCAAGCTTTAAAAATCCATTCTCGCTATCATATCAAGGCCTTCCACCATTAGGCCTTGGTTAGGTGAATAAAGAGGGTAGTTAGGATCAAATGGTGAGGTTAGAAACTGACTTGGTATAGCCATTGATGATGTGCCTATTCTTGAGCCATATTTGTTGATAGTACCAATGCTGGAGTTTAATGTGCCTACTTGCATGCCATGAGATGCTGATGATGATAGTGATGGTGATGCTTGATGAGCCATGCCATCCACCATAGAAGGCAATTGCTTCATCTCTTGAACCATTTTCCTCATTTCAGGTCTTGCTGAAGGGTGATGGCTGGAAAATGCATTATGCAGCCAACCTTGGTGCCTTGAGTGCACCTTTATTGGAGTATTGACCGTGAAGCTTGGGATCATCCACCACCATATGGCACAACCTTCCTCCATCCTTTATTTGTCACATTGCCCAATATGGTGCCACGTTTGTCTCTTCGGCAGCCTCAGTCTGTCAATGACCCTTTTGTCAGTTATCATCTCCAGCAGGACCACCCTGAAACTAGAGACATCACACTCTTGGTGGTAAGACGTCCTATCCGAAGGTGTGTATAGAAGTTAAAAAAGGTGATGATAAAGCACATATGATATATAATAGGTATAGATATAAATTCAACATTAACATTTATATTTAAGCACACTCATCATGGATAATGATATTTTTAATATTCTTGTCACTTACTGCACTAATTAAATGATTTTTTTAATATTCTGGACACTTGATGCACGCATAACATGATGTTTGGATAATTTAGAAGTTTGAATAATTGTTGTTTTGATAAACTAATAATTTTATAAGTGTAAGATATATTTTCGAAGGAATCTTTTATCACTTATGAGTATATGTATGTATTTTGGTTTATGGTTAATAGAGGAGAAGTTATGTTTTTGAAAGTTTGGTGTATACTTTAATGAACTCTGATTATATTAATGGTTTGAAAGGTATAATAACCTTTAGTTTTGAAAGTTTTATAACAATTAAATAATTACGTGTGCTCTTCGGCTTGCTTGATGCACAATTGAATTATAAGAGATTTGGCTATTATTAGTACGTTAGAAAGGAAATTCTAGGAGAGAGAAATCTAATTTTTTATGTGTTTAACATAATTATAATTTGGCATGTGCATGTCAGCCTATTAAAGGATTTCAGGTTTTCGTTTGAAAAATATAAGTGTTGATTGGATCGATAATGTTTTTGGGTTAAAAGAATAATTTTGAAAATATAGATTTGGAAATTTATGAAGTTTTTGGAAATTATAAAGTTACTTGTGTTTTGTATTCAAAAAGGGCATGAGGGGTGGAACTTGTTATATTATGAGTTGTTATGTTTAAATAATGTGTTTTGATCTCATTTGTTGGCCTATGTAATATAAAATTGAGTATGTTGGACAATTAATTGGGGATTAGGGATTTGAGACTCTCATGCCATTGTATTTCTTTTATGCTTTGAGATCTTTTGTTATTGTGGAATATTTAGCAAACACTAGTTCCTTGAATTCTGGCAATTGGTTTAGATTTTTTATGTACATGCTTTGGATTATGATGCCCTTATGATTGAATGGATTGAAATTTGTTGGAATGAGATGTTATGAGGGTGGGGAATGTTTTAAGGACTAGATGACATACCTTAGTCCACTTTGATGTGAAGTGAGGATTAGAGCATTGAAATGAGTTAAGATTATATTTTATAGGCTTTAGAATATGAACCGAGATAAGTTATGTGGAAGTTTTAAGCTTTGACGTTGAAATGTGAATCATGTATGCTCATTTCTCATAAACGTGCTTTTCATTTCATAACATTGCATGAGATTTCTTACTTGTGCCCTATGTCTCATAATGATGCATGAGATTTCATAATGATGCTTAGAGTTATAGTATAAGAAATATTTTGAGAAAGAAAATACATATCCATGGATTGACATGAGCATGTGCATGTCCATGAAAGAATGATGATATAGAGAAAAGAAAAGTAAATGAACCCCCTCTACCCCATTTGAATCTAGCTATGGTTCGTTGGGTTGATTAAACTCATCCCATGTGATCAGTAAGTTTGAAGTTGTTTGTGTAAAATCTCATGTAAAATAAATTTATAATCTTGTGTAAAATCTCATAGTTGTACATTGGACATGTCATACAAATCTCAAAGCCAGCAACATGAAATTTTATGTAATATGTCATATTTATACAATAGACATGTCATACTAATCACATAACCATCAGCAAATAATCTCATATAAAATCTCGCATTTATACAGTAGATATATATCATACAAATCTCAAAGTAGGCAGCATATACTCTCATCTCATAGATCTGCAATAGACATGTCATACAAATCTCATAGCAGGTAGCATATAATCTCTTGTAAAATCTCATATAGATTCTCAGAGACAATCTCATATTAAGCATCCAAAGTCATCAAATCAAGTCCCTAGTGTTCCTAAAAGATCATGGAAGTCTTGGTATTTATACATTATGAAGTCTTTCTCATTATTCTTAGAAATCTCTTTTCTTTTAAATCTCTTTAATTTGAACCTTAAATATTTCTTGAATACCTTTAATGCACTTATGATATTATCCTTGGGTAATTTGAGGTTCCGTAAGTATTTTGAAGTCCTTTATAACCATTTTACGTGTATTTTTCCTCTTAAAAATGATTACAATTTAAATTCCATAGACTTTTTTCTTTATAAGGCTTGAATCTTCCCTTTCCCTGATCTGATATCTTTTACAAGAAATTTGTAACTTTTGTACATTAGGGTCTGTTTGGTTTCAGTTTTTATTTTCAGTTTTGATTTTCAAGATTTTATAAAAGAAATACTGAAAACTGAAAATGAAAATTGAAAACTGAAAATTTATAATTTTCATAATTTTCAGTATTTCCTTCACAAATTCTGGAAAATTGAAAATTGAAAATGAAAATTGAAAACTGGAAACTCAAACCAAACAAGCCCTTAGTATTTTGGCTATCCAAAGAAAATTCCAGATTGCTAACTTATCAAGCTTTCCATGAAGAGTTAATTTCATTAAAAAAAACATGTTTGTGATTTTACCATTACGCCCTTATCAAATTACCCCTTTCGCGATTTTCTCAACACACCTATTGTGACTTCATTTTCCAAACTGTTTTATCGTGGCTAAAATCAATATGTGAGGCGTACATGGATGTGTCCCTTGTGTGTTAGCTTTTCAAAAAATGTAGTTTCACTTCATTTTCATTTTTCTAGCTTGAGTTACACTTATTTTACCACTGAATAGTCAGATCTAGAGTTTCAATCTTTGGCTCAGCTTTGAAAATTTATATCTTGAGCTAGAAAACTTCTTTTTAGATGATTACTTTTGGAGAGTATTCTCTAGTAAGTAAAATAATAGTTGTTTTGAAAAGCTTCATATTTTGTGAGTTTTATATTTCAAAGTAGCTATTGCCAGAAAATAGCCAAAAATCTAGCATCTAACATTTTCATATTTTATGTCACTCCTTCAACACAAGGACCACACACCATGTTTTTAAACTACATTTGAGCATAAAAATATCATAAAAACAATTAGGAATAGAGAAGAGCATGTAGTGTCCATAAAAATATTTTCCACAACAATCATTCAAAAACTTTGTCAAGAACACAAGCTTAAAACATTCTAACCATGGACAAGGTTAGAAGCCAACAATGCTTGAAAAAACAAAGGGAAGCTCCTATCTCTAGCTTAGAGGATTAAAAATGAGTCATTCTCTCCAACTTGCTACAAGAGCTTGAGATGTAGAAGGTGAGGGAGCTTCTAGAAAAACTTGCTTTGAAAGGTTAGTGTGTCCTGCTATATTATTTTTATAAGAGTTGAAAGATACATCTTGTGCAAGGCTAGTGATGGCTCATGGTTGGAAGTAGAATGATTGAAAGGAATTTTGAAATAAAGGCTTGAAAAGAAAATTAAGAGCAAGAGGGTTTGGAATCTTGCAAGTATACAAGAGCTTTTGTAAAAAGATAAATGAAGCCAAGGGATAAGAACGGAGGGATTTTTCTTTTATTTTATTCACCTATTTATGTTATTTAATTAGTGCCACCAGTATTTGGAATCTAGTTAGATTTTCTAGTTTGCTTTAATGCCTTGGGAATTATTTCTTGTGTTAGTAAAACATACCATCTGGAAAAAAAAAAATACCATTTTTGTTTGACCAAGACAAGTTGTCTTTGTTGATTTACATCATGCTTTTTATGGCACAAGTTATCATCAAGTCAAATTTTGTCCCCTATAATGGTGATGATGATTTTGGTGCTTTGCATACATGGAGGGATCAAGATGTTAAATTCATTTATGTACTGTTGTGTCATAAGTTCACATTAGATATTGCCCTGTTCCATGCCTTTAACCAATTTTTGGCACACACCATCTTTGCATGTGCATTCATGGCCGAGAGTTACATGCATTGTAGGCATGGATATATGTATTTTTAATTTGTCTTTCTACAAGAAGAAATTATTAATTAGTTAATGTTCACTTCTTAATTATCTTTGGTAAAAATCACATTAGCAAATTAACTAAAAAGAGTAAATCCTGAATCTATTATTTTTATTACTAATTTGGAATCCTATGTTGATTATACTAGTCTAATCCCTTTTTAGAGCATGAGCCATTATATTATCTTAAATCATTTATCTTTTAATTACTTTAGTTGAGTTTTGATTAAATTTAAATGAGAATTGTGTCATAATTTCATTTACAGTTCATCACATTTTTTGGAATCTTAACCATACATAGTTTAATCCTTGTTTTAATATATTTTAATCTCCTAATTAGAATCCTATACTCATTAATTTATCTAATTACTAATTAGAGTCTTAATCCATGATTAGAATATTTAAATTATTTATCTGTTAGTATCTTATTTACACTATTTTTTAAGTTGTCTATAAAAATTTATACTAATAAATTATTATTCTATGCTAGAGATTTGTTATTTTAGGCTAGTTTACCTTTTAATCATTTTAGGTATTAATCTAATGGCTTGGATTCATTCTTGCTTAAAGACATGCCTAGGAATTTGTACAATGACATTGTTGTAATTATTAAGTAGTGGCATAGTGGTGATTTCCTAAACCAAGACAAGGTTATTTTAGTAATTAGATAATGACAATGGCATTCTTGTAATTCTTTATAGTGAATAAGGATATCTTTTTCTAAGACAAGGGTAGTTCTGTGATTTCCTCATACTGTAAGGGCATTTTCATAATTTCTCCAAGTAATAAAATTTTTGTAATTTTTTACATCTTTCTCTAGATATATCGAATTATTTTAATATTATTTACTATATTTCATGACACTTGTCTAATTGTTGTTGATTCTATTTATTTTTCATCTTAATTATCAATTAGGAAATTTAATCTTCATAATTAAATCATACTTGTTTAATATACTTAATTTAGAGTTTGTTTTAAGACTACTTATCATTAGTTATTCTTTTGTGTCCTTAGTCATTTATTTGAGCTAATCAATTAATCCTTGAATATGAGCTAACTCATATCTTTATTAGTTTTGATCCAGTAACTTGAATTAATCTCATGTTGTTCCTATTTATATGCTTTACTTATCACTCAACCTAATTTCTCACATAAACTTCTAATCTTTGGTTAATGATCCTAGAAAGTGACTAAGCTCTATTATGTTTTTCTTTAATGTTTTTCTTTAACTTGTGTCTAATTATATTGTGCCTTCTAACTATGCTAATGACGTTAATTAATAATAAATCATCAATGTTAGACCTTTCCCGCTATTAGGTCAAGATCAACTGTCTAGTTAGTAAATCAATTGTTTGGATCATCCAGTCAATTAGCCTAGATAAAATTTGGGATCGTAAATTATTAGTATGAGGCCAAAGCTTCAAGAGTGAAAGATATAAACAATATTGTTTAGGCCAAAAACCATCAATGAAATTAGTCATTGAGCAACTCCAAGATGAATAGTTGTTGCCTACGAGTTACTAAGTGATGATAATCAATCCAAAACTATCTGATTGTTGAAGAAAGTAGGGATTCATGAGTTCATCCAAATGAAATTCAGGAAATGAAAAGTAACAACAGATTAAAGCAAAGAAAACGGCTATTCTCCATGTAATAGGTTGTAACTTATATACAACTCACACAATAACTAAACATCTCCAAGAAACCAACTCTAACAACAGGTAGCAAAGTGAACCCCTCATAGCTATCTTTCATTGTTATTCTCATCTATGGTCTTTTAAAAGGAGAAGATCATCTCGTGCAAAAATTGCACACAACTAGTATGAGTTTTTCTAACAAATACCCTTCCAAAATAAGCAACTTTGTAAATTTAGGGATGGACTTCATACTTTACAAACTTAAAAAACACGCTTTGTAAATTTTGTGATAAAACCCATACTTTAACTTGTTTGGTTTCTATTTTTTAATTTTCAAGATTGAAAGAAATACTGAAGAAAATAGGATCTAAAAATTAGATTTTCAGTATTTCTTTTATAAAACCTGAAAAATTAAGAAAATTGAAAATATAAAATATAACCAAAAAGACTTTTTTGAACCCTTAACCACTTCTGAATACCTTAACCACTGCCAGATTAGAAAAACCCAGCTAGTATAAAAAATAAAACACTTGATGAGTTCTTGCTCATATTACTCGACACGATGCAAATTGTGAATGCATGTGCAAGAACGTATATAAACTTTTGAACAAGATATTTGTAGATTTATCCAAAGAGGACCAAAACTATATCAACTGATATTAACTTTTTCTTCATTTTAGGTGATCAAGTTCTAGTCTGCTGTAATTATGTATTACTCCTATTTATATTAAGGCCACCTCTGCAACACCGATACCTTCACGAGTTTTCTTTGCAATATTCGGAGTTTGGATTTAATACCTTATGTACATTGCACATTTCTCCCAATTTTCATAAGAAAAAAACTTCAAAATGGCACATATAATAATTTAGTGAGTCTTAAAGAACCCTTAAGACAGGGGATTCTACTTTACAATACCCTGTCACTTTAATTTCTGCTTCTCAAATAAACTTCAACAGCCAAAAATAGCATCGATCATTTCAAGGTGCCGATCAGTAGCAACTAGCAGGTTAGAAGCCGTTTCGCACAAAATACACTGGGTGGCATCAAACTGCAGTGACCGTTTGGCTGAGAACCACCAAACTTTCAAGTTATCATTTATACAGAGGAGTCAGCAAACATCTAAGTTCTTACTTCTTTCGGCCACTCACACAGGCCCAGTTATCCATTTCCGACATTTCTATGCCTTCTAAGAATGGTGAATATCTTTGTATAATGTACTGGACCTGCACAAAACACAGTGGCAATCAATTCAGGTGGATAATGCAATTGAGAAGCAGTGAAAGTGATAGCAAAGAGAAGGTTGCATTTTGAATAAGGAAGTCTATCATAAGAATTAAGTTACCTGCTCGCATAATATACCAGAGAGCCCAATAATTGCTCCAGGCTTTGCACAAGAGATAATTTGATCAGCTAGATCTAGTAAAGGATTCAAGAGTATATTTGCAATGACCACATCATATTTATCCTTTTCAGTAACTGTTTCTATGCCACAGGAATTTTCTCCCTCCACAACTCCAAATGGCCAGTCAGCTGATGAGGATGAAGAGCTTTGGCTAGCAATCAGGTGCAGCTGCAATTTGTCTGGTCCAACGTTATTAAGGGCAGCATTTTGAGATGCCGATGCAATTGCTTGTGAATCTACATCAATTCCGACAGCAAAAGCAGCACCAAACTGATGGGGCATGACGATGCCGAAATTGGAATTGAACAGTCAGCCATATAGTATATAATGTAAACAATATCAAGAAGGTGCTAAAGAAAGATTTTGATAGTATTTTCTAAAACTGAAAAAAGAAATACTAGTATGAAATTATCGGATAAAAGAAGTGCACATTGTGACAACAAAATATCAAACAAGTACTAGAGAAAAATACGTTCTTGTTATGAAGAAACAACGGCAATCAAACAAAATCATACAAATGATTTCTATGGTACCCACTCAAATTGAAAAGGTTTAAAGCCCTTCTTAAGTGGCCCCATAAATATTTGCCATGTATATAATAATTGTCCAAATCACAGTTTGTGTGTCAATCAGCATAATGTTTATTTTTAGGGTCTCACTTTTTAAATTATCAAATTAAGCCTATTTATACTTAAAAACAGGCATATTTTCATTGAATCTCCTATCCATTGTAAACAAATTGAACATTTTAATAATCCTAACCCTTTTTGAAGAACCCTACCTTGTCAAATTGCTCATTTCAAGAACACTAGCCCAATAATCACCATCCACCCCAACCGCCACTAACCCAAATTAGAATTCAAATGAGAAAATAAGTACAAGGCATAATTCTTGTACCTGATCAGCCATATTAATTCTTTAAAGACTGTGTGTACAACCAACTTTTCATTTTCTACAACGTGACAAACTTAATTTAGCTACACAATGCATAGATGCAAACCTCTGCATCAATACCCTAGATTAGAATCACCTTAATATATATAGAATCTGCAATGTTTGATAAGTTGCTTGATAAGTGAAAATCACTATGTTTCTATTATTAACCTCTTCTGATGGTGTGGGTATTGCATTAATGGCTTCTGGAGATCCCTGATTGTGGTTATATTACAAAAAGTTTATCTCCAAAATGTTTTTCCTCAACAACCTGAGACATTAAAGCAAGTTAACAAACTATTTGTTCATGTTCCAATTTAAGTGGTGGTTCAATGTTTGTTTGGTAGGCATTGCTGGTTAATTTTAGGTGAGTTTGTTGTTGAGGTGTAATTTGATCCACAGTTTAGATTTTGTAATCAAATTAGTGATGTTTGCTATTAGGTGTGGATTTTGTAATTTTAATGTCGGCTCATTAGCAGGAGAAAGGGACTAGGGTTCTTTGGAAAAGGGTTAGAATTTTTCAAATATATCTAACTAATTCAAAATTTGATTGGAGGTTCAAAGAAAATGTTTTTTTTTTTTATAATATTGGGGTCGACTTGATAATTTAAAAGTATCAGACTTTAGAAATAAAATATCATAATGATTGACATGTAAACAATGATTTGGATAGTCATTAAAAATATGGCTAATATTTATTGGGCTAGTTAAAAAGGGTTCTAAACTCTTTTAATTTGAAGGGGTATCATAGGAATTACCAATCATACATGTGTATTCATAAAATGATAAATCAGATTTACATATCTGGCTGCAGAAAATTTCATCACGTCTTTTACAAATCAATAAATGGATGACATTTTGTTTTCAAAATACTTAATAGGCAGATCTTGCAGTTGGCATATGAAAAAATCTTAATCTTAAGGGAATATGTAAGATCAGGCATTAACCAAATAGGGCCTTGTGTATGGACTTGCGATAGTGGGTAGGCTCAGTCCATATTTTATTGACACAAGGGAAAGGCCCTATTCCTAGCCATATAACAGATGTTTGTTGGCCCCTTGACATTGATACATTCTCACTGTTATTGGAATAAAAGTATTCACCCTCTATTACTATTTTTCTCTGTTATATCTAGAAGCAAGGACATCAATCAATCATCCTTCTTAGAAATTCTAGGTAATTCTAACACTTAATCTCCTGTATCTCCTATATTATGATGATAATTATGCATGGCATAATTGGGGTTAAATGTTTAAGAGTAGGAATTCATGAGTGACGTATTAATTGATGTTTAAAATACCTATGAACTGTAGTGCTTAGCAAATGCGTCAGACATTTATATTAACTTTATTCTAGCTGACTGAAAGTGGAGTAGTATGCCAATTCTGTAACAGTGTTTTCATTTCAGTTCAAACTCTAAGATATGCTGATTATTAATTAAATACCTTAATAGCTGCAAGTGCAAGAATTCCAGTGCCTGTGCCATAGTCAAGGATGTATTCTCCTCCTTTTATATAGCCATGTAAGAATAATATACAGAGTTTGGTAGTCGGATGTTCACCTGTTCCAAAGGCTAGCCCCGGATTGAGAATTATATTTGTTGCATGAACATCCTGAATAAGATTCCAGATTGTTCATTAGAAAATTCCATTATGGTTCGGTCCTGGTTTCACTCTCACTTAGATATTCAATTTAAGCGGGCCAGAATGTTCTCACCCAAAAGCTAAAACAAAGAAGCCCAAAAAGTAATATAGATATTTAAAGTTGCCAAAAATAAGTAGTTAGATGGGGTTGGCATGCATAATTACCAACCATCTGAAGTTAGCAACACATTATCTGTAAAAAGAGTGTAAGATATTCGTACAGGTGGAGTTATCCACTTGGGCACTACCCATAGGCCTTCAATAACTTCAGTAGGATGAAATGATTCCTGAAAAGCATAGATAGATGAAACTCATAATTAGCTCTTAGCAGTCAGCAGTTACTCCCTCCCTCTCAAAATATCTTTCCACTTTTAAAAAAAATCATTTTTCAAAATATCTATCAATTTCACATTCCAATAAAGTATAATTTTTTTGTTCCAATAGTACCGCTAAGTAATTAATGACCATTACTGTAACCTTTCATTTCTAACCCTTTGATATGCTCTACAACTAACGATATTAGGTATATTAGTCTGTATACCATGATTTTGCATAGAAGTACTCTATTACCATATTATTTATCATATTTCTTAATATCAGTATTTGTCCAAATTTAACAAATATTTTACAAAGGAGGGAGTAGTAGCTAATCTTTTGCAAAAGTTAATTTCATCATTAGCTCCTTCAATTATGACACATTACAATTTTACATCCTAATCTAGTTTTTGGTTCATACATATGAACTATTATGATTTTTGTTAGATATAAAACCATTCATGTCTCTCTAACCAATAGCTTAAGCTTTTGGGAGAGATGGCTCATGAAATGATTTTAAATCTTCTATGACCAAGTGGTTAAAGTTCGATCCTTGTTGTCTCACATTCTTCTAAATTGTTCACAATTTTCACTTGTGCCATTTCAAAACTGGTTTGAGGGAAACACTAAATAAGATGCAGACAAAAATTTTAGTAGCCAGTGAGAAACAACAAAAGACATTCTTCTCAATTCTCATCACAAACTGTGCCACATATATCCCGGAACAGAAACTAGAAGACAGCAGAAATGTGGATTTGTAAAGAAGCACTTCATTAACAAGGGAGTTGGATAGACATTAGATCAATCTAATAAATAACATGAGAACAAACTCTTGAAACCAATGTAGAAAAGAAGAGAAGCAAACTGACTTGGGCTCTTTTCATCCAGTCATCCTCCTCATTAATTTTAACTTCATATCTTGGTATCTCCTTCAAACCAATAGAATCAGTAGCATGTGAAATGCTCATATTTATATCCTCGCCTTCAAGAAAAATGGAATTAATACAAATCTGCACAAAAATAAATATTTTCTTCAGAATTCATGCCAATGAGTACCTTAACACCACTTCTTTTTAGGATTTAATCAAGCAATGTTAAACAAAAACACAGTCAAATAGATATCACAAGAAATAGATAACTTACTCCCTGATACTGGGAGAATGATTCAAATATGTCATCAATATGAGCAGCAGCCTAGTGACAAAGACGAAATCTATACTTTTTGGAATAAGACGGATAAGATATTTATGTGCTGCTTGATTTTGGCACTGACATTTATTGCTAAGTTCAAGACACTATTATTATGGGGTTCAAGTCAATTAAGGTTGTTAAAAAATAAATCTTGTATTGCATTAGTTGTACTTGGAGAAAAGTTGGGTAAGAGGTTATCTCTAGGAGGTTATCCTGTATTCTGAATTTACCTATGTAGAACTTGACCATGTAGACTGATGTTAGTGTGAGGTTTTGTTTATTTCTCCTTATTTACTCCCTTTCGATATTTGAATTCTTCTACCTCTTTATTCCACGTGATAGAAAATGGCACAATGGTCTAAATAATTTAGCTAGTCTTTTCTTTAAATTCAGCTTTGAGGACTATAAATAATACTCTTTGGGATCATCCTTTAACATAAATATTGTCTTCCTGTTCGCTTAAGATAAAAATAGTATTTGATTTAATTTAATAGTTGAAGCATTTGTTCTCTGACAATTTTTATTATTCCCTCTAGCTTTTTCCTTTGATATATTGAAACATGTATAGAGACTGCAGGCTTCTCATAGATTTTGGAACCTCTAATCTGCAAATTTAATTCTACTCAGCTTCATAATGTGGGGAAGGCCCCCAGCAACAGAGATTATAAGTTTATATTTATATGTACTCAATGCACTCAAAGAATTCCAGAGCATATGTATTCATTATAAACAATTTGGACAGTAAGTTCTCTGTTTTTCTCTGTGGGTCCTTCATCCTTTTTGTGTGCATTACCCATGCGATAGATTCTCTTTCTCAACAAAGATGTAATTTATCAATGAATATGATTGTGCAACTTCAGCTCAAAATGATTTTGTCAATAACATTATATTCATCAATTGTTGCACAAGTGAAAAGAAATTTTATACGCAGCCAAAGCATGAATCAATTGCATGGGAAGAATGATTAATATATGATCTCTATTCCCTATTTTATTGCTTACCGTAATTCTTGGCTAAAGATTCAATTAATATTCTAATAGAAAAACCTTGATGAAAACACTCCCTCCCTCCCCCAAAACATTAAAGAAATAAAAGAAAAACCATCATCAACATCATAAATACCACTAAGTTTGAAATTAACCAAACAACATTATGATAAAAAGAAAAAGCATACAATAACCATGCTGAGATTTTTTTTTTCCCACTAAAACCAAAAAAAAAAAATTGTAAAATAATGAGATTGTGGCAACAGTCGACCTCATCAGCATTCTGACAGACATCATGTTGATCCATGGTAACAGAACTTGCACCAAAGCATAAAAGAGCTTCTGTAAGCATATCCTTGTAAGCACATAGAGGAAGAATGGTCAAACAATTCTGTAGCATAAAGAAGTTTTTAATGCTATAATATGATTCCCAATGAAGCAAAATATGTTATCAGAGTCTAGCTGATACTTCTTTCGACCTAGGTGACTCTTCATTTAATTTAACTACGCAATCTATAGCTCATGTGTCCCCTATAACTAAGCAATAGTCATTCCTGAGTAAACCCTTTGCCACTTTGGTGGCCATTCAACCAGTGGCAAAATATAATGAGTACTTCATAATAGCAACAATGACTTAAACACTAGTCTAAACCCAAACTAAATGAAGATAAGGTTCAGATTTCTACATGCTCCATGCACCAGTAAGCTATAGGCCGACCAGTTTGCTTCAACATCAAACACTAAATTCAGGAAATGGGTGGCTCGAAGTTCTGAACTTTCCCAGGTTCTGAACCGACCCAGTTACTGGCTTAAAGAGTGAAAGATGAAGCATTACAGTGCACAAAATAATGTTTTAAAAACAGAACTGCAGTTGATGGTTCAATTGGTTTAATCAATTAAACTCATCGCTGAACCGTACTCAAAACATCATTGAACAAGAAAAGTACTTAAATGATATAAAGGGATAGGAAAATGCGCGAAAACGAAATGAAGCTTACTGCGGTATCTTTATGGCAGTGAATTAGAACTGAACGATAAGTTATGGGTGCAGGCACAGGTGCATCGACGGGGTGGTCTGCAAGAGATGATGATGAAGAAGAAGCAGTTGAAAAGTTTGCATCTGCACCATGAAGATTTTCCATATGGATATGGGTTGGCCATTGGTCCAAAACTATGCAGTGGTTAGACAGAAAGTTAAGTGATGGGATGAAACGGCTCAGAGGAGAAGGTGATCTGCGTATAAGGCGGCGGGAGAGGGTGGTGGCGACGGGTGAGTGAGCAGCGAGTGTGCAGTTTAGGTGCTTGAGCAAATGCCACGCCGTCATTCCCTTGGAAATGTAAGAAACCTCTGATTTCAGCTGCACATAGAAGTTCACCCACAAATATGGAACACTAAACCTTTATCTACAACTATACATGCAACTATCAATAACAATCATCCTGACCAATTATAAAAGGTGGTTGCTTCTGTACCATAGAAATAAAGGGGTCTCTTAATTGGACCAATTATCAAAAGACAGGTAATTAAATTAAAAAAAAAATTGGTGAAGTGAGTGTAATTAATATTGAAAATTTCAATTTCTTCCGAATAATATCTAAATTTATAAAATGATCCTATCTGTTCATCTTTCAGTACTCATTCGTTTTCCCCATCCTCCCTTTCCGTATTTGACCCTTCGTTACCATTTTTCAATGGAAGTCACCAAAATCCTAACCATCGCCAACATCTGATCCAGAGTCTCTTTAGAAGATCATAGATTTTTGGATTTAGTATAGCAATTTCAAGTTTCAACTTGCAATTGTGTCTGAACCAACAAACAAACAGTGTCTGCAATTTTCCAACTTTTATTGCATGGTTTCCAATAGAAGAAAAATGAGACGTAGACACTTTCCTTTTCACTAAACTTAAAACAAAGAACAACCATAAAGTTACCACTTTGTTAACAGTTTATTTGATAGCGAAGGCTACCTCCATTTACCTACAAAACTCAAAACTTTCTGCCACTGTCATAGAGAATAATTGGTTTGCCATACATACTGTGCTGATTTAAAATTGCTATAGAAGCTCGCGGTTATTGCATTTGGGAGCAAGATAAGTGCATCAACATAGGCAAGGAAGGGGTTGGCATTAGCAGCAGAGGAATAAAAGTTGTGATGGAAGAAGAGCATGTCAGCACGATATGATGAAATATGAAGAAACAGGGTCATTTTATAAATTTTAATATTTAGTAGAATCAATTAAATTTTTAACACTATTTACACCTCATATTTAATATCATTTTTTTTAATTACATGTGCTTTTATAATTGGTCCAACTAAGAAAGGTTTGGGAACCCCTTTATTTCTCTGGGTATCCAAGTAATCACCATTATAAAATTGGAAACCTAGGCAATGATATAAAATGAGGAATTAGTCAAACTCATAGTTCATAACATCTAAGTGTCCCTGAGCTAGTGTTTGATTATTGTCACACAGAATATAAAATATAAAGACATTATAAAGCCTTGGAATTTGTTTGGAGAAAAAGACATTTACAAAAGCATAAAAATGTCTTTGTCACAACAAAATTTGTCTACATTTTCCACCCAAAAGCTAGGGATAAAATGTATGATTTTCTGTTTGAGTGGAAAATGGCCAAAAATCTTTTGAGGTCGTTTCATTTTGAGTCGAGGATGGCAGGCAAATATCGAAGGGCCAACTCAATGTTTGAAGGGATCGAATGACCCTTGAGTGGTTTGAAGGCGAAAGTCTCATTTCTGATTTGGGTCAAAATGACCAAAATACCCTATAAGCGTTTTTACGCGGGTAAAAAGTCTATTTGAGCCTAAACTTTCCCAGAGGTTTAAAACAATATTTTTACATGTTTCAAAACATCTGTTTGAGTCCTGGTAATTAAGGCGGTTTAGTCTGAAATTACGATTTTGTCCCTAAAATAGTGTTTTTGAGCTTAATAATGTAATTAAGCAAACCTAAGCAATATTAGGCTATAATCGAAGATTAATTAATTTCCATAATTAATCTAGAGTCAAAATAAATTATTAAAATTAATTAGAACCTAAGATAGCTTAGATTAGATTTAAATCTCCTTTCTAAAACTCAAGATTTCACTCTTTGAATCTTGAATAGTATTTTCTCTCTCCAATTCCTTAAATTAAGGAATTGTGTCTAAAATTATTTATACACTAAAATGAGTTTATAACTCACTAATGATGCAAGAACACTCCTTAATTGTGTCTTGACAACCTTGATTACCCATTTCTCACCTAAACACTTTCTTACAAATTCCTAATCTTAATCCTAATCAAAGATACACCTAAACACAACTCTAAACCACAATTAAAATGCAAGAAAATCCTCCCCATGGATGATGCAAGTTTCGGCCATCTCTCTCCCATTTACATCACATGTTGGTTTGTTTCACTCAAAGAAGCAATCTTGGCCATCCTTAAACCATACCTCACCGTGTCTCAAGATCACAACATCTCACCTCATGGAACTCATGGGAATGCCCATGATTTGTAATGGCTGAAGCCTCTTCCCCATTTGCACCTTGCATTTGTTTCATTTCTCTATAAATAGCGTCTTGGGTGAACTTGCATCATTTGGGTTTATTTGCTAAGTGTAAGTTTTCAAAGAAGCACTTCAAAGTTTCCTTTTTCTCTCAAGTTCAAGTGTTCAAGTTCTTCAAGTTCTTCATCCTCTTCTCTCATCTCAACCTTCAATCACTTGGTAGGGATTTTCTTTCAAGTATTTTCTTTATTTAAGTTCCATTTCTAGTTATGTGTTTATGGTTTCTCTTGAAGTCTTTTTAGAACTTCTCTCCCTCTCCTTTTCTTCGTCATTTTCGGCCATAGGTCTTGAGGACAAGGGAATGAGAGCTTGATGATGAGGTTTCATGGTGGTGATGTCCATCACTTGAACAATCTCTAAAGCTTTATCTTTGTTCTTAAGTTAAAGATATTTTCTTTTGTTCTTTCTTCTTGAACCTTGAAACCTTTCACCTTGATGATATTTTAAAATGGTTACATGAACTCAATGATGAGGACTCATAATGTTGGTGTTAATGCATCATCAAGATCATGGTCTCTAGAGTTTCAAATGTTTCCTTTTCTTCTTAAAAGTTTCGGTTCCTTTTCCTTTTCTTTCTTCACATTTTTGGCCATGTTGGCCCATGAGGTTCTCAATGGCTTGATGATGAGAGCTTCTAGATGATGACTATGTGTTCATCACAATGAGGTCTCTAGAGCTTGAGTTTTAATAAAAATGTTATCTATGACCACATCTCAAGAAAAGAAACTTTGTGTTTTAAAGAACCCTTGAGATTCACTCTTGTCTTTACTTTATCTTGTCATGATAAGTTTGGGTTGAGGTTTAAGTTCCTTTAAAGTCTTGTATGAGCTCTAATAAGAAATAAAATGGACTAGCATTCATATTTAAATTCAAGCTTATGCATTACATATTTACTTTGAGCTTTGCATTCATATTTAATTTCCAAGCCATCGCTTAAAGTTAAAGGATAAAGAATGGATTGCATCTCATATTTACATTCTTGTCTAGCATATTTACTTTTCATCACTAAAGAACATAAAGATTTAAAATGAGAGTTGCACTATCACCTAACTAAATCTCAAAGCCTTTCTATTTCGACCTTAAAGTCGATTGTTGCTGGGCCTAGAGCACTAAAATAAAGAAATGAACTTGCATATTTATATTTTAAGTTTTGCATATTTATATTTCAAGTCTTGCATATTTAATTCAAGCTTTGCATATTTATAATTCAAGTCTTGCATATTTACTTTAAGCTTTCATTTTACTTTGTAATGAAGAGTAAAAATGAAGTGCATAGCTTGTTTAAATTATGTCATCACTTAAAGGCCTTAGAGCTCAAAGGCTTGCCCATTCTATCTCAAATTAAAGTTTAATGTGGGTGCATTCTTTGAATGCATAAGTTTCGGTCAAGTAGTGATGATGAAATTGGAATGAGTTTCATTTAGCTACAAGGGCCAACAATCTAAGTTTTAAGAATTCTCTTTGAGCCTCATGAATTCTATGAGATTAGGATCAACAAGATTTATGAAGTTAATTATCTTTTAAGGAGGAATTAAGTGATCACTGACCTAAGGATGTTTTTAGTCTCTTTTACAAAATAAAATGGTTTGCAAAAGAGTCTTAGAAGTCCTAAAAGTGATTCCAAGAGAAACTAGCAACTTATATGTTTTAAAAAAAATATCAAGTTATGCATCTTTTTGGAGACTTAATGCTTTGGTTCTTCCATGATGAGTTTTCTACTGTATGATGATGTTTTGATGTGTTTGAATGTGTAAAATTTATGTATGGTGAGGTAGGAATATTTCTATGTATGATAGGAGAGAAACTAGCTTTCTAGAAAAACCATAAAGTCAAGATTTAACATAGTTTTAACCCATTTATTTTTGGACACTGCCCAAACTGTTTCAACGGGAATATAATCAGATTAGGATTGTTTAATCATGAAAAATTTGGTTACAATTGAAGTAGGATTGAACTTTGGCACTATAGAGAAACTAGTAACTAGAAAACCATAAAATCGCAATTCTAGAACTCTTAGAACATTTAATTTTTAGAATCTATCCAGCAACCTTATAATGAAGAGAACATGGCTTATAATTAGTTCTTAGACATAGGAATGCCTCATAATTGGTTTAGGTCGAACTTATAGCGCCTTAGGCGAAGACAGAACCAAGAAAGGGTCTAAGACGTTGTTCAGATTTAATAGAGAGCATGAATAATAATGAGATCTATTAGAAGAGAACCCTTAGGTGCATAAAAGGTTGGTAGAAGATGATAGGTTAATTACATCACAAGTTTAAGGCCCGTAAGGGTCAAAGCATAAGATACCGTAGGACCAAGAGGATAATGAATTTTTAATGTTGCTTGTAAACGCATGAGAATGATTATGTAAATGCATGAAAATTATGATGGAGGATGCATGTTTGAATGACTTATGTGGCATAAAGAAGAATTTGGAAGAAATTCGGCATGCTGCAGTTATGCTGCCGAATTTCTGACAAATTCGGGACTCAGAAAGTTTTTGAAAACCTATGAGATTTTTATGAGGTACTAAGATGAGTTCTTGGATGACACCGGTTCGGCCGAGCATCTCCAGAGAACTCATGTGACATCGGTACCAAGATGAATTCTTGGGTGACACCGGTTCGGCCGAGCACCCCCAAGAAATGCCCCCTAGCCCGTACTGGATAAGTCGGGATTATGTTTATGATTATGTTACGCTTATCGGGATTGATAAGTAAGAACTAGTGACGACTAGTTAAGGTATGAGCTCATAACCTAGAGATGTGACACGTTCTGGGTGACACTGGTTCGGCCGAGCACCCCTAGAGCGATTGTCTTTTAGGGTGGCCTATGAGGAAGTAAAGTATGATGTTTATGTCACAAAGATTCCCATATGAGTATTTAACTGCCACTTTATGCCACTATTATGATGTTTTTAATGTTATGACTACTTTCTTGCATTAAGTAGAGCCATGCATACATCTTTAATATGATTGCATCCATGATATTAAGAATCATGCTAAAATGAATGGACCTTGGCTAATTATGTTTTAAAGCTTAAAAATGGACTTGATACATGCTCACTTGTTTTACATACTAAACCCAAGGTTCCTGAGGACGTAGATGATGACACCTAGGTAGTAGGAGGCCCTCCTGAGATTCTTTAGCAAGATTCTCACTCCCTCTATCTATTTCTTTCTGTCACGTCTTCAGGTGGCGACGTTCGTGGTTTTTGTGGACACCTCGTCGTGGGAGGTGCACTATGATCCGGATCACGGGTCATACCATTTTGAGGGGCAGTGCACGGTGCGAGTCTTCATGTTTATAGGACGTCCCTTCGCTCACCCTGTGCATACCCATCGCTTCTCCCCGACAGCACCCTACGGCGACGACAAGCGGGTTTTTGAGCGCGCGCGTACACATAACGAGAGAGTGCTCCGCATGCACACCACCGCCTCAGCCATGCGTGACTATCCCAACTACGTGCCCCGGACTTACTTCTCGGAGACCGATCTGTCGGAGGACCCGCCTACCCATCTGTACAGTGAGAGCTCCGCCCCCACTCCACCATTGATGAGGGAGGGCAGTGAGGATACTGTGACTCAGCCACGGCTCGCACGACGACCGGAGATGTGGCCACATCGCGGGGGTCACTCCCGATCCTCGTTCCGCCTCTATATGCCCGAGGAGCTCGCCCAATTTCCCGAATATGTGCCTCGCTCACGAGATGGACGTTAGTAGGAGGTGACGTACGACCAATGGAGTACCCGGTTAGAGCACACACCACTTAGATGAGGATGAACCTTCTTTTGTTTAGAGGCTGTCCCTTTAGTTGCCCTTGGGTAAGGGAGTTGCTTTTACATTTTCCGTCGTACTTTCTTTTGTATTTGCTTTTAGTTGTATCTATTCAGGATGTACTAAACTAAGCCCCACTCTCCATGAGTGGGCATATCATATAATATTATATAAATATGCAATTCATTTTTATTGATGTGCCTTTACTTGCTTATGTTATCTTTGCTATCACGATGTTTGCTTAATTTCGTTCATGCTTTATTATCTATCGTGTCGCGTGGCTCTCACTTTGCTTTTATAATCTAAAAAAATTTTACCAGTATTTCCGCTAAGTATTTTAAAGTAATAAGGAAGCTATGACGTAACAGACTAATGATTAACCTAATTATGTTATAGAGTATTGGGTTAAAAATTAGGATGTTACATAATAGGGACATGAGATTAACATGGCTAGGACAAAGGTTTATAATAATTTTTCTTCCAATTTTTCCCAATGGTGATTTTGTATTGCCATTTTTGCCTTGTCTAATTTTAAGCAAAATCTAACCTAAAGCTTGTTCTCTATTTACAAGGTTGCATTGTAGCAACTATCCTCCATCTCCATTATCGTGAGTTCAAAGAACAAGAAGGGTCTTCATAGGTTTCTTCTCTGTCTTTTTCTATTATGAAACTTCTCTATATTCGTCTCTCTTTCCATTAAGAAGTAAGAACTACGGTTTTCAAACTAGGGTTTTCTCTATCTTCGATTTGACAATGAACCTTCGATTTGATTTCTCTATCTTTGGATTTTCCATTTCTATAAAAACCTATTTCTTCTTTTTTTTTTTGCAGTATGGTTTTCTTTCACTCCTATCACTTCCTTTGTAGTTGTGTTAAATATTTTGAGAATTACCAAATTTTTTTGTAGCGTTGTTTGAGCATGTTATCAGTTTTGTTTTCCCTTTTTCAAAAAAGCATGTAAAACTGGTTAGAAATTTGTTCAATGAGTAAGTGGATACTTGTTAATTCATTATTTGAATTGTTTCTCCTTCTGTCTTGTTGATGCTGTGTATTGCATCTTTGTTGGATCTGTTTGTTGTGACAATGATTTCATTGGTATTTCTTATTTTTAACTTCAGAATTCATTTTTGTTTTGTCGCTTGCTTTTAGGAAGTGTTTGCATTTGTAACATATCAACTTGCTTATGTTTGCTTATGCTTGCTTATGTTTTGGAACCTGGTGTTTGCTTATACTAGCATGGCTTATGTTTGCTTCTGCTTCAATCAATTTCATAGATTAATACAACCTTTTAATTTGATATGTTTATTTTTGTTGTTTCATAGGAAGGAATGGACCATTATGATAGAATTAAACAATGTGTTGCTTGCTATTCTGTAATGAGATTTTAGATTGACACTTTGATGCTACTTGTATTGGTTACTTAGTTTATGTACACTAAGAATAGAAGAATAGGCAATTTGATACTAGGTCAAAGAATTAATAGTAATCTACTAAGACGAGAAGCATTAGATCACATTATTGGAGTAGTTGATAGGAATTGCATTTGGGAATTAAAGATGAATTTAAATGGATTTGCAATATTGTGTGAGTTGCTTTAAGTTTAGGATGGGTTAATTGAAGATGGTAAAGTAAGCATAGTTGAGCAAGTTATTACTTTTTTAATCATACTAGCTGATCTTAAAAAGAATCACAGCTTACAAGTTTGATTCTATAAGTCAGGAAAAACTATCAATAGGTATTTTAACAAGGTGTTGTGTGTATTGCCCTGTTTTTCCTACTGTGTAAAATGACCAAAATATCCATGAGATCATTTCGAAAGAGAATCGAGAAAGGCCTATCCAGACCATCCTCAATGAGGTAATTTAATATTAGGATGAGGTTATAGGAGGATTAGATAGCAATCCGTGAGAAAATCGCAATCTCTGATTTTTCTTGTGTACAAATAACCAAAATGCCCTTGAGGTCATTTTCACTCAAGAATCAAGGACAGCCAGTTCAGGCTATTCTCAAGGGGTTAGTTTAATATTTGAAGGAGATTAAATGTATTACGAATGATGATAGAGGCAGAAACCTCAATTCCTAGTTTTTCCCATGCACGAAATTACCAAAGTGCCCCGGAGATAATCTAACGCGGGATTTAGTGGTGACTGGACCCGGTCATCACCGGGAATTCAAAATGTTATTTATACATATTGCATGATATCTGGGAAAGTCTGAGTGGTCCCGAGGAGTTTTTATGTGAAATGACCCTTTTGCCCTCGATTTGTGCTAAATGAGTTTAATTGTATGATTAAGGAAACTTAGGAAATATTAGGCTCTAATTAAAGATAAATTAATTTTAATTATTAATCTTGAGTCAAAATAATTATTTGGGATTAATAAAAGCCTAATACTGTTTAAGGAAGTTCAAATTCCTTTCTTAATCAAAGAGATCTTAAGACATTAAGAATGTCAAAAAGTAAATAGTATTTTTTCTCTCCATTTCCCTAAAATTAGGGAACATGTTGGAATTTGAATTTCAAACTAATTGAGTTTAATCAACAAAGTGTGCAAGACCACTCCTTTTCATGTCTTAAAAAGCCTTAAACACTTGATTATTAATCCAAACACCCAATTACCAATTCGTAACCCATTTCCTAATCAAATCTACCTTTAATTCATGTCCTAAATATAAATGAAAAATGAAAAATTCCCCCCAAAAAGCCCCACATGGCATCAGCCCCCTCCCTCAAATATTTATTCTTTTCAACATACAAACACTCACTTTTTTACCATTTGTTTTTTTGTTGAAAGCTTGGTTGCCAAAAATGCTCTCTTACTCCCTCAAACTCAAGCTCTCTTTTCTTCTCCTCCATCTTCAAGAAAACCACCACTCCCTACCACCATTCCATCTCAAACCAATTTCCATGATACACAACCTTTCCATTTCTAAACACAAAAGCTCAAGAAAAATCTTCCTTCCTTTTCTCTTTCCCTTGGCCAAATTTATTGTTGCTCCAAGAGAAGACTTTTTCTTCTCATTTTCTTGCACAAGATCAAGGCTTTCTCTTGCACAAAAAGGAAAACAACTTTGGTAGAGATTTTGTTTTGAGTTCCTTCTCTTTTCTTTGGTTTATTTTTGGTTTTGATGTTAGTTTGATGGATGAGTTCTTCCTCTTTTCTTCTCTTGATTTTTGGTTTTGTTAGTGGTTAGATATTCAAGACCATAGCTTGATAATGAGGATTTTTGATGTTGGTTGTGTTACCATCATTTGTTTAACCTTTAGAGCTCAAAGCTTGAACTTTGTTTTTTCAAAGAAAAATGAGAGAAAGATTGTTTTTGTTGATTTTCTTTGGTTGTTTTTGTTTGAGCGTGTTGGTGAGTCCAAGAAATGAGGTTCTTGGAATCATAGTGTTGATAGACTCTAAAGCTTATTTCCATTTTGTGAGGTTGATTGAGGTTAAGGAGTTATTCTCTAAAAGTCTTGAGTTTGGAGCTTAAAGAGATAAAATGAGATTCATTCATGTTTATATTCCAAGTTCTTACATTTCATGTTTAAATTTCATGTCTTGCATATCATGTTTATTTCCAAGTTATCACCTTAAATCTTGAAGATAAGAAAATGAGCTTGCATTTCATGTTTAGATTTCAAGTCTAACATGTTTATATTTCAAGTCATCACCTAAAACTCGAAGACTTAAAATGGACTTGCATTCTCATATTTATATTTTAAGTCTTGCACATCACATTTATATTTCCAAGCTCTCACCTTATAATGACAAAGATTAAAATAAGACTTGCATAGCATGTTTATGATTTTAACCATTACCTAAATCTCTAAAGCTCAAGACTTGCTTTTTTCATCTAAAATGAGAATTTTGATCTTAAACACCCTAAGATCTTGGAGGTTTTAAGGTTGGCTATGTTTATGTTGAAACTTGAATCTTACTTCTATGATGTGCAAAAGAGCTTTGAAAGATTAAAAGAACTTAAAAGAAGTAAAAGGTGATTCTAAGTGATTTACAAATCTTTATATGAAATCTTTGGTTTTTTATTGGAAAGTTTGATTTGGTTTGGAATAATGTGTGTATGATTTTAAAAATATGTTGGAATGATGTTTAAAATAATTTTAGAATGAAAGAATAACTTGAAGGATGTCAAAACTTGAGTTTTTCAACTTTTAGGGTTTCTGGTAATCGATTACCAACATGTTGTAATCAATTACCAGTGCATCTTTGATGCCCGAAGATGAGTTTTTGACCTTCGTAATCGATTACCATCCTCTGTAATCAATTACCAAGATGTTCTTGAAGGCGGCCCAGAATGTATTTTAAACACTAGTAATGGATTGCCAGAAGCTCAAACATGTCTATTTTAAAAGTTTGAACTATGTAATCGATTACCAGCTCATGTAATTGATTACTAGAACTTGATATGTGTAAATAAGTGTGTTCTCACTTGAAATAACATGGATTGATGACCTTGCATGCTTGATCTTGAATTATATGAATGCTGATCTTTAGTTTGACTGTATACATATATCCTGTTGAGTATAGTATATGCATTAGCTGAGTTCGGTTTTAGAATTCTAGCATACTAGTTAGGAGCATGTTTGCTTTTCAATGAACTATTGATTGATGACAAGCTTATGGATATTTGCAAAGAATGTGATGCATGCTTATGTGATCAATTACATGATGAGCTATGGCATGATATGATTATACTTAATTAGTTGAGATGCATAATTTATAAAGATTATGAGCATAATATGTTGAATGATGAGCTATGCTTGCATTGTATCCCTAAATGGCATACCAAGGTTAAGGGATCCTCTAATTAAAGGTTATGTGAGGTGAGTCAATACTGGGCTTCTAGTATCCTTTAATTAAAGGATATGAGAGGTGAGCCAATACTTACCCTCTAGTCTCTTCTAATTAAAGGTTCTCCATTAGGGCGATTCTCTAGACTCCTTGAATTAAAGGTTATAAGAAGTGAACCAAAAAGTTGATGTTTTCATGTTTGCATCTCTAAATTACATGCTAAGACAAAAGGTGACATGATACACTCGGAAATGATTCTTTCATAATGGGCTAGGCTTGGCGTAAGTTGATCCAAGGAGATGATCCTTCAGTAATGGGCCGGGCCTGACGAAGGGTGATCCAAGGAAGTTGAATGCTCATAATAAGAAAGTTAAGACAAGGAAGTGATGTGTTTCCCCCTCTATTACCCCATATTAAATCTAGCAAAGGCTAGTTAGGTTGAGGTCATCCTAGGCAACCAGTGTGGTGGAGTTTTGGTGTTGCATTTAAAATCGACGGGGAAGGTGAGATGGTTGATTTAAGAAGGTTACGTAAGAGGGTGGCTATTAAGAAAGGAACTTGAGAGTTCAATTATGAGAATTACATTATCATAGGTTCTCTTGCCTCCCATGCATGCTAAAAGTTATATGGTTCATCATGTTTGTATTCTTTTACTCGTCATTCAATTGCATAATTTGAATGCTAAGTCACCTAAGAAAGAAAAAGAGGAAAGTTACAAGCATAGTGAATATAATCCTTATGCTTCTATATTATGTCATTATGTACCTGGAACATTGCATAAGGTATTGACATGCATCCATGACTTAGTATGCTGCATTCATAACATTAAGATGCATACTAAAAGACACAGGCCTTAGCAAATGGTATTTGTAACTTAATAAATAAACCTTATATATATCCACTATTTTCATAATGAAACTTGAGGTCTCTGAGGACGATGATGATGACATGTGTATGAACACGAAAGTCTTACTGAGATTCTTACATAAGTTTTTCACTCCCTCTCTTTCCTTCCATCTTCGTCTTCAAACAAGGCTAATGGCAATGTTCGTGGACTTCCTTGAGATGCCAGCATAGGAGTTGCATCGTGGTCTAGATCAGAGTGGCGCAACAGAAGCGGATATATAGGCCTTCCTACTTTCAATACCTAGTTGTCCCGTCTTCGTATATGCTCGTAACCTAGTTCTAGTAGATGTGCACCCATGAGGGGTTTAGTTACATTTTATTCATGTTTAGCTTTTGTATTATTGTATCCTCAGCCTATATGGGTGGGCCCAATATATTTGATGTGGTATTATACTTATGAGATATTTCCACATTATTATTATTGTTATTTGATATGATATTTAAAGTCAATGTTATAATATGATAATGTTCCTAGTTTATGCTAAACTTTGTTGTGATTTGCATATGTTATATGATGGATGGTTAAGAATATGCCGATGATATGTACTAATATTAAGTGTTATATGATGAATATGTATATGCTATAACTTATGCACGAATGGCTCATAGTTTGGTCTTTAAAAAAAATGAGTCGTATTTTCCATAGACTTATTTTCAAAGTTTAAAATCAAGTAACGTTTTGAGGCAAAAAAGTAACAACTAATGATTAACTATTATGCATCCTAGGCATATTGTGTTGAAAGTTAAGGTGTTACATTGTGTTAAGTCACACATGTGAAAAGTCTTTTGTTTGCCAAGGCTAAACCTGTTCCAAAGGATTGCGTAAATCTTGGATGGAAATGGTTTAAGGTAACTTCAATATATATACGTAGTTGATGTTTTACATTACTTACTAATTGTTTGTACAATTAGCCATGATAGTTTTAATTCATTAATGTATAAGGTTCTCTAGTAACATTAGATGGCACTTATATAGATGTGACTACCCCTAAAAATGATAAACCAAGATTTCGAACAAGAAAGGGTAGAATTTCTACCAATGTCTTGGGAATATACAATCAAGACATAAATTTTATGTATATATTTAGTGGTTGGGAAGGATTCGCATCTGATTCAAGAATACTTCGAGCTGCTATTACATGCTAAAATAGCCTCAAAATACCACTTGGTATGTCTAAAAAGAACTTGAAAAGAATAGATAACATACATTTCCCTACTATTTATAATATTTGTCTTATGATTTATAGGTAGTTATTATTTAGCTGATGTTAGTTACACTAATCACAAAAGGGTTTTTAGCACTGTATATAGGTACTTGATATCACGTGCAAGATCAAATGGACTCATAGTTCATGTGCACCTTGAAACTTTCAAGAGTACTTTAATAAGAAACACTCTTAAGCTAGGAACAAAATTGAATGGTGTTTTGACTACAATGCAACTGGATATAGGGACTGATAAGTTGCATTTACACTTCTTTCCCTTTATAACTTTAGGCATATTGCATCATTTGTGTGCTTAATTGGTTGACATTTAATAGATTCACATTTAGTTCTCATTAGGTATCATTGAATAAAATCATGGTTCTTTGCACCATTTTAATAAATTAATATATTTTGGATTCTCATGTACTTTTAATTATCTTTTGTGAGTGATATTTGCTTGTAGGAACTCCCTATATTGCTGTATGAAGACCATAGAGATGCATGGAGCTTGTAGCAGTATTCAATTTGGGAGAATTATTGAAAATTCATATCTTTCTCTATAGAGATTAGATTGAAACAAATAAAGATGTTTTGGAAAGCTCAAGAAGTCCTCTATAACTTTTATGTTTAGCTCAAAATCCAATTATAAGAGTCTCTTGGTGAAAATTAAGTTACAAGATTAAAAGTTGTTGATATTTTGATGCTGTCTAATTTGACTCTCAGCTAGTATTTTACCAATATTTGGAGCTACAAATGTCCTATTAAGGTGATTCTCTGTGGCACCCCAATTTTTTTGTCTGAGCAATAATGATCAAAATACCCCTGAGGTCATTTTTCACTCGGAATTCGAGGACAGCCAACCTGGCAGTCCTCGAAAGGTCAACTCAATATTCGAAGGGGATCGTATGTGAATGAATGTTATTAGAGCAGAAGAATCTCATTTTTGAGTTCCGATGCGCTGAATGACCAAAACATCCCTATAGCTATTTAACATTGATTGATGAGCCGTTTGAGCCCGAACTCCACCCGAAGGTTTTAAATGATGTTTTTAAGAGTCTGGGCATGTCTATTTATGTCCCAGTGGTCTCGGGCAGTTTTTGTGCAAAATTATGATTTTGCCCCTGATTAAGCACCTAATGAGCTTAATCATACGATTAACAAAACCTAAGTAATATTAGACTCTAATTAAAGGTTAGTAAATTCTAATTACTAATATAGAGTCAAAATAATTAATTGAGATCAATTAGAACCTAAGATTGTTTAGAGAAACTCAAAATCCTTTTTTTAAGATCAAGACTTTATGTCATGAATCAATGAATAGTATTCTTCCTTTCAATTTCTATGATTTAAGGAACCTTGGATGTGATTGAAAATCTTGATTAAACATGGTTTGACTCTCCTAATGAGCAAGAATGCTCATTAACCATGTCTTGAATTACCTTAATTACCCACTTTCTCATTCAAACACTTAACCACAAACTCCTAATCAAATACCTAATCAAACCTATCCCCTAAACCACATCATAACACAAAAGAAATGAGAAAAATCTCCCCCTCCCCATGGCCTTAAACCCCACGGCCTCCTCCTCTTCCTCCAATTCATCACATGTTGATTTATTTTAATAACATTTCACACTCAAAAGACCGTACCTTCAACCATATCTAGCCATACCTTGAAATAACACAAACAAAGAGATATTTTCCTTCCTTTCTTTCCCTCCCATAACCGGCCACTCCTCCTACTCTCTCCCCCCTCACTTTGATTTTCTATAAATAGGAGAAGCCTCCAAGAAAATCACTTGTTCATTCTCTTACACCTCCAAGCTTTCTTTCTCTCAAAGAGTTCTTCTTCTTCTTCTTCTTCTTCTCTATTTTCCCAAGAGCAGACTCTCTCTCTCAATAAAGGATCATATCTAAGGTAGGGAGTTGTGTAAAGAATACTATTCTTTCTCTTGTTTAAACTCTTGATTTGAAATGATACAATGTTGATGCTTCTTTCCTTCTCCACTTTCTTTTTCGGTTCTTACTCTTCCTTTTCCTTCCCTTTGTTTTCAGCCAAATGGCTTATATTTGGAGGAAACCATAGCTTGATGATAAGGATCTTAGATGTTGGTTGCAAAACCATCATTTATTACACCTCTAAATCTTGAAGGTTTCACTTTTAAAATGGTTTTTAGCAAACAAAGAAACTATGGTGTTGTAAAGAGTGATCTTGAGCCTAAAACTCAAAGAGATAGTAAATAGATTGCATTCATATTTATTTTCTTTGCTATCACCTAAATAAAGAATTGGACTTGCATACCATATTTATTTCTCAAGTCATCACCTAAAACTCAAAGATGAAAAATGAATTTGTATTTCATGTTTACATTTCTTATCTTGCATGTTTATGTATCAAAGCCATCACCTAAACTTAAAGACTAAGAATGAACTTGCATTTTCATGTTTAATTCCTAGCCTTGCACATTTACTTTTCCTTGCCATCACTTTACAATGATAAGATTAAAATGAAACTTGCATTAGCATGTTTACTGTTTATGTCATCACCTAAAGATCTAAGGCTCAAGACTAAACTCTTTCTACTTAATCTTGAAACTATGGGCATTTACCTTTACAAAAATGTTTTGATTTCAAAGTAAGTGTTGTAATCAGGTTCAAAATGGTTTAAAAAGGAAGGAATAGTTAAGAAGATGTTTCAAACTTAAAATTTTGCATTTTAAAGGTACTAGTAATCGATTACAAGGCCTATATAATCGATTACCAGAGAGCTTTGCTAGACTCAGACATGAACTTGTAGGCCTGAGTAATCGATTACAGCATCATGTAATCGATTACATGTATTGGAAGGCTCATGTAATCAATTACCAGAGCCCTCAACTTTCCTGTTTTGAAAACCTAAAGCTGGGTAATCGGTTACAAGGCTCATGTAATCGATTACCAAAGCCTTCAACTTTCTTGTTTTGAAAACTTGAAGCTGTGCGGTGAAAACCTAAAGCTATGTAATCGATTACAAGGCTTATGTAATCGATTACCAAAGCCCTCAACTTTCCTGTTTTGAAAACCTGAAGCTATGCAATTGATTACAAGGCCCATGTAATCAATTACCAGAGCCCTCAACTTTCCTGTTTTTAAAATTCGAAGCTGTGTAATCAATTAAAGGGCTCATGTAATCGATTACCAGAACCCAAAGTATGCAATAAACATTTTCTCTACTTGAATGACATAAAGCCATGATCTCACATTACTTAAATCTATGGTTTTGTATGATATGAATCCATGATCTTGTTTACCATGAATCTATGAGTTTACATGACATAAACTGATGAGATATGTATAACCATTCATGAAACATAAGCATGTTTATTTTATGAGGCATTGATCTCTAGAGATAGAACTCATCATTTACATGTTACAGTTTCATATGAAACATTAGAAATGCATATGCTAGAGATATATGAAGAGCTAGGTGTGATAATTCTTGAATCATGGCATGTTATGAGGTGTTGATGCATGAACCATGAATGGATATGTTGTATGACATTGATAATTTGTTTTGATTTTGAACTTTGAATATGAAAGTACATGCACTATTAGTTCTTGTGGCATAAAGCAAATTTGAAGGAAACTCGGTATACCACCGTTACGCTGCCGAACTTTCGTCAAATTTGAAGACTTAAGAAAGTTTTTTTGAAAACTCCATGAGATTTTAAATATGGCATCGTGATGAGACGCATTTCTCCTACTCCGGTGGGGAGAAAGCGAATTCGTGAGGGTATTGATATAGAGCTTGCCAAAGCTGACAATTCGTTGCGTACTAGATACCAGTAGAGCATTTCAAAGAAGGAAATATTCCTATGGACTCCCTGAATTAAAGGTTATGATAGGTGATCCTTATGCCCCCTAGCCCATACTCTAGAAGTCAGGATTATTATGTTATGCTTATCATAGGATAAGTAAGAACTAGTGATGACTAGTTAGGTATGAGCTCAAAACCTAGAGATGTTTTTAGGGTGGCCCCCATGATACAAAGTGTAAGGTTTAATGTCACATAGTTACCAAAAGAAAAAGTTCCACATGACTTGCCCCCCAGGTTCTTTTACATGGCTGTGGCACTCTCCCCCCTTTTTTCATCCTCACATGTTAAAATTTCTCTATAAATACAACCTCAAGGCAAGCTACAAACACCATTTGTTCATTTCTTGCAATCTTGGTTCAAGAATCCTCAAAGTTTCTCTCTAGTTTCTAAAAGAGTTCTTCTTCCTCTTCTTCTTCATTTCTTCCAAGAACCACTGTAACATCCTAATAATTAACTCAATACGTTCAGGACGTATTCTAGTTGATTATTAGATATTACTCTTTGTTTCAGTTTATTTTTTGAAACTACTTAATGAAAATATGAGCCAATTTTTTTTTGAAAACATAAACAAAACGTGAGCCGCGCATAACATAAGCGATCGATAATCGTAAAGCGTAACATGTAAAAGAAATAACATAAAACAGGAACATCAGATAGGCTCTATAAAAAGAATATCCATACGCATACCATAGTTAAACACATAATGACCTACCCTCCCATGAAATGTGGATTAAGTCTAGTATAACATGAAAATACAAATACATTGGTAAGGAAATACTAAGGAAGACATGCCCACCTAGTGCACCTATGGTAGATAACCTCTAAAGTAAAAGAAGGTTATCCTAAACTAGTAGTGGTGTATGCAGTAAAGACCCTCCAAGAGATCTACTACTGCTGGCCCTGAAAGGGTGGAACATAACCGATCAGGCTCACAAAGTGGCTGAACATGGGTTTCACGACAGGGTTGCATGGCTGGCCCCCGTGCTAACCTCGGCTGGGTGACCGTCTCCTCGCTGCTTTCCTTCATCTATGGGGGAGTAGGGGCAGAACTCTTGGAATATAGGTGGGTAGGCGAGTCCTTCGATGGGTGGTCTCCGAATGCCTCAAGCGGGGGACATAATCGAAAAATCACGAACGGCGGACGCAGTGGTGTACGTAAGAAGAATCCTCTCGTTGTGTGTACGTGCACGCTCAAAAACCATATCGTCGCCGTACGAGGAGGTCGGAGAGAAACGGTAACTAGGTACAGGGTGTGCAAATGGTTGTCCTACGAATATAAAGACTCGGATAGAGCAGCGTCCTTCAAAATGGTAAGACTAATGGTCAAGGTCGAAATAGATCTCCCAGGTGGGGGTGTCAATGAAGAGGATGAACGTCACCAAAGGAATCTGAGGATATGACGGAAAGAAAGAGAGAAGGAGTGAGAATCTTACTAAAGAATCTCAGTAGGGTATCCTCCAATCTAAGTGACATCATCAACATCCCCAGGAACCTCGGGTCTATTATGAAATAGTGAACATGCAAGAATTCATTTATTAAGTTCTAAAACATCAATTACCGAGACCCGTTCATTTTTATCATGAGTCTTGTAATGAATGCATCATACTTCATTATGATATGCATGTCAATACCTTATGCAACACTTATCTCCACAGCATACATTTAGCTTCATAGTAAACATGATGTGCATAGAACATGGTTCATGAATGACATTCCTTGGTTCTTTAGGTGACTTAAGTTAGTTCTTTTCACTCTTGGGGCCACCTTATTACTCTTCCTTTTTGAGAGTACTTCTAGGTTATGAGCTCATACCTTACTAGTCGTCATTAGCGTATACTTATCCCTTTTGATAAGTTAAAGTCCCGGTTTAATGAGTACGGGTTAAGAGGCAAGAATCAACTTTTCATCACCTATAGTTTGATGAGTCCAAAGGATCATTTTCTCATATTTTTAAGTCACCTTAGGTCTTAGCATGTTATAACAAGATGCAATACATAACTCCTAAATATCATGATTCTTCATACATTTCTAGCATGTGCATTTCTAACGTTCCAAATGAAACCATAACATGTAAAAGATGAATTCTATTTCTAGAGATCAATATCTCACATAGCATCAAATTATCACATGAATTCATCATTTCAAATCATCAATACATAATTATTCCTTTAAATAGTCAAACCCCTAAAGTGGGTAACTCTAATTATCAAATTATTTTCTTATGCATATAAGGGGTTGATTATCACCATTATTGCTAATTATTAACCTAAAGAACATCATTAATCAAAGTTGGATAGCATAGGTAGTAAATGAATTTCTATTATTTATGACGTTTTAGAAGTTGCGATTTACATCCTTTCTCATTACCGGCTTTCCCTATAATGTTAAAATTAATTCCTAAACCATTTATGAGTCATCCTCACTCAAGTAAACATGGTATAACATGATTTTACAAACTTCAAAGATGCTAGGACAGAATGCATATTTCGTTTCCTTAGGAGTTCTAGAAATCATATTTTCAATTCTTTTTAGTTACTAGGCTTGCCTAAAGTGCCAAGAACAATTATCACATCAAGTAGCAAGGTATCTAACACATTTAAATCATCCAAAATAGAATTTAAGGGTTCTAGAAATTTAAAGGCAAAACTGAAAAGTAACAAGTCCCATGAGCACAATATAAGGCATTCCTAGTAACTAAACTTCATACTTAAAATAACTTCTAAATCAAGAGATACAATAAATATGTTAGACAAGGAAATGTAGACATGAAGGCAAGTCCAATTCTTTATTTTAGTGCTCTAGGCCCCTTAGAGTATTTACTCTAAATCAACAATCAACTTTAAGGTTGAAATAGGTAGGCTTTGTGTAACACGCAGATTTTTTTTTCTACTTGACCGAAAATGACTGAAATTCGTCTGAGGTCGTTTTTCACCCAGAATTCGAGGAAAGCAGACCCGACAGTCCTCAAAGGGTTAACGCAATGTTCAAAGGGGATTGTATGTGAATGAATGTTATTAGAGCAGAAGAATCTCATTTTTTAGTTCCAAAGCGCTGAAGGACCAAAACGCCCATATGGTTGTTTAACACCGATTGATGAGCCGTTTGAACCCAAACTCCACCTAAAGGTTTTTAATGATGTTTTTAAGAGTTTGGGCATGTCTATTTATGTACCGAAGGTCCCACGCAGTTTTTGTACTAAATTATGATTTTGCCCCTAATTGAGCACACTAGTTAGCTTAATCATACGATTAACAAAACCTAAGCAATATTAAATTCTAATTAAAAGTTAGTAAATTCCAATAACTAATCTAGAGTCAAAATAATTAATTGAGATTAATTAGAACCTAAGATTGCTTAGAGAAACTCAAAATCCTTTTCTTAAGATCACGACTTTATGTCATGAATCAATGAATAGTGTTATTCCTTTCAATTTTGATAATTTAAGGAACCTTGGATGTGATTGAGAATCTTGATTAAATATGTTTCAACTCTCCTAATAGGCAAGAATGCTCATTAAACATGTCTTGAATTACCTTAATTACCCACTTTCTCATTCAAACACTTAACCACAAACTCCAAATAAAATACCTAATCAAACTTATCCCCTAAACTATGTCATAACACAAAAGAAATGAGATAATTTTCCTCCCCCATGGCCATTGAGCCATATAACCACTCTCCCCCATTTCATCACACGTTGATTTATTTTAATAATAATTTACACTCAAAGAACCATACCTCTAACCATACCTTCAACTATACCTAGCCATACCTTGAAATGACACACACAAGAAATACTTTTCCTCATTTTCCCTCCATAATGGCCGGCCACTTCCACCCTCTCACCCCCCATGATGAAATTTCCTATAAATAGGAGAAGTCTCCCATGAAACCCCTTTGCTCATTTTTCTTACACCACCAAAGTTTTCTTTCTCTCATCTCAGAGAGCTCTTCTTCTTCTTCTTCTTCTTCTTCTTCTTCCTCCTCCTATACTCTTTTCAAAGACCAAACTCTCTCTCAATCAAGAAACACATCTAAGGTAGGGATTTGTATTCTTTTCTTTGTTGCTTAACTCTTGATACAATGTTGATTCTTCTTTCCTTCTCTACTTTCTTTTCGGTTCTTACTCTTCCTTTTCCATCCCTTTGTTTTCGGCTAAATTTGGAGGAAACCATGGCTTGATGATGAGGATCTTGGATGTTGGTTGTAAAACTATCACTTATTGGAATTCTAAAGCTTGAAGGTTTCACTTTTAAAAAAGTTTTTAGCAAATAAAGAAACTATATTATTGTAAGAGTAATCTTGAGCCTAGGATTCAAAGAGATGGTAAATGGATTGCATTCATATTTATTTTCCTTGCTATTACCTTAATAATTAATTCAAAGCCTACCTTTTTCAACCTTAAAGTTGATTGTTGATTTAGAATGAAAACTCTAAGGGGCCTAAAGCACTAAAATAAAGAATTGGACTTGTATATCATATTTATTTTCAAATCATAACCTGAAGCTCAAAGATGAAAAATGGACTTGCATTTCATGTTTACATTTCTTGTCTTGCATATTTATGCTTCAAAGCCATCACCTAAACTTAAAAACTGAGAATTAACTTGCATTTTCATGTTTAATTTCAAGTCCTGCACATTTACCTTTCCTTGCCATCACTTTAAAATGATAAGATTAAAATGAAACTTGCATTAGCATATTTACTATTTATGTCATCACCTAAGAATCTAAGGCTCAAGACCAAACTCTTTTTACTTAATCTTGAAACTATGGGCATTCACCTTTAGAAAATTGTTTTGATTTCAAAGTAAGTGTTGGAATGAGGTTCAAAATAGTTTAAAAAGGAAGGACTAGTTAAGAAGATGTTTTAGACTTAAAATTTCACATTTTAAAGGTACTAATAATCGATTATAAGGCCCATGTAATTTATTACCAGAGAGCTTTACCAGACTCAGACATGCTTTTAGGCTTGAGTAATCGATTACAGCATCATGTAATCGATTACATGTACTGGAACTCTAGTAATCTATTACCATTCCATGTAATCGATTACTCAGATGCTCTTGGGGCCTACGTTTGTTGTAATCGATTACAAGGCCCATGTAATCGATTACTAGAGCCCTCAACTTTCCTATTTTGAAAAACCTGAAGTTGTGTAATCAATTACAAGGCTCATGTAGTCGATTACCAGAGCCCCCAACCTTCATGTTTTAAAATTCAAAGCTGTGTAATCGATTACAAAGCTCATGTAATCGATTACTAGAACCCAAAGTATGTAATAAACATTTTCCTTATTTGAATGACTTAAAGCCACAATCTTATGTTACTTAAATCTATGATTTTATATGATACGAATCCATAATCTTGTTTACCATGAATCTATTAGTTTGCATGACATAAACTGATAAGGTATGTTCTATGACATTGTTAATTTGATTTGATTTTGGACTTGAATGTGAAAGTACATGCACTATTAGTTCTTGTGGCATAAAGCAAATTTGAAGGAAATTCGGTACCGCCATTATGCTGCAGAATTTCTATCAAATTGAAGACTTAAGAAAGTTTTTTTGAAAGTCCCATGAGATTTTAAATGTGACATAATACTGAGACACATTTCTCCTACTCCGGCGGGGAAAAAGTAAATCCATGAGGGTATTGACATAGAGCTTGCCAAAGCGGACAATTCGCTGTATACTAAATACTAGTAGAGCATTTCCAAGAAGGAAATATTCCTATGGACTCCCCGAATTAAAGGTTGTGACAGGTGATTCTTATGCCCCCTAGCCCGTACTCTAAAAGTTGGGATTATTATGTTACACTTATCAAAGGATAAGTAAGAACTAGTGACGACTAGTTAGGTATGAGCTCATAACCTAGAGATGATTTTAGGGTGGCCCCCATGCTGCAAAGTGTAAAGTTTAATGTCACACAGTTAAGAAAAGAGAAAGTTCACATAAGAAGTTACATGCCACTTTATGCCACTTGTATGAGGTTTCTTGATGTTGTGATCTATTGCTTTCTTGCATAATGTATTATCATGCATTCATACCTTGCTATGATGCATACATGACATTAAGATTCATTCTAAAGTGAATGGGCTTGGATAATTATGTTTGAAACCTAATAACAAACTATATGCATGCACACCTTTTCGTAACAAACCCAAGGTTTCTGAGGACGTAGATGATTACACTAGGATAGGAGGATTTCCTTACTAAGATTCTTTCGGAAGTTTCTCACTCCCTCTATCTTCTTTTTCCGTCACGTCTTCAGAGGACAATGGCATCCTTCGTGATTTATGTTGACGCACCGACTTGGGAACTGCATTTTGACACCACGCACCAGTCCTATCATTTTGTGGGCCATTGTTCCGTCCACATGTTCGTAGTTCTGGATCGCCTCTTTGCTTAGCTGATCCACGAGCTTCCGGTTTACACCTACCTCACCCTTCGCTGATGATCGACTATTCGAGCACACACGCCCCCGAGGAGAGCTGTCCGTTGCACCCCTGACGCTGCTTTCGCCAACCACGCCTATCTGGAGTACGTCCCTCATTCACCCCCAACCTTCTCCTAGACTGACCCCTTTGAGACGGACATTTCGTCCATGGGTTCCTCCCCCACCATACCCATGGAGCTGAGTAGTGAGAATATAGTGACGCAGCCACTTCGAGGAGGTAGAGTGAGGATGGTACCCTGCCACGGAGCACACGTGTAACGCCCCGATTTTCGCTAAACTTTCAAAATGACCAAAATGCCCCTGAGGTCATTTTCACCCGAAACACGAGGACGGCCGGCTTTGGCCATCCTCATAGGGTTCATATGTTATATGAAGGGGGTTGTATGATTGTGAATGTTTAACGGAGCAGAAAAACCTCATTTCTGAGATTTCTGCCCATAAGGGACCAAAATACCCCTGTGACAGATTTCAGGCAGTTTTAAAGTTCTGTTTTGACCCAGACCTTGTCCCGAGGTTTAAAACCATGATTTTAAGGCATGAACTATGTTTGTTTAAGGTTTGGGTAAGTCCCGGTGGTCCCGGACAGTTTTTGAGTAAAATTATGATTTTGCCCCTGCTTAGTGCATTTTGGGCTTAATGAGTTATCTAACTTCGTAACCCAGGCGATTTTAGGCTCTAAATAAAGGTTAATTAATTTCCATAATTAATCTAGAGCCAAAGTCATTATTCAGAACTAATTGGAACCTAGGGTTGTTCAAGGAAATTTAAAACCCTTTTCCAAATTCTTTTCTTTCTTTAAAGAAAAAGCAACTATGAATAGTATTTTCACTATTCACACTCCCTTTCCCAATGACACTCTCTTTCCAAGAAAGTTGTCACTCTCAAATCATCATGATCACATTTGAAATTTATGTCATTCAAAAATTCAAAAGAATGAATTGTTTATGTTGTCACTCAAAACTTTCAATCAAGCTTCATAATCAATCATATCTTCCATACTTTCTTCCATACATTTGAATGACAACACATATAGATATTTTACCTTGTGGCCATAAAATTTTCTCTCCCTTGACCCTATAATTTTCTGATCACTCCCCCCAAGAAGTCAAAAGAATTTTATTTTATGTAGTCAATCAAGTTGTCTTTCAAAGCTACCCTATGACCTATGCCTACCCATGTTTTCAATCACACCAAGAATGACCACTCAAGAAGATATTTTTTTCTCTTCCTTCTTCAAGAAGCTTCAACCAACTCCCTCTTTACTCCTTTATTTGCCTATAAATACATCACACTCCACAACTCCACCACTTTTGCATCATTCTCCAAAGTCTCAAACTCTCTCATTTCTTTCTCTCAAGCTTTCTCACTTTTCTCTCAAGTTCCCAAGAGTTCCTCAAGCTCAAGTTCTCTCCTCCTTTTCCAAGACACAAGGTAGGGAACTCTTTCTAAATATGTCTATGGTTCTTATGCTTGAATCTTGTTTGGGAGTTGATGAATGGTTGAACCTCTATGTTGCTTTCTTTTTGGTTTCTTCCTTTTCTTCCCCTTAGTTTTTCGGCCTTAAGGCCTTGAATATGATGGCTTGATTATGAGTGTTCTCTAGATGTGACCATGAGTCCATGAGACCTCTAAAGCTTGAGTTTTTCTTAAAGAAAGTTTTATTCTTTACAAGTTTAGTTAAAGGAGTTTATGTTTCTCTTGAACATTTTGGATCTTCTTCCTTTTCCTTTTTATGTTTTCGGCCATGGAGCCTTTTTACATGGGAAAAATGTAAGCTTGATGATGAGAGCTTCATGTTGATGCTTGTCACATGAACAAACTCTAAAGCTTGAAGCTTTGGGCCTAAACCAAGCATGGTTTTGGTTTTGTTTTCTCCTTTATCATGAACTTTGTTTAAATATTTGTTTTGAAGGGAGCTATGTACTCAATGATAAGGACTTAGGATGTTGATGCTTGGATCATCAAGATCTTGGTCCCTAGAGATTTAAAAATGGTTCCTTCCTTTGTTAAGATTTGACCACTCCCATGACTCTTGAAGTCATGTTTTCTCTTGATGCCTTGGTACCAATGGTTTTTCTTTTCTTGTGAAGATGAGTTTTGGGTTGGGACTATGTTCCTCCTTAAAATATTATAAGAGCTCTAGACAAGATACAAAAGAAACTTGCATTCACGTTTACTTTACGCTTTGCATAGCACGTTTATTTCTATGCAACCACTAAACCCCAAGACTAAGAATGAACTTGCATTATGCACGTTTAAATTCCAAGCTTTGCATCTCATTTTATATTTCAAGTCCTCACTAAACTCAAAGAATGAAAATGGATATGCATTTCATATTTACTTTGAGCTATCACTTTACTTTCTAAAGGACTCTAAAATGAAGTGCATAGCACGCTTATTTTATGTCATCATCTAAGATACTAGAGCTCAAAGATTTGCCCATTTCATCTTGAGAAGAGGTTAACCATGGAAAACATTCTTGGAATGTACATCTTGGCCATGTGATGAAGATAGCTCCAAGAGGAGTTTATTAGTCACAAGAGCCTATAGCTCATGTTTTAAGTCTTTCCAAAACATATGTTGTACTCAAAAACATTTTGGGTATGTTCTTAGAATTATAAGGGTTTTGACAAGTTAAAATGGTTGACAAGATGTTTTTGAAGTTCAAAATTGTTCCAAGAGAAACTAGCCACCATAAGCATTTCAAAGGAATAACTCAGATATGTTTAGACGTCATATTTCGGTTTTAAGATGCTGTAATCGATTACCCAGCCCATGTAATCGATTACGTAAAGCTCCTGACGAGCTCAAACATGAACTTTTGCCCAAAGTAATCAATTACTATATAGTGTAATCGATTACACATTACGATTCTAGTAATCGATTACCTAATCATGTAATGCATTACCCAGATGTTGTAGGGGCTGAGCAAAGTGTCTTAAACAAAATACTCGATTACAATTCTATGTAATCGATTACGTAACCCTATCCGCCTTGATTCGAAATCTCAAGCGTGTAATCGATTACAAGTCCCATGTAATCGATTACGTAAACCCCTGACCTCCATGTTTTGAAATCTCGAGTGTGTAATCGATTACAAGACTTATGTAATCGATTACGTAACCCAAGTTTTCAAACAGAATGCTTTTTTGATTTAATGACTTGAAGCTATGATCTTGCATTGCCTGCATCCGAGAATTGTTATGACATGAGTCTATGCTTTAGCCTAACATGAATACATGATCTTATATGTTCGATTTCAAACATGATCAAGTTAAGAGGCTTATTGCTCTTGCTTACCTTATGATGATTTTACTCCATGAGTCAAGTATGATGATACCATGTGAACTATTATTCTTGGATGATAGTTTTATGTTTGCATGTTATTGTCCTTTAAAGACTTCAAAGATGCCTATGATGTAATTATGTTTGACATGCATGAATTATGTGGCATCTTGCATTAACATGCTAAGACTTAAGGTGACATAGACTATGAGAAGATGATCCTTGAACCACCGGATTAAGGGTGGGGATAAGGTGATTCTAGCCCCCTAGACCCGTACCTTAGGTCGGGATCTTTAAACTTATCAAAAGGGATAAGTCCATGTACTAGTGATGACTAGTAAGGTATGAGCTCATAACCTAGAATTTTCTCCACAAGGAGATCAGTTAGGGTGGCCCCAGGAAAATAATGATGATGATGTTCCAATGTCACCTCATGTAACCAAGATATGTACCATGTTCTATGAGCTATGTTTTTATGCACCATAATTATATGAATTTGTGTGCTATGCCCCATGATATGAGAATCATAAAGTTATGAGTTTATGTGCTATGACCCATGATATAGGAAACCATGTTCCATGATCTAAGGTATATGATTTATGTTCTATGATCCAAGTTATGTGATTTATGTCTATGATACAAGTGATATGTTAAAAGGAACGGATCTCGAAAATTGAAAATTTAGAAAACTCATAATTGAACCAATAGATGTCCATGGTTTTCATAAATAAATCGAGATTCCTGGATACGTAAATGATGACACCTAGGATAGGAGGAAAACCCTACTGAGTTTCTTTAGTAAGAATCTCACTCCCTCTATCTCTTTCTTTCCATTACGTCTTCAAAGCGAGATGGCGACGTTCGTGCTGTACGTTGACACGCCACGGTGGGAGATCCACCATGACCCGGAGCATGGGTCATTTCATTTTGAGGGCCGTGCATCATGCGCATCTTCATGTTTTTAGGGCGGCCATTCGCACACCCCTTGTACAGTTATCGCTTCTCCCCAGCATCCCCCTATGGTGACCCCGCGATCTTTGAGTATGCGCGACCATGACATGAGAGGAACCTGCGGACCCACTCTGCCGGTTCAGCTGACGTGCCGCAATACGTGCCATTATCGCAGCACTCAGAGGAGGACCCTTCAGAGGATTCCCCCATGGACCACGAGGACTCGCCGCTCACCCGCCTCGGCCGACCGAGGCGGCGAGGAGACAAGCCACTGGCGTCGGAGGGCCTGGTGCGGACCACGACTCCCGACGGGAACGACACATCCACTGTGGCACGCCGCACTCGCCGAAGCCCGCCGTGGATTGGCTACGCCCTCCGCATCTGATCCCGCTGCATAGATTGGAGGGTAGTCCTTAGTACACGCACGTCACATAGTATGGATGAAACCTCTTTTGTGTTGAGGTTATCCATCTTAGGTTGCACATGGGTAAGGATGCTTCTTTCCAGTTCTTTTCCATGTATTCTGTTTTTCTGCTGTATTCATGTTATTATGTACTTGAAGAGCCCTGCCCCTTAGGGTAGGCATATTATAAAGATGAAATATTTCAGTTATGATGATGCTACGTTTTGGAGCCACCTTTATGTTTATGTTTTTGCACTTTATGATACTGACCCGATAGGATACGCGCGGCTCCTATTTTAAGTAATGTTTTAAGAAAAAAAAATTGGCTCGTATTTTCTTTAAGTTACTTTTTAAAGAACCATGTCAGTTAGTAATGACTAATATTTGGCCTGAGTACGTCCTAGTAGTATTGGGTCGAATATTAGGGTGTTACAACACGCTCAACCCTCTCATCGCTTGGCCATCCAGGCTAAGTTGGCCTAGTGGGTTGGATATGTACCTCTAGTCGATGAGTAGGAGTAGGAGCTGGTAGCTGACACTAGTGCACACACACCTTTATGACTAGGGTAGCCTTCTTTTGTTTAAGAGGTTATCTATTTTAGATGCACTGTTGTAGATGGGAGATCCATATGTACCTTCTTTATGTTTTCCTTATGATGTACGGATGACTGTATTAACTTTACTATTACTATTCTGGTGTATGGCATGACTATTTATGTACCTAAATCATGATGTAGTTTCTTTTATAATAATATATTCCTTTTGATATGACATGTTTCCCTCTTGATCCCTTGCAAGACGACGATGTACTTTACCTTACGCATGCGTATGGCTCACGTTTTGTCTTTCTTTTCAAAAAAAAAAATTTTACCCATATTTTCCACTAAGTATTTTAAAGAAACATTTTAAAGAATGAGACTAAGAGAGTAGCAGACTAATGGTTAACCTGAATATGTTCTAGGAGTATTGGGTTAAAAATTAGGATATTACATTTTGGTATTAGAGTAGTTTGATTCTCATGGAGCCTGAGGATCGGACTGACTATGCTTCATAGGCATAATGCAGTAGTCATGTCATGTGTAGTGCTTGATAGAAACAAGCTATAAGGTTAGGTATGCATGACCCCTATTTGTTTGCGTATGCCATGGTAACTAGCTCATTTCGCATGAAATATTCAGCCTGATCAACTCATTGTTTGTCGTCTTATGTTTTAAGGAACCAATGGCACCTAGACGACAGACTAGGGCCCCAACCGAGGAGAACCAAGACAACGCAACTGCCACGGCCATTCGATACATGACGAGAACTATGGAACGCATGTTTGAATGAATGAACTAGCAAGGAGACGCTGGGCATGCTCCCCCTATCGTGGAAATGATCGAGCAAGCCTGTTTTGACGAATTTCGCAAGGCTAATCCGTCTACCTTTCAGGGAGGCATGGATCCCGACAAGGCTGATGAATGGATAAAGTACATGAAGAAAACTTGAGCCTAGGACTCAAAGAGATGGTTAATGGATTGTATTCATATTTATTTTCCTTGCTATCACCTCAATAATTCATCTCAAAGCCTACATATTTCAACCTTAAAGTTGATTGCTGATTTCGAGTGAAAACTCTAAGGGGCCTAGAGGATTACAATAAAAATTGGGCTTGCATGTCATATTTATTTTTAAGTCATCACCTAAAGCTCAAAGATGAAAAATGAACTTGCATTTCATGTTTACATTTCTTGTCTTGCATGTTTATGCTTCAAAGCCATCACCTAAACTTAAAGATTAAGAATGAACTTGCATTTTCATGTTTAATTTCAAATCTTGCACATTTACCTTTCCTTGCCATCACTTTACAATGATAAGATTAAAATGAAACTTGTATTAGCATGTTTACTATTTATGTCATCACCTAAGGATCTAAGTCTCAAGACCAAACTCTTTTTACTTAATCTTGAAACTATGGGCATTCACATTTACAAAAATGTTTTGATTTCAGAGTAAGTGTTGGAATGAGGTTCAAAATGGTTTAAAAAGGGAGGAATAGTTAAGAAGATGTTTCAGACTTAAAACTTTGCTTTTTAAAGGTACTGGCAATCGATTACAAGGCCCATGTAATTGATTACTAGAGAGCTTTACCAGACTCAGACATGAACCTTTAGGCTTGAGTAATCGATTACAGCATCATGTAATCGATTACACGTACTGGAACTCTAGTAATCGATTACTCAGATGTTCTTGGGGCCCAAGTTTGTTGTAATCGATTACAAGGCCCATGTAATCGATTACCAGAGCCCTCAACTTTCCTGTTTTGAAAAACTTGAAGCTGTGTAATCGATTACGAGGCTCATGTAATTGATTACCAGAGCCCTCAACTTTCCTATTTTAAAATTCGAAGCTGTGTAATCAATTACAAGGCTCATATAATCGATTACCAGAGCCCTCAACTTTCCTATTTTAAAATTCGAAGCTGTGTAATCAATTACAAGGCTCATATAATTGATTACCAGAACCCAAAGTATGCAATAAACATTTTCACTATTTGAATGACTTAAAGCCACGATCTTATGTTACTTAAATCGATGATTTTATATGATACGGATCCATAATCTTGTTTACCATGAATCTATTAGTTTGCATGACATAAACTAATGAGGTATATTGTATGACATTGATAATTTGATTTGATTTTGGACTTGAATGTGAAAGTACATGCACTATTAGTTCTTGTGGCATAAAACAAATTTGAAGGAAATTTGATACCGTTACGCTGCTGAATTTCCGTCAAATTGAAGACTTAAGAAAGTTTTTTTGAAAGTTCCATGAGATTTTAAATATGACATAATACTGAGACGCATTTCTCCCACTCCAGTGGGGAGAAAGTAAATCTGTGAGAGTATTGACATAGAGCTTGCCAAAGCGAACAATTCGCTGGGTACAAGATACCAGTAGGGCGTTTCAAAGAAGGAAATATTCCTATGAACTCCTCGAATTAAAGGTTATGATAGATGATCCTTATGCCCCCTAGCCCATACTCTAGAAGTCGGGATTATTATGTTACGCTTATCAAAGGATAAGTAAGAACTAGTGACGACTAGTTAGGTATGAGCTCATAACCTAGAGATTTTTTAGGGTGGCCCCCATGGTGCAAAGTGTAAAGTTTAATGTCACACAGTTAAGGAAAGAGAAAGTTCACATGAGATGTTACATGCCACTTTATGCCAGTTATATGATGTTTCTTGATGTTGTGATCTATTGCTTTCTTGCATAATGTATTATCATGCATTCATACCTTGCTATGTTGCATACATGACATTAAGATTCATTCTAAAATGAATGGTCCTTGGATAATTATGTTTGAAAACTAATAACAAACTATATGCATGCACACCTTTTTATAATAAACCCAAGGTTCCTGAGGACGTAGATGATGACACTAGGATATGAGGATTTCCTTACTGAGATTCTTTAGGAAGTTTCTCACTCCCTCTATCTTCTCTTTGACTATTTATGTACCTAAATCATGATGTAGTTTCTTTTATAATATTATGTTCCTTTTGATATGATGTGTTTCCCTCTTGATCCCTTGCAATACGATGATGTAGTTTACCTTACGCATGCGTATGGCTCACGTTTTGTCTTTCCTTTCAAACAGAAAAATTTTACCCATATTTTTTGCTAAGTATTTTAAAGAAACGTTTTAAAGGATGAGACTAAGAGAGTAGCAGACTAATGGTTAACCTGAATACGTTCTAGGAGTATTGGGTTGAAAATTAGGATGTTACACTTCCAGTTAATTATTTAGGTGATATGAAAATGCAAGCTCTTTGAAAACCAAGTGATATATTGTCTTAAGTGAATCCTTTAATGAGCTACCTACCATTTTCATCAAACTTTGTAAAAAGTAAAACCCAAGCTCTAGAGGTCTCCTTGTAATGAACTCATAGTCATCATCTAGAAACTCTCATCATCAAGCTATCATGAGAAACCAGCAAAGCCTTGAAAGCCGAAATACATAAGGAAAGAAAAAGAAGAAGCTAAAATGATAAAGCATAGGGACTCATCAAAACATCATTTTAAATCAAGAACAAAGCTTAATAAAGCAAGGAAATAATTTTCAAAACAACTCCCCACCAAGTGGTGAAAAGAAAAGCTTGCTTTTTTTTTTTGAAATGAAGATGAGAAGAAAACTTTCTTCCAAAGTGAGCTTATGGTTTCGGCCAACATAAGGAAAAAAGGGAAAGTGAGGTGTTTTCTTTGAGCTTTGTGTTTAGGAGATAGTGTGTAGTTGAGTGGTGGTAATATGAGGTTAAAGTGTGGTGGTTCTTTGTGAGCTTGGAGGAGATGAGGGAAAAAGGACTCTTGAACTTTGAAAGAAAATAAGAGAAACTCAAAATCCTCTTTGAAACTTATACTTAGCAAATGATTAAAAAAAATGTGACCAAGTTCATCCAAGTAAGGTATTTATAGAAAAATAAAATCAAGGGTGAATGAATGTGGGGGAAAAAGCCACGACCATATGTGCAGCCTTAGGGGGGAAATATCTCACTAATTTGGTCATTCAAAGGCATCGTTCAAGGCATGGTAGAGTATGGTTCAAAGCATAGTGAGATATGGCTCAAAGTATAGCTATTTGTGTGTAAAAATAAATCACCATGTGATGAAAAATGGGGGAAAATAGTGTCGGTTTCTTCTTGTAATGGAGGAGGAAAATCTTTCATTTAATTGTGGTTTAGAGATGTGTCTAGCTATATCTTTGATTAGGCTTATGATTAAAAGTTTGTAAGTAAGCGTTTAGGTGAGGTAATAGGTAATTAAGGATGTCAAGATGTAACGCCCCAATTTTTACTGTAATTTTTACTGTCATTAGAAATTACTCAATTACCGAATTATCGTAGGTAATTATTACATAAGATTTGAGGCCGAACAATCCTCAAAAAAGGAATATAACATTAGAAGAGAGGTTAGGAACGATTCATGCGAGAGTCGCAAATCCCGAATTTCTGTACGTATAAAATGACCAAAATGCCCCTGAAGTTATTTTACTCAGAAAATGAGGATCGTGGGCCCCACCTATTCTCAAGGGGATATTTTGAGGATAATAAGGGATTGTTTGTGTTATGTGTGTTAATAGAGCAGAAGGATCTCAATTTTGAGTTCCGACGCTCGAAATGACCAAAACGCCAAGCATTGCTTTTAACTCCGATGTGCGTGCCGACTGAGCCCGAACCTCACTAAAATGTTTTAAAATGTGTTTTTAAGCCATGATTAACCATTGGTTAAGCTCGGGTGGCCTCGGGCAATTTTAAGTGAAAGTACGATTTTGCCCCTATTTTTGGGCAGTTTTGCGAATTTCGGGATTTTTGATTCATATACCGAAACCTAAGCAATATTAGGCTCAAATTAAAGCTTATTAAATTCTAAATATTAATCTAGAGTCAAAATTATGTATTTAGATTGATTAGAACCCAAAATTGCTCAAAAACACCCAAATTGCTTACTAATTCACTTAAACCCTTAACCGTAAATTCTCTAAATTACATGAATACCTTGCCTACACCTAAATAATGCATGGAACACACAAATTTCACTTCTTTGGGCTGTAATGGACGAAATTATTGATGCCATTATGCAGCTGAATTATTGCCAAAAGTTGCACTAAAACAAAATGCCAAAATGTCACCATATGAGACATAATTCCTTAATTTCATACAACTTTGTCTAAAATGATTTTTCCTCCCTTATTTCTCCTGCAAAATTCCGTCCACTACCTCATCATTTTGGCCAATTAGAAGCCTCAAAATCTTCTATAAATAGGCTTGCTTGAGTGGTCTTGGAATGCTTGGTTCATAACTAGTTTTTAGGAGCACCAAAAACTTTCTTTCTTCCTCCTCTTTGGCTGAATTCTTTCTTCAATTTTTCAAAGAGATTTTGTTTCATTTCACTTCAAGAAACCAAGTTCTCTTCCTCTTCTTCAACTCAGATTAGGTAGGGAGTAGTTTCTAAATTTATTTCTATGCTTTGAGGAGTTGTGTTTTTAGCTCAAAATGATGAAATTATGAACTTGCTTTAGCTTTTCATTTTGGCTTTCCTCTTCAATTTTTCTTTAACCAATTCAACCATATGGCCTAGGTGGAACTAAGATGATGGCTTGATGATGAGGACCTTGAGGGTGGGTTGTAAATCCATCACAAGTTAGGCCTCTAAAGCTTGAAAATTCCACTTGATGCAAAACTTTAAAGAATAATGCTTTATGATGCTAAAACAAAGATTTTTTAGTTTAGAACTTGAAAGATGTATTTTTCCTTTTATGTTTTATTTCTTGTTAAGATATGTATTGGGTTGAATTTATAATTCTTTTAAAGTCTTGAAGGAGCTCTAGTAAAGAAACAAAATGAATTTGCATCCATGATTAAGTTTATGCTTTGCATAACCATGTTTACCTTCTATGTCATCACTAAATTTTCAAGAATGAATAAATGAACTTGCATTTCTCATGTTTAAATTCCAAGCTTGTATCTCATGTTTATGTTTCAAGTCATCACTTAATCTTTCAAGATAATAAAGAGGTTGCATCTCATATTTAATTTATGCTCTCACTATATTTTATAATGGCTAAAAGAATCAACGATGGCATGTTTATTTTATGCCATCACCTAAAGATCCTAGAGCTCAAAGACTTGCCCATATATCACAAGCAAAGAAATATGATTATTGGAGTTAAAGAATTTATTCTTTAAAAAGTCTTGAGATTGGAGCTTAAAAAGATGTAATAATAATATTCTCTTCTCCTCTACTGGTCTGTATGCGGACTACCGCTCAGGTTTCTTAATATTCTCTTCTCCCTCTCTCGGTCTGTGCGGACTACCGCCGCTCAGGTTTCTTAATATTTTCTTCTCCCTCTCTTTGGTCTGTCTGGATTACATAGCTCCAGTTTCTTGTATCATGTTTATATTTCAAGTTCTTGCATCATGTTTAATTTTTAAGTCATCACCTTAAATCTTAAAGATAAAGAAATGGAATTGCATATCATGTTTATAATTCCAAGCTATCACCTTATAAAGATAAGATTAAAATAAGGTTGCATAGCATGTTTATAATTCTAAGATGTCACCTAAATCTCTAAAGCTCAAGACTTACTCCTTTTATCTTAAGTGAGAATTTTAATTGTGAAGATCCCCCCAAATTTGACAAAAGAACTAGTTTCTAAATGAGTTTTTAGGCTTTGCAAGGATTTTCACTGGGAACTAGTATTTTATATGCACTTAAAATATGATTCTATGTAATTGCATGAGGTTCATGATTCGACCAGCGATCTGAGTTTAGTATCAATGTGTGATAATGATTTGATATGATTGAAGTTGTGATAATTATGGTTTATTGTTAAGAGAATGATTCATAATTGGTTTAGTAACTAATTAGTTCTATAATTGATAATTCTATGTAAGGATTGGATGCTTATTAAGTACTTGATATCATTGAATGATTTCCTGGCTTGCATGTTATAGTTCCTGTTGCAAATAATGAGAATGCTTGTACATGAAATGTTCTTTATTATGTAAAATTTACCTTTGTTGCTAAAAGAAAGTGTATCATTGTAAAAGTGTAATTTGGAAAGGTTACGCTAAGGAAAGACTTGATATTTAAGCGTGTCCATTGTGACCCACCTCTCTTTCCTGGGAATCTCCCATATGCATGATTACAGTTGATATATATTATTCTAGCTTAAGACTATAAATGAGAAAATGTTATGATGTTTATGAATTGTATTATGATATAACATGCAAAGATTTAATGATGACTTAAACTTATAAGAAAATGATCCTTTGGAACCATCAGACTATAGGTGGTGAAAAGGTGATTTTAGCCCCTAACCCGTTCTCTCAAAAGGGTAGAGTCGGGACTTTAGCTTATCAAAAGGGATAAGTATATGCTAGTGACGACTAGTAAAATATGAGCTCATAACCTAAAATTACTCCCAAAAGGGTGGAGTATAGGGTGGCCCAAGGAAAATAATGATGATGATAAGATTTTAAGTCATCAAAGGCACTAAAGAAATGAAATATGTGCCTTTGTGTCCATGTGTAGCTAATATTATATGACGTTCTTTTATGCATGTTATTTTGATAATGATGATGAGGAATATGATGTAATGATAAAGGAAATGTTCATTGTAAATATGACATGTTAAGAATAAGATGCATTATAAGACGCATGATTAAAAATTGACGAACCTCGGTTAAGTATTTGTCCGAACTTAAAATGAATCTTTGCATGCTCACTATTTTAGAATAATCCCGAGGTTCCTGGGGACTTTGATGATGACACTGTAGAAGGAGGTACCCTACTGAGAATTCTTTAGCAAGATTCTCACTCCCTTTTCTTTATTTCCGTCATTGTCTCCAGATTCAAATGGCGACATTCGTCCTGTTCGTTGATACCCTACTTGGGAATTCCACTATGATCCGGTGCATCGCTCGTATCATTTTGAAGGGAGGTGCGGAGTTCGTGTTTTTATTTACATAGGTCGTCCATTTGCACATCCTGTCCCTAGTTATCGATTTTCTCCTACTTCTCCCTATGGCGATGAAATGGTTTTCGAACATGCACGTCCACTTGATGAAAGGATGTTACGTTCTTATCCCGCTTCATCTGCTGTCCATGGATTTCCAGAGTATGTTCCGGAGACGAGATATTCTGAAACCGATCCTTCAGAGGACACTCCTACTCATGTATATTCTGAGAGCTCTGCTCCTACTCCCACACGTGTAAGAGAGGGTAGTGAGGAAACAGTTGTTCAGCCGAGGTTAGCGAGAAGGTCGTCCATGCGACCCCAGCCTGGTGCATCTCGTGTGTCCCGTCCCGGGGGAGCTCATCAGTGGATCGGATTTATTCCCCCATTTCCAGGACAAAGTGGCCATAGAAGGTTCTTAGTAGATTTATGTGTGATCATGCACCCTAGTTTTAGGATAACCTTCCCGGCTTATGGAGTTATCTAGTTTAGGGGCATGTATTTCCTTAAGTATATTTTCTTTTATGGGTTTGCATAAGATAATGATGTATGAACATAACCCACCCTTTGAGTGAGGTTATTGTATGTAAATATATGCTATAATGTGCTTATGAATGTTATATGATGGAGCCTAAGTGATATGATGTGATATATTCTTAAACGTCTTATTATACCCCGCTTACTCGTTCACGTTGTACTCGGCTCATGTTTTCAATTATGTGTTTAAAAAAAAAAAATGGCTCGTAATTTCACTAAGTATTTTCAAATTATGAAGAAAGAACCAAAGCAAGGAGTAAAGTCTAGTCATTAATCAGATTCAACCTAGGTGTATCTGGTTAATTACTAGGGTGTTACACAAGACATGATTAGGGAGTGTTCTTGCTTCATTAGAGAGATTAAACCTCATTCTATAGTGTAAACAATTGTAAACACAATTCCTTAATTTAAGGAATTGGAGAGAGAAAACACTATTCAAGATTTCATGACATGGAATCTTGACAGAAGATAGGAATTTAAGTTTACCTAAGCAATCTTGGTCTAATTAACCTTAATAACTTATTTTGACTCTAGATTAATTACTGAAATTAATTAATCTTCGATTAGAGCCTAATATTGCTTAGGTTTTCTTAATTACATCATTAGACCTAAAATGCACTATTTCAGAGGTAAAATGGTAATTTTACACAAAAACTTGCCAGCGCTACCCGGGCTTAACCAGATGCTAAACATTACTTAAAAACATCATTCAAAACCTTTGGGTAAAGTTCAGGCTCAAACGTCTCATTAATCGGTATGGATGGCCGGGGCATTTTGGTCATTTAGCACATTGCACTAAAAAATGAGATTCTTCTGCTCTATTAGCATACATACCACACATAATCCCCTTTTTAACATCAAAACATCCCCTGGTGGATGGCCGGGGCTGACAATCCTTATTTTCCCAGTAAAATGACCTCAGGGACATTTTGGTCATTTGTACACAGGAAAAATCAGGGCGTTACATCACTCCCCTCCTTAAAAAGAATTTTGCCCTTGAAATTCGTTATCTGAGAATAGCTCGAGATACTGTGCTTGCATGTCTGACTCCAGCTCTCATATGAGTTCTTTGGTTCTACCTCGTCCCTACGTGACTTTGACCAAAGGTACAGCCTTATTCCTTAGTTGCTTAACTCCTCGGTCAATGATCCTCATGGGTGGTAGGTTAAACATTAGCTCGTTCGTTAATTGTACATGTTCTGGCTCTAGTACATGACTTGGGTCAGATTGATACTTTCTCAATTGGGAGACACGAAAAACGTCGTGAAGGTTGGACCGACTTAGGGGTAGGGCTATACGGTAGGCTACAGACCTAACCTTGCTAAAGATTTCAAACGGGCCAAGAAATCTGGGGCTCAATTTCTTTACTTTCATCGCTCGACTTATGCCTGTGGTAAAGGTGATCCTTAGGAACACATGTTCCCCTTCTTGAAACTCTAGGAGCTTATGCCGTTTGTCCACATAGCTTTTCTGTCGACTTTGAGCAATGAGAATTTTATCCCTAATTTTCTTGATTTGTTCCATTGTCTCCATCACAATATCAGGTCCGATTAGACTCTGCCCCCAGATTCGTACCAACATAAGGGTGATTGACATTTGCATCCCTAAAGGGCCTCATACGTTGTCATGCCAATGCTCACATGATAATTGTTATTATATGCAAATTCAATTAGTGGCAGGTACTTATCCCAACTTCCTCTTTGGTCCAAACACACATCCTTAACATATCCTCTAAGGTTTGGATAGTTCTTTCGGATTGACCATCTATTTTTAGGTGGTAAGCCGTGCTTAGACACAACTTTGAACCAAATGCCTTCTGAAAGGCTCCCCAAAACTGTGACGTAAATCGCGGATCTTGGTCCAAGATTATCATTGATGGTACTCCGTGTAATCTTACAATCTCCCGAATCTATAACTATGCTAACCTATCTAAGGAATAAGTCACTTTACTAGGTAAAAAGTGGGCTGACTTAGTCAACCTATCCACTATCACCCATATGGCATCATGGTTTGCTTAGGTCCTTGGTAGTCCAGTTACAAAATCCATCGAGATGTTGTCCTATTTCCATTCAGGGATCGATAAGGGTTGCAACATTTCAGAGGGTTTTTGGTGCTCAATCTTCACTTTCTGACAAACTAAGCATTTACTCACCCATGTGCATACATCTTTCTTCAACCTGGGCCACCAAAACATCTTTTTTAAGTCTTGATATATCTTGGTGGCACTAGGATGAAAGGTGAAGTGGCTCTTATGGGCTTCTCTCAAAATCTCCTTGAGGAGGTCACCACTAGCGAGTACACATATGCGCCCTTCAAACCTCTATAAGCTATCACCTCTTTGGGCAAAACCTTTTAACTTATCAACTCGCACTACCTCTAGAGTCTCTTGAATTCTGTATCTTCTCTTTGGGCTTGAGTGATTCTCTCCTTGAATTCACTCGTCACACTAAGATGGCAGACTTTCATGCCCCTAGTGGTCAAGGTCATTCATAAGTTTAGGTCTCTAAACTCCTCAATCAATTTAACCTTTTTAACCATTAGACAGGATAAATGCAAGGATTTCTTACTTAGGGCATCGACTACAACATTGGCTTTGCCCGGATGGTAGTTCAAACCAAAATCATAATCTTTCAAGAACTCCATCCATCTCTTATGATTGGCTTTGCTCGGATGGTAGTTCAACCCAACATTGGCTTTGCCTCAGGTTTAGCTCTTTTTTATCAAAGAGATACCTCAAACTCTTATGATTGGGGAACACCTCAAACTTTACTCCATACAAATGGTGTCTCCAAACCTTCAGAGCAAACATGACGGCAGCTAACTCAAGGGCATGGGTGGGGTAGTTTGCCTCATGTGGCTTGAGTTGCCTAGACGCATAGGCCACCACTTGTTTATTCTGCATCAGCACACAACCCAAAACTTTACCAAAACCATCACAATATACCTCAAAAAGTATATTGGGGTCGAGTAAAACCAAGACGGTGGTTGAGGTTAGCTTATGTTTTAGCTCTTGAAAGCTCTTCTCACACTCTGGGGTCCATGAAAAAGAGTGTTTTTCCTCGTCAACTTGGTTAAGGGTAAAGAAATCTGGGAAAATCCCTTGATAAACCTACGATAATAGCCAGCTAAACCTAGAAAGCTCCTTATCTTAGTTATCGTGGTTAGTCTCTCCCAATTCATAACAGCTTCCATCTTACTAGGGTCTACAGCAATTCCTCCTTTGGATATTACATGCCTTAAAACTTCACTTCATCCAACCAAAATTCGCACTTAGATAGCTTGGCATATAGTTTCTTTTCCTTCAAGATTTCCAACACTATGGTTAGGTGACGTGCATGCTCCTCGTGGGTCTTTGAATAAATGAGTATATCATCTATAAGGACAACCACGAACTGATCCAAATAGAGTTTAAAGATCCTATTCATATAATCCATAAACACACTCAGGGCATTGGTTAAATGAAAGGACATAGCTGCAAACTCGAAATGGCTGTATCGAGTGCGAAAGGCCATTTTCGGTATATCGTCATCTTTTGCCCTAATCTGATGGTAGCCTGACCTCAAATCAATCTTAGAAAACACTACCACACCGTTGAGTTGGTCCATCAGGTCATTGATCCTAGGCAAAAGGTACTTGTTTTTCACCGTCACTTTATTCAATTGCCTGTAATCGACGCATATTCTCATACTTCCATCTTTTTTCTTTACGAACAAAATGAAGGCTCCCCATTGTGACGCACAAGGCCTAACAAACTTTTTCTTCAAGAGATCTTCCAACTGAGTTTTTAACTAGGCCAATTCCAAAGGGGTATTCTATATGGGGTTATGGATATGGGTCCTGTTCCCAGGAGCAGCTCTATCAAAAATTCTATTTCTCTCTTGAGGGGAAACTCAGGTATCTCATCTGAAAATACTTCGGGATAATTTCTTACTATAGGTATCTCTTCAATACTTTGCTCAAAGTCTACATCACTAGCAGCCAAAAGAACATAACCTGTATTCTCACCCTTACCACAGTTCATTTCTACAACATTTATGTACAAACTTACAGGTTTCCTAGGTTCATAGGGAATAGGAAGAAAGGTGATGGTTTTCTCATAACAGTTCAACAATACATGGTTGACCTCGAGCCAATCCATGCCAAGAATTACATCTAGGCCTTGCATAGGTAAGCAAATGAAATCTAGAACAAAGGATCTACTTTCAACAATAAAGCTACAGTCTAAACAACATTTACAAGTCCTAACAAGTTTTTCAGTAAGGGTAGAAATAGTGAGATCAAAAGAAAGTTCTGACACATACAATTTAAGGTTTTCAACACAAAAAGAAGATATAAAAGAATGGGTGGTGCCAGAATCAAACAGTACAATTAAGTTTTTACCATACATTTCATACTTACTTTCCATGAGATTCCATGACTCCATCGTTTCCTCAGCATTGAGGGTGAAGACCCTTCCTTGGCGCTGTGGTTTGGGATTGAGGTTTGATTGATTCCTCTCCGTGCAATGTCGAGAGATGTGCCCAGGCTTTTCGTGTAACACTCTAAAAATTAGTTAAAAAACAACTTGAGCTTTATTAGTTGTAATTTCAAAAATTTGATAGTTTGAACAATGATGAGGACAATCCAACGGATTTGTAAAAAAAAAAAAAATCATGAATAGTAACTTGTGGGCCCCACAGGCCCGCCGAGACAGCCGAAATCCTAGAATTAGGCCCCGGAGATGCCCAAAATTGAGAAATTATATGATTATGGTTAGAAATACGTAGAATTAAAGATTTTATACCCGAAAATACTTTTCGGATAATATTTGATTACCTGGGTACGATGTTTCACCCGTTCAGTGAAATTTCGGTATGCAATTTTTAACACCGAAAGCTAGTTAATCTCTGCAAAATAATGAAGTCTATCCCTTTGAATGCCAAATGAATGACTAAGATTTTATCTTGGATGAAAGATCAAATCTTAGTCATTGATATTAAGTTCTTTTAATGAAAAGCAATTATGCTTTATGTTAACCAATCACAATTTTTCTTACAAGATATATATGAGCAAATTTCTTCTCCAAGAAGCCATTGTCATCCTCGGCCAGCACAAGAGAGAGAGAACAGCTGCATTTCCTCCATTTTCAAGAGCTTCCTCTTGATTTCAAATGCCAAAAACACTAGCCTAAAGTTCATAAAACCACAAAGTTTCTTCACAAAACTTGTTCTATACCTCAAACCCTACAAATCTAACCGATTGAAATCTCAAATCTTCACCTTAATACCTTACTTCCCCCCTGCCTAAGGAAGGTTTAGGACTAAAATTGGTGTCTTGAAGTGAAGGGAGATCACTTAGAACATCCTTTGAAGTAATAAGCTCAAAAGCTTTCAAAGTAAGGTTTTCTTTGGTCTTTTCTTTCCAATTTTATGCTGGACTTTTCTGATTGTGTTTGGTCCGAAATTTCTAGATATATTGGTTGACAATATGATGATATTGATGTGTTAATTTTGGTGGAGTGTTTAGGGTTGTGGAAAAATCATTTTTATCAAAAGAGATTTTGACGTGGTTTGCTGGATTTTCGATTTTCCTGCTGGCAGTGATTGTTCACGAATTTTCTGAGGGAATTGTGGGTGTTTTCATGAGCTATAAAAATTATATGTTGAAGATAATATCCTAAGATAGTTCCATGAATTTTTTTGAGCTCTGTTTTTGATTCGTAATGCCTTGAGAAATTCAAGAACCGAAGTGGTAACTATGCTACCTGAAATGTTGAATCTGAAGCTGTGAGCTTGTGAAATTTTATTAACCTAGAAAATGATCGAATTATTAGCTGAAATTTTCACAAGATGTTGAGGACATATTGAGCTCCAATTCTAATTTTTGGTACAAAGTTTTGGGTCCATTTGATAGGGTAGAAAAATTGAGACTTCTAGCTATTGGCTAAGAGCATGTAGTTTTTGACCACTAAATTTGTAGAATTTTGTTAATATAGTTAGAGAACTTTAATTTTACAAGACCTTGGTGACACATTGAGGTGTCCTTGATAATTTTTATAGGCTCTGAAATGATTGTTTTATATGTAAATAAATTCATGCCACAATAGTGTGAAATCTGCCATCGTGTTGAAAATAAATTGATGCTTTGAATTGATGAAATAATAGCATTTTGTACTAATATAACATGAGTACCTGAATATGAGTATGAATAATTGAGCATGCGAACTTATTGATGAGGTTAGGTACACATAGATATGAATGATTATTACAATTGCTTATATGCGAAAGAAAAGCATAAGATTATGTTTCTTGGACTGGAGAAAGTAAATCCAGTTTGTTAGGGAAGGTACTACCAAGAAAAGCATAAGATTTATAATCCTTGGATTGGAGAAAGTAAATCCGGTCTGTCAGGAAAAGTAAATCTGACTACCCTTGAATTGAGTAGGGGAAAGTAAACCTGGCTAGGAATAGGTCTGTGTGAGAATTGGAGAAAATAAATCCAATGATCATGTATAGGAATGAGCTCAGTTCTGAAAAGCAATCTATTACCCATTATTGCCACACTGGGGACGGCGGTACGTAACGCCCAGATGTGACAAGATTAGTCAAGGGCCAAGGCAAGTTTAAGAAGTAAATTTTATAAGAAATCGTTTGTCTTATATGCCGAGTGAAGAAGTTTAGTATTGATATTGAGACTAATATATTTAAGTGGAAAGTTAGTAGTATATGATGTTGAGTAGTACGGTATATGTACATTAAGTGATTGAATATTAAAAGTAACTCATTTCGGAAGTATGATTTGGAATTTTAAAAATAAACCATTATTATATAATGCATGACCACTTTTTCTTAATAAACCGAAGTGTTGGGGCGATGACTATCACATTATAATTGTGTATTTAGGGGAGTTACCCTACTGAGAAATGTATAATTCTCACCCCTATGTGTTTTGTGTTCCCGTGTCGTGTCCAGGTTGATCCAGAGAATGATGCGGCTGCTGTGTAAAAGAACTCAGGATTACAGTAGTTGATGTTTTTCTTATGCGGTATATGGTTGTAGGTATATGTGTAGGTGAATGTAATAGAAATGGTATATGTATTCAAGCTCACAGTAGAGCTTCCTTATGTAATTGACTTTATAGTAAATAAATGTTTTGTATCTTTGTTATATATTTTAATTGAATTACGCTAGTTATTACACGAACTCATCAAATTTGCTATAGTTATTTAATAAAGGTCCGTTAATTTATAGATAACAACTCTCAAGTTTGATGTCATGACTTAAGGATGATGTTGTACTTGGGAGGATGTTACATTCCGCACCGGTAACAGACATTCATTCCAGCTCGGCATGGTAAGCTCCCATGGTTTTTGCCACGCTTGGGATATTCGGTGGATGGTGAGGATCTCAAAGGTACAGCTGGGGCTCCTTGAGGTGCCTTTCCCTTGTTGTTGTTGTTGTTGTTTGGCCCACCTTGATAGCAATTCCTCCGAGGTCCTTGCGGCTTAAGTGGAGGTCTGGTTTGGGACCTCTGTTGAGATTAGAACGGGGGTCGGTACTGCTTCTTGAACTTCTAGCCTTGGGGTGCCAGCTTCTTCGTGACGTTGTCGGACTTCATGGTGTTCAACTTCCTTTGCCTATCCTCAATGATGCAGCATTTGTTGACTAGGGTAGGGAAGTCCCTAATTTCCAAATGTACACCGCAACATTAAGCTCGGCCTTCAACTCGGACTCATACTTGATGCACTTCCAGTACTCGTCTGGATTGCCTTGGTACATCCTTGAGAATTTGAGGAGCTCTTCAAACTTGGCTGTGTATTAAGCGACAGTCATGCCTCCTTGAATTGTAACGCCCCAATTTTTTACTGTAATTTTTACTGTCATTAGAAATTACTCAATTACTGAATTACCGTAGGTAATTATTACATAAGATTTGAGGCCGAACAATCCTCAATAAAGGAATATAACATTAGAAGAGAGGTTAGGAACGATTCATGCGAGAGTCGCAAATCCCGAATTTCTGTACGTATAAAATGACCAAAATGTCCCTGAAGTTATTTTACTCAGAAAATGAGGATTGTGGGCCCCACATATTCTCAAGGGGATGTTTTGAGAATAATAAGGGATTGTTTGTGTTATGTGTGTTAATAGAGCAGAAGAATCTCAATTTTGAGTTCCGACGCACGAAAAGACCAAACAGCCTCAAGTTTGCTTTTAACTCCGATGTCGTGCCGACTGAGCCGAACCTCACTAAAATGTTTTAAAATGTGTTTTTAAGCCATGATTAACCATTGGTTAAGCTCGGGTGGCCTTGGGCGCTTTTAAGTGAAAGTACGATTTTGCCCTCTGCTTTTGGGCGCTTTATAATTTCGGGATTTTCGATTCATATACCGAAACCTAAGCAATATTAGGCTCAAATTAAAGCTTATTAAATTCTAAATATTAATCTAGATTCAAAATTATGTATTTAGATTGATTAGAACCCAAAATTGCTCAAAAACACCCAAATTGCTTACTAATTCACTTAAGCCCTTAACCGTAAATTCTCTAAATTACATGAATACCTTGCTTACACCTAAATAATGCATGGAACACACAAATTTCACTTCTTTGGGCTGTAATGCACGAAATTATTGATGCCATTATGCAGCTGAATTATTTCCAAAAGTTGCACTAAAACAAAATGCCAAAATGTCACCATAAGAGACATAATTCCTTAATTTCATACAACTTTGTCTAAAATGATTTTTCCTCCATTATTACTCCTGAAAAATTCTGACAACTACCTCCTCATTTTGGCCAATTAGAAGCCTCAAAATCTTCTATAAATAGGCTTGCTTGAGTGGTCTTGGAATGCTTGGTTCATAACTAGTTTTTAGGAGCACCAAAAACTTTCTTTCTTCCTCCTCTTTGGCTGAATTCTTTCTTCAATTTTTCAAAGAGATTTTGTGTCATTTCACTTCAAGAAATCAAGTTCTCTTCCTCTTCTTCAACTCAGATTAGGTAGGGAGTAGTTTCTAAATTTATTTCTATGCTTTGAGGAGTTGTGTTTTTAGCTCAAAATGATGAAATTATGAACTTGCCTTAGCTTTTCATTTTGGTTTTCCTCTTCAATTTTTCTTTAACCAATTCAACCATATGGCCTAGGTGGAACTAAGATGATGGCTTGATGATGAGGACCTTGAGGGTGGGTTGTAAATCCATCACAAGTTAGGCCTCTAAAGCTTGAAAATTCCACTTGATGCAAAACCTTAAAGAATAATGCTTTATGATGCTAAAACAAAGATTTTTAGTTTAGAACTTGAAAGATGTATTTTTTCCTTTTATGTTTTATTTCTTGTTAAGATATGTATTGGGTTGAATTTATAATTCTTTTAAAGTCTTGAAGGAGCTCTAGTAAAGAAACAAAATGAATTTGCATCCATGATTAAGTTTATGCTTTGCATAACCATGTTTACCTTCTATGTCATCACTAAATTTTCAAGAATGAATAAATGAACTTGCATTTCTCATGTTTAAATTCCAAGCTTGTATTTCATGTTTATGTTTCAAGTCATCACTTAATCTTTCAAGATAATAAAGAGGTTGCATCTCATATTTAATTTATGCTCTCACTATATTTTATAATGGCTAAAAGAATCAACGCATGACATGTTTATTTTATGCCATCACCTAAAGATCCTAGAGCTTAAAGACTTGCCCATGTATCACAAGCAAAGAAATATGATTATTGGAGTTAAAGAATTTATTCTTTAAAAAGTCTTGAGATTGGAGCTTAAAAAGATGTAATAATAATTCTCTTCTCCCTCTATCTGGTCTGTAGGACTACCGCCGCTCCGGTTTCTTAATATTCTCTTCTCCTCTCTTGGTCCTGTGCGGACTACCGCGCTCAGGTTTCTTAATATTCTCTTCTCCCTCTATCGGGTCTGTGCGGATTACGCGCTCCAGCTTTCTTGTATCATGTTTATATTTCAAGTTCTTGCATCATGTTTAATTTTCAAGTCATCACCTTAAATCTTAAAGATAAAGAAATGGAATTGCATATCATGTTTATAATTCCAAGCTATCACCTTATAAAGATAAGATTAAAATAAGGTTGCATAGCATGTTTATAATTCTAAGATGTCACCTAAATCTCTAAAGCTCAAGACTTACTCCTTTTATCTTAAGTGAGAATTTTAATTGTGAAGATCCTCCCAAATTTGACAAAAGAACTAGTTTCTAAATGAGTTTTAAGGCTTTGCAAGGATTTTACGGGGAACTAGTATTTTATATGCACTTAAAATATGATTCTATGTAATTGCATGAGGTTCATGATTCGGCCACTGATCTGAGTTTAGTATCAATGAGTGATAATGATTTGATATGATTGAAGTTGTGATAATTATGGTTTATTGTTAAGAGAATGATTCATAATTGGTTTAGTAACTAATTAGTTCTATAATTGATAATTCTATGTAAGGATTGGATGCTTATTAAGTACTTGATATCATTGAATGATTTCCTGACTTGCATGTTATAGTTGCTGTTGCAAATAATAAGAATGCTTATACATGAAAGGTTCTTATGTAAAATTCACCTTTGTTGCTAGAAGAAAGTGTATCATTGTAAAAGTGTAATTTGGAAAGGTTACGGCTAAGGAAAGACTTGGTATTTAAGCGTGTCCATTGTGACCCACCTCTCTTTCCGGGAATCTCCCATATGCATGATTACAGTTGATATATATTATTCTAGCTTAAGACTATAAATGAGAAAATGTTATGATGTTTATGAATTGTATTATGATATAACATGCAAAGATTTAATGGTGACTTAAACTTATAAGAAAATGATCCTTTGGAACCATCAGGCTATAGGTGGTGAAAAGGTGATTTTAGCCCCCTAACCCGTTCTCTCAAAAGGGTTGAGTCGGGACTTTAGCTTATCAAAAGGGATAAGTATATGCTAGTGACGACTAGTAAAGTATGAGCTCATAACCTAAATTACTCCCAAAAGGGTGGAGTATAGGGTGGCCCAAGGAAAATAATGATGATGATAAGATTTTAAGTCACCTAAGGCACTAAAGAAATGAAATATGTGCACTGTGTCCATGTGTAGCTAATATTATATGACGTTCTTTTATGCATGTTATTTTGATAATGATGATGAGGAATATGATGTAATGATAAAGGAAAAGTTCATTGTAAATATGACATGTTAAGAATAAGATGCATTATAAGACGCATGATTAAAAAATTGACGAACCTCGATTAAGTATTTGTCCGAACTTAAAATGAATCTTTGCATGCTCACTATTTTAGAATAATCCCGAGGTTCCTGGGGACTTTGATGATGACACTGTAGAAGGAGGTACCTTAGTGAGAATCCTTTAGCAAGATTCTGACTCCCTTTTCTTTATTTCCGTCATTGTCTCCAGATTCAAATGGCGACATTCGTCTGTTCGTTGATACCCTACTTGGGAATTCCACTATGATCCGGTGCATCGCTCGTATCATTTTGAAGGGAGTCTTGTGATTCGTGTTTTTATTTACATAGGTCGTCCATTTGCACATCCTGTCCCTAGTTATCGATTTTCTCCTACTTCTCCCTATGGCGATGAAATGGTTTTCGAACATGCACGTCCACTTGATGAAAGGATGTTACGTTCTTATCCCGCTTCATCTGCTGTCCATGGATTTCCAGAGTATGTTCAGAGGCGAGATATTCTCAAACCGATCCTTCGTGAGGACACTCCTACTCATGTATATTGCGAGAGCTCTGCTCCTACTCCCTGCGTGTAAGAGAGGGTAGTGAGGAAACAGATTGTTCAATGAGGTTAGCGAGAAGGTCCGTCCATGCGACCCGACTGGTGCATCTCGTGTGTCCCCTCGAGGAGCTCATCGATGGATCGGATTTATTCCCCATTTTCGGGACGATGGCCATAGAAGGTTCTTAGTAGACTTATGTGTGATCATGCACCCTAGTTTTAGGATAACCTTCCCGGCTTATGGAGTTATCTAGTTTAGGGGCATGAATTTCCTTAAGTATATTTTCTTTTATGGGTTTGCATAAGATAATGATGTATGAACATAACCCACCCTTTGAGTGAGGTTATTGTATGTAAATATATGCTATAATGTGCTTATGGATGTTATATGATGGAGCCTAAGTGATATGATGTGATATATTCTTAAACGTCTTATTATACTCCGCTTACTCGTTCACGTTGTACTCGGCTCACGTTTTCAATTATGTGTTTAAAAAAAAAAAAAAGGCTCGTAATTTCACTAAGTATTTTCAAATTATGAAGAAAGAACCAAAGCAAGGAGTAAAGTCTAGTCATTAATCAGATTCAACCTAGGTCTAACTGGTTAATTACTAAGTGTTACATTTTGGTATCGTGAGCGATTCGATTCTCATGGAGCACGAGGATTGGACTAGCTATGCTTCTAAAGCATAATACGTTAGTGACGTCATGTGTAGATGTTTATCATTAGGATGAGCTTGGGAGTAGAAATACATGACTCTGTATGTTGAAAGTGCCATGGTAACTTGCTCACTTTGCATGGAATATTGGGCACGATCACCTCGGTGTTCTTTGTTTTGTGTGTATAGGGACCAATGGCACGTCGACAACGGACTAGGAGCGCTTGACACAAAATAATCACGACAACGAGACAGCCAAGCACTCCGCGACGAGCAAGGACCATGAGAATGATGATGGAGCGAATGGATCAGGATCGTCAAGCCAATATGAATCAGCGACATGAGATTCCTGAACATGCCTGCTTTGGGGGAGTTTCGTAAGGCAAACCCACGGTTTTCAAGGGGACACCGAATCCAAATATTGCAGATGAATGGATTCGGAATATTGAGAAGGTCTTTATTGTAGTCCCATGCTCGGAGGAGCAGAAGGTCACCTTCGCTACTCATATGCTTGAGGGTGATGCCAGTATCTGGTGGACAGGTGTTCGAAGACTCCTGGAGACGACCGATGTGGACATTGATTGGGAACTATTCAAGGTCCATTTTTACGAAAAGTACTTTCTACAGTCAGTTAGAAATACCAAGGACATTGAATTCATACAACTTGACCAGGGGAATATGAATGTGGCCCGATAATCGCGCGGTTGAAGAACTCATTAAGTTCTCAAGAATGTACCAAGGAAATCTGATGAGTACTTTGGAAATGCATTAAATACGAGTCGGGGTTGAAGCGGAACTTAATGTGGCAATTGCACATTTGGAGATTAGGGATTTCTCTACCCTAGTTAACAAATGTCGGATTATTGAAGAAGGTCAGAGAAAACTAAACACCCCAAAGTCAGATAATATTACCAAAAAGTTGACACCTCAAGGTCAGCAGTTCAAGAGGCAGAATCGACCTCCATTTCCCCCTCAATCAAGACCACAAGGGACACAAAGAAATTTTCAACAAGGAAGGCCAAACAACAACAATCGCTATAATAACAACCGCTACAACAATAACCCGAGTAACAATCACAACAACAACAATAACAACAATAAAGGGAAAAGCACCACAAAGAGGTCCAAAGAAGCATTTCCACGACTGCGCCATCCATGGAATGTCCCAAGTGCGGCAAGAATCATGGGAGCATGCCATGTCGAGCCGGAACAAACGTGTGCTATCGGTGTGGAAAACCAGGGCATTACTCCCGAGAATGCACTTTGAAAGGAACCCGCCAACCCCAATCCCAAGCCACAATACCAGGGAAGGGTATTTCTTTGTTAATGCTGAAGAAACAACGAAGTCATGAAATCTCGTGGAAGGTAAGGGTAATATGCATGGTAAAGACTTAATTGTACTATATGATTCTGGCGCTTCTCATTCTTTTATCTCCCATTCATGTGTTAAAAGCCTTAATTTACCTATGACTGAGCTTCCTTTTGACCTTATTGTTCCTACGGCGACTGGAAAACCCGTTAGGACTTGTAAATGTTGTTTAGATTGTAGTTTTATTATAGATAATAGATCCTTTGTTTTAGATCTTATTTGCTTACCCATGCGAGGTTTAGATGTGATTCTTGGCATGGATTGGCTTGAGGCCAACCGTGTCTCGTTAAATCATTATGAGAAAACCATCACTTTTCTTCCTATTCCTATTGAACCTAAGAAACCCATAAGTCTTTACATAGCTGTGGAAATGGACTGTGGTAAGGGTGAGAGTAAAGGTTACATTTTCTTAGCCGCTAGTGATGTAGACTTTGAGCAAAGTATCGATGAGATACCAATAGTAAGAAATTATCCCAAGTATTTCCAGATGAGATACAGAGTTTCCTCAAGAGAGAGATAGAATTTTCCATAGAGTTGCTTCCTAAAAGTGCGGGACCTATATCCATAGCCCCATACAGAGGATGTCCCCATTAGAATTGACCGAGTTAAAAACTCAATTGGAAGATTTATTGGAGAAAAAGTTTGTTAGGCCTAGAGCATCACCTTGGGGAGCCCTGTGTTGTTTGTAAAGAAAAAGGATGGGAGTATGAGGATGTGTGTAGATTATAGGCAGTTGAATAAAGTAACGGTGAAAAACAAGTATCCTCTGCCTAGGATCGATGATTTGATGCACCTCCTGAAAGGTGCGGTAGTGTTTTCTAAGATAGATTTGAGGTCAGGCTACCATCAAATTAGAGTGAGAGATGAAGACATACCTAAAGCGGCCTTTACTTTTCGATACGGCCATTTTGAGTTTGCGCAATGTCCTTTGGGTTAACTAATGCTCCAGCTATTTTTATGGATTACATGAATAGGATCTTTCGACCCTATTTAGATCAGTTTGTAGTTGTCTTTATAGATGACATTCTCATATATTCTAAGACCCATGAAGAGCATGAATGCCACCTAACCATAGTACTAGAGATCTTGAAGGAAAAGAAACTATATGCCAAGATTTCCAAGTGTGACTTTTGCTTGGATAAGGTGCAATTTTTAGGGCATGTAGTATCTAAGAAAGGAATTGCTGTAGATCCTAGTAAGGTAGAAGCGGTAGTAAATTGGGAAATACCAACCACAGTGAATCAAGTAAGGAGCTTTTGGGTTTAGCCGGTTATTACCGTCGATTTATCAAGGGATTTTCCCAGATTTCCCTACCTTTGACCAAGCTGACTAGGAAGAACACCCCTTTTTCATGGACCCCGGAGTGTGAAAAGAGCTTTCAAGAGTTAAAACACAAGCTAACCTCGACCGCTGTTTTAGTGTTACCCGACCCCAATGTGCCTTCGAGGTGTATTGTGATGCTTCAAAAAAGGGTTTAGGTTGTGTATTGATGCAAGATAGGCAAGTGGTGGCCTATGCATCAAGACAACTCAAGCCACATGAGGCAAACTACCCTACCCATGACCTTGAGTTAGCTGCCGTCGTGTTTGCTCTAAAGATTTGGAGACACCATTTATATGGAGTTAAGTTTGAGGTGTTTTCCGATCACAAGAGTTTGAAATATCTCTTTGATCAAAAAGAGCTAAACATGAGGCAAAGGCGATGGATGGAGTTCTTGAAAGATTATGATTTTGGATTGAACTACCAGTCTGGTAAAGCTAATGTAGTAGTGATGCTTTGAGTAGGAAGTCCTTACAAGTGTCCCGTTTGATGGTGAAGGAGGTTGAATTGATTGAGCAATTTAGGGACTTAAACCTAGGAATGACTTTGACCACTAAGGGCATCGAGCTTGTCATCTTAGAGTGACAAGTGAGTTCAAAGAAAGGATTGTTCAAGCTCAAGGGGCGATCTTTGAGTTTCAAGAGACTTTAAAGGCGATGAAGGCGGGAAAGTTGATAGGTTTTACCCAAGGAATGGACGATTTGTGGAGGTTTAAAGGTCGAATATGTGTACTGCTAGTGGTGGCCTCGAAAGGATATTTTGGAGGAACCCCATAACAGCCATTTTACCCTTCATCCAGGTGCCACCAACATCTATCAAGATTTGAAAAAGATGTTACGGTGGCCTGGAATGAAGAAAGATGTGTGCACATGGGTGAGTAAGTGCTTGGTGTGTCAAAAGGTGAAGATTGAACACCAAAACCATCTGGAATGCTGCAACCTCTGTCGATCCCTGAGTGGAAGTGGGATAGTATCTCCATGGATTTTGTGACTGGATTACCAAGGACCCAAATGAATCATGATACCGTATGGGTAATCGTGGATCGATTGACAAAGTCAGCCCACTTTTTACCTATTAAGGTGACTTATTCCTTGGATAGGTTAGCACAATTATATATTCAGGAGATAGTGAGGTTACATGGGGTGCCGACGGCGATAATCTCGGACCGGGATCCGCGATTTACGCCCCGATTTTGCGGAGCCTTTCAAAAGGCATTTGGTTCAAAGTGTGTCTAAGCCACGACCTATCACCCCCAACCAGACGGTCAATCTGAAAGAACTATCCAAACCTTGGAGGATATGTTAAGGGCATGTGTTTTAGATCAAAGGGGAAGTTGGGATAAGTACCTGCCACTTATTGAATTTGCATATAACATGATTATCATGCAAGTATCGGTATGGCACCGTATGAGGCCCTCTATGGACGGAAATGTCAATCTCCCTTATGTTGGTATGAACCGGAGAGCAAAGTTTACTTGGACCTGATATTGTGAGGAAACAACGGAACAAATCAAAAGATTAGGGATAAGATTCTTCTTGCTCAAAGTCGGCGAGAAAAACTATGCGGACATGGCGTAAAACCGCTAGATTTTCAAGAAGGGGACCACGTGTTCCTAAGGATCACCCCACCAGGCATAGGCCGAGCAATAAAAGTAAAGAAATTGAGCCCAGATTTCTTGGTCCGTTTGAAATCCTTACCAAAGTAGGACACGTAGCCTACCGTATAGCCTACCCCAGTCTATCCAACCTTCATGATGTTTTCCATGTCTCTCGATTAAGAAAGTATCAATCGACCGAGTCATGTACTAGAGCGAACATGTACAATTAAGAGATAACCTGACATTTAACTTACTACCCACGAGAATCGTCGACCGAGGAGTTAAGCAGTTAAGGAACAAGGCTGTACCCCTCGTCAAAGTAGCATGAGGACAGGGTGAAACAGAAGAACTTACATGGGAGCTGGAATCAAACATGAAAGCACAATACCCGAGTTGTTCTCGAGTGCTAATTTAGGGACGAAATTCTTTTAAGGAGGGTAATGTAACGCCCCAATTTTCTTGTAATTTTCTACTGTCATTAGAAATTACTCAGTCTTTCAATTCTAGTAGGTAATTATTACATAAGATTTGAGGCGAACAATCCTCAATAAAGGAATATAACATTAGAAGAGAGGTTAGGAGCGATTCATGCGAGTCGCAAATCCAGAATTTACATGCGTATAAAATGACCAAAATGTCCCTGAAGTTATTTTACTCAGAAAATGAGGATTGTGGGCCCCACATATTCTCAAGGGGATGTTTTGAGAATAATAAGGGATTGTTTGTGTTATGTGTGTTAATAGAGCGAAGAATCTCAATTTTGAGTTAGGCCTTGACGAAAAAGACCAAGCGCCCCTGGGTTGTTTTAACTCGATGTGCGTGCCGATCGAGCCGAACCTCACTAAAATGTTTTAAAATGTGTTTTTAAGCCATGATTAACCATTGGTTAAGCTCGGGTGGCCTTAGGCGATTTTTAAGTGAAAATGCGATTTTGCCCGGATTTTTGGGCGAGTTTGCGAATTTAGGGATTTTCGATTCATATACGAAACCTAAGAAATATTAGGCTCAAATTAAAGCTTATTAAATTCTAAATATTAATCTAGATTCAAAATTATGTATTTAGATTGATTAGAACCCAAAATTGCTCAAAAACACCCAAATTGCTTACTAATTCACTTAAGCCCTTAGCAGTAAATTCTCTAAATTACATGAATACCTTGCTTACACCTAAATAATGCATGGAACACACAAATTTCACTTCTTTGGGCTGTAATGCACGAAATTATTGATGCCATTATGCAGCTGAATTATTTCCAAAAGTTGCACTAAAACAAAATGCCAAAATGTCACCATAAGAGACATAATTCCTTAATTTCATACAACTTTGTCTAAAATGATTTTTCCTCCATTATTACTCCTGAAAAATTCTGACAACTACCTCCTCATTTTGGCCAATTAGAAGCCTCAAAATCTTCTATAAATAGGCTTGCTTGAGTGGTCTTGGAATGCTTGGTTCATAACTAGTTTTTAGGAGCACCAAAAACTTTCTTTCTTCCTCCTCTTTGGCTGAATTCTTTCTTCAATTTTTCAAAGAGATTTTGTGTCATTTCACTTCAAGAAATCAAGTTCTCTTCCTCTTCTTCAACTCAGATTAGGTAGGGAGTAGTTTCTAAATTTATTTCTATGCTTTGAGGAGTTGTGTTTTTAGCTCAAAATGATGAAATTATGAACTTGCCTTAGCTTTTCATTTTGGTTTTCCTCTTCAATTTTCTTTAACCAATTCAACCATATGGCCTAGGTGGAACTAAGATGATGGCTTGATGATGAGGACCTTGAGGGTGGGTTGTAAATCCATCACAAGTTAGGCCTCTAAAGCTTGAAAATTCCACTTGATGCAAAACCTTAAAGAATAATGCTTTATGATGCTAAAACAAAGATTTTTAGTTTAGAACTTGAAAGATGTATTTTTTTTCCTTTTATGTTTTATTTCTTGTTAAGATATGTATTGGGTTGAATTTATAATTCTTTTAAAGTCTTGAAGGAGCTCTAGTAAAGAAACAAAATGAATTTGCATCCATGATTAAGTTTATGCTTTGCATAACCATGTTTACCTTCTATGTCATCACTAAATTTTCAAGAATGAATAAATGAACTTGCATTTCTCATGTTTAAATTCCAAGCTTGTATTTCATGTTTATGTTTCAAGTCATCACTTAATCTTTCAAGATAATAAAGAGGTTGCATCTCATATTTAATTTATGCTCTCACTATATTTTATAATGGCTAAAAGAATCAACGCATGACATGTTTATTTTATGCCATCACCTAAAGATCCTAGAGCTTAAAGACTTGCCCATGTATCACAAGCAAAGAAATATGATTATTGGAGTTAAAGAATTTATTCTTTAAAAAGTGTTGAGATTGGAGCTTAAAAAGATGTAATAATAATTCTCTTCTCCCTCTAGTGGTCCTGTGCGGAGTACCGCCGCTCCGGTTTCTTAATATACACTTCTCCCTCTACTGGTCGTGTGCGGACTACGGCCGCCCGGGTTTCTTAATATTCTCTTCTCCTCTCTACTGGTCTGTGCGGATTACAGCGCTCCGCTTTCTTGTATCATGTTTATATTTCAAGTTCTTGCATCATGTTTAATTTTCAAGTCATCACCTTAAATCTTAAAGATAAAGAAATGGAATTGCATATCATGTTTATAATTCCAAGCTATCACCTTATAAAGATAAGATTAAAATAAGGTTGCATAGCATGTTTATAATTCTAAGATGTCACCTAAATCTCTAAAGCTCAAGACTTACTCCTTTTATCTTAAGTGAGAATTTTAATTGTGAAGATCCTCCCAAATTTGACAAAAGAACTAGTTTCTAAATGAGTTTTAAGGCTTTGCAAGGATTTTCTGGGGAACTAGTATTTTATATGCACTTAAAATATGATTCTATGTAATTGCATGAGGTTCATGATTCGACCACTGATCTGAGTATAGTATCAATGAGTGATAATGATTTGATATGATTGAAGTTGTGATAATTATGGTTTATTGTTAAGAGAATGATTCATAATTGGTTTAGTAACTAATTAGTTCTATAATTGATAATTCTATGTAAGGATTGGATGCTTATTAAGTACTTGATATCATTGAATGATTTCACGACTTGCATGTTATAGTTCTTTGTTGCAAATAATAAGAATGCTTATACATGAAAGGTTCTTATGTAAAATTCACCTTTGTTGCTAGAAGAAAGTGTATCATTGTAAAAGTGTAATTTGGAAAGGTTACGGCTAAGGAAAGACTTGGTATTTAAGCGTGTCCATTGTGACCCACCTCTCTTTCTGGGAATCTCCCATATGCATGATTACAGTTGATATATATTATTCTAGCTTAAGACTATAAATGAGAAAATGTTATGATGTTTATGAATTGTATTATGATATAACATGCAAAGATTTAATGGTGACTTAAACTTATAAGAAAATGATCCTTTGGAACCATCGGACTATAGGTGGTGAAAAGGTGATTTTAGCCCCTAACCCGTTCTCTCAAAAGGGTAGAGTCGGGACTTTAGCTTATCAAAAGGGATAAGTATATGCTAGTGACGACTAGTAAAGTATGAGCTCATAACCTAAATTACTCCCAAAAGGGTGGAGTATAGGGTGGCCCAAGGAAAATAATGATGATGATAAGATTTTAAGTCACCTAAGGCACTAAAGAAATGACATATGTGCCTTTGTGTCCATGTGTAGCTAATATTATATGACGTTCTTTTATGCATGTTATTTTGATAATGATGATGAGGAATATGATGTAATGATAAAGGAAAAGTTCATTGTAAATATGACATGTTAAGAATAAGATGCATTATAAGTCGCATGATTAAAAATTGACGAACCTCGATTAGGTATTTGTCTGAACTTAAAATGTATCTTTGCCTGCTCAGTATTTTAAAATAATCCCGAGGTTCCTGGGGACTTTGATGATGACACTTTGTAGAAGGAGGTACCTTCTTGAGAATTCTTTAGCAAGATTCTCACTCCCTTTTCTTTATTTCCGTCATTGTCTCCAGATTCAAATGGCGACATTCGTCTGTTCGTTGATACCCCTACTTGGGAATTCCACTATGATCCGGTGCATCGCTCGTATCATTTTGAAGGAGGTCTTGTGATTCGTGTTTTTATTTACATAGGTCGTCCATTTGCACATCCTGTCCCTAGTTATCGATTTTCTCCTACTTCTCCCTATGGCGATGAAATGGTTTTCGAACATGCACGTCCACTTGATGAAAGGATGTTACGTTCTTATCCCGCTTCATCTGCTGTCCATGGATTTCAGAGTATGTTCGAGGCGAGATATTCTCAAACTGATCCTTCAGAGGACACTCCTACTCATGTATATTACGAGAGCTCTGCTCCTACTCCCACACGTAAGAGAGGGTAGTGAGGAAGCAGTTGTTCAGTAGAGGTTAGCGAGAAGGCCGTCCATGCGACCCGACTGGTGCATCTCGTGTGTCCCTCCCGAGGAGCTCATCGATGGATCGGATTTATTCCCCATTTTCGGGACGGTGGCCATAGAAGGTTCTTAGTAGACTTATGTGTGATCATGCACCCTAGTTTTAGGATAACCTTCCCGGCTTATGGAGTTATCTAGTTTAGGGGCATGAATTTCCTTAAGTATATTTTCTTTTATGGGTTTGCATAAGATAATGATGTATGAACATAACCCACCCTTTGAGTGAGGTTATTGTATGTAAATATATGCTATAATGTGCTTATGGATGTTATATGATGGAGCCTAAGTGATATGATGTGATATATTCTTAAACGTCTTATTATACTCCGCTTACTCGTTCACGTTGTACTCCGCTCACGTTTTCAATTATGTGTTTAAAAAAAAAAAGGCTCGTAATTTCACTAAGTATTTTCAAATTATGAAGAAAGAACCAAAGCAAGGAGTAAAGTCTAGTCATTAATCAGATTCAACCTAGGTGTATCTGGTTAATTACTAGGGTGTTACATTTTGGTATCAGAGCAGTTCGATTCTCATGGAGCCTGAGGATTGGACTAGCTATGCTTCTAAAGCATAATACGTTAGTGGCGTCATGTGTAGATGTTTATCATTAGGATGAGCTTGGGGAGTAGAAATACATGACTACTGTATGTTGAAAGTGCCATGGTAACTTGCTCACTTTGCATGGAATATTGGGCCTGATCACCTCAGTGTTCTTTGTTTTGTGTGTATAGGGACCAATGGCACGTCGACAACGGACTAGGAGCGCAAAGACACAAAATAATCACGACAACGAGACGGCCAAGCACTCCGCGACGTAGCAAGGACCATGAGAATGATGATGGAACGAATGGATCAGGATCGTCAAGCCAATATGAATCAGCGACATGAGATTCCTGAACATGCCTGTTTCGGGGAGTTTCGTAAGGCAAACCCACCGGTTTTCAAGGGGACACTGAATCCAAATATTGCAGATGAATGGATTCGGAATATTGAGAAGGTCTTTGCTGTAGTCCCATGCTCGGAGGAGCAAAAGGTCACCTTCGCTACTCATATGCTTGAGGGTGATGCCAGTTTCTGGTGGACAGGTGTTCGAAGACTCCTGGAGACGACCGATGTGGACATTGATTGGGAACTATTCAAGGTCCATTTTTACGAAAAGTACTTTCCAGAGTCAGTTAGAAATGCCAAGGACATTGAATTCATGCAACTTGTCCAGGGGAATATGAATGTGGCCCAGTACACTGCCAGATTTGAAGAACTCATTAAGTTCTCAAGAATGTACCAAGGAAATCTTGATGAGTACGGGAAATGCATTAAATACGAGTCAGGGTTGAAGGCGGAACTTAATGTGGCAGTTGCACATTTGGAGATTAGGGATTTCTCTACCCTAGTTAACAAATGTCGGATTATTGAAGAAGGTGAGAGAAAAGTAAACACCCCTAAGTCGGATAATATTACCAAAAAGTTGACACCTCAAGGTCGCTAGTTCAAGAGGCGAGAATCGACCTCCATTTCCCCTCAATCAAGACCACAAGGGACACAACGAAATTTTCAACAAGGAAGGCCAAACAACAACAATCCCTATAATAACAACCGCTACAACAATAAACCCAAGTAACAATCACAACAACAACAATAACAACAATAAAGGGAAAGCACCACAAAGAGGTCGGCGGTACCTCCACGGCTGCGCCATCCATGGAATGTCCCAAGTGCGGCAAGAATCATGGGAGCATGCCATGTCGAGCGGAACAAGCGTGTGCTATCGGTGTGGAAAACCAGGTCATTACTCCCGAGAATGCACTGAAAGGAACCCGCCAACCCCAATCCCAAGCCACAATACCAGGGAAGGGTATTTCTTGTTAATCTTTGAAGAAACAACGAAGTCATGAAATCTCGTGGAAGGTAAGGGTAATATGCATGGTAAAGACTTAATTGTACTATATGATTCTGGCGCTTCTCATTCTTTTATCTCCCATTCATGTGTTAAAAGCCTTAATTTACCTATGGTGAGCTTCCTTTTGACCTTATTGTTTCTACCTGATTTGGAAAACCCGTTAGGACTTGTAAATGTTGTTTAGATTGTAGTTTTATTATAGATAATAGATCCTTTGTTTTAGATCTTATTTGCTTACCCATGCGAGGTTTAGATGTGATTCTTGGCATGGATTGGCTTGAGGCCAACCGTGTACTGTTAAACTGTTATGAGAAAACCATCACTTTTCTTCCTATTCCTATTGAACCTAAGAAACCCATAAGTCTTTACATACCTGCTGTGGAAATGGACTGTGGTAAGGGTGAGAGTAAAGGTTACATTTTCTTAGCCGCTAGTGATGTAGACTTTGAGCAAAGTATCGATGAGATACCAATAGTAAGAAATTATCCCAAGTATTTCGGATGAGATACGAGTTTCCCCAAGAGAGAGATAGAATTTTCCATAGAGTTGCTTAGGGTGCGGGACCTATATCCATAGCCCCATACAGGATGTCCCCATTAGAATTGACCGAGTTAAAAACTCAATTGGAAGATTTATTGGAGAAAAAGTTTGTTAGGCCTAGTGCATCACCTTGGGAGCCCTGTGTTGTTTGTAAAGAAAAAGGATGGGAGTATGAGGATGTGTGTAGATTATAGGCAGTTGAATAAAGTAACGGTGAAAAACAAGTATCCTCTTGCCTAGGATCGATGATTTGATGGACCAAGCTGAAAGGTGCGGTAGTGTTTTCTAAGATAGATTTGAGGTCAGGCTACCATCAAATTAGAGTGAGAGATGAAGACATACCTAAAGCGTGACCTTTTTCAGCACTGAGCACGGCCATTTTGAGTTTGCTGATAATGTCCTTTGGGTTAACTAATGCTCCAGCTATTTTTATGGATTACATGAATAGGATCTTTCGACCCTATTTAGATCAGTTTGTAGTTGTCTTTATAGATGACATTCTCATATATTCTAAGACCCATGAAGAGCATGAATGCCACCTAACCATAGTACTAGAGATCTTGAAGGAAAAGAAACTATATGCCAAGATTTCCAAGTGTGAGTTTTGGTTGGATAAGGTCCAATTTTAGGGCATGTAGTATCTAAGAAAGGAATTGTCAGAGATCCTAGTAAGGTAGAAGCGGTAGTAACCGGGAAAGACCAACCACCAGAATGAAGTAAGGAGCTTTTTGGGTTTAGCCAGGTTATTACCGTCGATTTATCAAGGGATTTTCCCAGATTTCCCTACCTTTGACCAAGTGACTAGGAAGAACACCCCTTTTTCATGGACCGGAGTGTGAAAAAGAGCTTTCAAGAGTTAAAACACAAGCTAACCTCGACCCTGTTTTAGTGTTACCCGACCCCAATGTGCCTTTCGAGGTGTATTGTGATGCTTCAAAAAGGGTTTAGGTTGTGTATTGATGCAGGATAGGCAAGTGGTGGCCTATGCATCAAGACAACTCAAGCCACATGAGGCAAACTACCCTACCCATGACCTTGAGTTAGTCTGGCCGTCGTGTTTGCTCTAAAGATTTGGAGACACCATTTATATGGAGTTAAGTTTGAGGTGTTTTCCGATCACAAGAGTTTGAAATATCTCTTTGATCAAAAAGAGCTAAACATGAGGCAAAGGCGATGGATGGAGTACTCGAAAGATTATGATTTTGGATTGAACTACCATCTGGTAAAGCTAATGTAGTAGCCGATGCTTTGAGTAGGAAGTCCTTACAAGTGTCCCGTTTGATGGTGAAGGAGGTTGAATTGATTGAGCAATTTAGGGACTTAAACCTAGGAATGACTTTGACCACTAAGGGCATCAGAGCTTGTCATCTTAGAGTGACAAGTGAGTTCAAAGAAAGGATTGTTCAAGCTCAAGGGGCGATCTTTGAGTTTCAAGAGACTTTAGAGGCGTGAAGGCGGGGAAAGTTGATAGGTTTTACCCAAGGAATGGACGATTTGTGGAGGTTTAAAGGTCGAATATGTGTACTGCTAGTGGTGGCCTCCGAAAGGATATTTTGGAGGAAGCCCATAAGAGCCATTTTACCCTTCATCCTGGTGCCACCAAGATGTATCAAGATTTGAAGAAGATGTTACGGTGGCCTGGAATGAAGAAAGATGTGTGCACATGGGTGAGTAAGTGCTTGGTGTGTCAAAAGGTGAAGATTGAACACCAAAACCCTGCGGAATGCTACAACCTCTGTCGATCCCCGAGTGGAAGTGGGATAGTATCTCCATGGATTTTGTGACTGGATTACCAAGGACCCAAATGAATCATGATCAGTATGGGTAATCGTGGATCGATTGACAAAGTCGACCCACTTTTTACCTATTAAGGTGACTTATTCCTTGGATAGGTTAGCACAATTATATATTCGGGAGATAGTGAGGTTACATGGGGTGCCGTCGGCGATAATCTCGGATCGAGATCCGCGATTTACGTCGCGATTTTGGGAGCCTTTCAAAAGGCATTTGGTTCAAAGTCGTGTCTAAGCACGACCTATCACCCCCAAACAGACGGTCAATCTGAAAGAACTATCCAAACCTTGGAGGATATGTTAAGGGCATGTGTTTTAGATCAAAGGGGAAGTTGGGATAAGTACCTGCCACTGATTGAATTTGCATATAACAAGAGTTATCATCCAAGTATCGGTATGGCACCCTATGACGCCCTCTATGGCCGGAAATGTCAATCTGGCTTATGTTGGTATCAACCGGGAGAGCAAAGTTAACTTGGACCTCATATTGTGAGGGAAACAACGGAACAAATCAAAAGATTAGGGATAAGATTCTTCTTGCTCAAAGTCGATTAAAAACTATGCGGACAAGCGGCAAAAACCGCTAGATTTTCAAGAAGGGGACCACGTGTTCCTAAGGATCACCCCCACCACAGGCATAGGCCGAGCAATAAAAGTAAAGAAATTGAGCCCCAGATTTCTTGGTCCGTTTGAAATCCTTACCAAAGTAGGACACAGAGCCTCACCGTATAGCCCTACCCCGAGTCTATCCAACCTTCATGATGTTTTCCATGTCTCTCGATTAAGAAAGTATCAATCGACCCGAGTCATGTACTAGAGCCGTAACATGTACAATTAAGAGATAACGACATTTAACTTACTACCCACGAGAATCGTCGACGAGGAGTTAAGCGGTTAAGGAACAAGGTTTGTACTCTGGTCAAAGTAGCATGGGGACAGGGTGAAACCGAAGAACTTACATGGAGCTGGAATCAAACATGAAAGCACAATACCCCGAAGTTGTTCTCGGGTAGCAATTTCAGAGGCGAAATTCTTTTAAGGAGGGAGTAATGTAACGCCCCAATTTTTCTTGTAATTTTTCTTGTCATTAGAAATTACTCAATTCTTGAATTACCGTAGGTAATTATTACATAAGATTTGAGGCAGAACAATCCTCAATAAAGGAATATAACATTAGAAGAGAGGTTAGGAGCGATTCATGCGAGTCGCAAATCCCGAATTTACAGACGTATAAAATGACCAAAATGTCCCTGAAGTTATTTTACTCGAAAATGAGGATTGTGGGCCCCACATATTCTCAAGGGGATGTTTTGAGAATAATAAGGGATTGTTTGTGTTATGTGTGTTAATAGAGCGTAAGAATCTCAATTTTGAGTTCCGACGCGACTGAAAAGACCAAAACGCTCAAGGTCGCTTTAACTCCGATGTGCGTGCGTGAGCCCGAACCTCACTAAAATGTTTTAAAATGTGTTTTTAAGCCATGATTAACCATTGGTTAAGCTCGGGTGGCCTTGGGCAGTTTTAAGTGAAAATGCGATTTTGCCCCGTTTTGGCGAGTTTTGCTAATTTCGGATTTTCGATTCATATACCGAAACCTAAGCAATATTAGGCTCAAATTAAAGCTTATTAAATTCTAAATATTAATCTAGATTCAAAATTATGTATTTAGATTGATTAGAACCCAAAATTGCTCAAAAACACCCAAATTGCTTACTAATTCACTTAAGCCCTTAGCAGTAAATTCTCTAAATTACATGAATACCTTGCTTACACCTAAATAATGCATGGAACACACAAATTTCACTTCTTTGGGCTGTAATGCACGAAATTATTGATGCCATTATGCAGCTGAATTATTTCCAAAAGTTGCACTAAAACAAAATGCCAAAATGTCACCATAAGAGACATAATTCCTTAATTTCATACAACTTTGTCTAAAATGATTTTTCCTCCATTATTACTCCTGAAAAATTCTGACAACTACCTCCTCATTTTGGCCAATTAGAAGCCTCAAAATCTTCTATAAATAGGCTTGCTTGAGTGGTCTTGGAATGCTTGGTTCATAACTAGTTTTTAGGAGCACCAAAAACTTTCTTTCTTCCTCCTCTTTGGCTGAATTCTTTCTTCAATTTTTCAAAGAGATTTTGTGTCATTTCACTTCAAGAAATCAAGTTCTCTTCCTCTTCTTCAACTCAGATTAGGTAGGGAGTAGTTTCTAAATTTATTTCTATGCTTTGAGGAGTTGTGTTTTTAGCTCAAAATGATGAAATTATGAACTTGCCTTAGCTTTTCATTTTGGTTTTCCTCTTCAATTTTTCTTTAACCAATTCAACCATATGGCCTAGGTGGAACTAAGATGATGGCTTGATGATGAGGACCTTGAGGGTGGGTTGTAAATCCATCACAAGTTAGGCCTCTAAAGCTTGAAAATTCCACTTGATGCAAAACCTTAAAGAATAATGCTTTATGATGCTAAAACAAAGATTTTTAGTTTAGAACTTGAAAGATGTATTTTTTCCTTTTATGTTTTATTTCTTGTTAAGATATGTATTGGGTTGAATTTATAATTCTTTTAAAGTCTTGAAGGAGCTCTAGTAAAGAAACAAAATGAATTTGCATCCATGATTAAGTTTATGCTTTGCATAACCATGTTTACCTTCTATGTCATCACTAAATTTTCAAGAATGAATAAATGAACTTGCATTTCTCATGTTTAAATTCCAAGCTTGTATTTCATGTTTATGTTTCAAGTCATCACTTAATCTTTCAAGATAATAAAGAGGTTGCATCTCATATTTAATTTATGCTCTCACTATATTTTATAATGGCTAAAAGAATCAGCATGACATGTTTATTTTATGCCATCACCTAAAGATCCTAGAGCTTAAAGACTTGCCCATGTATCACAAGCAAAGAAATATGATTATTGGAGTTAAAGAATTTATTCTTTAAAAAGTCTTGAGATTGGAGCTTAAAAAGATGTAATAATAATTCTCTTCTCCCTCTCTTGGTCTGTATGCGGACTACCGCTCCGGTTTCTTAATATTCTCTTCTCCTCTCTGGTCTGTGCGGACTACCGCTCCGGTTTCTTAATATTCTCTTCTCCCTCTCTTTGGTCTGTGCGGATTACACGCCGCTCGATTTCTTGTATCATGTTTATATTTCAAGTTCTTGCATCATGTTTAATTTTCAAGTCATCACCTTAAATCTTAAAGATAAAGAAATGGAATTGCATATCATGTTTATAATTCCAAGCTATCACCTTATAAAGATAAGATTAAAATAAGGTTGCATAGCATGTTTATAATTCTAAGATGTCACCTAAATCTCTAAAGCTCAAGACTTACTCCTTTTATCTTAAGTGAGAATTTTAATTGTGAAGATCCTCCCAAATTTGACAAAAGAACTAGTTTCTAAATGAGTTTTAAGGCTTTGCAAGGATTTTACGGGGAACTAGTATTTTATATGCACTTAAAATATGATTCTATGTAATTGCATGAGGTTCATGATTCGCCCACTGATCTGAGTTTAGTATCAATGAGTGATAATGATTTGATATGATTGAAGTTGTGATAATTATGGTTTATTGTTAAGAGAATGATTCATAATTGGTTTAGTAACTAATTAGTTCTATAATTGATAATTCTATGTAAGGATTGGATGCTTATTAAGTACTTGATATCATTGAATGATTTCTGACTTGCATGTTATAGTTCTGTATTGCAAATAATAAGAATGCTTATACATGAAAGGTTCTTATGTAAAATTCACCTTTGTTGCTAGAAGAAAGTGTATCATTGTAAAAGTGTAATTTGGAAAGGTTCTGGCTAAGGAAAGACTTGGTATTTAAGCGTGTCCATTGTGACCCACCTCTCTTTCTGGGAATCTCCCATATGCATGATTACTGATTGATATATATTATTCTAGCTTAAGACTATAAATGAGAAAATGTTATGATGTTTATGAATTGTATTATGATATAACATGCAAAGATTTAATGGTGACTTAAACTTATAAGAAAATGATCCTTTAGAACCATCGGAATATAGGTGGTGAAAAGGTGATTTTAGCCCCTAACCCGTTCTCTCAAAAGGGTAGAGTCGGGACTTTAGCTTATCAAAAGGGATAAGTATATGCTAGTGACGACTAGTAAAGTATGAGCTCATAACCTAAATTACTCCCAAAAGGGTGGAGTATAGGGTGGCCCAAGGAAAATAATGATGATGATAAGATTTTAAGTCACCTAAGGCACTAAAGAAATGAAATATGTGCACTTTGTGTCCATGTGTAGCTAATATTATATGACGTTCTTTTATGCATGTTATTTTGATAATGATGATGAGGAATATGATGTAATGATAAAGGAAAAGTTCATTGTAAATATGACATGTTAAGAATAAGATGCATTATAAGACGCATGATTAAAAATTGACGAACCTCGATTAAGTATTTGTCGGAACTTAAAATGAATCTTTGCATGCTCACTATTTTAGAATAATCCCGAGGTTCTGGGGACTTTGATGAAGACACTGTAGAAGGAGGTACCTTACAGAGAATTCTTTAGCAAGATTCTCACTCCCTTTTCTTTAATTCCGTCATTGTCTCCAGATTCAAATGGCCACATTCGTCTGTTCGTTGATACCCCTACTTGGGAATTCCACTATGATCCGGTGCATCGCTCGTATCATTTTGAAGGAGGTCTTGTGATTCGTGTTTTTATTTACATAGGTCGTCCATTTGCACATCCTGTCCCTAGTTATCGATTTTCTCCTACTTCTCCCTATGGCGATGAAATGGTTTTCGAACATGCACGTCCACTTGATGAAAGGATGTTACGTTCTTATCCCGCTTCATCTGCTTGTCCATGGATTTCAGAGTATGTTCCGAGACGAGATATTCAAACCGATCCTTGAGGACACTCCTACTCATGTATATTCTGAGAGCTCTGCTCCTACTCCCACACGTGTAAGAGAGGGTAGTGAGGAATCAGTTGTTCAGCCCAGGTTAGCGAGAAGCCCGTCCATGCGACTGACTGGTGCATCTCGTGTGTCCCTCCCGAGGGAGCTCATCGATGGATCGGATTTATTCCCCATTTTCGGGACGGTGGCCATAGAAGGTTCTTAGTAGACTTATGTGTGATCATGAACCCTAGTTTAACGATAACCTTCCCGGCTTATGGAGTTATCTAGTTTAGGGGCATGAATTTCCTTAAGTATATTTTCTTTTATGGGTTTGCATAAGATAATGATGTATGAACATAACCCACCCTTTGAGTGAGGTTATTGTATGTAAATATATGCTATAATGTGCTTATGGATGTTATATGATGGAGCCTAAGTGATATGATGTGATATATTCTTAAACGTCTTATTATACTCCGCTTACTCGTTCACGTTGTACTCGGCTCACGTTTTCAATTATGTGTTTAAAAAAAAAAAAAAGGCTCGTAATTTCACTAAGTATTTTCAAATTATGAAGAAAGAACCAAAGCAAGGAGTAAAGTCTAGTCATTAATCAGATTCAACCTAGGTGTATCTGGTTAATTACTAGGGTGTTACATGAATGAGTTGCATGATGTAACACCCCGATTTTCTGTCTGAGTGGAAAATGACCAAAATGCCCCTGAGGTCATTTTCGGCTCGGAATTCGAGGATGGCTGACCCGGCAATCCTCGAAGGGCCAACTCAATGTTTGAAGGGGATTGAATGACCCTTGAGTGGTTTCAGAGGCGAAAGTCTCATTTTCTGCAGTTTCGGGTAAAAATGACCAAAATACCCCTATAGCATTTTTACTCGGGTAAAGGTGCCGTTTGAGCCCGAAACTTTCCCCAGAGGTTTAAAATAATGTTTTTACATGTTTCAAAACATCTGTTTGTGTCCCGGTAGTCCAGGGCAGTTTTAGTGCAAAATTATGATTTTGCCCCTAGAATAGTATTTTTGAGCTTAATGATGTAATTAAGCAAACCTAAGCAATATTAGGCTCTAATCGAAGATTAATTAATTTTCATAATTAATCTAGAGTCAAAATAAATTATTAAAATTAATTAGAACCTAAGATTGCTTAGATTAGATTTAAATCTCCTTTCTAAAACTCAAGATTTCACTCTTAGAATCTTGAATAGTGTTTTCTCTCTCCAATTCCTTAAATCAAGGAATTGTGTCTAGAATTATTTATACCCTAAAATGAGTTTATAACTCACTAATGATGCAAGAACACTCCTTAAATGTGTCTTGACAACCTTGATTACCCATTTTTTCACCTAAACACTTTCTTACAAATTCCTAATCTTAATCCTAATCAAAGATACACCTAAACACAACTTTAAACCACAATTAAAATGCAAGAAACCCTCCCCCATGGCTGATGCAATTTCGGCCCTCTCTCTCTCATTTACAATACTTGTTGATTTGTTTCTCACTCAAAGAACCATGCTTGAACCATACCTTGAACCATACCTCACCATACTTTGAACCATACCTCACCATGCCTCAAGATCACAACATCTCACCTCATTGAACTCATGGGGCTGCTCATCCTTGGCTGAAACCTTCCCTCCCTCCTTGCACCTTGCATTTGTTTCATTTCTCTATAAATAGCTTGCTTGGGTGAACTTGCATCATTTTGGGTTCATTTGCTAAGTGTAAGTTTTCAAAGAAGCACTTCAAAGTTTCCTTTTTCTCTCAAGTTCAAGTGTTCAAGTTCTTCAAGTTCTTCATCCTCTTCTCTCATCCCAACCTTCAATCACTTGGTAGGGATTTTCTTTCAAGTATTTTCTTTATTTAAGTTCCATATCTAGTTATGTGTTTATGGTTTCTCTTGAAGTCTTTTTAGAACTTCTCTCCTTCTCCTTTTTCTTCATCATTTTCGGCCATAGGCCTTGAGGACAAGGGAATGAGAGCTTGATGATGAGGTTTCATGGTGGTGGTGTCCATCACTTGAATAATCTCTAAAGCTTGATCTTTGTTCTTAAGTTAAGGATGTTTTCTTTTGTTCCTTCTTCTTGAACCTTCAAAACCTTTCCCCTTGATGATATTTTAAAATGATTCCATGAACTCAATGATGAGGACTCATGATGTTGGTGTTAATGCATCATCAAGATCATGGTCTCTAGAGTTTCAAATGTTTCCTTTTCTTCTTAAAAGCGTCGGTTCCTTTTCCTTTTCTTTCTTCACATTTTCGGCCATGTTGGCCAATGAGGTTCTCAATGGCTTGATGATGAGAGCTTCTAGATGATGACTATATGTTCATCACAATGAAGTCTCTAGAGCTTGAGTTTTAATAAAAATGTTACCTATGACCACATCTCAAGAAAAGAAACTTTGTGTTTTAAAAAACCCTTGAGGTTCACTCTTATCTTTACTTTATCTTGTCATGATAAGTTTGAGTTGAGGTTTAAGTTCCTTTAAAGTCTTGTATAAGCTCTAATAAGAAATAAAATGTGTAACATCCTAATTTTTAACCCAATACTCTAGAACATAATTAGGTTAATCATTAGTCTGTTACGTCATAGCTTCCTTATTACTTTAAAATACTTAGCGGAAATACTAGTAAATTTTTTTTTGAATTATAAAAGCAAAGTGAGCGCCGTGCAACACGTTAATTAATAATGCACGGAAGGTAATAAAGCAAGCATCGCATTGCAACATGACATAAGCAAGTAAAAACACAACACCATAACATTGAACTGCATATTCATATATGATATGCCCACTTAGGTAGAGTGAGACTTAGTTTAGTACAACTAGAATGAAAATACATGGAAACAAAAGTACAACAAAGGTGATAAAAGAAACTCTCCTAACTCTAGTGCACCTACAAATGGATAGCCCCAAAGACAAAACAAGGCTATCCTAGCCTAGTCAAGCTTGAGCACTAGAACCGCGACGATCGTCTCCTACTGCGGGCCTCTCTGGAAAGGAGGGATGTACCCGATCCACTGGGTGATCTCGGCCGGAGTGGCGATGCGCTGCATCGGTCGGGCATGAGCTCCACGGCGAGGAATCATCCTTACCCGTCCTCCACGTACTGGCTGAGTGACAGAAGCCTCGCTACCCTCCCCAATGTCCATCGGCACAGTGGGGGAGGATCCCTCGGAGGGTACCTGGGTGGCAGAGTCCTTCGAAGGGTCCGTCTCGGAGAATGATGAGGGCGAGCGGGGTACATACTGTGGGTAGTCTCGGATGGCAGAGGCCGTCGGTGGGGCGCGGCGGATCCACTCCTTTCGAGGGCTGGCCTGCTCGAACACGAAGTTGTCGCCGAAGGGTGAGACAGGAGAGAATCGATGGCTATGTACGGGGTAACTAAAGGGCCGTCCAACGAACATGAACACTCGAACGACGCAGCGACCCACAAAATGGTATGACCCGTGGTCCGGGTCATGATGCACCTCCCAGGTTGGAGTGTCCACAAAAACCACGAATGTCGCCATCTGAAGACGTGACGGAAAGGAAGAGATAGAGGGAGTGAGAATCTTGCTAAAGAATCTCAGTAGGGCCTCCTACTACCTAGGTGTCATCATCTACGTCCTCAGGAACCTTGGGTTTAGTAAACAAAATAAGTGAGCATGCATTAAGTCCATTTTTAGGTTCTAAAACATAATTTAGCCAAGGTCCATTCATTTTAGCATAATTCTTAATGACATGGATGCAAACATATAAAGGATGTATGCATGGCTCTACTTAATGCAAGAATAATCATCATATCTTTAAGAACATCATAATAGTGGCATAAAGTGGCAATTAAATTCTCTTTGTGACATTGTCATCATAAACATAATCCCGACTTATCAATCCCGATAAGCGTAACATAATCATAAACATAATCCCGACTTATCCAGTACGGGCTAGGGGGCATTTCTTGGGGGTGCTCGGCCGAACCGGTGTCACCCAAGAATTAATCTTGGTACCGATGTCACATAAGTTCTCTAGAGGTGCTCGGCCGAACTGGTGTCATTCGAGAACTCATCTTAGTACCTCATAAAAATTTCATAGGTTTTCAAAAACTTTCTGAGTCCCGAATTTGTCAGAAATTCGACGGCATAACTGTAGCGTGCCGAATTTCTTCCAAATTCTTCTTTATGCCACATAAGTCAATCAAACATGCATCTTTCATCATAAATTCATGCATTCTCATAACCATCCTCATACTTTCACAAGCAACATTATAATTCGTTATACACTTGGTTCTACGGTATTTTATGCTCTGACCCTTACGGGCCTTAAACTTGTGATGTAGTTAACCTATCATCTCCTATCAAACTTTTATGCACCTAAGGGTTCTCTTCTAAAAAATATTATTATTTATTTATGCTCTCTATTAAATTTGAACAACATCATTCCTTAGGGGCAGCGTTATAAACTTATGATTACGGGGTTCTAGAACTTGCGTTTTAGACCATTTCTTGGTTCTGTCTTCGCCTAAGGCACTATAAGTTAAACCCAAACCAATTACGAGTCATTCCTATATCAAAGAACTAATTATAAACCATGTTCTCTACATTATAAGGTTGCTGGACAGATTCTAAGAATTAAATGTTCTAGGAGTTCTAGAATTGCGATTTTACGGTTTTCTAGTTACTAGTTTCTCTCTAAGTGCTAAAATTCAATCCTACTTCAATTGTAACCAAATTTTTCATGATTAAACAATCCTAATCTGATTATATTCCCATTGAAACAGTTTGGGCAGTGTCCAAAGGTAAAATGGATTAAAACTATGCTAAACCTTGACTTTACGATTTTTCCTAGGAAGCTAGTTTCTTTCTTAACATGCATAAAGGTATTCCTACCTCATCATACATAATTCCCACACATTATAACACATCAAAACATCATCATAAAACAACAAACTCATCATGATAAGGCTGAAACACCAAGTCCCCAAGAAGGTACATAACTTGATGTTTCTAAGACATATAAGGTGCTAGTTTCCCTTGGAACCAAATTAGAACCTTTAAAACTCTTTTGCAAACCAATTTATTTTATAAAAGAGGCTAAAACATGTTTAGGTCGGTGACCACTTGATCCCTCCTTAAAGAGAGTTAAATTCATAGAACCTTGTTGGTCTTAAACTCAAACAAATTCATGAGATTTAAAAGGATTCTTAAAACTTGACTTGTTGGTCCTTGAAGCTAGATAAAACTCATTCCAAGTTCATCATCACTACAAGGCCGAAATCATGCATTCAAAGAATGCTCCCTCATTAAACTTTAACTTGAGATAAAATGGGCAAGTATTTGAGCTCTAAGATCTCTTAAGTGATGACATAATTTAAACATGCTATGCACTTTATTTTTATTCTTCATTACAAAGTAAAGTGAGGGCTTAAAGTAAATATGCAAGACTTGAATCATAAATATGCAAAGTTTGAATTAAATATGCAAGTTCATTTCCTTATTTTAGTGCTCTAGGCCCAGCAACAATCGACTTTAAGGCCGAAATAGAAAGGATTTGAGATTTAGTTAGGTGATAGTGCAAGTTCTCATTTTAAATCTTTACGTTCTTTAGTGATAAAATTAAATATGCTAGGCAAGAATATAAATATGAGATGCACTCCATTCTTTATCCTTTAACTTTAAGTGATGGCTTGGAAATTAAATATGAATGCAAAGCTCAAAATAAATATGTAATGCATAAGCTTGAATGTAGATATGAATGCTAGTCCATTTATTTCTTATTAGAGCTCATACAAGACTTTTGAAGGAACTTAAACCTTAATCCAAACTTGTCATGTCAAGGTAAAGCAAAAACAAGAATGAACCTCAAGGGTTCTTTAAAACACAAAGTTTCTTTTCTTGGAAGGTAAACATAAATAACATTTTTATTAAAACTCAAGCTCTAGAGGCCTCTTTGTGATGAACACATAGTCATCATCTAGAAGCTCTCATCATCAAGCCATTGTGAACTTCCTTGGCCAATATGGCCGAAACCTTAGAGAAAGAAAAAGAAAAGGAACCGAAATTGTTGGAGAAGGAAAGGAACATTTGGAACTCTAGAGACCATGTTCTTGATGATGCATTAACACCAACATCATGAGTTCTCATCATTGAGTTCATGTTAACCATTTTAAAACATCATCAAAATGAAAGGTTTTCAAGGATTCAAGAAGAAAAACAAAAAACATCTTTATCTCAAGAACAAAGATCAAGCTTTAGAGATTGTTCAAGTGATGAACATCATCATGAAACTCTCATCATCAAGCTCTCATTTCTTTGATCCTCAAGCCTCATGGCCGAAAACATAGAGGAGAAAAAGAAGAAAAGAAGTTCAAAAGAAGATTCAAGAGAAACTATGAACACATAAAGAAATTAAGAACTTTAAATGCAAGAACTCTTGAAAGAAAATCCCTACCTAGTGATTAGGAGGTTGGAATGAGAGAAGAGGATGAAGAACTTGAAGAACTTGAAGACTTGAACTTGAGAGAAAAAGGAAACTTTGAAGTGCTCTTTGGAAACTTACACTTAGCAAATGAACCCAAAATGATACAAGTTCACCCAAGCAAGCTATTTGTAGAGAAATGAAACAAATGAAAGGTGCATGGAGGGGGAGGAGCTTCGGCCATCAGCCTCATGGGCAGCCTATGAGTTCCATGAGGTGAGATAATGTGGTCTTGAGGCATGGTGAGGTATGGTTCAAAGTATGGTGAGGTATGGTTCAAGGTTTGGCTTCAAGCATGGTTCTTTGAGTGAGAAACAATTCAACATATGTGGTAATTGAGAGAGAGAGGGCCGAAATGCATCAGCCACGGGGAGGGTTCTCTTGCATTTTAATTGTGGTTTAGAGTTGTGTTTAGATGTATCTTTGATTAGGATTAAGATTAGGAATTTGTAAGAAAGTGTTTAGGTGAGAAAATGGGTAATCAAGGTTGCCAAGACATAATTAAGGAGTGTTCTTGCATCATTAGTGAGTTATAAATTCATTTTAGTGTATAAACAATCCTAGACACAATTCCTTGATTTAAGAAATTGGAGAGAGAAAACACTATTCAAGATTCCAAGAGTGAAATCTTGAGTTTTAGAAAAGAGATTTAAATCTAATCTAAGCAATCTTAGGTTCTAATTAATTTTAATAATTTATTTTGACTCTAGATTAATTATGAAAATTAATTAATCTTCTTTTAGAGCCTAATATTGCTTAGGTTTGCTTAATCACATCATTAAGCTCAAAAACACTATTCTAGGGGTAAAATCGTAATTTTGCACTAAAATTGCCCGGGACTGCCGGGACTCAAACAGATGTTTTGAAACATGTAAAAACATGGTTTTAAACCTCTGGGGAAAGTTTCGAGCTCAAACGGCACCTTTACCCGCGTAAAACAGTATAAGGGTATTTTGGTCATTTTGACCCGAAACTGTGGAAAATGAGATTTTCGCCTCCGGAACCACTCAAGGGTCATTTAATCCCCTTCAAACATTGAGTTGGCCCTTCGAGGACTGCCGGGTCGGCCATCCTCGAATTCCAGGCCAAAATGACCTCAGGGGCATTTTGGTCATTTTCCACTCAGACAGAAAAATCGGGGCGTTACAAAATGGACTAGCATTCATATTTAAATTCCAGCTTATGCATTACATATTTACTTTGAGCTTTGCATTCATATTTAATTTGCAAGCCATCACTTAAAGTTAAAGGATAAAGAATGGATTGCATCTCATATTTACATTCTTGTCTAGCATATTTACTTTTCATCACTAAAGAACATAAAGATTTAAAATGAGAGTTGCACTATCACCTAACTAAATCTCAAAGCCTTTCTATTTCGGCCTTAAAGTCGATTGTTGCTGGGCCTAAAGCACTAAAATAAAGAAATGAACTTGCATATTTATATTTTAAGTTTTGCATATTTATAATTCAAGTCTTGCATATTTACTTTAAGCTTTCACTTTACTTTATAATGAAGAATAAAAATGAAGTGCATAGCATGTTTAAATTATGTCATCACTTAAAGACCTTAGAGCTCAAGGCTTGCCCATTCTATTTCAAGTTAAAGTTTAATGTGGGAGCATTCTTTGAATGCATAAGTTTCGGTCAAGTAGTGATGATGAAATTAGAATGAGTTTCATCTAGCTACAAGGGCCAACAATCTAAGTTTTAAGATTTTCTTTAAAACCTCATGAAGTTTATGAGATTAAGACCAACAAGATTTATGAATTTAATTCTCTTTTAAGGAGGGATTAAGTGGTCACTGACCTAAGGATGGTTTTAGTCTCTTTTACAAAATAAAATGGTTTTCAAAAGAGTCTTAGAAGTCCTAAAAGTGATTCCAAGAGAAACTAGCAACTTATATGTTTTAAAAACATCAAGTTATGCATCTTTTTGGAGACTTAATGCTCGGTTCTTCCATGATGAGTTTGTTGCCGTATGATGATGTTTTGATGTGTTTGAATGTGTAAAAATTATGTATGATGAGGTAGGAACATTTCTATGCATGATAGGAGACAAACTAGCTTTCTAGAAAAAAAAAATCGTAAAGTCAATATTTAACATAGTTTTAACCCATTTATTTTTGGACACTGCCCAAACTGTTTCAATGGGAATATAATCAGATTAGGATTGTTTAATCATGAAAAATTTGGTTACAATCGAAGTAGGATTGAATTTTAGCACCTATAGAGAAACTAGTAACTAGAAACCCGTAAAACCGCAATTCTAGAACTCTTAGAACATTTAATTTTTAGAATCTGTCCAGCAACCTTATAATGTAGAGAACATGGCATATAATTAGTTCTTAGGCATATAAATGCCTCATAATTGGCTTAGGTCGAACTTATAGTGCCTTAGGCGAAGACAGAACCAAGAAAGGTTCTAAAACGTAAGTTCTAGAACCCCGCAATTATAAGTTTATAATGCTGCCCCTAAGGAATGATGTTGTTCAGATTTAATAGAGAGCATAAATAATAATGAGATCTATTAGAAGAGAACCCTTAGGTGCATAAAAGGTTGATAGAAGATGATAGGTTAACTACATCACAAGTTTAAGGCCCGAAAGGGTCAAAGCATAAGATACCATAGGATCAAGAGCATAATAGATTTTTAATGTTGCTTGTGAACGCATGAGAATAATTATGTGAATGCATGAAAATCATGATGGAAGATGCATGTTTGAATGACTTATGTGGCATAAAGAAGAATTTGGAAGAAATTCGGCATGCTGTGATTATCTTTGCCGAATTTCTGACAAATTCGGGACTCAGAAAGTTTTTGAAAACCTATGAGATTTTTATGAGGTACTAAGATGAGTTCTCGGATGACACCAGTTCGGCCGAGCACCTCCAGAGAACTCATGTGACATCGATACCAAGATGAATTCTTGGGTGACACCGGTTCGGCCGAGCACCCCCAAGAAATGCCCCCTAGCCCGTACTGGATAAGTCGGGATTATGTTTATGATTATGTTACTCTTATCGGGATTGATAAGTAAGAACTAGTGACGACTAGTTAAGGTATGAGCTCATAACCTAGAGATGTGACACGTTCTGGGTGACACCGGTTTGGCCGAGCACCCCCAGAGCGATTGTCTTTTAGGGTGGTCTATGAGGAAGTAAAGTATGATGTTTATGTCACAAAGATTCCCATATGAGTATTTAACTGCCACTTTATGCCACTATTATGATGTTTTTAATGTTATGACTACTTTCTTGCATTAAGTAGAGCCATGCATACATCATTAATATGATTGCATCCATGACATTAAGAATCATGCTAAAATGAATGGACCTTGGCTAATTATGTTTTAAAGCTTAAAAATGGACTTGATACATGCTCACTTGTTTTACATACTAAACCCAAGGTTCCTGAGGACGTAGATGATGACACCTAGGTAGTAGGAGGCCCTACTGAGATTCTTTAGCAAGATTCTCACTCTCTCTATCTCTTTCTTTCCGTCACGTCTTCAGATGGCGACGTTCGTGGTTTTTGTGGACACCCCGACGTGGGAGGTGCACTATGATCCGGATCATGGGTCATACTATTTTGAGGGGCAGTGCACGGTGCGAGTCTTCATGTTCGTAGGACGTCCCTTCGCTCACCCCGTGCATACCCATCGCTTCTCCCCGACAGCACCCTACGGCGACGACGAGCGGGTGTTTGAGCGTGCGCGTACGCATAACGAGAGAGTGCTCCACATGCATACCGCCGCCTCAGCCATGCGTGACTATCCAGACTACGTGCCCCAGACTTACTTCTCGGAGACCGATCCATCGGAGGACCCGCCTACCCATCCATACAGTGAGAGCTCCGCCCCCACTCCACCACTAATGAGGAAAGACAGTGAGGATACCGTGACTCAGCCACGGCTCGCACGATGACCGGAGATGCGGCCACATCGCGGGGGTCACTCCCGATCCCCGTTCCGCCTCTATACGCCCGAGGAGCTCGCCCAGTTTCCCGGATATGTGCCTCGCTCGCGAGATGGACGTCAGTAGGAGGTGACGTACGACCGATGGAGTACCCGGGTAGAGCACACACCATTTAGATGAGGATGGACCTTCTTTTGTTTAGAGGCTATCCCTTTATTTGCACTTGGGTAGGGGAGTTGCTTTTATATTTTTCGTCGTACTTTCCTTTGTATTTGCTTTTAGTTGTATCTGTTCAGGATGTACTAAACTAAGCCCCACTCTCCATGAGTGGGCATATCATATAATATTATATAAATATGCAGTTCAGTTCTATTGATGTGTCTTTACTTGCTTATGTTATGCTGCTATGCGATGTTTGCTTAATTCCATTCGTGCTTTATTATTTATCATGTCGCGCAGCTCTCACTTTGCTTTTATATTTCAAAAAAAAAAAATTTACCAGTATTTTCGTTAAGTATTTTAAAGTAATAAGGAAGCTATGACGTAACAGACTAATGATTAACCTAATTATGTTCTAGAGTATTGGGTTAAAAATTAGGATGTTACTCATGAACTCAATGTCTTTGGCATTCTGGACAAACTCGGGAAAATATTTTTCATAGAAATGGGCCTTGAATAGCTCCCAGTTGATGGCAGCGCCCATTGCTTCTAAGAGTCTTTGGGCTTCGGTCCACCAAAAACCAGCATCTCCCTCGAGCATATAAGTTATGGAAGTCACTTTCTGCTCCTCCGTGCATGGGACCACAGTAAAGATCTTCTCCATGCTCCTAATCCACTCGTCAGCAAGATTTGGGTTTATGGTCCCTATAAAGATTGGCAGGTTTGCCTTGCAGAACTCCCCAAAAACAAGCGTGTTCAGGAACCTCGTTGCCACTGGGACCATGACCCGCACCACCTCAGTGATCTTGATCCATCATTTCCATCATCATCCTCATAGTTCTCGCCACATCACGTAGTGCTTTGGCAGTCTCATTGTTTTGAACACCGGGGGTCGAGCTCCTATTCTGTTGTCGACGTGCTATTAGTTCCTATACACACGAAACAACAACACTGAGGTGATCAGGCTCAATATTCCATGTAAAGTGAGCAAGTTACTATGGCACGTGCAACATACAGCAGTCATGTATTTCTAATCCTAAAGCTTATCTTAATGATAAAACATCTATTCATGACATTTCTAACGTATTATGCTTAAGAAGCATAGCCAGTCCAATCCTCAGGCTCTGTGAGAACCGAATTGCTTTGATACCAAAATATAACATCCTAATAATTAACTCAACACGCTTATGACGTATTCTAGTTGATTATTAGATATTATTCTTTGTTTCATTTTTTTTTTTGAAACTACTTAATGAAATACAAGCCAATTTTTATTGAAAACATAAACAAAACGTGAGCCGCACATAACATAAGCGATCGATAATCATAAAGCGTAACATGTAAAAAAAATAACATAAAATAGAAACATCAGATAGGCTCCATAAAAAGAACATCCATTAGCATATCATAGTTAAATACATAATGACCTACCTTCCTATGAAACGTGAGTTAAGTCCAGTACAACATGAAAATATGAATACATTGGGAAAGGAAAATACTAAGGAAGACATGCCTACCTAGTGCACCAATGATAGATAACCTCTAAAGCAAAAGAAGGTTATCCTAAACTAGTTGATAACCTAGTAGTGGTGTGTGCACTAAAGACCCTCCAAGAGATCTACTGCTGCTAGCCCTAAAAAGGTGGAACATAACTGATCCATGGGCAAAGCTCTTCAGGAGCGGGCCCACAAAGTGGCTGAACATGGGCTCCATGACAAAGGTGCATAGCTAGCCTCTGTGCCAACCTCGGCTGGGTGACCATCTACTCGCTGCCCTCCCTCATCTCTGGGGGAGTAGAGGTAGAACTCTCGGAATACAGGTGGATAGGCGGGTCCTTTGATAGGTCGGTCTCCAAATGCCTCGAGTAGGGGACATAACCGGAAAATCATGAACGGCAGACACAATGGTGTACGTGCGAAGAATCCTCTCATTGTGCATACATGCACGCTCAAAAACCATATCGTCACTGAACAGGGAAGTCCGAAAAGAACGGTAGCTAAGTACGGGGTGTGCAAATGGTTGTCCCACGAATATAAAGACTCGGATGGAGCAGCATCCCTCAAAATGGTAAGATTGGTGGTCAGGGTCGAAATGGATCTCCCAAGTGGGGGTGTCAATGAAGAGGACAAATGTCGCCATCGGAATTTGAGGACGTGACGGAAAGAAAGATAGAGGGAGTGAGAATCTTACTAAAGAATCTCAGTAGAATATCCTCCTATCTAAGTGACATCATCAATGTCCCCAGGAACCTCGGGTCTATTATGAAATAGTGAACATGCAAGGATTCATTTATTAAGTTTTAAAACATTAATTACTGAGGCCCATTCATTTTTATCATGAGTCTTGTAATGAATGCATCATACTTCATTATGGTATGCATATCAATACCTTATGCAACACTTATCTCCACAGCATATATCTAACTTCATAGTAAACATGATGTGCATAGAACATGGTTCATGAATGACATTCCTTGGTTCTTTAAGTGACTTAAGTTAGTTCTTTTCACTCTTGGGGCCACGCTATTACTTTTCCTTTTTGAGAGTACTTCTAGGTTATGAGCTCATAACTTACTAGTCGTCACTAGCATATACTTATCTCTTTTGATAAGTTAAAGTCCCGACTTAATGAGTACGGGTTAGGGGGCAAGAATCACCTTTTCATCACCTATAGTTTGATGAGTCCAAAGGATCATTTTCTCATGTTTTTAAGTCACCTTAGGTCTTAGCAAGTTATAACAAGATGCAATACATAACGCCTAAATGTCATGATTCTTCATATATTTCTAGCATGTGCATTTCTAACATTCCAAATGAAACCATAACATGCAAAAGATGAATTCTGTTTCTAGAGATCAATATCTCACTTAGCATCATATTATCACATGAATTCATCATCTCAAATCATTAATACATAATTATTCCTTTAAATAGTCAAACCCCTAAAGTGGGTAACTCTAATTATCAAATTATTTTCTTATGCATCTAAGGGGTTCATTATCATCATTATCGCTAATTATTAATCTCAAGAACATCATTAATCAAAGTTGGACAGCATAGACAGTAAATGAATTTCTATGATTTATGATGTTTTAGAAGTTGCGTTTTACGCCCTTTCTCATTACCGACTTTCTTTATAATGCTAAAATTAATTCCTAAACCATTTATGAGTCATCCTCACTCAAGTAAACATGGTATAACATGATTTTACAAACTTCAAAGATGCTGGGATAGAATGCATATTTCATTTCCTTAGGAGTTCTAGAAATCACATTTTCAAGTCTTTTTAGTTACTAGGCTTTGCCTAAAGTGCCAAGAACAATTATCACATCAACTAGCAAGGTATCTAACACATTTAAATCATCCAAAATAGAATTTAAGGGTGCTGGAAATTTAAAGGCAGAACCGAAAAGTAACAATGCCCATGAGCACAATGTAAGGCATTCATAATAACTAAACTTCATACTTAAAATAACCTCTAAATCAAGAGATATAATAAATATGCTAGATAAGGAAATGTAGACATGAATGCAAGTCCAATTCTTTATTTTAGTGCTCTAGGCCCCTTAGAGTATTTACTCTGAATCAATAATCAGCTTTAAGGTTGAAATAGGTAGGCTTTGAGTTAATTATTTAGGTGATATGAAAATGCAAGCTCTTTGAAAACCAAGTGATATATTGTCTTAAGTGAAACCTTTAATGAGCTACCTAGCATTTTCATCAAACTTTGTAAATAGCAAAACTCAAGCTCTAGAGGTCTCCTTGTAATGAACTCATAGTCATCATCTAGAAACTCTCATCATCAAGCTATCATGAGAAACCAACAAAGCCTTGAAGGCCATAATACATAAGGAAGGAAAAAGAAGAAGCCAAAATGATAAAGCATAGGGACTCATCAAAACATCATTTCTTTGAAATGTTTTCGTTTTGAATGTTCAAAGCGATAGCTTGATAATGAGGGTTTTGATGTTGGTTATGTTATTACTAAATGATTTTCCAGAAGTTCAAGACTTACCCCTTTCAACCTTAAAGTTGATCAGTGTTTTAGAATAGTTACTCTAAATAGGAGTCTTAGGCCTTAAAACTAGAGAAATGGAAATACCATCATATTTATTTTCCAAAGTTGTCAACCAAGCCTTAAAGGTTAATAATGAGCTTGCATCACTTATATATTCTTAAGTCTAAGGCTTACCCCTTTCAACCTTAAAGTTAAGGTGTTTTAGAGTGGAAACTCTAAATAGGAGTCTTGGCATTAAAACTAGAGAAATAACCTTGTTGATGATGAATCTTGAATTTCATAATGTGCAAAGGAGTTTTGAAAGATTAAAGATCTCAAAGGAAGTGAAATGAGAGTTTAATCCTAAGGGAATGTTGGCTTTATATTTAAAAATGTTTTGGAATAACAAAGGAATGTCAAGACTAGAGTTTTCTTACTTTTGGGTCACTGGTAATTGACTACCAGGATAATGTAATCGATTACCAAAAGGGTTTTCCATACTCGAATGCAAATTTTTAGCCCGTGTAATTGATTACAACTTCATGTAATCGATTACACGATGTCTTGGAAAACCTAGAACATGTTCTTGACCCTAGTAATGATTACTCTTGCATATAATCAATTACTCATATGTTCTTGAAACATAGAATGCATTTTCAATAGTGATGTAATCAATTACAAGGCTCATGTAATCGATTACCCGAGCCTTAAACCTTCCTGTTTTGAAAATTCGTGTGATGTAATCGATTACCAGGACCTGAAATGTGTGAATAAATGTTTCTCCACTTGAACAACATGATTTAGTGACCTTGCATGCTTATTCTTGGATTATGAACATGAGAATCTATAGTTTGATGAATATATATATATATATATATATATATATATATATATATATATGTGTGTGTGTGTGTGTATGTATGTATATCCTATTTGCATAGCATGTGCATTAGCTGAGTCGGGTCCTTGACTTCCGGCGTACTGGGTATATCCTATTTGCATAGCATGTGCATTAGCTGAGTCGGGTCCTTGACTTAGCGTACTAGGTAGGAGCATGTTTATTTATTATAAATATGCTTGTGTATATATATATATATATATATATATATATATATATATATATATATATATATATATATATATATATATATATGCAATGAATGTGAAGCATGCTTGTGTGACAAATTGCATGACATGTTATGATTATACTCATCGATCGAGATGCATGATTTTAAAGACTTATGAGCATGACATATTGATTAACATGTTATGATTGCATTGCATCTCTAATGAACATGTCATGGTTAAAGGTGACCTAGGACACTCAAAAATGATCCTTTTCAGAACGAGCCGAGCTCGCATAAGGTGATCGAGGAATTGCTTATCAAGAGGATAAGTGTACTTATCGAGAGGATAAGTATTTCTGTGCCCCCTATCCTGTACTCTGAGATAAAGCTGAGAATTTACTTATCGAGAGGATAAGTATAAGCTAGTGACAACTTGCAGGGTATGAGCTCATAACCTAGAACCTCTCGAAAGGGGATAAATTATAGGGCGGCCCCCATATAAAACAGATAAAAACCTAAGTCACCTCTAAAATCATCGAGAGGACGATCATGCTAGTATAGGGTGCATCCTGTATATTGTGATGAATTGACTGGAGTATTGGTATGACTCATCATGTTGCATCTATGCATTAAGACGCATAATAAAATAGGCGGACCTCGAATAAATAAAACTTGGAACTTAATAATTAGCCATCATATATATGTCCACTATTTCATAATCAAACCCGAGGTTCCTGAGGACGTAGAGGATGACACATGTTAGGAGGTGTTTCCCTACTGAGTTTCTTGTATAAGATTCCTATCCCCTTTTTCTTTTTTCCATCACGTCTTCCGAAAATGATGGCACCATTTGTGATCTTCATTGACACGCCTATTTGGGAGCTGCAATTCGACGCTGTTCACCATTCATATCACTCCGTGGGTCGTTGTGATGTCCATCTTTTCTGTTCATATGGAGCGTCTGTGCACGTATCACATAGACGATAGCCTTCTTCTGTTTCTTTGGGGGTATCTATTTAGCCAGAATAGGCAGGAGGGATCATGGCTAGTTGTACCTTTTGCTATTTCCTATTTATGTCCTTATGGATGACGATATCGCCCTAACCTTTGATGGCGGGCCTATTGCTACATTAGAACCTATATTATGTGATGTATCATGAATTATCTATTATTGATATTGTGATGCATTCTGATTTGTATTTGCTTATGATACTTTTAACTCCTTTTGGCTTGTATGCATAATCGTACGACGTAGCTCTTTAAGTTGCATGGCTCGCATTTTTATTTTTAATTTTCAAAACAAAAAATTTGCCCATATTTTCGTTAAGTATCTAAAATAAACTAGAATCAAGAACTGAAACAAAAGATTAATGACTAATAATTAATCTGAACATGTCCTAGGCGTGTTGGATTAAATATTAGGGTATTACAGATTCCAGAGAACAATGGAGCCCCTACAAGAAAGACTAAATTGGAATTTCTATAATTTAGGAGTGGAGACTCGTACCTGTTATACCTAGTTATATACATGTGTCTGTAAATGTAGTAAAGAACAGGTGCGTACTAAAGCTCATAGAGAAGCTTCCTCTTGTACTTGACTTGTACTAAATAAATAGTTTGTTTCCTTACTATATATTTTGATAGAACTACGAGTTAGTTACTATACGATTCAACCCATTCTACTATAGATAATTAAGAAAGGTCCACTACTTTATAAGTGACAACCCCTAAGTATAATATTATGACTTAAAAATGATGTTGTACTTGGGAGGGTGTTACATTGTCAATCAACTTACATCCTGCAACTTCTTCTTCTTTAATTTGTCAAGCATTATGTTCACACAATCACAACACGAATCACTCTACATTCCATCCTCATCCATAAAAAATAGTTTGACACTCAATTTCTTTGGTGGAGAACCTAAGAGAAGTAGTTTTTTGCTCCCCAAATCGAGATCTTGAAAAACAAAGGCTGTCATCCAAACTCCTGAAGTTTGTCAATTCATGCCTTGTTTAAAGCAGTTTGGCCTCGTGCACAAGGAGATTCTCAATTCTTTGTTGTTGACATCTAATTGCCAAATTCTGCCATAAACAACTCCTTACTGATGTAGTTAGTTCTTGACTTTGTACTATTTCTAATTCCTACTCTCCTTGAACATGACTCAGTATTCTATTCAATACAATCAATAAGATTTCATACAATTCTCATCTTCTACTTTCTTCCTTTTGTCTTCACTTGAAGCTTGGTAGAGTTCTTTCATGGTTAGGAAATCTGATAAAGTCTCCGGATAATTCATAATAATAGCAAATCCTTTAACTTGGGAAAGGATCCTCTCATTTGTAAAGTACTTACACATGAGAAGGTTTTGTGCACATCTTCACCCTTAATTTTTCTATTTGTATGTACTTTCTATCTCTTTTAAAATAAGAAAATTAAGAGTGAGGATGACCCTATCATGTGTATTTTACACATGAGAGGAACGTCTCCCTTTAACTTGCATGTAAAAGGGTCGTACTGTGAAGGAAATTAAATTGTTTGAAAATATATTATTTTAAGAGTTTAACTTTTATGCATTAACAGTATAAATTTTTTTCACTATCATCCAAAATCATGTATTATCATATCAATAAAAAATAGTTATGTTTCGCATCCACGACTTAAAAAGTCATTCAAGTTGGATGATTTAATTTGATTGCATTATGGTGTAAAAAAAAGTTTTACATTAGTGCATAAAACTTAAACTTTTATTTTAATGTTTTTATTTTTCTTTGAAAAAATGAAGACTAAACAAATTTTAGATATATTACTAAATCATGAAACAAATTATAGGACTTTTTACAGCATAACTCAAATACAATACTCATACAAATATTAATAAAATGATTTACAAATACTTTTTTTCATACTTTATAGTAACTTTTTTGTAAAAATGTGTTGACTATACATTTAATTTTATTTCTAATTAAAAATAACTCATATATACTAATTATGAATTTTTTCAAAGATTTATTTTATTATGTGCAAAATTAAATTTTTTATATAAAAGTATTTTAAAAAATTACTTTTTATGTCTTAAATTGTAATTTAAAAATAGTGATTTTACATTAACATATTTAAACTATTTAACCACTTTAATTGTAATAAAAATACTTTTTATAACTACAACATACCAAGAATTTTCCTCAAGAAATGGGCCTTAAGCTGTGTATATCATTGCAACATCAAAAGGAAAAGCAATCCCAATTCCCATTCGCGAGGTACTTAAATTAAAAGTTGGTATTAATTTTCCTCTTTTTGTCGTGATAGACCAAAAAGATCAAGCTTAATGATTCAACCATATCCATATTGCTTTAACACAAATGAAGAAAATCTTAAAAGCGGGATATGATGCCTAATCGAGGATAATGTATTACTTATACATTGCTTTGGTTAATACTTTTAACCTAGGCCTGAATTAAGCACACGGCCAGGACCAAAATTTGGGCCGCGTAAATTGAATATTGGAATAAAGAGCATATTAGAATTGGTCATTGATGGATTTTGCTTTTCCGATAAAGATCACAAGCTTCAAACCTATCAAAAGAGACAAGGACCAGTTTAAGATACAAAAATAACAAATAATGTGGAAGAACAACAGCATAGACCAAAACAAAACGAGTAAAAACGTTGTTGTACCCTATAAGCTCATAGCAACAATCGAATGGCACAAGCATACTATCCTATACAATATGACCCAAGTAGCAGAATTATCAGAGGCCAGGAAAAAACAGCACCTCGACATGCATCAGCTGACCTATACCCAGAGTAGGTTGGATATGTATGGCGCTGGTACTAGCCCCTTCGGCATATTGCCATCGGGGCTAGAGTTAGCGTCACTCACCACCAATTTACACATGCCATGCATGGACCTGCTTTAAATTCTTCGATCATTGATGATTAATTTGGTCGAGACGAGTAATATTCATTTTTATAGACCTTTTTATATACAATCCTTTTATTAGATCTTTCTCCCCATCTTTCTTTTGCTCTAAGTGGTTGTGCATGGGCCGAACCAAATAATGCGTATCGCATTGGTTGTAGTAGGTAGTGGACTTAGTTATATATTTATAAACAGACTCTCATCTTAATCACACTAACTCTTAATAATAGATGTGCACATATTGGGCTTATTATGCTTGTTTACAATTGAGATTATATCATCAATCTAGTTTTTATAAAATGAAAAAAATTCGTAATTAATTGTAGCCTCAATAGAAAATTCTAACAATAATAATTATTTATCTCTGGAAGTCAGATGTACAACGAAACAGAACTCGCTTCCTCTTCCGGTGAGGATAAAAATAGAGCGATGCTATCTAAACACCCAAAAAGTAGGTGTTTATTGGAACATCCACTTAACAATCATTGGATGTGATGTAATAGATGAAGTGTGTAGGATCCACCATCATATCCAATGGTTGTTAAGTGGATGTCTCAATAAACACTCACTTTTTGAGTGTTTAAATAGCATTTTTGATAAAAATAAGAGCATACTGGGCTGGGTGTTAGGCTCCATTATATGTAGAATTTATAAGAAATTTGGGACGTAAGAAAACGCTCTAATAGTTAGTAGTTGAATTTTATTCAACTATTCCACAACGATTATCAATAATGTGTTTAGAAAACTTTCAAGATATGGTTTGAACTTACACTTATCATACCCTTCTATTTTATAAAATTATCACTAACCTCCCTTGAGATTCATTAAAATTATACTGACCTCCCCTATAGATATTAGTTTACTAATTTAAGTGAGAAAGAAAGATAACATAGTATATATGTATAATTATTAATGAAAAAATTATAATATTTTGATAATATTTAACACATCAGTTGAATAAAATATTTTTTTATCACATGTAAAAAACTTATAATTATAACTTATGATAGAAAAAAAAGGTATTCTAGTTAATATATATGTTAAATATAACTAAAATATTATAGTTTTATCATTAATAATTATGTATATATCACATATTACTTTTTTTTGTCACTTAAATTAATGAACTAGTATATATATGAGAAGTCAGTGTAATTTCAGTAAATTTGAGAGAAGGTCAATGATAATTTTATAAAATAGAGGGGTACTGAGTGTAATTTCATTAAATCTAGAGGTTGGTATAATTCTTTTAAAATATTAAAAGACAAGCTCTTCGCGTAAATCATAGTTAATAACTTTTGAAATAGAAACCAAACATCATATTGCACTGAGAGCTCATCTGGATATGCTGTTTTTTAATAAAAAGATCCTTTTAATTTAAAAACAGATTGTTTTATATTTTTCAGCATGTTTGAGTAATTTTTTTTTAATAAAAGTATAATCACTAGAAAAAGTGTAAAAAAAAAAGTTGAAAAGCTAAAATTTTATATTTTGAGAAAAGATTTTTTTAGAACATTAAAAAATATTTGATAATAAATAAATATCTTTTAATATTTTATTTAAATATAAATAAACTTTTTCTTTTCCAAAAAAATCCTAATTGAGAAGATCAATTAATAGATTTTTTTTTTTTTTTTGAGAAGCGCATTCTGAATCTTAGTTAGCATATTCAGAAACATTATTGGCAACCGAAAGCAAATGTCATTTACTGGACGCCGAAAGCAAATTTGAACATTCCAAATGAAATACTTTCATTCATCTGTAATACTTGAATCAACCCTAATTTGAGAGAGATATATGATCTGAGTTAGAGACAATGCTAATTCAATTCATGAAATTAACTAGTTCAACATGGTGTAGGAATATTCTCATTGCCAGTCAGTTGTAGGAATCTCTCCGCATTAGGTGGTAAAGCCGTAAAGGTACAAAAATTGGGTCAGAGGCAGAACAACCCAAACTCACCCACTCCCCAGTCCACCCCCAAACTCGCACCCCGGGAGAATTATCTGTGGCGGAAGTTAAAGGGCAAAAATGTGAAATCGGCCAGCAAAGACCCTGCACTCTTTCCTTCCCCGTTCTGCCTTTTCCCTTTTTCCATTTCCCTCCTCTTTGTTGTGCTTTGTAAGAGACAGATAGAGGATAAAAGCTGTCCCCACAGCTTTTCATGGCTAGATACTGCACTAAGCACCCCTACCACTCTCCCTCTTTTACCATCCCCTGCCAAAGTAACCTTGTTAAGGACAAACAAAAAGCACGCTGAGAGAGACAGAGAGAGAAGGGGCGTATTGGTCTACTCTACTTTGTGGTGGTTATGCAGTGTGAAGAGTAGCTGGATTGAAAGAAACAGTAAAAATTTTGAGAGCAACAAAAACAAAGAAAAGAGGTGAGAAAGAGAGAGACAGAGAGACAGAGAGATGGTGGGCTCAGGAACATCAGATAGGAGCAAAGAAGCTGTGGGGATGATGGCCCTTCATGAGGCCCTTAGAAGCGTCTGTCTCAACTCAGACTGGACTTACTCTGTCTTCTGGACCATCCGTCCTCGCCCGTATGCTTTTCTCTTTCTCTCTCTCTCACAATCTTTGAGCTGTGTGCTACGCTGAATGCCATGGTTTGAGGTGTTTTCTTATGTGGGTCTAGTCCATTTTTCTTGCAGGAGAGTCAGAGGTGGCAATGGCAGCAAGGTTGGGGACGATAACGGCAGCTTGTAAGTATGGTTTCTCTTGAGGACTAGCAGAAAAAGCCAATGCACAACTTTGAAACACTCACCTCAAGCTAATTCAGCATCCCAGCAGTCTTTGTTTGGTGTTTTTCTTGTGAAAACAGAGTAGCAAAGAGACTTGTTTAAAATGTGTGCTTAAAAAAGAGCTTTGCATAATGTTTTTGTGAATTTGGTGAAGGATGTTGATGTGGGAAGATGGGTTCTGCCGAGGAAGGGTTTCAGATTGCCTGGAAGAGATTGATGGAGAGGATCCTGTCAGAAAATCCTTCAGCAAAATGTCCATTCAGTTATATAATTATGGAGAAGGGTGGGTGCTGGGTACGTGTTTATTATGTTGTGGCTTCCAAATCTCTCTCTACCTCATGTGGCTGTTTTTCCTTTCTCCATCTAATCTTTGGTATCAGTATGCCATGTTGGACGGAGTTCCATACAACTTGCAAGATCATTTCCTATCTATCTGCACTGTGCTCTAATTGGGTTGCTGTTTGGCTTTGGAGAACAGGTTGATGGGAAAAGTTGCATCTGATAAGTGCCACAAGTGGGTTTTCAAAGAGCCAACGGAATGTGAGCCTAATATCTCCAACTACTGGCAGAGCTCCTTTGATGCTGTATGCACTTGAACCCTCTCACTACCGATAACACTTCTCTTTGATCTTTCTTGTTTGCTTCTAATTTTTTTTGTTGAAGTACATTAGTATATTTTTATTCCTAAGTTTGGACTTGAACTGAATGCAGCATTAAATTTAGCCTTGTCTATTGGTTAAATGTAGCTCTTTGGTGATTGATTGACTCATCCTCCTCTTCTGATGCTATTTATTGCAGCTTCCACCTGAATGGACCGATCAGTTTGACTCAGGCATTCAGGTCAGATTTTTTTTATTTTCCTACTTTCAAGATTCAACCGTTTTTAAAGTCTCATTTTGTTTATTTCCATGGCCAGACAATCGCTGTAATTCAAGCTGGACATGGCCTTCTGCAACTTGGTTCTTGCAAGATTGTGAGTAAATTTGTATATGATTTATTTCTTTCTTCTTACTTCTACCCATTTTTAGTTTATTTATCTATATTTTAAAATTACGATCACTGCATTTGTGTGGCAATTCGTTTGGGTAGATGAATCTGTGTCTCACGCAAAAATCAAATGTTTGACATTTTACCTTTCATTCTCAGATTCCTGAGGACCTACATTTCGTGCTGAGAATGAGACACACTTTTGAATCTCTAGGTTACCAATCAGGGTTCTACCTCTCACAACTCTTCTCTTCAACCAGCAACACTTCCTCTTCTACTTCACTTCCATCAAAACCATCCACCATCCCCATTAGGCCACCTCCTACACTCTTCAACTGGGCTCAAAGGCCACTTGGATCTACTACTTCCATGTTACCCTCGCCCAATTTTCAACACGCATTTAGGCTTGGGTTCCCACAGGCCAAAGATGAGACCCACATGTTCCTCATGCCTCATGCGTCCGAAACTGCAAGAGTGGAAAGCATGATTGGGGGAGTGCATGAAAACGACATAAAATGGCCAAATGGCTTGTCCTTCTTCAATGCACTCGCCGGAAGAACCGATGATGCTAAGCTTCTGTTCAATCCAGAAAGTCTGGGGAGCAAACCTGGTGATCAAAACCACCACCACCATGACCCACTTAACCCGAGTCCCAGTTCTTGAGTGTAGCCAACCCCAATGAGTTCTTGAGCTTGGATATCCAGCGGGAAGGTTCTAGGAGAATGGACAAGTTTAAGTGGAGCTTCACACTACCCTCTAGAGTGGCTTTTTCATCGTCGTCTACTTCAAGGGATCATCACCATCAACAAGAAGCTGTGGAGTACAGGAATTCAGAAGGTGGTATGTACCCGGATCTCATGGAGACCTTTTTGGAATGAATATTATTGGGGGAGGAATGGTAAGTTCTGTTACAGACAAAATGAATGATGAAAAAGTTGTATTTAGGGGCGAAGCTTTGTGTTTCTTCTTTTCATGTGTTTGCTTTCCACTTTGTAAGCTATATTTCAGTCTTCCCCTTAGTGAGACCTGATTAATGATAATTTATTTCTCTATCTAATTCGATAAGAGCTATGAAGCCGGAACACATGCAGTGTCTACATGTCGATACGTGGCTTTGTCGAATCTTATATGACACAATAATGACACATCAATGACACAAGTTTATATATAATTAATTTAAATTGTATTTTTTTCTTAATCTAACATAGATAAATACAATATAAATAAGGTTATAAAAAGGAAATAGTGTATAACTTTGGAAGTTTATAAGAAAATAAAATATAAGTAAAACTTATATACATAATATTTTGAATAATGTATAATTTTCATTAAATTTTCACTTTTATATATATATATATATATATATATATATATATATATATAAATGTCCTTGTCCTAGAAATTTTCAATTTTGGTGAATTCCTTGTGCTCATGTTGTGTCGTGTTGTGTCCTGTGTCAGTGTTGTAGTGTTGTGCTTCATAGGATAAGACTGAGATTTTCATGGTGTCTTACATACATGTATACCGAGGAATATTTATCGAGGAATGTTATATGCACACCTCCACAGTTACATTATACTGTTTCACCTTACTACATGACAAAATAGGAGTATAACATATGGTGAGATAAAATGGGAAGAGAAAAAAGAAAAAGCTTTCCTCCCTCTTAAAGTTTTGTCCTCTCTCTTTGCCTCGTTTCTCTCTCTCACTCATCATCCCTCCAAAAGTTTTCATTCTCTCTCTCTGTCAGGTTTCTTGCTTTGTTCTTTATCGTTTATAGAAAGAAGAAGAAAAATAAGAAGGAGAATTAAGATCTGTTGGCAGCGCACAAAATTAATCCTCACACATGAAGGCTTAACTTATTCTATTTAATTTTTCATGTGTTTATAGTTTACGTCCCAATACATGGATGATTAATTTTTTTTTTAATTTTTTCAATAACAAAATGAATTGAGAATGATTCTACTAGAAGTTAAGATTTGCTATTATTATAGGAAACTGAAGTTAGAAAATTATAAATGCATGTTATGAAAAGTTGTAAATCAGTACGCAGATAGTTATAAACCAATTGAGGATACATCCTAAACAGGTTCAAGATTAAATGCGAAACCATCTGTATAAAAGTTATAAATCAGTATATAAAAAGTTGTAAACCGATTTACAATTAATCGTGAACCTATTTAGTATTTGTCCCCAATTGGTCTACAATTGTAAACAAGTTTACAACTTTTTATATACTGGCTTACAACTTTTTGTATATTGGCTTACAACCTTCCTGCATATGGTTTCACATTTAATCCTAATCCTGTTTAGTATGTGTTCTCAATTAGTTTACAATTTTTTACGTACTAGTTTACGATTTTTTGCATATTAGTTTATAACTTTCTGTAACATGCATTTATAACAATAATAGCAAATCTCAATTTCTAGTAGAGTCATTCTTAATTTGTTTTGTTACAGAAAAAGCTAAAAATAAAAATAATCATCTATATCTTGGGACATAAACCGCAAACACATGAAAAATCAAATTGAATGAGTTAAGCCCTCATGTGTAAGGATTAGTTTTAAATGAAAGTTTTTGAAAGATGATAACTGAGAAAGAGAAATAAGATAAAGAGAAAGAGAGAACGAAACTTTAAGAAGGAGGGAAATTTTTTCTTTTTCCTCTTCCTATTTTATCCCTGTGTATATCATACTCCTATTTTATTATGTAGTGAGGTGGAAGAATATAATATAAGTGTGCAGGTGCCCATGTAATATTCCTCATACTTACCTGCACTAGGAGTAAATTAGGCCTTTGCTCTGTACCAATAAATTTTCACCACATTAGTTTTATGAGGGTATAATATTATTTATGTAAATTTTTTCATTTATTAAAAAGGTCAAAACATTAACCCTAAAATCATACCTTAATCCTTTACTCTTGATCAAACAAATAAGTGAACCACCACGCGCTGCCAGTGGAGGCACGGATTGGCTGCAGAAATCAACACTCCATGACATCATCTATGGACCCTGAATCAACATCGACGTCCATTTTGTTGACATTTATTGCTAACAACACTGTTTTTTATTTTATTTCTGGTTTGTAATTTTAAAAGAAATCCTCAAGGTTTTCCCAGGAGTATTGGCGGTGCACTGTTTGTTTGCAATTAACTTGTTTCTTCTTAAAGCTTTGGTATTGGCGGTGCAATATGTTCTCACATATAGCATGCTAGAAAGTGTAAATCAACCTTTTTGTATAGTTATTTTTTAAAAAAAGAAATTGTTTCGCTAGCAATGTTTGAATATGGGTTTTCGAATTTTCATTCTTAGCAGTGTCGTGTTCTTCATTATCTTACGGAGAGATTGAGGGTCAGGGGTTTATTTGGTTTTGAACAGCGTAAGGAGAGGAAGAAAATTTAAGATTACAACTAGAAATTTAAAATATAAGAAGAGGCTTACTGTATATTTGATTTAACCATGGTTAAGTCTTTGATTAATTTTAAAAAAAATAATTTGAAAAGTAAATTGGTCCACAGTGACTATGTGGAAGAAATTCATTGGCATAGAGCAAGAGCTTGATTTGCTCTTGATACAGGTAAGTATTTCTGCATATTATACCCATATGCAAGTAACATATGATTGCCAATTTTTGAAAGAGCAACGTGTCATTTAATGAGATTTAACCATGCAAACTACCACTGGAATCCAATCAACTTAAAATTTATCTGAATTTGTAGGGGATGTTCACTACAAGAAATTTACGGAACACAAAAAGAATTACGAGCGGATTTTATAAGTCTTATAGGTAGATTTTTCAATTACAAATAGATTTACAAATGAAAATATATCCTCTGTTATTTTCACATTATAAATGTTACGTACGGACTTTATGATCTGTTTGCAAATTTAAGATGAATTTATAGACGAATTTGTTTTTTATTTGTAGATTTAAAGACAGATTTTTTTCATTTGTAACTGGCTGAAAAAAAAGTTGCAAAATTGACTCATTACAAATGGATTTTTCTGCCTCTAATATTATAGATCAAAAAATCTATCTATAATGGACTAAAAGAATAAAAAAAATATTTAACTCCAACTTCACTCCAATAACCCTGCCCTCCCTAACACCACCAATGTAACCAAGAAAAAATCAATTTCACATACACAAACCCAAATCTTCCGCCACTGTGTGCCATCGCCACCATGTCCTCTGCCATACCATGTTAGCTATGGTGGAATTGCCACCCCCAAATCAAACAAAACATTAATGTTCCAAATATACTCTCCTCAATCCTATATATTAAAAACTAATAGCTCAACGAAATCCAAAAAAAAAGTCAGAAAAATAAAAATTAAACCAATTAAAAGTTAGAGAACATTACAGCAAACACAATGGCACAAATTGTTTGCAAAATAGAGACTCTAGCTCTTCCTATTTGATAGAAAAGGACCCCATGATCTTGAATCGATCTTATCTAGGATCACAAATCCCAAGTTTGTCTATGAAGAGCAGATCTAATTATATTACTATCTATAATGGATTTTTTTTGTATAATAATAATCGATAGGGCCTCATTGGTAAGGGCTCTGGTGACCGGCGTAGGCCCAAGAAGGGCAATGGTGACTATTTCATAACAAAGAGAGCGAAAAGTGAAAATGAGAAATAGGGAAGAAAAAGGGGGCGTTGTATTTGTATCTCTAATTCTAACATTACAGATGGATTTTTTCATCTGTAATTAATGAAACACATCATTTCATTAAGGGAATTACAAATAGAAAAATCCCTTTGTAAAAAGACTTCAATGAAACGCATTGTTTCATTGAAAGTGTTACAGATGGATTTTTCCATTTGTAATTCCTTTAAGGAAATTAAATATGTGTTTTAATTTCATTTGTTACAAAAGGATTTTTCCATCTATAATTCCTCTAATTAAATTATGCATTTTAATTTCATTCGTGGTAGATGGATTTTTCTTCTATAATGCACGTGTTAAATATGTGCCTTGAATTTGACATTACTAATAGATATTTCTATATGTAATATATTGAATTTATTTTATCTCTTTTATATTCAGCATTTGTGATTTATTGTGTTATATATTTCTGAAAGACGATTTTAAACAGTTTCTGAGTTTTCATTTAGTTCAGAAAGTAACTTTCTAAATCTTATTAATAAATATTTTCGTTGCCTTCAAGTGCAAACTTGATAGATTTAGTTTAAGTTTTTTAGAATCTATAAAAGAACTTAAAGTACGATTCAACCTCCCCCCCTTTCTCGTGCTATCTTCAATATACACAAAGGTCAGTTCTTCTTTTATACTTCATTATTAAAAAAACCAAAATTAAAACATAAATTATATTATTTCTCAAAATTAAAATAAAATTTTTCCATATAAAAATATTTTTTTAAGATATTAAGAACACATCTTTCTTTGAAATTGACTGTTAAATAATTCCAATTTTATTTTTATTTTATTTAGAAATAAATTTATTTTTAAACATTTAATATTTTAAGAAAATAAATAATAAATTTATATATAACAATATTAAATAATATTGTATTTTAACCATCACACGAGAGTGAAATATAATTGTAAGTTGTATTTTAACTATTTGAATTATATGTAATAAGTGAAAATTAGAATAGTGAGTTATATGTTGATTGCTAGAGGTAGTGGATTTTACTTATATTTTTTAGATAAACCTTGTCATGAATATGTTTTATCTCACCAATTTAAATTATTAATCAATATAGCATGAAAATGGACTATAGATAATTTCTTTAATCATTTATATATCATGCCAGCCTCATGTCTTAAATAAAATAATAAAGTTTTTGTTACGATACTCCAAGGATATCGGTACTATTTTAAATTCAATAGTTATAATTTAACCATGAATGTTTAAAATATTAATAAATTTAGTTAGTGAAACACGTGATAAATTTTAAATCACAAGTTATGTAGAAGATACCGGCACCCATAAATTTTATAGGGTATCAAAAAAATCCCCAAATAATAATATGCAATATAGATGTTAAAAAATAGGCTATATATCAAATTTCTTAATGAGTCATTGTGTAGCCTTCAATGAGTTCCTTGCTATAATATCTAGTTTATTAGTCAATCTAAGATAAGACACAAAAGTTATCTATTTGAAAATGATTTATCGGGCACAAATATAATGATCATAAGTACTTTTCAAATATCTAACAAACTTATAAGGGCAAGTAAGAGAAAACCATCTCATTGAAACATCTATTAGCAAATGTAAAGGCAAAAAGCTTTTAGACCAACTATTATTATATCTACTTTTTCTCCTATGAGACTGAAATGATTCCAAATTTTAAGTACAAATATAGTTTCGCTGTTAGTAAATAGAAACTCATTATCATGTAAATAAAAAAGTTTTGACTTTTCAAACACGGGATCACTAAACTAACATCACACTATTGATATACTAATTTACACTATTGATACACTAATTTATTAGAACAAAAACATTAAATATACAATTCTCTTATTCTTTATATTCTATTGATATCCCAATTACATTCCATGTGAAATCAAGAAATGAAATTTAAATGGGTGGAAAGCTCTAGTTTGTGAAGCATGTCCATCAAAGACTTTTTTGCTTTTGTAATGCGAAATACTCCAAGTGATTTACTATGATAAACAACTAAGTTTTGCTAGGTATTAGCTTTGTCTTTATCACCCACCAACCCTCATAAAAATTCTGCAGATTTAGGAACACCCAACATAGACCACTTCAACTCAAACACTCAATCCGAATAGCCCAAGATTTTTGTCACAATAAATCAAAGAAATCAAAGAGAACAAAGAGAAGTGTTATAACAAAGAAATCAATTACTCTCTCCAGCATTGACATTGTTCTTTTCCAAAGCAGCTTCCAAGGCACGAACATCAGTAAGATAAATTATTGTAGCCTGCTCAATCAAACCCAAAAGGAAAAACTTACTAGTTGCCTTATTTTACAATCAAATTTTGAATGCAGATCCCTTTTTTTCACTTCGGTAAAATTTCAAGGAAAAAAAATACATAGATAATTATGAAGGCACCTAAAGAACTTTGAACAAAAAGAATAGAAACATTTAAGATTTTTCTTTAAATTAGTTCAACATATCTTAGCTACTTAAAGAAAAATGATAACATAAGCAGCAGTTTCCAGTACAAAGAAAGTTGATTTAGCCTCTGCAGTGCACCGGTTCAAAAAGCATCAAAGAAATCTCTTTAAATCTCTCATAATAATCAAAGCATCGAAAGATAAGAACAAAACAAAATTCTTATGTGCTCCTTGAGCAATAGAAACCTCATCCTCTATGAGATGTGATGTGCATTAACATCAGATGGGCCATCATTTTTATCCCCCACTTTAGCTAACATTTTACTGTCATAGCTGACGTGTTCCACATATATACGCATATATATATTCATTAATCCCCAGGGCATCAATAGAATTGTTTCTTATTATTGTTTAAATCAAAACCTTTATCTTTTATGTCATTATACTTACCTTTATACATATGACCTAATAGATGGAGTTTTTGAATGTTACTCAAAGGAATCATATCTATCATAGTAATAATAATGAAAGTTATGCAGAAAATTATAACAAAAGTAAAACAAAGTTTCATCACAACTCCTAATGTCAAGACAAATATTTAAGTCATAGACAAATGTATCAAACTATACTGATTTCAAAGTCATGGACAAATTTCAAAAATACCTCTGAATGCATATCAGTCATTAGGTAAGAAAACATTACTCAAGATTCATTAAGTAATAGCAATAATCATGAACTAACGTTAAGCACATGCCCCATAATTAGACAAATGCTAAAGCAAGCACTAAAAATGAACCACAAAAAGAACATTAATAGTATTAAATGACTTCAAAGTTTTAACTTAATAGGAAAGATATTATTGATGCAAAGAACACAACAATCATGATTATAAGAAAACAAATTAAGTTCAAAGCCAAACTTTGAATCCATATTAGGATTTATTCATTATTTCATATTCATTAAGTAAGAGCAAGAGCAATGAACTAAGGTTAAGCTCATGCCGCAAAAGTTAGACAAATGATGAAATGAGCATCAAAACCGAAATGACTCAGAACAACAGTAAAATATGAATTCAGGGCTTTAATAAAAACAAAAATAAAAATGATTTCACAAGTACAAAGAGCACATCTAAAACCTAAATATCGATTCAATGAAAGTGTAAAAGGAATCAAGTCATAGGTTCCCTACCTTAACATGACAACCTATTGTACCAAAAGCAATGAATTCAAATTATTGAGGAACCTATTAAGTAATTAGCAATATAGGAAAAACACATTTTCACTCAATAAAATGATATTTCTGTCAATAACAAATAATTTGCATTCAAATACCAAATAGGGACCAAGTGACTAACCAACGTTAAAGGTTTTAGGGATCATACAAAATCAAATACCATTGGAGTCAAATCTGCAGTGCAACCAATGAATTAAGCAGTGGCTATGATAATTACTCTACTTGTATACATTTATCAAAAAAGAGAACTTGGAAATATTCAATGTCAAAGGCAAGAAAGCACATATGCTTCAACAATGGCCAATACAATCAGCATTCAGAAACACAAACCAAAGGTCATCAAGAAGCCATCGACAAAACAAATAAAGAAATTTGCCGAGTTTGAAAACTCATCTCCAAATCAAATCCTTAAACAAATGAAACCTCAAAAAGATTGAAACACACAAAAAGGGAAGATGGGAAGGAAGGAATCCAACCCTAAATAAATCAATCAAGCCGCGTTCACCAACCAAAAAGGAAAAAAAAGAAAAATAAAACAATATCCTAACAAAAAATAAAAAATAAATAAAAAAATGTAATCAAACCCTAAACTATTAGATTAGGGCAAACCTCAACAACCTTTGGACATTTTTAAAGAAAGAGAAGTGGCGGCTAGGGAAAAAGATATGGGGTATGGCAGTGGCTCCACGATGGCCTATGTGCAGCGACAGCAAGGCGCAAGTGGGAGCAGGGCTGATGTTGCTTGGTGTCTCGATGCTACAAACAACGGTGAAGTCGTGATTCGACTAAGAAGGGGCATGAGGAATAAGTGGTTATGGTAACCATGCAGTGAAGGCGGCTTCTACAGATCTAGCGGCAAAGCCTGGTTCCGTAGCGGTGGTGGATGAAGGCATCTATCATTTCAGAGGAGGAAGAGGATGTCAGTAGAGGAGGAGGTGGAGGTGACTTTTGCATATCTAGTGATGGAGCTTAGTTCCTTGTGTTGTGGGTGGTGGTGGTTCCTTGTGTTGTGGGTTGTGGTGGTTCCAGCTTGTTTTGTAAGAGAACTCCATGTAAATGAGAGTAAGAGAGTGCTTATGGTTGTTCCACATGGCTAGGTTCTCACTCAGTAAACTTTGCAAAGAGAAATGTTATACTGACGCACTTTCACAACTCATATGCGACTTGTACGACCAATATACAGTGCAACACGACAAAATAACTGTATAGCTCTCCCATGCGGTTGTACATTAAAAAAAAAAAGGGAACTCTGTGCTTTTTTTTACTTGGTCAAAGCTTTTCCCATGCCGTTGCTGTTGAAAATTGAAATCCATTGCCATTACTTTTTCCTCCTTCCTCTAACGATGCTCATTTGCCATTTTCACTGTTCTCCTTCACTGACCAGCACCCTCACGTGACCATGACCAATGACGACCACCACGATAAGCTCCACGACCTCTGTTGCAGTCCCGTGAGTGCCACCACAAGACAACTAGATCATTGTCACTTGTCATTTACATGTTGCGAATAAAATACCCCTTCCTTTATTCGCATGGTACATAAATCTCAATCTCAATCTAAATCTCAATTTCATTTACAAACCTCTAATTTTGTTATCCCTTGTTCTATCTAAATCTAATTTTGTGTACAACATTTCACCTTTCACATGTTGAGGATAAAAATTTAGGTATCATCAACATTTGCAAGTGGGCCTGCCATGTTCTGTGTCTAAGATCTTCGGATTCATTTTACTATTGCCATATTTGCTCAATGTTTTTACCTTATCAAGCATGCCAAAATTATTCTCAATTTGTTTTAAGGATAAAAAAGGATTTTTAAGTTGATGTAATATGATTGCCAAGCAGTTCATAGCGACCGTAAATGTGAAAGTGTTGTTGTGTAGGTTAAATTATCTATTGGTTCACTACATTGCAATTTTTTATTGACTTCAAAACATGCTTTAGATTTTAGATGATATCGAGAAGGCACAATAGATAGGCTGGGATTATGCTAAACTTCAAGCAACACATGCAATTTACATAGGATGGATCGGATTTTGATTTGTGCTCAATGCTCACCCACCCAAAAGTTCAATTTAAATATTTTCTTTTTGTCTAAAAAATCTCAACTAAATACAATTGTGCATGTGTAGGAGCTCTATTTTTCATGTGTCAAATTCATTTATGAATAAAGTGATACAAGTTTCATGTATTGGCATTTATTTTTCATCGAGACTAAAGACTATCCTCGATTTTCAGAACAGAAGATCTTCCAATTTTCTTCTCATTTCAAAAGTTGATTCGTGCTTCAATATAGCTTTAAGAAGTATGTATAGGATGTAGTTCAAAGCCTTTTATGCCATTCTTTATCATATTTTGGTTATCAAAGTTTTCTCTTCAAAAGTTTATATTATATATTACCTTATTCACAAGTCCACCATCTTTACGATCAATCTCAAGCAAGTCTAATCAAACAATTATTTTGTGAGCTATAGTTTCAAAAAGATCAATAGAAATTGAATGATGTAGACGTTCCTTAATTGCCCAAACTGCTTCTTTTTCAGTGTGCTATTTTGTCGGTTGATTTGATAGATATAAAAAAATCAATGATTTTACTGTGTGGTTGTGATTTCATGGTTGTGACTTTTGTAGGCGCATCACAAAATTTAAAAATTATTCAAGGTCCATGCATTTTGTGGGTATGCTATATAAATTTGTATATTTATTTGATTTCTAATTGATCTTTTTCTTTTCTCAAACCCGGAAAAAAGAAATGTCTATTGGATGCACCAAGAACTTAAGATGTATCATTCTGGTCTTATAATTATTGTGTTCTTTTTATCTTTCCATAGTGTGTTATAAAGAGCATAAGAACTTTTTCACAAGGAGTTCTTGCTTACAGTGACTTACATACCCGCAGGAAAAGAGTCAACCACCTAATTTGAGATTTCCATCCAATCTCAAATAGAAATCAAAGTCTACAAATCCTGAAAGTAAAGGCATTGTGCAAGTTTGTGATGATTTTCAATTGAGTGAAGGACTTGAACAGCAAATTGGGATAGTGAAACTTCATTGAGCAAGTTTGTGATGATGTTGGATTTTGTTCAAAGTGATATAATGCAAGTAAATAAAGAAAACTAATATAGAGAGTAAACATTTTGATGAAGTTTTTCAATTGTGTAGTTCTGGTAATTGTTGTAGACTTGCAATTAGATGGCTCAATTGAGAAAACATGAAAGCTATGCATAGTTCAATAAGTGATGATTTTAAAATTGTAATTGGAATTCTACCATCATTTGTGAAACCTTTGTCCAAGCAAGTATGATAGAGAGCTAAGACTTTTTCATTCTCAGAAGTGGTTGTTTGTATTTAGCTATAACTCTTGGAAACATGTAGTAGCAAATTTCAATGGTAAATTGGATCATCTGGTGATATAAATTGAGTTTTGTTTTAGAAAAATGATGTAAATTTGAAATATATTATGAATGCATATTTGGTAATTAGCTTCAATATATTGGAAATTCCTTATCAATTTCTTGGTAATCTTTTGGAAAAACTGGTATTTTTTTTCAGTTTATGTTTATATTAAAGAAAGTATGAATTTCATGAGAAATTGAATTCGAGAATTAATTTAGGGGACTCAAGGGCTCTATAAATTAATGAATTGAACCTCAACATGACATTTAATTTGTGCTTCAAGACTAATGTGATTCCAAATTTTTCCTGGTACATATTGTTAATTGGTTTTAATATGTTGGTAATCTTTTAGAAAATCTAGTATTTTTTCAGCCAATATTTATATTAAAGGAAGTATGAATTTAATGAGAAATTGAGTTAGAAAACTAATTTAGAGAACTCAGGGGCTTTATGAATTGATGAATTGAGCCTCAACATAACATTCAATTTGTGCTCCAAGACTAAGGTGATTCCATTTTTTTCTAGTACATGTTGGTAATTGGTTTCAATATGTTGGTAATTCCTTATTAATTTGTTGGTAATCTTTCAGAAAAGCTAGCATTTTCTCAATTTTAGTTTATATTAAAGAAAATGCGAATTTGTGAGAAATTGAGTTAAAGAACAAGTTTAGGTCACTCATGGGTTCTATAAATTGTTGAATCAACTCTCAATTTTTCATGAGTCCTCTAGACTAGTTTTTCAATTCAATTTATCATAAAATTCACATATGTAATATAAACAAAATTGATAAGATACCAATTTTACTCAGAGATCACTAACAAATTATTAAGAAATCACCAGCATATTGAAATCACTTACCAACGCATATTAGAAATTTTTTTTTTTTACTAACATTAGTTTTTGAGCACAAATTAGATGTCTTGTTCAAGCTCAATTCATCAATCCATAGTTCATGAGTTCTCTAGACTAGTTGTTTAAGTCAATTTATCATAAAATTCATATATTTAATATAAACAAAAATTGATAAGATACTAGCTTTTTCTAGATATCACCAACAAATTAATAAGAAATCACCAACATATTGAAATTACTAACCAACAAATAATTTTTTTTTTTACTAACTTTAGTCTTTGAGCACAAATTAGCTATCGTGTTAAGGCTCGATTCATCAATTCATAAAGTTCATAAGTCATTTAAACTAGTTCTTTAACTCAATTTTTCATAAAATTCACATATTTAATATAAACAAAAATCGATAAGATACTAGTTTTGTTGATAGATCACAAAAAATTGATGACGAATTACCAACATATTAAAAGCACTTACCAAGATGTATAAGAAATAATTTCAAATCGGTTTGGCCTTGAAGTTAAAATTTTCCTGCACTATGTTGGTAATCAGCTAAGAGATGTTAGTAATGTTAATTCAAAATGTTGATAACTTTTTTTAAAATATTTGCAACAATTTAAACTTTGTTAACTTTGAAATATTAGCATTCTGATGTAAATTTGGGTTAGCAAGTAAGTGAAGTGAACTTCTTGGTACTATAAATTGATGAAGAAAGTCTAATTGAATCATCCAAATAATGATACAATGGCAACGAGATTTGAAATTTTTTCTACAATAAGTTGGTAATTGGCTTATAAATGCTAGTACTGTTAGTTCAAAATGTTGGTTGTAACACCCTAATATTTAACTCAACACGCCTAGAACGCATTTAAGTTAATTATTAGTCATTACTCTTTTGTTCCAGTTTTTAACTCAAACTTCTTTAAAATACTTTAGTAAAAATATGGGTAAAATTTTTTTTGAACTTAAATACCAAATCGTGAGCCGCGCATACTAAATACCTAACGTCATTACCTTACCTGCGTAAGAGAGATGTTAGAAACGAATATCAGGTAAATACAGAATACAACCATAACATAACATAACTCAAATAATGATGACATATCAATAACTGTATCATAATAGTGATGTCTTGTAATTTTAAGGACATCAATATATATCCATCAATAATATACAAACTGATAACTGAGATACAATTACTCTAAGGAAAAATATCCAAAAGGAAGTTATCTCCGTAGCTCCTCGTCCACTCTCAAGACAAATAACGAACTACACCTTCATTCATGTCTGGAGACGACACGGAAAAGAAAAGGGATGAGAAACTTATACAAGAATCTCAGTAGGGCTTCTCGACTATAACACAAGTGTCATCGTCATCGTCCCCAGGAATCTCGGGTTTAATTATGAAAATGGTGAACATATATATAAGGTTCATTTATTAAGTTCTAAATATCATTAGCCGAGACCCGTATCTTTTAGCATGAATCTTAATGTCATGAATGCAACATATTAATCATGGATGCATGTCAATATACATAATATCATAAAATTCATAAAACAATGCATATGATATAAAGAACATCATGATCATCATTCTTACAGGTGACTTAAACTTGTTTTTTCTCTTTTCCTTGGGGGCCGCCCTATAATTCTCTCTTTTCTCGAGAGTTCTAGGTTATGAGCTCATACCTCACTAGTCGTCACTAGCGTATTCTTATCCCTTTTGATAAGATAAATTCCCGACTCTTAAGGTACGGGATAGGGGGCATTAGGATCACCTTTCATAACCTTTAATTCGGGGAGTCTAAAGGATCATTTCCTATTTGAATCACCTCTCATAACCTTTAATTCGGGGAGTCTAGAGGATCATTTCCATGTGTCTTATGTTACCTTTAACCTTGGCATGTTATATAGAGATGCAAATATGAATAACTCATCATTTCAACATTTCATGCTCATAAACTTCATGGAATCATGCATCTCAATTTATCAAGCATAATTATAACATACCATAACTTAAACCACATAAACATGTATCATACTTCATTGTATATATCCATAAGCCATATAAGTTTCAACACATGAATATAGCCTTCACAAGATATCAACCGCATTCATGCCATCAAATTTATCAACATTTACGCTTAAGCCCCAAAGGGTCAAATCACAATTTCTCAAAGGTTACGGGTCAAAATGCAAATACCCCTTTGTAACACCTTCTCACAAACTAGAGATCTTTAACATTAACCAATACTTTTAATAGACATATAACTATTAGAAACCGTTATAAACTCATCGTAAAAACCTTTTAAGGCCATAAACCAAATTTCAATACATTTTAGGGGTCAAAGTGCAAAATCGCTTGTTTTTAATATTTAACGACGACCGAATTTCTAAATCTTTATATAAACTTCATAAATGGTATTTTGGACTCATGGACACATTCAACATCATTAGTAGCTTAAAATAAAATCATTTAGCTGAAATAACATAGTTGATAGTTCAAAACACAACTTTCTGCATTTTGCAAAAGCATTTCAAACTAACACTTGTAACTACCCTTTTATGCATCTATGGTACCAAAAATAATTTTTACAATAACTATTAGCGATTTAAACTCATCTAAACATCCTAAATCAGTAACCTTTCCAGTTCTAAAGGATTAGATCAGAATACTAAAATTTTAGCATTTAAAATCATGAGAAAAACCGTATTCTTAATCCTTTATAATTTCTAGGTCTTTCAAAATTTCTTTGTACAAATTTAAAGACAAGATCATACCTAAAAATAAAGTATATCAAGATTTAAATCAGAATTATATAAGTGCCAAAAATAAATAGATGAGAAGTGTCCATGATCAAAGTTGTCATTTAAAATAAAACAAGTAAATCTTGAACTTTAGGATTTAAATGATAACTAGAATCATAAACTTGTCTTGTAACCTTATTATTATCATTATAAGGTGATAACTTGGAAAGATAAATATGAAATGCAAGGCTTGAAATATAAATATAAAGATACAAATTCACTCTTAGCTATTTATGATTTAGGTGACAACTTGAAAGTAAATATGAATATGCAAGTTTATAATATTATCTTCAAGAATTAAAGTGATAACTTGGAATATAAATATGATTATGAAAAGCTTGAAATATAAATATGATATGCAAGAACTTATAACATAAATATGGATGCAAGTTCATTTTTATGTCTTATTAAGCTTAAAACTCTAGACTTAGTAACTCCTTTAGAAATCTTTTGTCATCAAGAATTAAATCTTGGGCTTTAGAGGACATTTAAATGATGGATTCACAACCACCACCATGATTCCTCATCATCAAGCCATGGTCATTATCAAATCATAAAAATCAAAAATATAAAGGAAGAACAAAAGAAAGTACATGAAATAAAATCCCTACCAAGTTGTTTCTTTGTTAATTAGAGTAAGAGCTTGATCTTGTATGAGATATCAATGACAAAAATCTGATCTTAGTGATGGTATATATTTGGCCAAGTGAAGATGAAATGGTGGGAGGATTTTTGTTGTGTTCTTGTGTTTGGATATGGAAAGTTTAGGTGCTTAGGGGTTGGTTTACGGTATGTATGTGTTTGTTTGAGCTTGGGAACTTGGATGGATATCAAGAATGGAGTCTCTTGGAGGTGGAGAAGGAAGAAGAAGAGAGCTTTGTATTTAGAGAGAAAAGAGAGAATTTTTGGCTAATTTTTGTGAGCAAGACTACAACAAAAAATACAAATGGTAAGAATGAATGTTTGTGTATGAATTAGGCTTGGAAAACACATATTTATAGGGATTTTGGGGGGTGAGGCAGCTGCATTAATGGCTATAATGGGGAGTATTTTTTTCAATTTTTGTGAGTGGTAGGACATATATTTGATGGGTATTTAATTTGTAATGGTTTAGAAATGATAAATTAGTGTAAGTGGCTTAACCATCAAGAGTTTAAAATTCCTCAAGACAAGATTAAATGGCCAACACTTATAGTGGAAATTTTAGTGCTAATAATCTGAAGTAATAAAATAAAAATAAATCTAAAATATATTTTATTTTTGAGAAAAAGAAATTGTTAGTGGAAAAGAAATTGATAAACTAAAGTAAGTGCTTAATAATCAAATATTTAAGGTGCTCCACTACAAAATTAAATGGCCAACATATGTAGTGGAATTTTTAGTGCAAATAATCTGAAGTAATAAGAAATAAATAAATATAAAATATATTTTATTTTTAAGAAAATTTAATACACTAATTTCCTATTATGTGTCTTAAGAACCCCTTTTTAATTAAGAAAGAAAAACAATCTTTTCTAAAATAATCTTATGCTTTAAAATTACCTCAAATAATTATTTTGACTCAAGATAAATAAATAAAATTAATTTATCTTTAATTAGAGCCTAATATTGCCTATATTTATTTGATTACGTAAATAAGCTCATTTATTGTTAATTAGGGACAAAATGGTAATTTCACACAAAAACTCCCCGAAACCACCTGAACATTTTCAAATATCAAATTACACATGTAATAAACATTTTGAATGTAACACCCTAGTAATTAACCAGATACACCTAGGTTGAATCTGATTAATGACTAGACTTTACCCCTTGCTTTGGTTCTTTCTTCATAATTTGAAAATACTTAGTGAAATTACGAGCCTTTTTTTTTTTTTTTATACACATAATTGAAAACGTGAGCCGAGTACAACGTGAACGAGTAAGCGGAGTATAATAAGACGTTTAAGAATATATCATATCATATCACTTAGGCTCCATCATATAACATCCATAAGCACATTATAGCATATATTTACATACAATAACCTCACTCAAAGGGTGGGTTATGTTCATACATCATTATCTTATGCAAACCCATAAAAGAAAATATACTTAAGGAAATTCATGCCCCTAAACTAGATAACTCCATAAGTCGGGAAGGTTATCCTAAAACTAGGGTGCATGATCACACATAAGTCTACTAACAACCTTCTATGTCCACTGTGCTGAAAATGGGGAATAAATCCGATCCATCGATGAGCTCCTCGGGAGGAACACACGAGATGCACCAGTGAGAGTCGCATGGACGGCCTTCTCGCTAACCTCTACTGAACAACTGTTTCCTCACTACCCTCTCTTACACGTGTGGGAGTAGGAGTAGAGCTCTCAGAATATACATGAGTAGGAGTGTCCTCACGAAGGATCGGTTGAGAATATCTCGTCTCGGGAACATACTGAGGAAATCCATGGACAGCAGATGAAGCGGGATAAGAACGTAACATCCTTTCATCAAGTGGGCGTGCATGTTTGAAAACCATTTCATCGCCATAGGGAGAAGTAGGAGAAAATCGATAACTAGGGACAGGATGTGCAAATGGACGACCTATGTAAATGAAAACACGAATCACAAGACTCCCTTCAAAATGATACGAGCGATGCGGATCATAGTGGAATTCCCAAGTAGGGGTATCATCCAACAGGGCGAATGTCGCCATTTGAATCTGGAGACAATGACGGAAATAAAGAAAAGGGAGTGAGAATCTTGCTAAAGAATTCTCAAGAAGGTACCTCCTTCTACGGTGTCATCATCAAAGTCCCGGGAACCTCGGGATTATTCTAAAATAGTGAGCATTCAAAGCTTCATTTTAAGTTCGGACAAATACTTAACCGAGGTTCGTCAATTTTTAATCATGCGTCTTATAATGCATCTTATTCTTAACATGTCATATTTACAATGAACTTTTCCTTTATCATTACATCATATTCCTCATCATCATTATCAAAATAACATGCATAAAAGAACGTCATATAATATTAGCTACACATGGACACAAAGTGCACATATTTCATTTCTTTAGTGCCTTAGGTGACTTAAAATCTTATCATCATCATTATTTTCCTTGGGCCACCCTATACTCCACCCTTTTGGGAGTAATTTAGGTTATGAGCTCATACTTTACTAGTCGTCACTAGCATATACTTATCCCTTTTGATAAGCTAAAGTCCCGACTCTACCCTTTTGAGAGAACGGGTTAGGGGCTAAAATCACCTTTTCACCACCTATAGTCCGATGGTTCCAAAGGATCATTTTCTTATAAGTTTAAGTCACCATTAAATCTTTGCATGTTATATCATAATACAATTCATAAACATCATAACATTTTCTCATTTATAGTCTTAAGCTAGAATAATATATATCAACTGTAATCATGCATATGGGAGATTCCCAGCAAAGAGAGGTGGGTCACAATGGACACGCTTAAATACCAAGTCTTTCCTTAGCCAGAACCTTTCCAAATTACACTTTTACAATGATACACTTTCTTCTAGCAACAAAGGTGAATTTTACATAAGAACATTTCATGTATAAGCATTCTTATTATTTGCAACAGCAACTATAACATGCAAGTCGTGAAATCATTCAATGATATCAAGTACTTAATAAGCATCCAATCCTTACATAGAATTATCAATTATAGAACTAATTAGTTACTAAACCAATTATGAATCATTCTCTTAACAATAAACCATAATTATCACAACTTCAATCATATCAAATCATTATCACACATTGATACTAAACTCGGATCAGTGGCGAATCATGAACCTCATGCAATTACATAGAATCATATTTTAAGTGCATATAAAATACTAGTTCCCAGTAAAATCCTTGCAAAGCCTTAAAACTCATTTAGAAACTAGTTCTTTTGTCAAATTTGGGAGGATCTTCACAATTAAAATTCTCACTTAAGATAAAAGGAGTAAGTCTTGAGCTTTAGAGATTTAGGTGACATCTTAGAATTATAAACATGCTATGCAACCTTATTTTAATCTTATCTTTATAAGGTGATAGCTTGGAATTATAAACATGATATGCAATTCCATTTCTTTATCTTTAAGATTTAAGGTGATGACTTGAAAATTAAACATGATGCAAGAACTTGAAATATAAACATGATACAAGAAACTGGAGCGGCGGTAATCCGCACAGGACCAGGAGAGGGAGAAGAGAATATTAAGAAACCGGAGCGGCGGTAGTCCGCACAGAGGAGAGAGGGAGAAGAGAATTATTATTACATCTTTTTAAGCTCCAATCTCAAGACTTTTTAAAGAATAAATTCTTTAACTCCAATAATCATATTTCTTTGCTTGTGATACATGGGCAAGTCTTTAAGCTCTAGGATCTTTAGGTGATGGCATAAAATAAACATGTCATGCGTTGATTCTTTTAGCCATTATAAAATATAGTGAGAGCATAAATTAAATATGAGATGCAACCTCTTAATTATCTTGAAAGATTAAGTGATGACTTGAAACATAAACATGAAATACAAGCTTGGAATTTAAACATGAGAAATGCAAGTTCATTTATTCATTCTTGAAAATTTAGTGATGACATAGAAGGTAAACATGGTTATGCAAAGCATAAACTTAATCATGGATGCAAATTCATTTTGTTTCTTTACTAGAGCTCCTTCAAGACTTTAAAAGAATTATAAATTCAACCCAATACATATCTTAACAAGAAATAAAACATAAAAGGAAAAAATACATCTTTCAAGTTCTAAACTAAAAATCTTTGTTTTAGCATCATAAAGCATTATTCTTTAGGTTTTGCATCAAGTGGAATTTTCAAGCTTTAGAGACCTAACTTGTGATGGATTTACAACCCACCCTCAAGGTCCTCATCATCAAGCCATCATCTTAGTTCCACCTAGGCCATATGGCCTGAATTGGTTAAAGAAAAAAAGAAGAGGAAAACCAAAATGAAAAGCTAAGGTAAATTCATAATTTCATCATTTTGAGCTAAAAACACAACTCCTCAAAGCATAGAAATAAATTTAGAAACTACTCCCTACCTAATCTGAGTTGAAGAAGAGGAAGAGAACTTGATTTCTTGAAGTGAAATGACACAAAATCTCTTTGAAAAATTGAAGAAAGAATTCAGCCAAAGAGGAGGAAGAAAGAAAGCTTTTGGTGCTCCTAAAAACTAGTTATGAACCAAGCATTCCAAGACCACTCAAGCAAGCCTATTTATAGAAGATTTTGAGGCTTCTAATTGGCCAAAATGAGGAGGTAGTTGTCAGAATTTTTCAGGAGTAATAATGGAGGAAAAATCATTTTAGACAAAGTTGTATGAAATTAAGGAATTATGTCTCTTATGGTGACATTTTGGCATTTTGTTTTAGTGCAACTTTTGGAAATAATTCAGCTGCATAATGGCATCAATAATTTCGTGCATTACAGCCCAAAGAAGTGAAATTTGTGTGTTCCATGCATTATTTAGGTGTAGGCAAGGTATTCATGTAATTTAGAGAATTTACGGTTAAGGGCTTAAGTGAATTAGTAAGCAATTTGGGTGTTTTTGAGCAATTTTGGGTTCTAATCAATCTAAATACATAATTTTGAATCTAGATTAATATTTAGAATTTAATAAGCTTTAATTTGAGCTTAATATTGCTTAGGTTTCGGTATATGAATCGAAAATCCCGAATTCGCAAACTCGCCAAAAGCGGGGGCAAAATCGCATTTTTCACTTAAAATCGCCCAAGGCCACCCGAGCTTAACCAATGGTTAATCATGCCTTAAAAACACATTTTAAAACATTTTAGTGAGGTTCGGGCTCAGTCGGCACGCACATCGGAGTTAAAGCACCTTGAGGCGTTTGGTCTTTTTAAGGCTTGAACTCAAAATTGAGATTCTTCTGCTCTATTAACACACATAACACAAACAATCCCTTATTATTCTCAAAACATCCCCTTGAGAATATGTGGGGCCCACAATCCTCATTTTCTGAGTAAAATAACTTCAGGGACATTTTGGTCATTTTATACGTCTGAAATTAGGGATTTGCGACTCTCGCATGAATCGCTCCTAACCTCTCTTCTAATGTTATATTCCTTTATTGAGGATTGTTCGGCCTCAAATCTTATGTAATAATTACCTACGGTAATTCGGTAATTGAGTAATTTCTAATGACAGTAAAAATTACAGTAAAAATTGGGGCGTTACATTGAACTCCCGGGCGATGACTAGGTTCAGAAATTACTTAATCTCGTGTTAAATTACCACAGGGGTATTTTGGTAATTTCACTTGCGGTAAAAATTTGAAGTTAATATTTTCACATCTACAACACACATAATCCCCTTCAAGCATAAAACTAACCCCTTGAGGATAGCTCTGACCTGTCGTCCTTGATTTCGGGGCAAAAATGACCTTAGGGGCATTTTGGTCATTTGTACATTGAAAAATTGAAAATCGCGATTTTTGCACATATTGCTATTTAATCACCATATAATGTTATTCTAATATCAAAATATCCTATTGAAGATGGCCTGGACCATTTTGGCCTCAAATCTTGTGTAGAAATGACCTAGGGGTATTTTGGTCATTTTGCATAGCAATAAAAATCGAGGCGTTACATTGGTAACATGATTCTAATGTTGGTAACATTTTAGATTTTGTTAATCTTCAAAATATTAGAAATCTTATGTGAATTTGGGTTAGCAAGTTAAGAGGACTTATACTATAAATTAATGAATGGAATCTAATTGAATCAATCAAGCAATGCTGTAATGGCGAAGAGACTTGTAATTTTTCATGCACTAAGTGGTAAGTAGCTCACTTGGGTTGGTAATGTTAGTTGAAAATGTTAGTTACCTGCTTCAAATTTTAATAATGTTTCACATTTCATATCCTGTTGTCAAAATTATTTTGTGCCTTTTCCTACCAATGGTTGGTAAATGGCTCAAAACTGTTAGTGATTCTAGTTTAAAAAGTTGGTAAGTCACCAAGAAAGTTGGTAAATAGCCAAATCTTTTGACTTCAATTTAGTAATAGGATTTTTATGCAAATTTGGATTATATAATAAATTTGAGAGGACTTCTTGGCCTCATAATTAATGGAATGAATCTGAATATATAAGAGACAATTAGTGCCAAAATAGCCTTGTGACTTCAAATTTTTTCTGTTTTTAGTTGGTAAGTGGTTCAAAAATGTTGGCGATTCTAATTCAAAAAATTGATAAATTCTAAAAAAAATTGGTAAATGACTAGGTCTTCTGATTCTTGAAAATAATAGAATGTTTATTCAAATTTGGTTAATATAACAAATTAAGAGGATTACTTAACTTTATATGGAATAAGTCTAAATACAAGAGGCAATTAATACCAAAATTGCTTTGTGACTTCAAATTTTTGTTGCTAATGGTTGGTAAATGGCTCAAAATGTTAATGATCCTATTTCAAATGTTGGTATGTTTCATGGAAAATCGGTAAATGGCCAAGTCCTCTGATTCTTGAAAGTAATGTTTCAAGATGATAGGAATTTTGTGAGAACTTAAGTTAGAGGACTATAGTAGAGGATTCATAGACTATATGAATTGACAAATAGTGCCTCATTTACAATGAGAGTGAAGTTTACTAAAATGAAAAGGAATATGCATTTACTCTTATGGAAAAAGAAAAATGTATAAAGATATCAAATTATCATTCAATCTTTTCTATCAACTCAGATGTTCGCACATATATAATACATGGTTCATTCGAATAGGTTTTATTAAAACCCATTGTTATGTATTGTAAAACTTCAACTAACTTTTGCTTGATACTGTCTATTTCATTTTTCAAGTTGTTAAATCTTTCAAATTGCAACTTTCTTGCCTTATAGTCTCCTTTTTCTATAATTACAATAGTTTCTTTTTGAATAATTATAATAGTCTCCTTTCAAATTGTGATGGTGAGCACACATAATGCTTTATGCAGACATCCTCACCAGAGTTACCACCACCAGGCACCCTTGTATCTACTCTCGTTCTCGATCATCAACAAAACTAGTTGCTAGTTCCATTGATATGCACATATGGTTCCTCTGAAACAGAAGATAATAAAGACATTAATTTCTTGACCATGACTTATAAGTTAAGACTAAGGTTAAATAGACTTAATGCATTAATAGAATGATGAAAATATTGAGATATAAATGGCTAGCAAGTCAATTATAAGTTATCAAGAAAAGCAACAAATTGGCTTCACACAATAAGGTATTCACAAACCTCTAAAACCATATGATCAATAATATGAACAATGGATCCCCTTCCTTTGGAAGATCTATAAGTTATCCACCTGGCATCATGTCTTTATTCACAAAATACTGCACAAGAAGCATAGCACACCTTTCTAAGCGTTGTTAATTGCACCTCACATAGAGTTAAGTTTGGCAATGAAGGAAGAATGATGAAAGTATAAAAACTTTACTAAGCAGAATAGGAGTTACATACAAGACAACCATCTTCCAAAAGAGACATGTAGCGCGGTAACCAAAAGTCATGGCCATGTGCCAATAAAATTACCGATGCATAAAGCTAACCAATATCGCAAATGTTGAAATGTGCATTTAGAAAGGCAGCCAAATACATATATTGAATTTTTCAGACTTAAGAAGAGTTTAATTACATTAGATATATCATATATAGTACCTGCATGTAAAGAAGTTCAATGATTCTCCCATTTCCAATGGACATCACATTCGTAATTCGCTAATCACGAAATGCTAATGAATTAGCTGTGAAAATAGTTTCATAAAATAAGCCTCCTCACCTCATTTTTAAGACCCAACAAAACTTGAAAAAACACTTCATCCTTGCATTGCATGCTCGAAAAAGCTCACAAACATTTCATGTTACATTCAAAACCAAACTATGGTATTTATGACATAAACCAAACTATAGTGTTCATGTCACATAACTAATCTTTCAACCAAAAATTCATGAGTATATTATTTACCTTAATGGCAACTATTGTTATACTTGGTAGATTTTATAAGGTGCAAAATCCTATCAGGCTAACAGGAAGAAAAGCTATTAGAACTTAGACTATTAACAATCAAAACATCCACCAAATCTCTATGTTTATCCCATTTTATAGCTAACTTGAATATAGAATTGTTAACATCAATGACATGTTAAAACCCATGATATAGTATAACAAGCCATTTTGCGCAATCTTTATAAACATCAATTTTTCATAAACTAGTTCAAACTGATAATCTCACCACAACCATAGCAGCACCTCAATATTCTAACAGGTGCCAAAAAAAAAATCAAAATAGAGCACATTGGTTACCTAGTCGAAAGTTCTGTGAGGGAAAGTGTAACATCCTAATTTTTAACCCAATACTCTAGAACATACTTAGGTTAATCATTAGTCTGTTACTTCATAGTTCTCATTTTTTTCACTTTGAAATACTTAGCGGAAAAAACGGGTAAATTTTTTTTGAAATACAAAGTGAGAGCCGCGTGATGCGATATAACTTGTAGCGGACAAAACATACATCTCATAACGTCATAGAATAATGTGTAACACCCCGATTTTTCTGTCCGAGGGAAATGACCAAAATTCCCCTGAGGTCATTTCCTGACCCGAACTCGAGGGTAACCAACTTGGTCATCCTCGAAGGGTTAACTCGATGTTTGAAGGGGATTGAATGGCCTTTGAATGCTTCCGGAAGCGAAAATTTCATTTTCCGCAGTTTCGGGTCAAAATGACCAAAATACCCCTAGAGCGTTTTTACGCGGGTAAACGTGCCGTTTGAGCCCGAAACTTTCCCCAGAGGTTTAAAAACATGTTTTCATGTGCCTAGAGGTCTCTGTTCAAGTCCCGGTGGTCCCGGGCAGTTTTAGTGCAAAATTACGATTTTGCCCCTAGAATAGTGTTTTTGAGCTTAATGACGTAATTAAGCAAACCTAAGCAATATTAGGCTCTAAAGGAAGATTAATTAATTTCCCTAATTAATCTAGAGTCAAAATAATTTATTAAAGTTAATTAGAACCTAAAATTGCTTAGATTAAACTTAAATCCCTTTTTAGAACTCAAGATTCCTAGTCTTGGAATCTTGAATAGTGTTTTCTCTCTCCAATTCCTTAAATCAAGGAAATATGTCTAGAGTTGTTTAGACTCTAAATTGAGGATTTAACTCTCTAATGGTGCAAGACCACTCCTTAATTATGTCTAGACCACCTTAATTACCCATTTCCCTTACCTAAACACTTTCTTACAAATTCCTAATCTTAAGCATAATCAAAGATACACCTAAACACAACTCTAAACCACAATTAAAATGCAAACTAATCCTCCCCATGCATGATGAAGTTTCGGCCAGACCTCATCCCCATTGGCCACATGTTTAATTGTTTTCTCACTCAAAGAGCCATGCTTGAGCCATACCTTGAGCCATACCTCACCATGCTTTGAACCATACCTCACCATACCTCAAGAACACATTATCTCACCTCATGGAACTCATGGAAAGCCTCCAATCTGCACCCTCATGGCCGAAACCTCTTCCTCCATGAGCTCCCTCCATTTGTTTCATTTCTCTATAAATAGAATGCCTTGAGGAGCTTGCACCACTTTTAGATCATTTGCTAAGTTTAGGAAACACTCAAAGCTTTTCTTTTCTCTCAAAAGTTCTTGTGTTCTTCAAGTTCTTCAAGCTCTTCAAAGTTCTTCATCACCTTCATCTTCTTCTTCCATCTTCAAGTTCATCACACCAAGTAGGGATTTTCTTTCATGAATTCTTTCTTTAGAGTTCTTGCTTCAAGCTTTATGTTCATAGTTTCTCTTGATTCTTTTTAGAACTTCTTTTCCTTTCCTTGTTCTTGCTCATTTTCGCCATGGCCCTTGGAGTTCAAAGAAATGAGAGCTTGATGATGAGAGTTTCATGATGATGTTCATCACTTGAAACAAACTCTAGAGCTTGATCTTTGTTCTTGAGCAAAAGTGTTTCTAGTTTTTCCTTTCTTGAACCTTTGAGAACTTTAACTTTGATGTTGTTTCAAAATGGTTCTAATGACTCAATGATGAGGTCTCATGATGTTGGTGTTAGTATATCACCAAGATCATGGATTCTAGAGTTTCAAACATTTCTTTTCTTTCCTTGAAGTTTCGCCATTACCTTTCCTTTTCATGCTAGATGTTTGATTTTCTAAATATGTTATGTTGAGTTCTAAGAACTCTAGACTTTTACTTTGTCTTGGTTTGATGAGTTTGGGTTGAGGTTTAAGTTCCTTTAAAGTCTTGTTAAGAGCTCTAGAAAGATAAAATGAACTTGCATAATTTATTTTATGCTTGCATTCATATTTACATTCTTGCTATGCATCCTTATTTTCAAGCTATCACCTAAGAACATAAAGATTAAAATGGAACTTGCATCTTCACTTAATTTAATTCTCAAAGCCTTTCTATTTCGGCCTTAAAGTCGATTGTTGTTGGGCCTAGAGCACTAAAATAAAGAATTGAACTTGCATTATCACCTAATTAATCTCTCGAATGCCTATCTATTTCGGCCTTAAAGTCAATTGTTGTTGGGCCAAGAGCACTAAAATAAAGAATTGAATCTTGCATATTTACTTTCAAGCTTGCATGTTTAAGTTATGCCTTGCATATTTAATTTTAAGTCATCACTTTACTTTGTAAGTAAGATTAGAAATGAAAAGCATGAGCACGTTTAGTTTATGTCGTAACTTAAGAACCTAGAGCTCAAAGACTTGCCCATTTCATTCCAAGTTAAAGTTGAATGTAAACCATACTTTGAATGTATGTTTTTCGGCCAAGTAGTGAGGATGGACTTCCAATGAGTTTTCATCTAGCTACTAGGACCAATAGCCTATGTTTTAAGTGTTCCTTAAAGTTTTACAATTCCTTATAAGGTTATGTCATTATAAGTTGTGATTCCAATCTCTTTTAGGGGATGGAATATGTTTTGGTCACTGACCTAAGGCTTCACTTAGCCTCTTGATGATTTAAAACGTCTTGCAAAGAGTTTTAGAAGTTCTAGATTGATTAGAGAGAAACTAGTTAACTTATGTACCTAGAAATGTCAATTTAACTTTCTTATTGAAGTTAAATGTTTTCGGTTCTGACATGATGAGAATGATGCTGTATGATGATGTTTTGATGTGTTGGAATGTGTGAAAATATCGTATGATGATGTAGAAGCGATCCTATGCGTGATAGGTGAGAAACTAGCTAACTAGAAATACCGTAAAGCTAGAATTTGACATAGTTTTGACCCATTTGTTTATGGAACTAATCCAAACTGTTTTAATGGGAACATAATCAGATTTAGATTGTTTAGACATGAAAAACATGGTATCATTTGAGCTAGAATTGAATTTTAGCACCTATAATGAAACTAGTAACTAGAAAACCGTAAAAGTGCAAGTTTAGAACTCTTAGAACATTTATTTTTATGGATTCTGTCCAGCACCCTTACAACATGATAAACATGATTAATAATTAGTCCTTAAGCATATAGGAATGTCTCATAATTGATTTAAATTTAATTTATAGCTTAGCGAAGACGGAACCAAGAAAGGATCTAAACGTAAGTTCTAGAACCCGTAAACACAAGTTAGAGATTTTTCCCTATGCTATTCAGATTTAAGTATGAACATGAGAATGAAGAATGATGTTTAAATATGAGCCTTAGGTTCATAAAATATGAGCGACGGATATTAGAGAACCATATCTCATGATTAAGACCCGTAAGGGTCAAAGCATAAGCTACCGTAAGGATAAACGGTTGAGAGTTCTATGATGATGCATGAGTTATGTAAATGATGATGATGTTATTCATATGATGAATTCATGAGGATATATGTATATGTGGCATAAAGCAAATTTGGGAGGAATTCGTGTAATGCCATCGTGCCGAATTCCCGACAAATTTGGGGACTTAAAGAGATTTTGAAAATTAAGGTACTAAGATGGGTTCTAGGATGACACCGGTTCGGCCGAGCACTTCCATAGAACTCATGTGACATCGGTACCATTTTATACTCTTAGGTGACACCGGTTCGGCCGAGCACCCCTAAGAGATTTGCCCCCTAACCCGTACTCAGATAGTCGGGATTTATGATTTATGATACGCTTATCGTTAAGTGGTAAGTAAGAACTAGTGACGACTAGTTAAGGTATGAGCTTATAACCTAGATGTATGACACGTTCTGGGTGACACCGGTTCGGCCGAGCACCCCCAGTTCGATTGTCTTTTAGGGTGGCCCATGAGGAAGAGAAGTTCATGATTATGATTATGTCACTAAGTTTTGTCCCATATGAATGTTACTATTGCCACTTTATGCCACCAATGATGATGATGCTTGATGTTATGTTTTATGTATGTGCATTAGGTAGTGCCATGCATACATTTTCTATTATGTTGCATTCATGACATTAAGATCATCTTAAATGAATGGACCTTGGCTAACGTATATTTTGAAGTTTAAAATGAACTAAATGCATGTTCAGACATTTCGTATAATTAAACCCATGGTTCCTGAGGACGTAGATGATGACACGTAGGTAGTAGGAGGCCCTACCGAGATTCTTTAGTAAGATTCTCACTCCTCTATCTCTTTCTTTCCGTCACGCCAGATGGCGACGTCAGAGTGTTCGTGGACACGCCGACATGGGAGGTGCACCATGACCCGGACCACGGTCATTCCATTTTGTGGGTCGATGCACGCTTAGAGTATTCATGTTCATGGGTCGACCCTTCACTCCCTCGCACATTCCCATCGCTTCTCCCCGCCTCACTTTTTGGCGATGACCTAGTGTTCGAGCGCAGACGTCCCTCGAGAGAGGAGAGGCTACGCCAGACTCCACCTTCCGCATCCGCCGCTCGAGACTACCCCGAGTATGTGCCCTGCTGCCCATCGCCCTTCTCGGAGATGGATCCTTCCGAGGATTCGCCACCCAGATACCCTCCGAGGGATCTTCCCCACCATACCTATGGACTTCGGAGAGGATAGCGAGCCCACCGTGACTCACCGAGGCGCACGACGACCGAGATGCGGCCATACCTGGAGTCATATTCGATCCCCACTCCGCCTTTTCACACCCGAGGAGCTCGCCGCTTTCCGGATATCTGCCTCGATCACGAGATGGTCGCCAGTAGGAGGTCGAGGATGGCCCGAGTTAGAGCACACACCACATAGATAGGGATAAACCTTCTTTTGTTTAGAGGTTATCCTATTAGATGCACTCGGGTAGGGGAGTAGATTATGTTTATGTTTGATGTTGTATTTCCTTTTATGTATTTCCTTTGTACTAAATTAAGACCCACACTTATAAGTGGGCAAGTTATATATATATGGGATGATATTCAGTGATGTTCATGATGTGCCTTATGTTATGATGATTGTGAGACGATTGTTTTACTTTGCATGGTTTACCGCTTATCGTATCACGCGGCTCTCACTTTGTATTTCAAAAAAAATTTACCCGTATTTTCCGCTAAGTATTTCTAAGTAAAATTGAGAACTATGAGGTAACAGACTAATGTTTAACCTAAGTATGTTCTAGAGTATTGGGTTAAAAATTAGGATGTTACATAAAGCACATAAAGGCACATCATGAGAAACACTGAATATCACCTCATATACATATATATAAATAACTTGCCCACTTATAAGTGTGGGACTTAATTTAGTACAATGGAATACATGAAAGAAAATACATCATAAACATAAACATAAACTATTCCCCTACCCGAGTGCATTTAATGGGATAACCTCTAAACAAAAGAAGGTTTATCTCCATCTAAGTGGTGTGTGCTCTAACCCGGGCCATCCACAGCCTCCTACTGGCGACAATCCCTCGAGCGTGGCACGTAACTAGGAAACTGAGCAAGCTCCTCCGGCGAGAATAGGCAGGATTCGGCTCTGGCGACCTCACGGCGCGCCTCATCTCCGGTCGTCGCAAGCCTCGGCTGAGTCATGGTGGGCTCACTACGCTCGCCAAGGTCCATGGGTATGGTGGGGAAGACCCTGAGGGTACCGGGCCGCCGATCCTCGGAAGGATCCGTCTCGAAAGACGACGGGCAACCCGGGTACATCGGGGGTAGCCTCGAACGGCGGACGCGGACGGTGGAGTACGGCGTAACCTCTCCTCTCGGGGACGTGCGCGCTCGAACACCAGGTCATCGCCAAAAGGTGAGACGGGGGAGAAACGATGGGAATGTACAGGGAGAGTGAAGGGTCGACCCATGAACATGAATACTCTAACTGTGCATCGACCCACAAAATGGAATGACCCGTGGTCCGGGTCATGGTGCACCTCCCATGTCGGGGTGTCCACGAATACCACTAACGCCGCCATCCAAAACGTGACGGAAAGAAAGAGATAGAGGGAGTGAGAATCTTGCTAAAGAATCTCAGTAGGGCCTCCTACTACCTAGGTGTCATCATCTACGTCCTCAGGAACCTTGGGTTTAATTATACAAAATGAGTGAGCATGCATTAAGTCCATTTTTAAGTTCTAAAACATATTTTAGCCAAGGTCCATTCATTTTAGGATGATCTTAATGTCATGAATGCAACATAATAGAGAATGTATACATGGCGCTACCTAATGCACATACATGAATCATGTCATCAAGCATCATCATACTTAGTGGCATAAAGTGGCAATAGAAACATTCATATAGGACAAACTTGGTGACATAATCATAATCATGAAACTTCTCTTCCTCATGGGCCGCCCTAAAAGACAAGCGCTCTGGGGATGCTCGGCCGAACCGGTGTCACCCAGAACGTGTCACATCTCTAGGTTATGAGCCCATACCTTAACTAGTCGACACTAGTTCTTACTTACCACTTAACGATAAGTTTATCATAAATCATAAATCCTGACTATCTGAGTACCCGTTAGCCGGCAATTCTCTTAGGGGTGCTCGGCCGAACCGGTGTCACCTAAGAGTATAAATTGGTACCGATGTCACATGAGTTCTATGGAGGTGCTCGGCCGAACCGGTGTCATCCTAGAACCCATCTTAGTACCTTAATTTTCAAAATATCTTTAAGTCCCCAAATTTGTCGAGAATTTGGCGGCACAAAGGCATTACACCGAATTCCTTCCAAATTTGCTTTATGCCACATAAACATATAGCCTCTTGAATCCTCATATGAATAACATAATCATTTTTCACATAATCACATACATCATCATAGAACATTCAAATGCTTACCCTTACGGTAGCTTATGCTTTGACCCTTACGGGTCTTAATCTTGAGATATAGTTTTCTAACATCCGTCACTCATATGTTATGCACCTAAAGGCTCATAATTAATCATCATTCCTAATCCTCATGTTCATACTCAAATCTGAAAAGCATAGGGCAGAATTTCTAACTTGTGATTACGAGGTTCTAGAACTTACGTTTTAGACCCTTTCTCAGTTCCGTCTTCGCCTAAGGCGCTATAAATTAAATCTAAATCAATTATGAGACGTTCCTATGCTTAAGAAATAATTATAAATCACATTTATCATGTTGTAATATTGCTGGACAGAATACAGAAAACTAAATGTTCTAAGAGTTCTACATTTGCGTTTTTACGGTTTTCTAGTTACTAGTTTCCCTATAGGTGCTTAAAATTCAATTCTAATCCAAATGTTACCAAGTTTTTCATGTCTAAACAATCCTAATCTGATTATGTTCTCATTAAAACAGTTTGGATAAGTTCCACAAATAAATGGGTTTAAACTATGTTAAATTCTAGCTTTACGGTGTTTCTAGTTAGCTAGTTTCTTACCTATCGTGCATAGAATCGTTTCTACATCATCATGCGACATTTTCACACATTCTAACACATCAAAACATCACCATACAACATCACACTCATCATGACAAAACCGAGATCATGGAGCTTCAGTAAGAGAATTAAATTGACATTTCGAGGTACATAAGTTAACTAGTTTCTCTTGGAATCAATTTAGAATTTCTAAAGCTCCTTGCAAATCATTTTAATTCATCAAGAGGCTAAGAGAAGCCTTAGGTCAGTGACCAAAATATATTTCATCTTCTAATAGGGAATAATGTCGTATCTCATGATAACATAACCTTGTAAAGATTTATAAAGCTTTAAGAAAAACTTAGAACATAGACTATTAGTCCTTGTAGCTAGATGAAAACTCATTGCAAGTCTATCATCACTACTTGGCCGAAAACATGCATTCAAAGAATGCATTCACATTAAACTTTAACTTGAAATGAAATGGGCAAGTCTTTGAGCTCTAGGTTCTTAAGTTATGACATAAAATAAACGTGCTCCTGCTTTTCATTTTTAATCTTGCTTACAAAGTAAAGTGATGACTTAAAATAAATATGCAAGGCATAAACTTAAACGTGCAAGCTTGAAAGTAAATATGCAAGGTTCAATTCTTTATTTTAGTGCTCTTGGCCTAACAACAATCGACTTTAAGGCCGAAATAGATAGGCATTCGAGAAATTAACTAGGTGATAATGCAAGTTCAATTCTTTATTTTAGTGCTCTCGGCCCAACAACAATCGACTTTAAGGCCGAAATAGAAAGGCTTTGAGAATTAAATTAAGTGATGATGCAAGTTCCATTTTAATCTTTATGTTCTTGTGTGATAGCTTGAAAGTAAAGATATATAGCAAGAATGTAAATATGAGTGCAAGCATAAATTAAAATATGCAAGTTTATTTTATCTTTCTAGAGCCCTTAACAAGACTTTAAAGGAACTTAAACCTTAATCCAAACTCATTAAACCAAGATATGGTATAGTCTAGAGTTCTTAGAACTCAACATAATATTTTTAGGAATCAAACCATGAAACTTAGAAAAAAAAAGGAAAAGGGCCGAAGCTTCAAAAAGAAAAAGGAACATTTTAAAACTCTAGGGTCCATGATCTTGATGATATAATAACACCAACATCATGAAACCTCATCATTGAGTCCTTAAAACCATTTTGAAACATCACCAAAACTAAAGTTCTCAAGAGTTCAAGAAAGGAAGAACTAGAAACATTTTTGCTCAAGAACAAAGATCAAGCACTAGAGTTTGTTTCAAGTGATGAACATCATCATGAAACTCTCATCATCAAGCTCTCATTTCTTTGAACTTCAAGGCCCATGGCTGAAAATGAGAAAGAAAAAGGAGAAGAAAAGAAGTTCTAAAAAGAATCAAGAGAAACTATGAACATAAAGCTAGAACAAGGACTTTAAAGAAAGAAGTACTTGAAAGAAAATTCCTACTTGGTGTGATGAACTTGAAGATGGAAGAAGAAGATGAAGATGATGAAGAAGATGGAGAGCTCCAAGAACTTGAAGAACACAAGAGCTTTGAGAGAAAAAGAGAAGCTTTGAGTGTTCCTAAACTTAGCAAATGATCTAAAAGTGGTGCAAGCTCCTCAAGGCATTCTATTTATAGAGAAATGAAACAAATGAAGGGTGCACATGGAGGAGGAGGCTTCAGCCATTGCAGATTGGAGGGCATCCCATGAGTTCCATGAGGTGAGATAATGTGGTCTTGAGGCATGGTGAGGTATGGTTCAAAGTATGGTGAGGTATGGTTCAAAGTATGGCCTCAAGCATGGTTCTTTGAGTGAGAAACAATTCAACATGTGTGGTAAAAGGAGAGAGATGGCTGAATATGCATCAGCCATGGGAGGAGGATTTCTTGCATTTTAATTATGGTTTAGAGTTGTGTTTAAGTGTATCTTTGATTAGGATTAAGATTAGGAGTTTGTAAGAAAGTGTTTAGGTGAGAAAATGAGTAATTAAGGTTGTCAAGACACAATTAGAGAGTGTTCTTGCATCATTAGTGAGTTATAAATTCATTTTAGTATATAAACAATTCTAGACACAATTCCTTAATTTAAGGAATTGGAGAGAGAAAACACTATTTAAGATTCCAAGACTAGGAATCTTGAGTTCTAAAAAGGGATTTAAATTTAATCTAAGCAATTTTAGGTTCTAATTAACTTTAATAAATTATTTTGACTCTAGATTAATTAGGAAAATTAATTAATCTTCGTTTAGAGCCTAATATTGCTTAGGTTTGCTTAATTGCATCATTAAGCTCAAAAACACTATTCTAGGGGCAAAATTGTAATTTTGCACAAAACTGCCCGGGACCACCGAGACTTGAACCGAGACCTCTAGACACATGAAAACGTGTTTTTAAACCTCTGGGGAAAGTTTCGGGCTCAACTGGCACTTCTACCTGCGTAAAAATGCTATGGGGGTATTTTGGTCATTTCGGCCCGAAACTGCGGAAAACGAGATTTTCGCTTCCGGAAGCATTCAAAGGCCATTCAATCCCCTTCAAACATTGAGTTGACCCTTCGAGGAAGATCGAGTTGGTTACCCTCGAATTCGGGTCAGGAAATGACTTCAGGGGCATTTTGGTCATTTCCCTCAGACAGACAAATCGAGGTGTTACAGAAAGAGACACATCCAAACACAGAAAGGAGAGGGAGAGAGTGATATCACCTTAATTGATCTTGAGATCCCAATAGTAAAGATTGTCCATAACAAGGCATAGAGGAACAAACAACAACAGCTCAAAAGGTTCTACTGGCAGATGATGCTCAATGGCAAGGGAGATGAGGTCTGGGAGAGCAACTTTCAAGTGAAGATGGGATGATAAGGAAATATTTGAGAGAGAGTTTGGGGTGAGGAAGAAGTGAGGAATTTTTACTATTTTAGAGTGTAAAGGGAGAGGAGATGGTGGTGTAAGGGATGGGTTTCAGGGGGAGGAGCAGAGTCGAAATGGAGGAGGAAGACACTGACTTCCTTTTTTTCCTTTCATATTTGTTTAAGTCTTCACCTCACCATAGACTTTCAAAATGGTGGTACACAATAATCGCTACCCACCTCCGTACGTATGCATCTGTGTAGTGCATCGCATTTGTGCATTAGAATATCATTTCTCCTTTGCAAATAAGGGTGTTTCATTTTGCATGAATGTGGTGCGGTTAGGAGGCCCACCACTGAGATGTAGAATAAAAAGGTGTGATTACTACCATTCCTAAGACAAGTATTAGGGTAATTTACCCGAATTGATGTGTCATCTTCTAATTGGAGTATCAAGGGAGGCAGGACTTACACAGTTAAACTTTTGGCATATTTGTGGTCAAACCACACCTCCTTTTCATTATTCACAATCTCACCCCATCACATTCTTAAGTGCATGATTATGACCCGTATCTTCTTGAGGGCTATTACGTGCACAACTGAAGTGCACAACATATGCTCACTGTATGTGATTTACTTAGAAAATGACAAAAAATGTATGGGAAGGGAAAATAGGCCACATGGTGAAGAAACAAGGAACTGAAGCATCTTAGAAAGTTCTTTGGTTGAAAATTCTTTTTCTAAGAGGGAACCATCAAAAGAAAACGAGACTCACCACTTCCCTCTCTCAAATTTACCAACATTCTGACTTTCAAGGGCTAAGAACGGCAACCTCACTACTCCCTTTCTCTCAAATTCACTCCTTTGCTAAAGGCCGGTCGTTGCTCTCTCTCACTTAGGTCATCAAGTTGCTCAAAGTCATTGCTCTCTCCTGCTGAAAGTTGCCGATCAGCTCCGCACGGCCACTGCTCCGCTCCGCATGGTCGTTGCTATACTCCAAGGTTATGGCCTTCTCCTGCGCAAGGCCACCGGTCCACTGCTTCGCTCTTCACAAGGCCACTGCTCCGCACTTTGGAAGGTGCTACTTTGCTCCAAGGTCATTGCTTTCTATCGCGCAAGGTGGTTGCTCTGCTACGCAAGGCCACTGCTCCTCTATCCAGGGCTGCTCCGGTCCGCCTCCGAATCAAGGTTTGTCTTTCCTCTGTTTTGGCAATTTTCCCTTTCCAATTATTTTTATTGATCTATTAATTTATGAATTCACTAAGTAATGTCTTGTTTTTGACATAAACTATTCTCCCAATATTGTTTACGGCTTTTTTGCTAATCTGAATAACTATTAAGTAATTCCAGAAATGGGTTAGTTGTAAATGTGTGCTGGTGAACTTTTAATGGTATAAAATATTTGAGTACAATGTTGTCTACAAATGGCAATACAAAGCTGGTAATGAAAGGGATTTTTCATGGAGCTTATGATGATCTACTGGAACCTATGAGAATTAAAGAGCTAAAGAACAATGGCAGCATGTTTAGATTTTGAATAATGAGGTTTTGGTTTTCTGTTTTCTTTACTTCATAATCATCCCTTGTCATTCCAAAAATTTGTTTGTGTTTTATGATGTGTTTTTGATAAATATGAAACTGTGATGAGCAAACTAAGCTTACTTAGAAAAGCTGGTTCAAGGGATTCTATACTGCTGCTTCAATGTCATTGCCTCTCTACATGACTATTATTTTTTACTGTGCCCAAATTTCAAATACTTATCATCGTAAATATTGTTGTAAATGGAGCCCAACATGGGAAGGAAAAAGGATTGAATATGCTAGCATGGTAGTTATATTGACTAAGTCTTATATAGATTACTGGGGGTATGATTTTTATGAACTTGTTTTATTTGACTTAATTGATTTATTGAATATTTACTTAATAAATTTTGGTATACAAACCGATTTTTGGTTACAAACTTGGATATTATACCATCTATAAAGTAAATTAAAAGATTGATTTATTGCTATTTTATTTTCAAATATCTTTAGACTAGTTTTATATACTCTTATAATTAAACCTCATTATTCATTTAAATTTTATATAGATCATTTTCATTTAATAAGCCTTGTTTTTCTCAGTATTTAATAATACCTATAAAATTTCCTTAATTTGAATACATTTCTTGAACCATTGCTGTGGAGGATTTGTGTATAAAGATCTAATGTAGAAATGTGTGTGGTGTTCTCTCTTAAATTGCAGGGACAGCTAGCAAGATATGTTGTTGATGAGGCACACTATGTTAGGTATGTGAGAAAGCTTTGTATACCATTGTATTTTTTTTCTTTTTACAATGATTGCAATTGTATGAAATTTAAGGGGTTATACATGAGTTTTATATTATAAAATAATTGTTGAGTTGCTCGCTTAGTACAATACTTAATGCAACTACATCAGTAGATGTATACAGTTTGTGTTAATACTTAATAATATGTAAAAATGTCATGTGTGTGAAAAGTGAACCTTCATATATTAGGCAAGACTATTGAGTACCGACCAATGGCCATTCAAGAACTTCTTGTGCTTTCATTAATTAGACTTTCTGACGGATGCAAAAGAACAAAATAGAAAATAATGTATAAAGGAAAAGGGAACAAATTCATGATCGCAGTGTTTGATAATATTTGAACATACTAGCAAGCCAAGGAAGGAGTTTCTGCTAGACTTGGCCTTCACTAAAACCTCAAATGTAATATTCAAGTGGACTGGCTTCCAAATGCAATGGCAATGAATATTCAACTGTAATATTGCTCTATTTGCACCTAGTGGGTTTAGGTTTGGCTATTCTTGTTGTTAAGCCTAATTAGTGGATGGTGAGTAATTCTCTAATCTCTATGACTAATTTCAAGTCTTTACTTGGAAAAGTGTCATATAAGTTATTGAATCAAAATTAGAATATACGTAAATAACTAAGCGAATGATTAAAAAATTGGAAGCCTTGGAATATAAGAATAGCATTTGGGACTACGATATATTGGAAGACACATGTATATTGAGAATTTCATTAATTAAGGACATGGCCAGCTAGGAAAAAGCCTAAAATATGAGAATTTCAATGTTGACTGAGTTTATGTTCTGAACTTTGAAAAATATTTATTGCTTTTAGTTGTTTGGCTTTGAATATAGTAGTGACTATTGTGTGACGATTGTTTTTGAAAATGTCTCAGGTTCCTGCAGTTCCTGAGGATGTAGGAACACCTGGTGCTATTCTGGTAGCCATGACCCTGCAAATGATGCACAATCCAACAATTAGCATATTCTTGATGGTCTTTGTTGATCAATCTTAGAATTGCTGAACTTCATTTTCTATGTTGTTGCAAGATTATGAAGTGTTCATTTTGTTTATGACTTTCTAGAAAGTTCAAATGTTTGAGATATGGAAGATATTATATTCTATTATGTATTGAGACACATTTTGTTATTATAAGTAATGAATATTTGTAATTTTAATGTTTGCTTTATATTTGAATTTTTTGGATGTTCTAAAGTAACTAAAAGAAAGTTATTGTAATTAGATTTGTGAGAAAGAATTTTTGGATGTTCTAATATATATTTTTTATTTGGCATCAAGTACGTAAAATGTACACAAATTCAATCACAAATGAGATAACTTTTCTCTCATTTTTTTTAGGATTAAAGAGACTCAAATTTTCAATTTGAGAGGAGCCACAAGATTGAGTACAACATAAAAAATGAAGACTATTCACTCAAATTGAACAACTATCATTTTCTATACTTTCTATAGCCATCAACTATGAGGATAGTATAAAAATGAAGGAAAAATGCATCTAAAATAGTAAGCTAGAACAAACTAATTCAAATACTAGCATGAATATTGTAAATATACTAAATACATAAGGAATTAATATTGTACCCTTATTTTCCCATGCAAGTAAGAATATCAAATATGTTGATAAGTTTAGTTATAAATGCACAAAACTAAGTCACTTTGCAGGTTATTTTGCAATTTTAGAAAGTTAAAAATGAATGACAATAGCTAATAGTACTTGTCCATTTAGATGCTTTGATAAGCTTTTGGCTAAGATGCAATAAACTTATATGCTTTGACCAAAACTTATAAGCTAAAATTAAAAGACTTATATGCTAAAATGGTATTTTTAACTGCCACTTTTTTAATAGCTATATACTGTGTGAAATGACCTCTTAGGCATGTCACTTTGTTTGAATGGGTATAGTAGTGCACCTTGACATGCTTCAACACAATTGCATATGGATTTACTGTCTATTCACATGTTTTGAAAAGCTCTTGGTTGAGATGCAGCAAACTTATAAGCTTTGGCCAAAACTTATAAGCTAAAATTAAATGACTTATATGCTAAAATGGAGTTCTTAACTTCCAATTTTTCACAGCTGTATACTATGTGAAATGACTTTTAAGTTTGCTGTATCTCAGCCAATAGCATGTCAAAGCATGTGAATGGACAATAAATCCATGTCGATGCGCATTGAAGCATGTCAAAGTGTACAATAATCTCCTGTGAAAATATATTGAAGCATGTCAAATTGCATTATCACTTCTTTGTAAAATGACCTCTTGAACATGTAAATTTGTCTGAAAAGCTACAAAACCCCTGGGAAGTCATTTTACACACTATACAACTGTGTTAAAATGGTAGTTAAGAATTCCTATTGTGCATATAAGTTTTCCCACTGTCTATAAGTTTTCTAAAGGTCAATAAAGAGCTTTCCGAAGAATGTAAGTGTATAATAAATCCATGTGTAAGTGTTTTTAACCATGTTAGAGTGCACTAAATGCCTTTTCAGACAAATTTACATATCCAAGAGGTTATTTCACACGTTATACAACTATGAGAAAATGGTAGTTAAGAATTCCATTTTTGCATACAAGTCTTTTAACTTTTGTATATAAGTATCACTCACAGCCTATAAGTTTGCTCCGGGTCAGCAAAGAGCTTCTCCCAAGAAGTTTTGCTTTTGCTGGTAAGTAAGACACTTTGTTGAGCAGTTGTCCACAAAATATCAGTAAATTTCATTGTATCGACCGGTCCAAATGTCTATTGGGCTAGGTGAGCGTGTTGATATGAACTGTCGCGTCCACTATCAAAATAGTCTAAATCCCCTTATTTGTAGTATAAGCAGACTCAGGTCATTCTTCCTTGGGACACATCAGTTATGTTATCGATCTGTAAATACTAATAACACTAAAAGGCGGGGTTTGTGAATTTTAGAACAAAATAGAGTGAAATGAAAGGATTACAGAAATAGAAATAGAAACAGAAACTCACTTGATCAAAGAATCAATCCCAGACATCATGATCATTTGGCAGAATTCATCACAGTTCATAAGAGTTAAATTTGTATGCTACTGTGTTAATCCGAATCAACTATATAATCATATAGTTTTCACCCAACAATCCTTAAATCACAATCGCAATTCAAATGAATGTCAAATTACGTGCAGTTCAAATTAATCTGAACAACCGATCGGTAATTCAACCTTTACTTCAATTTCAATAACGAATTCAGTTCTATATCTAATCAGATATAATTCAAACATGATCATGTTCAATAACCAAATCCATAATCGAAATTCATAAAAGGAAAGCATACATACAAAGATAAGATTTACACAACAGGAACTCCGAATTCAAACCGATTATCTATGATGTCAGGGATTGAAAGGAGTTTAGCCTTCCATGGACATCTCCATTGGCAAGCTCTCTGTATGAACACTTTGAGTTTGAAAGGAAAAACGAAAATACAAGTTTCTGGTTCTTTGTTGTTTTTTTCATATCAGAATTACAAAGGAAACTGAAATTTATAGGCAATCCAATGGCCCTACCCGAATTTCCTCTTATCACTAACCTTATCTTATCCAGATTTTCGAAATCTGATCTAGATAAGATAATCCTCTCTGGATAAGCTTTCCAGAGACATATTATATGCCTCAATTGGACCAGAAATGAGTGAGATATGCCCAATTATGTGAGAAAAGGTCTTGGACCCGCCTAAGCATTTGCTCCGGAACTTGGAAGCCCAATTAAGCCTTGAAACGGACCGAATTTGATGAAGCCTGTGAAACCCAAAATTATGCATCTCGGTCTCAGCTTTCAGGAGCCACCAAGATCACCCAAATCCAATATTTCTAGAGCCCAAAATGATCTGTCCAATACAGAAAGGTCATAGTGAGTGTAAAATCCGGAATTAGCCAAATTTCAACAATTAAATCCAATGAGGCCCAATAATGCAAAACTCAATTAAATTGTCAGAATTAAACACATATAGAAGCAAATTAGGCCAAATATGAAATAATAATAGATGCCTAAAAATTCCTTTGTCAAATTCCCCCACACTTAGTCTTTTGCACTCCTGGGCAAAATCTAAAGTTGAATCATAGGGACTTAGAAATTCACCATTAGAAATAAGAGACAAACACTTTATTCACAAGAATTCAAAACATATGTATGAACATATTCTCAACATCTCAAGAAGACACATCCAATCAAAAGATGAACCAAGAGTAATAGAATCTCATTAGGTAAACTCTCAAGTGTTTAGGCTTGTTGTATTTACACTCAAAGCACATCATGAATGTTAACACTACCATAAGCTTGACAAGCCTCTATCATCAACATTTGAAACACATGCACATAAAGATCAAAAGGACTTTCCAGGTTGTAGCAGGGTTAAGGTATGGAAGGATATAAGAAAGGATACTAGCTATCAACCTAAGAGACTAAAAGAGCAATGTGGAATGATTTCAAATAAACATGCACAGCTATATTCTATTTCCATTTTGCCTCTCATATATATATACTTTTTCTTTTTCTTTTTCTTTTTTTTTTTCAAACTTGCCAAATATGCACTTCTATTGTATTTACAACACAATTTTTTTTTTCAATATTTTTATTCTCTTTTTTTTTTATTCATATATATATATATATATATATATATATATATATATATATATATTTCATAACGAAAACATAGATGAAGCAAATAAAACAAGAAAATCTCAAATTGTTGGATAACTCCTACATTTATTTAAGAACCCATTCCAAAGCTCTTTTACTCTCTAAGGTTAAGGTGAATCATTGTTTTTTCACTTTATAAGCTTGTAGTGAGTTACAAAACAAAGGATGGTTTAAATAGGCTCAAATAGGCAAACAATGGATTTAATGGAAGGTAGGCTAATTTGGATAGTAGCATAGAAACAAAAAATGGCCTAAATCATTTCAATACATGCATGTGAACCAAAGCTTCAACAAGAGTTAAGTCAAGTTCTAGAGTGACTAACAAACATGAGTGAAAACACACGAGCAAAGAAAAAAAATAGTCATTCATATGTACAAGGCTCAAAAACTCTCAAGGGATAAATCTATCACAATTGGTCCATCAATTAATCATCAATGCTTACTAAAAATGCCAAAAATTTATCCATGCCATGAAAACTTGAGCACAAAAGCAAAATTTTTTTTTCTTTTTTTTTTAATTTTAGAAGGAAGACAAAATCCTAATTCTAAAACACTCCCCCACACTTAAATTACACATTGTCCTCGATGTGATTACAAAACAAAAGATAAAGAAACTTGTGTAATTAAAGAGCGAAGGAGGAAAAACTCCCTTATTATGGTGGATAAGTGGGCTTATCCAAGGAGAGCTTCTCAAGTTCCTCCCCTACCAATGCCGGGTTTTCATGAAAATGCTTCAGACGGTGACCATTAACTTTGAAACTCTTGTCACTAGATTGACTTTTGATTTCTACTGTACCATAAGGAAAAATGTTAGTAACAACAAAAGGGCCATCCCATCTTGAACGAAGCTTACCGGGCATGAGCTTAAGACGAGAATTGAACAAAAGGACTTTTTGTCCAACAGAGAATTCTTTTCTAGAAATCATCTTGTCATGAAATTTTGTAGTTTTCTCCTTATAAAATTTTGAATCCTCATAAGCTTCCAAACGAAGCTCGTCAAGTTCCTCAGAATCAAACTTCCTTTCAACACCGCTTTATCAAAATCCATATTACAACACTTCACTGCCCAATATGCACGATGCTCAATCTCCACTGGAAGGTGGCATGCTTTACCAAAAACAACTGGAAAAGGAGACATCCCTATAGGTGTCTTGTAAGCAGTCCTGTGAGCCCAAAGAGCATCCTCAAGCCTACGGCTCCAATCTTTCCTATTTGGTTGCACTACCTTTTGCAAAATTTTCTTGATCTCCCTATTAAAAACCTCAGCCTGCCCATTTGTTTGGGGATGATAGGTAGTGGAAACTCAGGACAACTCCATACTTTCGAAGCAAAGCTTCTATGGTCCTATTGCAAAAATGACTCCCTTGGTCGCTAATGATAGCGCGAGGCACACCAAACCTACAAAATATGTTAGACTTTACAAAATCTGCAACAACACGTGAGTCATTAGTCTTGGTGGCTTTGGCCTCCACCCATTTGGATACATAATCAACAAAGAAGCAAGACATATGTAAATCCAAAAGAGGCAGGAAAGGGTCCCATAAAATCAATACCCCAAACATCAAAAACTTCACAAAAGAGAATAGGTTGCTGTGGCATCTCATGTCTACGAGTGATGGCAGATCCGGTTTTTTGGCACTGCTCACAAGTGGTAAAAGCCCGATGTGCATCCTTGAAAATGGTAGGCCAATAGAAGCCAGAGTCCAGTACTTTCCTAGCTGTCCGCTGTGGTCCAAAGTGCCCTCCAACAGGGGAAGCATGACAGAAATGAAGAACAAATGGGATCTCATGATCTGGTATGCATCTACGAATTACCTGGTCACTACAAAATTTCCACAAATATGGATCATCCCACACATAGTATTTGGAATCACTTTTTAATTTAGCAATCTGTGACCTAGATGCATGTTGGGGCAAAACAGATGCAACCAAGAAATTAACTAAATCAGCAAACCAGGGCTAAGTGCTGGAATCATGTAGTCGCATAAGTCGCTCATCAGGAAAATCATCTCTGATAGGCAAAGGGTCGGAATCCTGCTCGATCCTGCTCAAGTGATCAGCTACCAAGTTCTGTGCACCGCTCCTATCTTTGATCTCTATATCAAACTCCTGGAGTAGCAACATCCAACGAATCAGCCTTGGCTTTGCATCTGGCTTTTTCAATAAGAACTTCAATGCTGCATGATCTGAAAAAACAATCACTCTAGAACCAAGTAAATAAGAGCGAAACTTGTCTAATGCAAAAACAATAGCCAAAAGTTCTTTCTCAGTGGTAGTATAATTAGCTTGAGTTGTGTCTAATGTCCGTGAAGCATAGGCTATAACATGAGAAATCTTGCCAATTCTTTGAGCTAAGACAGCTCCAAGTGCAAAATTAGAGGCATCACACATCAACTCAAAAGGAGACTCCCAATTAGGTGGTTGGATGATGGGAGCTGTAGTGAGTTGCTTCTTCAGCTCATCAAATGCTTATTGACAAGGTGCATCAAAAACAAACTCTACTTCCTTCTGCAACAACCTGGATAAAGGTAAAGCTATCTTGCTGAAATCTTGTATAAATCTCCTGTAAAAACCTGCATGGCCAAGAAAAGAACGCACTTCCCGCACAGACACGGGGTAAGGTAAAGAGGCAATAACATCTATCTTGGCTCTATCAATCTCAATTCCTCTCCTAGATACTAAGTGCCCCAAGACTATCCCCTTCGTCACCATAAAATGACATTTCTCAAAATTCAGCACAAGATTAGTCTTAATGCACCTATCCAAGACTCTAGACAGACTATCTAAACATGCATCAAATGAGGACCCATAAACAGTGAAATCATCCATAAACACCTCCATGCAACTCTCTAAAAGATCTGAGAAAATACTTACCATACACCTCTGAAAAGTTCCTGGAGCAATGCATAGACCAAATGGCATTCTCCTGTAGGCAAAAGTGCCGAATGGACAAGTAAAAGTAGTTTTATGTTGGTCCTCTGGAGCAATATGGATCTGAAGGTAACCGGAGAATCCATCCAAGAAGCAATAATGAGAATTGCCTGCAAGTCTCTCTAACACTTGATCAATGAATGGAAGAGGAAAATGGTCTTTTCTAGTGGCTTGGTTCAACTTCCTGTAGTCCACACACACCCTCCAACTATTCTGGATTCTAGTTGGAATCAATTCATTGTTCTGATTTTTCACAACAGTTATGCCAGTCTTTTTAGGAACCACTTGTAAAGGACTAACCCACTCACTATCTGATATAGGATAAATGATTCCTGCTGCTAGCAACTTACTGACTTCTTTCTTCACTACCTCCAGAATGGTAGGATTCAGCCGCCTTTGTGGCTGTTTTACAGTACGGGCACCTTCCTCTAACAATATCCCCTGCATACAAGTGGAAGGACTAATCCCTGGAATATCAGCTAAAGACCAGCCAATGGCTTTCTTGTGATCTCTCAACATTTGCGTGAATTTATCTTCTTGATCAGGGTTGGAGATCATTTGCTATAATAATCGCAACTTATCATTAGCCTCTAGGAAAGCATATTTCAGTGTGAAGGCAAAGTCTTCAACTCTAAAGTTGGTGGTTGCATAATGGATGGTAGTGGTGGTTCCTTCAATTCTGTCACTGCAACATTCAAATCTGCACAAATATTTTCTACAGCAACAGTATCTGCAGAATCAATCTCAATATTTTTGAACTCTTCACAATCAGCAAATTCATCAAAATCAGCAAAATCATCATATTCAGAGCTTAAATCATCAATCAGGAAATCTATGACATCAAGATAGAAAAGAGGATGCTCTTAGAAGGATGTTTCATTGCATCAAAAATATTGAATTGCACAACATCATCATCAAACTCCATAGAAAGAGTTCCTGCATCCACATCTATCTTAGTTTTTGCAGTTTTTAGAAAGGGTCTTCCCAAAATCAGTGTGGGTCCATGGCTGGACGTTTCATCTTCCATTTCCAGAATATAAAAATCAGCTGGGAAAATCAACTCATTTACCTGAACAAGCACATCTTCAAGCACACCTGCTGGATGTGTGGTGCTCCTGTTGGCCAGTTGGATTACTACACCAGTTGGTTTCAAATCTCCAAGCTTCAATGATCTATAAACTGATATAGGCATGACATTTATGGAGGCACCTAAATCTAGCATTGCATTTCCAAATTTAGAGTTGCCTATGGTGCAAGGGATGGTGAACGTACCTGGATCCTTGCACTTCTTGGGTATACTGGATTGAATCAATGCAGAAACATTTCTACCCATGCTCACCTTTTCATGACCTTTCAACTTCCTTTTATGAGTGCACAACTCCTTAAGGAACTTTGCATATTTGGGAATCTGCTTTATGGCATCCAAGAGAGGGATGTTGACCTCTACCTTCTTAAAAGTGTCAAATAGCTCTTTATCTACTTCAACTGCTTTTCTTGTTTGAGCTATTCTGTTGGGAAAAGGTAATGTAGGTATGAAATTAGAATCCGCAGCACTTGATTTTTTCTGAATTTCCACTTTTTCTGCTGCATCATTTTTTTCTGCTTCATCACTGGTAGAAGATTCAATTTTCTGTTTCACCACCTCTAACTCCTTACCACTTCTCAATGTAATAGCACTCACATTTTCTTTTGGATTGATGACTGATTGAGAAGGGATTTGCCCAGAACCTTCTGACTGCATTTTGTTGACTGAAGTTGCCAACCATTCAATCTGTGTCTGCAGGTCTTGAATTGTAGAATTCACATTTTGCTGGAACTGTAGGTTACTGGTCGCCATCTGTTTCACCAAATCCTCTAATGTAGGTTCCGAATTGGTACTCTGCATGGGTTGCATCACATTCTGCTGCATATTCTGCTGCTGTCTAAATGGAGGTGGCTGGTACTTATTGCTTTGACCTGGTCCTGTTGTTTGAAATTTTTGTTGCTGTGGTACATTTTGCTGCACAGGACCATATCTCAGGTTAGGATGATCTCTCCATCCTGGATTGTACCTTTCAGAAAATGGATCATATTTTTGCTGTTGTTGAGGTCTGTATGGTTGTTGTTGCTGCTGCTACCATCCAGTGAACACTCCAGCCACTGCAGCTGAGTCTTGTACTCCTTGATCAGCTTCTTGTAATGTAGGACAAGCATCGGTATAATGACCTGTGGTGGAACATATGCCGCATACTTGTGAAGGATCTTGATTTCTTTGTATTGTTTCTTTGGTGTTGTCCAACACCTAACCTGCCTTACAAGAGATGTAAGCTCGGTTATCTTGTTTTCCAACCTCTGATTATCAGCAGCTGCAGTCACCTCATTAACTCCCTTAGCTGGTGCAAAAGATCTCGAGCCAAACTGCTGTGAGTTGGCTGCCATGTTAGCAATTAAAGTTCTGGCTTCTGCAGGTGTCTTGTCCATCAATGCTCCACCACTTGCTGCATCAATTATATTTCTATCATTTTGAATCAGCCCTTCATAGAAATATTGGATGAGAAGTCGTTTCATTAATCAGTGGTGAGGACATGTTGCACACAACTTTTTGAATCTCTCCCAAGACTCATATAATGTCTCCTGCAGAACTCGCTGATGCCACAAATGTCTTTTCGGATAGATGTTTGCTCGGATGCAGGAAGAACTTCTAAGAACAATCTCTTCATTTCTTGCCATGTAGTAACAGAACCTGGATGAAGGTAATACAACCAATCCTTTGCTTCAGCATCTAGAGAGAAAGGAAATGCTTTCAACTTGATATGCTCTTCAGGCACTCCTTGAGGTCGCATGGTGGAGCATACAACATGAAATTCCTTAAGATGCTTATTAGGATCCTCTCTGCAAGACCATGAAACTTGGGCAAAGAAATGGATTAGACCAGACTTAAGTTCAAATGGCACCTCTAACTCAGGATATTGAATACACAAAGGTTGATATGCAACATCAGGTGCAGCCAATTCTTTCAAAGTTCTATTAGCCATGTTATCAATACTAATTTTGCACACAAGAACACTAATATCAGATGCAGAATCACTTGCAGAATCACTTAAATCAACTCCTTGATTACTACCAGCAGCACTATGAAAAACCAAATTCCTATTCACTCTATTTAATCTATGAAAAGTTCTATCTATTTCAGGATCATGTTCATACAATTCACCAGGATCAGACCTTGTCATGCACACACAAACACAGAAAGCACAGCTAGAATTCAGGAACACATCTTAGAATAGCCTAAATACTGCGAAATGGAATAGAAATTGAAAAATCCTATCAATTAATTTTTTAAAAAAATAAATAACACCACAGAAGTACTCGAAAATACTAGGGAAGCAATCTGACCAATTTTTTTCATTTTTAAAAATAGTGAAAATAATAAAAAAATAAAAAAGTGGTCTAAACGAAGGAATTTCGAAAAAATAAGCATAGCAAGACAAATATGTACAGAATTACTTTTTTTTTTCTGATTTTTTGGATTTTTTTCGAGGTAAAATGAGTAAGTCGAAAAATACCTGTATTTTCTGCAGTAACTAAAAAAAAAACAACAGCCTGCAACAAAGATCATAGTGTAATACGTATGCAAATATGTATGTAATTATTTAAAACACACCTATATAACAAGATCATATAACATAATATGCATTCCCCGGCAACGGCGCCAAATTTTGATATGAACTGTCGCGTCCACTATCAAAATAGTCTAAATCCCCTTATTTGTAGTATAAGGCACTCAGTCATTCTTCCTTGGGACACATCAGTTATGTTATCGATCTGTAAATACTAATAACACTAAAAGGCGGGGGGGGTTTTGTGAATTTTAGAACAAAATAGAGTGAAATGAAAGGATTACAGAAACAGAAATAGAAATAGAAACAGAAACTCACTTGATCAAAGAATCAATCCCAGACATCATGATCATTTGGCAGAATTCATCACAGTTCATAAGAGTTAAATTTGTATGCTACTGTGTTAATCCGAATCAACTATATAATCATATAGTTTTCACCCAACAATCCTTAAATCACAATCGCAATTCAAATGAATGTCAAATTACGTGCAGTTCAAATTAATCTGAACAACCGATCGGTAATTCAACCTTTACTTCAATTTCAATAACGAATTCAGTTCTATATCTAATCAGATATAATTCAAACATGATCATGTTCAATAACCAAATCCATAATCGAAATTCATAAAAGGAAAGCATACATACAAAGATAAGATTTACACAACAGGAACTCCGAATTCAAACCGATTATCTATGATGTCAGGGATTGAAAGGAGTTTAGCCTTCCATGGACATCTCCATTGGCAAGCTCTCTGTATGAACACTTTGAGTTTGAAAGGAAAAATGAAAATACAAGTTTCTGGTTCTTTGTTGTTTTTTTCATATCAGAATTACAAAGGAAACTGAAATTTATAGGCAATCCAATGGCCCTACCCGAATTTCCTCTTATCACTAACCTTATCTTATCCAGATTTTCGAAATCTGATCTAGATAGATAATCCTCTCTGGATAAGCTTTCCAGAGACATATTATATGCCTCAATTGGACCAGAAATGAGTGAGATATGCCCAATTATGTGAGGAAAGGTCTTGGACCCACCTAAGCATTTGCTCCGGAACTTGGAAGCCCAATTAAGCCTTGAAACGGACCGAATTTGATGAAGCCTGTGAAACCCAAAATTATGCATCTCGGTCTCAGCTTTCAGGAGCCACCAAGATCACCCAAATCCAATATTTCTAGAGCCCAAAATGATCTGTCCAATACAGAAAGGTCATAGTGAGTGTAAAATCCGGAATTAGCCAAATTTCAACAATTAAATCCAATGAGGCCCAATAATGCAAAACTCAATTAAATTGTCAGAATTAAACACATATAGAAGCAAATTAGGCCAAATATGAAACAATAATAGATGCCTAAAAATTCCTTTGTCACGTGTATCCGGGAGTTAGTCCACATGAGGATACAGGTCGGTCTAGTATCAATCGGTCCACAAGCCCTCCAGCCACGAGCTCGAATGTGAGCGAAGAGGCTAAAGAGTTAGAAATCGTGGTTGACTACCACAGTCAGTTCACTTGGCTTAACACAACCCTATCAGTAAAACCATGTTATCAGTAAAACCATACCTATGGGTTTCCAATAAATCTATCATTTAAGTGATCATGACCAATCTTTGTATAAGTGGTTTAGGAATTCATGAAAACTCAAGACAGCTAATGCAAAGCCTTAATTTTTTTATTTTTATTATTTTTTTTGGGTGGGTGTGACCTTGGAGTAGCAACTTCATAATTCATTAAGGCAATGGGTATATTTGGGGACCAAATAGTGTAAGGTATTGAGTAACCATCATCGGGTGTTAACCAGTTTAGTCATGCTTGAATGTTATCCGATTGGTCAGCTTATGGACAATCATATTTTACTCTAACTATTGTTGATATTGATGCTTAGCTTTAATTATTAGTATTAGTACTAAATTTCAATGTGAGAATTGAAACTAGGCTTAAATGATTAGAATTTCTAGATATTGGTAAGGTTGCAACGCTTCTAAACATCACTATGGTAGGCTGGCCAAGTATCGCATCTTATAGTGTTAGTCTTGGGGTATGTGACGAGCTTTGTTTCAAGATTGTTGGGCTTAGAAGCATGCCTGGTCTGTCAAGTCTTGATTAGCATCGATAAAACCCAAGTGTAGATAGTATCAGTAAATACTAGGTTTGTCTAGTGCCAATGAATACTGGACTTGGTAGGTGCCAGTGAATGCCAAGCTAGCTAGACTACCTTCATGCTAGTGAATACTGGACTACACTTCATGCTAGTGAAAAATCGGGCTATCTTCATGTCAGTGACAGTGAATATAGGGTCTTCAAATAGTGCCAGCGAATACCAAAATTTTTTGCACATGAATACAAGGCTTGGTGCTGGTGAATACTAGGTCTTCAAATGATTTCGGTGAATACTCGGTCTTCAAATTCTGCCAGTGAATACTGGGTTTGGTTGCTAGTGAATATGAGGCTTGGTGCCGGTCTTAAGATCATGTCGGTGAATATCGAGTCTTCAAATGATTCCGGTAAATACCGATCTTCAAATATTTTCGGTGAATACTGGCTTGGTTGCTTATGAATACGAGGCTTGGTGCCGATGAATACCAATCTTTAATATACTCGTGAGGACGAGGAATGCCTAGTGAATACCGGTCTTTAATGCACTCGTGAGAACGAGGTTTGTCCGATGAATATCGGCCTTCAAATAGTACCAATGAATACCAGGCTTCATTACTCGTGAATACAAGGCTTGGAGCTGGTGAATACCAAGCTCAGTAATTGCCAATGAATACTGGACTTTAGATAGTGCTGGTCAATACTGGGTCTTCATATAGTACCCATGAATACCGAAATATCTTCTTGATGAGAGCATTTGTAGACATTAGCTTGTTAACCTTGTTTTTACTAACAATAATTCAACGCCTATAATTTCAATTGTTAGCATAAAGTATCAAATAAGCTAAAATTGGAGAATTAGTATTTATATTCTTTTCTTATAATTGTACTAATTCTTGAACTCCTTATATGGGTGCCTTCCATTATCACGTACAACTTGAAAAGGTTAATGGAGTGATCTGAAATAAGCTTGAACATGTTTAGTCTGAGAAAACGGGTTGTCAAATGTGTCCCAAATTAAAGTCGGTACAACTATCATGTTGTAGCAATTAGCGCGATGAGTTAAAGAACAATAATAGCTGGGTGGAGAAAATTAAAAACAGGAGTATGACAGCAACCAAGAGTTCAAATCCGAATATGATTACGAGGTTGATAGATATATCTATTTAAAGGGAAAAACGATAGAAATAATTAATCAATAATTACTAATAACTAATTATCGTGGCTATGGCTTCCCAGAGTTATATTTAGGTATGTTTACTAATGAAGGTTTCACCATTGATTTTGTATGCATGCTTGAAATGAATAATAATGCCCATAATGATCACTTGAGTAATTCACAACATGTGGTTATGCACAATTTTATCTTTGCATATAATAGGATCCAATAAAGGATAATCAATATATCAATATATAATTAAAATAATTGGGTATCCAAATTAAAGTGTGGTGATATATTGTTTTTTTTCTTAATTATTGTAAAGTTAAATTCTACTATGCAAGTGGTAAGGAATAAGCTAGTAGTAGTATCGCATGCTTGCCTAATGCCTACTATAATAGGAATGAAGAATATGGACAAGGAAAATTATGACTATTGGCTAATCTGTTTCCAATGAATCATAAATAACGGATATATAAAAATTAAAGGCACGAACAAAATTGATATTTGGAGAACACAGTGAATGAATAAAATGTATTAAAATTAGAAAGCTATTTGTTAATTTCTAACTATATTTAGTGTGATAAAGCTGTAGAATCTAAAGCCTATAATTATTATTTTGATAATCGACTATATATTTATGCGTAGAAACTAGCAGAATTAGTATTCCATAATTGCATGAATTATTTTGAATGATTATCGGTTATAAATAAAATGAAATAAATCATCAGCAAATCACATCATTTGTAACAGAAAGTAAGGCGCACCAACCACTCTCGATGAATTAGGTCAATTATAATTTATTGCTATTGAAATCAATTATTGATAATAATTTATAGTAATTAAGATTTATGAGTCATAGCACCAGCGTTTCACTTTTAATATTCTTACCATCGATGGAATCTTTAATTGTAGGTAAACGTACATAAAACAAATAAATTCATTTGTTACATTTGAAAATTTGTTGAAAGTCTAAAGTCTACAACAACCAATAAGGCAGCCCAGGGATCGTCATAATCAAGTACAATATATTTCCATAATCAAGTACAATATATTTCCATAATAAAGCATGATATCTAGAAAAATTGAGCAATATTTAATTTTTCTATTATATTTCTTCTAACAATTCTTTTTGCTTCCCCTTTTCTTTTTATATGTTATTTTAGAAAAGCTTCATCTTTGAAAAATTGAATGACACGACATATATACTGAAATTTGTTTCTCTTCCAATAACGTGAATGATCTACAAGTGTTGTGCATAGGAATCAAAATACTATTAAATCAAATATCTGTCCCTAGTCCCTATCCATTATTGAAATAGGAGTATAACAAAAGAAAAATAGGACTATGATTTTTATGTGATTAATACTAGAAAACTCACATGCCTAAAGTCTTTGACTGACAATAATAGTATACATTCTTTTCAAAAAGATGAAAAACAAATGAGATAGTAGACATTTGTTATATGTTAATATATTAAGAACTAACCTGGCATTTGGAGTTGGGATGGTAATCTATAGCTTTGTTTTTGTTTATGTCCCTAATGCAAATGGGCTCTTAACAGCTTGTCTTTTGTAGCTTTTCCCCGAATCACGAATTGGAGCTTTTCCCCAAGCTCCTTTTCGATGGTGAAGGTATGCATCAACACTGAATCTTTGCACAGAAAACAAGACGACCAAGATTGCTATGGTGATGCCATGATAGGGTCTGATCATGAGGCTCCTTTGTGAATCCGAGCAAGACCATCAGATACAATTGGGTGCATCTAAGAATATGAATCCTTCACCGTGGAGTGATGATCAAAAACGACTATGACAAACGAACATTATTTATGGGTTATGGTGATATTCTGTGTGCTATGTGATATGTCCATGTTGATGGTGATAAGTGCATAGCTTCCGAGCTTCTAGAGCAAGTGGGAAAAGTTTTACATTTCCCTACAGACGGCGCTAAAATGTTGCTGTCTGACTTAGGATAGAGAGTAGGTTAGCGTTTTGCTAGAGAATCAAGTGCCCCTTTCCCTTTGCAAGAGGGGGTTTATATACTGGGCAGGCATTAATGAGAGGGACCCATGAGGTATGAAGGGTAGAGATTGTAATCATGTCTCGCCCCCTCACATGTTGGGCTAGCGGCCATTGGGCTAGGTGAGGGTGTATCCGGGTGTTAGTCCACATGAGGATGCAGGTCGATCTAGTATCGATCGGTCCACATCTACAATGAACTTAAAGAAGGTTTTTCTCAACAATGATCAAGAGACACAACATGGATGTTTGAATATCATTCTATATAAAAAAGGATCCATCATATTATAACAGTTCTCTATAAAAGAATGATCATTTCTGAAATTGAAGAATGATCACACCTTCCTGTTTATGAAGTGAACTTAATGTAGACATATGTGTTTTGACTATAATCTAGAAGCATTGCAACAACCCCTTATCATATCATACATTTATTTAATACACCATATAACTATGGCTCTATAATTACTCTGATATTGACACCACAGGTTAACTTGCACTTGTAAGCATAAGTTTGCTACTTTTGATAACAGTTTCAGTTCAATAAAGGAAAACTGATTAAATTTGTAGAACCAAGAAGCATGTAGTTTCAAACGTATGATCATCCCACAGAAAGCATTGCCTTTTTATTTCATCTAAAAGCATGCAATTTGAAGGGGGAAAAATCCTAAAACAAATAAGAGAGACAAACCTATAGATAAACCAAAATAAAGGTTTCTGGTTTTTGCAGATAAAGGAAAAAGATGATGGTGATTGATCAAAGAACCCAATAAATAAATCCCTAAATAAATAAATCAATAAAAGTGAGTGGATATTCAGAAAATAAGAGAGAAAAAGGAAAAGGGAAAAAAATTCCAAAACAAAGAAAAGACAAACCTTGATTCCACTTTGATTCTATGTTAGGTGGAGGCTCGTGGCTTCATTCCTTGAACCACAACTGAGCGTGAAGCAACAACCTTGAGGAGCAACCTTCGAGCAGAACAACAACCTTGAGAGTAGTGACTGAGATTTGAGCAAGATCAAAGCAGCAAGTGCGTGAACCTGAGAGCTGTGAGTCAGGGAGATAGGGAAGCATCACCGCCAACTGAGGGTGAAGGAGATCCGATGAGTGCTAAGGGATTTTGGTTTTTTGGTTAGGAAGAAAAACTGAAATTAGAGCGAGGAGTTGGATGAGATGGATTGTGCTTTTACAAAACATACCTCTATCGTGTGATCTGCTTTTTATTTTCCACCATGTACCCCCAAATTGGCTTTTGTCTTTTAACACTACCATGACATATGATGTGCATTAGTCATCCCAAAGAGTTGTTCCCATAGCATTTTCCTATCTTCTTCCATTATTATACGGCATCCTCTTTCATGTTTTATACCCGTGTCTATCTTTTTTTTAAGCCAGTATTTGGTTACAAAAAACCACATCATGGTACTAAAATAAGTACTCTTCTTTCTTTTTTTTTTCTTTTTGGGTCCCAGCAAAAACCGTTGTCTTTCTTCCCAGAAGATGAAACGTGCAACTGAGAACTTACATCACCTCGTCCCCTCGTCACCGTCGTTGCCTCTCGGTGGCCCAGGACTATCAAACCCACCGTGACCCCAAGCAGCAACTGAGACCCTGGCCTTCGATAACCTCATTCCTCTCGGTGCCCAAAAACTACCCAACCCCACAAAGCCCGTGACCCCAACCTTCCGAAAATCGCTGTGCAGTGGTTTCTGACGGTGGAAGTGGTTCGAACTCACCGTTCGCTCCACCGTATACGGCGAAGCCCATTCGGAGAAGATGAATCACAGACGTCTTCTCCTCACTTTGCTCTTCTTCGTATCCGCCAAAAGCCCGCGTATTCGTCTCCTCACAGTCGCACACAATCGGGTGGTTTTGGGTCATCTCATCAGGTTTCCTTCAGGTATTCTCCATTCGAATTTATTTAGCACTTCCCTGAGTCTGCATCCCCCATACTGATGTAATTGCCCCTTTTTCCTTGATTGCCAAGTTAGGTGTCACATGCTCTGGTTGGAGGAGAAAGTTGAGATCATAGGAGCATTTTACACGTAGGTCCAGGAATTGGAAAATTGGTTCCCAGGTATTATCTGCAATAATTGAATTGTCTGGATTCCTTTGCTTTGCTTCTTTTCAGTTCAATACAATTTTCCAAAGCTGACTATGAACATAGTATAACCGAGATATGGGGTAATACTCTTATTTTGTTTCTGTTAACTTCCAAATTATGCGGTAGTGTAGTACCACTGATATTGGTAAATTATGATCCTTGTGAAACGTTTCTGTAGTTCTTTCTTGCTGATATGTTTTGGTTTTGTTTTGTGTAAATACAAATTAATTTGCTTGTAAGCTGATTATGTTTGAATTATTATGTTTCTGAGCTAGGCAATTGTTTCTTCCCTCTTCTTGGGCCCTTGTGTTGTTTTGTTATGTTTCCTCTAGTAATATAAAATCCCGAGGACTATGAAATTGGGCAAGGGGTTTCATCCATAGTGGTTCCCCCATCACACCCTTAGATTGACCAAAGGGGCGTAGACATATGCTTTTTAATGAATCAGATGGCCCCATCGTCGCCTCAAGAAGAATTCGACACAAACATCCGGGTGCTTATCCCTTTTTACACAATCTTTGTCTTTGAACAAGAAAGATGTATGGTTGGTTAGTGAATTTGTCTTTCAATGGACAATTATCATGTTTCTGTGCCTCTTAACTTCCCTATTTCTATTTTTTTTAATTTGCTATGTAATTCTTGTGGGTGAAAAGTATGTCATTCATTATATCCTATGTCATTCCTGAAGGTTTCCTTCATGTCACTCCTGAAGGTAAAAAGAGCAAAGAGCATTTGATAGTTACCTAGTGGAGGATTATTCAAAGAATGCCTATTCTATCACGTTTCAATCATCAATGGGACAACTTATCCTTTTTCAGATCACATGTAATGGACAAAAAGCAACAGGCTTGCAAAAGCGCAAAGGTTCTATTTTTTTTGAGTTCCCTTCCCTTTCTTTTACTCACAGCATGCTTGTATATCTGTTTCTTTTCTTTAATTTCTGGTGATTCTATCATGCTGCCATAATTTCTGTATAGCATTGTACATTCATACTAAACAAAACATAATGAGCATGGACTTGACTGTGAAACTAAATTTTTCAGTTTAATGCTTGAGCAGATGTCTGTACACATCTCTATGCTTACTTACCCCTTGGGTACTTTCTTTATTTTGTACGTTATTCTGCAAAGATCCTCAAAAGTGTCCTCATCTTTGAAAGTTCCACCTTTTCTTGTCATTTTTCTTTTTTTATCTCTGATTGTGGATTCGATAATGGTGTTGTGGTGTGTGTGGTGGTGTTGGATTTGCAGGGTTTAGTGAGGAGGAAGCCTTCTATTAGGTGGATAATTGGTCTGTTACTGTACGTAAGTTATTATTATGCTGAACATGGGAGTATTCTTGGTGAAAACAATGAAGAGAGTCCTTTTTGCGGAGGTCAAGAGTTACGATCCAAGCAAACACCGCTATCTCCTGCACTTTATTGCCTTGGCACGGTTCCCATTGTTCACATGGCTTGACACTTCCTAGTGATAGAATTTACACTGTATTTTTGGGTTGCTAAACGTTGGAGAATAGTAATATGTGGTCATTTGTTTCTCCTTTGTTATAAAACCTCACCAGAGATGCATAATTCCAGGCCTTCTCCTTCTCCACATATGTTACGTTATTTTACTTTTGAACATAAGTAGTAATTGAAACATTTTTTTTTTCTTTTGTTGCCTACTTGTGAAGTCACCATAAAGTTGGATTTTTTGCTGTTGTATACTGTAGTCACATCTGATTCCAGGCTAATATCATGCTATGGGTTCTGTGGCCTGTTGTATTAGCATAAGCTTTGTGTCAATGTGAATGAACTTAGATAGAATATTCTATTTGTGAAGTTGTTGTTTGAGTGTGATAGCCCACATTGTGCTTGTTTGACCTGCTCATGAAAAGAATCGAGTTTTAATTAGCCGCTATTTGTTACATTTTTTTTTCCGATAAGTGAATTAACGCTTCCAGCCAAGACTAATGTAGGCTAGAGCACAGTACAAAATACAAAGTCTCTTAAAAAGTATACATCCAAAACAATAAAACATCAGCGATTCAACACTAAAACTCCCAGTCCTACAAATTTGCAGTGCACTCATATCAATTGTGTCTTCCTGTGCCATATCGTAAATGAGCTTTCTGTTAGAGATCATCACTAGTAACATCATTCTTCAATCAAATTCATCTGCCATATAAAATGCACTTCCAGACTCCAAGTAATTACACCAGACATATATCAAAGAAAATAAGGAAGTGATTCCGCATGATTTGTAGACTACCCGAATCTCAAAATGCATTTTGCAGAGGCTGCTCCTGCTCTTTCTACTCATGTCGTGCATTAGCATAACACAACGAGCAAATATCACATAATGATAGCTATAGTCACCAACCTTTCTGCTTATTTCCTTTAATCACCCACAAAACATGAATTCTCAAAAAATGATGTCAATATCCTGTAGAAGTTTATTGATGAATCTTCCCAAAATAAGAGTTTATTGATGGATGAATGCCTACGCATGAAAATAGATATATTTTTTTCATTCTTGGTCATTTTAATGTGTTTAAGATTCCAGTCCAACTTTCGTCATCAGTTAGGGCAGGCAAGACTGTCAGAAGTTTATTGATGGATGAATGCCTATTCATGCTGCTTTATCATTTTTCTTGGCAACCAAAGCAAGCCCGAGACCCAAAACGCTGCCACCAAACACCCTAATGAGGACCAAAAACAGAATACAAATCAGTTGCAGGTTACCACTGATGTAGAAGATTTGTCATTACTTTGATTTAAAGAAGAAAAAAAAGTTTATCATCAGCAACAGCAACAAAAACACAGCCAGAGAAATAAAAATGAGATGTTGTTGAGTTCGCAAGAGCATTTGCTGAAACCCAACTACCCAAGTGAAAGTGCAAAAGTAGTGTTGTCACATGAGGTGTCAAAAGAGTAATAGCATCATAGGTAGAGAGATTTTGAGGAGAGAGAGAGAGAGGTGATAATGGAGGATCCGAGCCTGACCAAAAAGATTCGAGGATTCAAACTGTAGTTGATGCTCTAATCTTCCTTTTGCTTTCTTAATTTTGGAAAATGAACATTAGGAAATAGAGAAATACAAGCATTCAATCCTTCTACTTTTGGAATACCGAATAATAATGGCGCCTTCACAAGTCATGGCGCGAGTCGAAAATTTCGTCTCTTACTATGGGAAGACGCCTTTAGGTAAATAAATAAAATAAAGAGTAAACTTTCAAATTGGTACCTGATAATTTCTTTAATGGATAAATTAACCTCTAATAATTATAAACACTCAAATTGATCCCTCACAATTATTAAAACAGAATACTATAGATCCCTAGCCATCCTGTTAAAGCTCGACCAGGAGGTAGAGATGAAAAAGAGCTCGACTAGGAGAAAGTGAAACTTGTTAGAAGAAATAGAACCCGGACAGGACTAGGCTTAGCACGGCTAGGGCTAGGCTGAACTTGGCTGACGGGTGGCCGAGACTAATAAGCATGTGATGGAGCTTAGTTACCTGTCATTCGAGCTCCTCCTCCTCTGCCAAGCCCCACCTCCTCCTAGCCGAGCTTTATTTCATCTCTAACAAGCTCCATCTTCTCCCAACCAAGCTCTTTTTTCATCGCTGCCTCCCGACCAAGCATTGACAGGATGGGCAGAGACCTATAGTGTCCTATTTTAACAATTGTGAGGGATCAATTTAGGTGTTTACAATTGTTAGGGATCAATTTGTCTATCAATAAAATTGTCAGGAACCAATTTGAGTGTTTACTTTAAAATAAAAAAGGTACAAGTTTTAAGGGGACGTTTGGCTACGTTTTTTTTGGGTGAAAACATTTTTCTTATTAAAAACATATGTTTTCAATTTTTTTCATCAATTTTTTTTAGAAGATTAAAAAATGCTTCTGAAAAAAAAGGTTTGAAGCTCTTTTAATTATATATAAAATTTAAATTTTCTAACTATTTTATTTTGGAAGTTAAAATAAATGCACTCTAAAACTATAAAGATTAATTTTGGATGTCATTTAGGCTTGGATTGGTAATACTCTCCAAGAAAGTGCTTTTAATTATGAAAAACATAAATAAATTTTTTTGTTTGATAAATATAAAATTGAGGTATTTTTGCTCCTTATTTTAAAATGTCATAGGTGCTTTTAGGGATAGATGCAAGTTAAGCAAGGTGGGGGCATGAGCCCCCATTAAATTTTTAATTTATTATTACAGACATGTATATGTTTGTCCCCATATATTAATTAAAATTGACTCTACATTAACTCTAAATAACATACAATAATGAGATATAATATATCACTCTTATTCCTACACTTATGTATTAGTTTTACCCTCATAATTAAAATTTTCCGGATCCGTTGTTGGGTGTTTTTTAGAGCACTTTATGGGGTATGAGGTGCTTTTTAGAGTTGTTTTGTGCTCTCTCTAAAAAAAGTAATATGTTCTTACTCTATTTATTTAATGGCAATGAAACTAAAAGTCACACTCTTGAACATTTTATCAATTGTAGTCATTTTGAATTTAAAAGCAACTTCATAATATATTGGCCAAAGAGTACTTGATTAATATAATAATAATAGTAATAACAACATCAACAATAATAATAATAAGAGTTAAATCCCATTTTAATCTATGACTTTCAAAACGAGTCAAACAAGTCATTGACATTACAAAATATGAGTCATGTTAGTCCCTTAATTCACTTTCAATTTCATTAGTTAAATGATAGTATGTAATGTTAAATGACACTTTATCATACATCGAACGTGTAATGGACCTCTAAATGAATTATTCTAGTGTTTAAAATTACACAAAATAAATTATTTTAAACTTCATTATACTTTATATGACACATGGTATGTCAATGTGTCATAACATTATATATCATCATTTGATTAACGAAATATTAAATGAAAATGGGATAGGGAACTAACTTGACTCACAGTTTGTAATTTTTGGGAAGTAGTTTGATTCATTTTGAAAATCAAAAATTAAAATGACCCAGGAGTGTAAAGTAATAATTAATATTATTACTTGTGTCACTATTACTAGGTAAAATATACTTTTTGGTCCCCTAATTAATATTTTGTTCTTTTTGCTCCTCTATGTTGCTTTTATTTTTTATTTTGGTCCCCAAACTTATTTTTATTTTGCATTTTTGTCTCCTAACTGTTTTTTGCTTTTTGTTTTGGATTTAATTTATTTATTTTCTATTTTTGTATAATGTGGTATGTGTATATATTCATAATTGAAAAATATATTTACACTTTTTTAAATTGTAAAATAAAACAGAAATTAAATAAAATATAAATTAAAAACTAAAAAATAAAAATGAAAAATAAATAAAAAGGAATTTAAAAATGGTTTTATTATTTCTTGTTTGTTTAATTTTTAGCTTATTTTTTATTTCTATTTATTTAATTTTTTAATTTACAGTTAAAAGGGGGCAAATATCTTGTTTATTTTTTTCAATTTATTTTATTTTAATTTTTTGCACCTTACTATTAGAATAGAAAATAAAAGAAAATAAATCTAAAAAGAACAAAAAATTAGTTAGGGGACCAAAATGAAAAATAAAAAAAAGAGGACCAAAAAAAAGTAGAAAATTAATTAGAGGATTAATATGAAAAATAAAAATAAGTTAGGGGACTAAAAAATATATGTTGCCTTATTATTATTATAGTACTTTAAATTAATAATAATAATATAACTTACAAAAAAAAAATTATTATCATTATTTGGACCGAGCTATTTTTCCAACCCTATGGCCTAGTTAATTAAGAGATTTAAATACCCCAAGAGGGGAGATTGTTACAAATAGATAATAACCAGATCATATCTTCAACGAAATATCATGTTCCTAAAGGACCCAAACAACTCAGGCATACAAGTGGTTACTATGATAATTGAAATGAACGAGGAGGAGCATACTGAGTTAAATAAGGAGTGGACCAGCCAAGAGGTAAGTCAAAACTCAATTCTCACTTGCACTCAAATGGGGTAAGTTCTGACATGAGTGCTGAGGTTAGTGTAGTTTACTTTAAATCTTATCGTGCTTAGTGGGCAAGACCACCTTGTCCGACATCTAGACCCCAAGATCCAACTTCAAGGATCCATGACCTGCGAAGAGATGTCACTTTCGCAGTTATTCTATGACCACTCTTCCACAGCCTAGTGCGACCCTTATAATCTTGGGACGTGGAAAAAATATGTGAGTGCATGTTAATAAGATTTGAATGAAATTGATTTAATTTTAAAACCTAACATAATTCCTATTTAAATCGCTATCAGTGATTTCCATGATGACCTTACATATATGTCCATGTCCATGTCTCGAGATTATAAGGATCACGTTAGACAATGGAACAATAGTATGAGATTAATTGAGATAGTAGCTTCACTTATTGGGTCATGGGTCATTCATGTAAGTTATTAGACCAAGTCGAGTTTGAACATTGGGTTAAGAGGTCATGCCCATTTGCCTTGTGGGCTTTTATCTTCCGACCGTAACAAATGGCAACTAGAGTATTTATTTAGATTTGTTGCTTTTATATTTTTTTTATGAATTATCAAATACTTGTAGTCTAAGCGCACAAAATTTGAATGTGCAAACTAAAGTATTTGATATGCAATCTCCATATTTATTGTTTTGTATATGTTTAATTACTTTGTCGGTCTCTATAATTTCAGTCGATTTCAAATCAGATCTCTATAGTTTAAAAAATTTTAATTAGATCCTTATATTATATAAAATTTTTTAATTAAATTCCTACCGTTAACTACCGTTATAAAAATATATCCATCAATACTATAGTGTACGTAATGAAGTCAATGGTACCATAAAACTTATTATCTACACCATTCAATATATCTAGAATTCTATAGCACTCCTGGTGTGTCATACACTATGTAATTTGAAAGATGAGATTTCACAGTATAACCATATACCAATTCCTACAAAAGTATAATAGGAAGTCATATTTTCTTTTCTCTCACCCCCTTTCTGTTCACTACCACCATCACCATTGATACCTCGCGCCATCTCTCTTCTCTAAGTATGTTGGTGGTTTAGGTAGGGTGGGTCTGGTTGGTAGAGATGGAAGATGGATGATATAGAAGGAGATAGAGATAAATAGAGATGAAATATACAAGGAATATTCCATTTTTTTGTAACTATTATAACTCATTGAAAATTGAGTGAAATTATAAGAATTTGCAGAATAATTAAACCTTGTAGTAAGATAAATTATGGATTTAGAACAATGCTCATATTAAAATTGGGCTTAAATAGATTCTAGGATTTGTCAAACACTTGTAGAGATATTTATATTTAATATTAATATCATATTAAATTTTTTAAAAAAAAGGAGATTGTAACAAATGAATTCAAAGAACACTAATAAGCAAAACAAACATGCGACAAAAGAATTTCATAATGTCAATGTCTAAATCATGAAGATAATTCATTTTATAACTATTTTTTCAGTCTCTACATATTGTATTGAAATCTTTTTTTAGTATAAAAAATTATTTTAATATATAAATATTAAATAGCAAGACTTTTATTTAAATATTTTATTTGTTTAGAAGCTATAGAGAATTATCAATAATCAATAAATATTAAAACAAAAAACAAGTTTCAATCCAAAATTTTTTCTCTCATCAGAGTTTTCCCACTCCCCTCACTTTCATTTATTCTATTCCCACCCAAATCAATTCCGACCTCAATCTCAAAAAACAAAACTACGACATGATCCTTTTTTAGTCTTTCTCCTCCACGATCCCTCTCTCCATTTCAGTTATCATTTCTTCCACCCAAATCCCTTTCTTCCAAGCTCTGGTCTTCACACAAATCTTCGCTACCATCACTGTTGACTACAAGCCTACAAGCTTCCCGGGGCCACTTTCTCGTACATTGACGACTTTATTCTGGTGCTAGTGGAGAAGACGGGAACATAAAATCGGTATGGCAAGGCGCCCAGGATCGACGGTGGCGGTACGCGGTGGAGGTCTGAGGTGGTTGAGGTCCTAGCCAGCCAGTAGCTACCATTGGTATGTGTTAAGTTTTATTCTTTATTATTATTATTATTTCAATGTGTTGTGCTGTGCGTCTTCTTCTTCTTCTACTTCCCATTGGATATCTCTCCGCAATTCAAACATTAGGAATTCGAAGTTTGTGAATATTCTTGTAGCTAGTAGCATGGTTATTCATGAGTTTATAGCTTTAATTTGTACTGGTTTTTGACGAGCTGTTCAGATGATGCAGAACCTGCTTTTGCAAGAGGGAGACAGCTTAAGAGTGAAGAATGTGTCACTGCCAAAGGGAACATATGTGAAATTATAACCTCACACAAAGGACTTCTTGGATATCTCGAATCCAAAAGCTAGGTGAGTTTATTGTTATCTTATTCTTGGATGCACACTAGAGACCTATATATAATATGCACTGACCAAAATATATTCAAAATCTTACCAATGCTGTGACCAATTCAGTTTTGGCTGTTGAATCCATAGACCTATTTGATCTCTAGTCCTGTTATATGTACTATATGTATTTTAGATATATTGTATACATCCAATAAGACAGGCGTCTTTCAAATTTGATATATGGTGGATCTTGAAGTATCTATTTTTTTGAGAATGGTATAAACATATGTGAACTTGAATTCTCTGAAGTGAGATTTCATTTTAGAGAATAAACTGAGAGGATTTTATTGTTGAATCAATAAAATTAGAAATAAAACTCTCTTCACTCTATTGATTTAAGGATAAAATTCCTCACTTTATTCTTTAAAGTGAGATTTTTATTTTAAAAAATTCAAATCCAACATATGCAGTCTTAAAAAATGTTAGTGAATTGTTCGTTCTAGAAGTCAATATTGTTAATGGAGAAGATATTGCTACCTGTTCTATCTGTTATATTGTTAATCCCATTTTCTTCACGAGTATTAGGTATCCTCCATTTGTATTTTTAACTTTCACTTTGCCTTCTTTTTACACGTTGATATGATGCTGTTAGAGAAAAATCAATTGTACTCAAATTATGCCCCTTTCCTTGTTTCACCAGTCACTTGACACGTGTAAAAATATTTTTGCAATGCAGCTTAGAGATCGCCTTAAGAAACTTTTCCTACTCGAGCACTGGAGATACTATTATGGTAAAATACAACAACAAAAAGTATTACATAAATGTTACAGAAACAAAGCCAGCTAATGCAATAAACATTATCTGCAGACTTTGAGGTGGACTTTGCACCACCCTTGGATTACAAACCTGAAAAGGGCATTGCCCCTTTTCCTTCAGGCAACACACAAGACAAAGGTGCATTATCCCTCTTCCTAATTGCCACATTTAGTTTATATCTTGACTCCTCTCCATGAAGCAGTATTATTGGCATGTATTCTATTTTAAAGATTATGATAACTTCTTTTTCTTCCTCATAGCTTATTTTGATCCATTTTCTGGAACTGCAAGATGCTTGGATGGAAAACCCACTCCATTTTATTCTTCAGGGCCTGTGGATAAGAGAACCAATGTTCCAAATGTCAATCCACTATCATCAGCAGCATCTACTTCACCGAGTAATGCTCGCCCGTCACAGGGAAGGTTTACCGTACTAAAGAAACAAGAAAGGTAACTCCTATTCTTCCCGCTAATATTTCACATCACGTGCTTATTGCAGCCTTCTATACTGTCCACATGCCATGCCCTCTGCCCTTCATTTTGGTGATAATTTGTAGACAGCCTACAAATATTACATTTCCTATTCATTGCAGGAAAGAATACAGTCCAAACTAGAGTCGACCCATCAGAAACCATCAAAATTTATGCCTTTTATTGGGAAGAAGTATTCACTTACGGGTTGATTAATACAAAATCAAATGTTCCACACTTAATGCAGCATTTAATAAGCTGGCTCCTGTATACATCAAATAACTAATCATTTGATCCATGCGATTCATGAAAAAATAATAAAAAATAGTTTATTAATTATTATAAAAAATAAATGATAATTTATTTACATATATCTTATAGAAAATTGAGAATATAAATTTATCTTAAAAATAAGTTAATAGTTAAATAATTAAATAAATAGATAAAATATAAATATATTATTTTATTTTATATCTTATATTAAATATCATATTTATAAGATTGAAAATATCTTGATAGATAACCTATAACTAACAATAAAGAGCCTATTTTATAAAAATTTTGCACATTTCGAGAGGTAAAATTGTTAAATAAAGAAAAAGAATAAATAAATAATTTTACTATATCATGAGTCATTTATAGGGATAACAATAAGCATCCATGAGAAAGGGGATATGTCCTATGCCTCACATCACCGTTTAGAATTTTGTCTCTCATTCCTATCCTCCTTATGGGTCCCTATTTCTCTTTTCCCGTGAGGATTTTGAATCCCTATGGTATTCAATAGTTTATTAATAAATTTCAAAAAGAGAAAAATTTTAAAAATATTTTACAACTTGAAACATAAATATTCATAATAATAAATACTATTAATACAATATAATCCAAATTAAAATTAAAAATATATACATAATGCAAATATAATAAAATAATTAAAAAATAAATATGTATTATTCATGTCTATATCCCGTTTAACAAATAGGGACTTAGTCCCTATAGATCATTCCTATGAAGGTGAAATATGTGTCAATTCCTTTTCCCATTAGGTAATTCTTGTGTGTATCCATTTTCAATTTTTTATCATCTCTAATCATTTATATCTTTTTAGTAAATTAAAATATTTAATTTAAAAATATAAAAAATACATTTTATAATTAATAAAAATAATATATAAATTTAATTTATATGATTTCAATTATACATCCTTTAATAAATTAAAACATCAATTTTAAAATATATATTATAATTAATATGTAATAATTAGTAAAAAAATATTTATAATTATAATTTATATAATCTCAATTATTAGAGTAGTATATCAATTATAATTTTTTTCAATAAAATAATAATAGAATTATTTACTTTTTAAAAATAATAAATATTTAATATCATTATCAAATAAGTGTAAATTATAGAATTAATTTTTTAAAATATTTTAGTGTCAAAAAATTGAAGGTATTTTTTTTGAAAAAAATTAGTATGAAAAAATTATGAAATTGATAGACTGAAATGTTTAAATTGTAAAAAAATTAAATAAAATATAGTAATACATGTAGATAGATAATTTTTTTTATTATGACTTTTAGAAGTTCAATATTTAAAATTAGAAAATTTTTCTTAATTCCATCTTCATTTAAAATTTTGCCTCCACTCTCATGCATATCCTAGACATAGTTCCTAACTTTTCATTTCACATGAAGATTTGAATCTCTATTAATATTTATGAGTTTATTAAAAAAATTTAAAAAGAAAATTTTAAAAATACTTTGAACTTTAAAACATAAATATCTATAATAACAAATACTACTAATTCAACACAATTATAATAGATTTGTTATCGTTAATACTATAATTATATATATAAAATTTTTATGGTGTAATATATTGAATTATAATTTTATTTATGCTATTTTTTATTTTTTATATTGATTTTGTTAATGGTAGAGAGATATGAAGGTATGATTGGAAAAAAAATTGATAATTAAAAGGTAAATTAAATTCAAAAACTTACTTTAAGTGTTAAGATCATAAAAAGGATACGGTATAATTTTTCTATAAATAACACATAGAAGATTTTTTATGTAATGAGTCTTAAATATTAGTATTATATCAATTATTATTATATTTGATTAAGAATAAATTTGGTATAAATTCAATTTTGAATTATTTTCATATTAAAATCAATCAATTAGTAATTCGTTAACAATCTAATCTACCCGTTTTGTTAACAAAAATATGTTGATTTTAAAGCTTATTTATTTTAAAAATATTTTCTTTATAATTTTTTATATTACCTTCATAATGTGGAGCTATTAATGGTTCTTAATTTAATTATAGATCTAATTATATTAATATGGGTTCTCTCTTGGTACAAATTATGATATTTAATGATTGTAATATTTAATTTTTTAATAATTATAATATCTAATTTTATTTCATATGAAAAATAATTAATAGGTAAATTATAAATTAAGTTTTAAAATATCTTTAGGCATAAAGATTGAGAAAAATAGGGTCTAAATCACTGTATGAATGACATGTGAAGCCTAAATCACTATATAAATGACATGTGTAATAGTTTTTATGAAATGATTTTGAAATATTAGTATAGTAAATTTATACAATCAATAAATTTTATATGAAATCTTAATAATTAATAAATTCTAATTATAAATAAGATTCTGATAAATTTCTACCATTTTTTCTTTTTAAAATATTTTCTGCTTTTTTTTTAATTTTTTTCAATACTAATTTTTTTTCAAAATTCATTCAAATATTTTAAAGTATAAAATTATCAAATTTGTCATGAATTGTATGATTGATTTTTTTTTTCAAAATTCATTCAAATCTTTTAAAATATAAAATTATCAAAATTATTAGTAAGACCTCAGAGATTATTGAAGGTATTATTTTATGGTCATCCTAGGTGATCCCAGAATTTTCATTTTCACCTGCATACATATATAATTTTTTTTTATTGAATTGGCATATTCTTGGCCTTCAAATCATTAAATTAGTCTATATATATAATCAAATAATGTCATCACTAATGATACGAAAAAATATTCTGCCTTTAAATAATTAAATTTATCATAATCTTATTGTTAATAAAAAAGATAAATGATATAACTTAGCGCATATATTTTGCACTTTCTTATAATTTATATACTTCATTTCATAAATTTAATATAATAGTATTCAAAAGAAAATCACCACCCACATCAAATATAAAAATTTTAGATGTGAAATTAATACTAAAATTGTGAAACTAATTTATCAATATAATTTATGATTTCAACACCATAATAATTAAAGATATTTAATTAATGTAATGCAATCCTATTATTAAATACGTATGATTATGAATGATATGCTAATAATATGTAATAATTATGATTTTATTTTTTTAAAAAAAATTAATGAATAACTTCTTAAAAGATGTGGGCTCTAAAACATTCTCATTACGACACGTGTAAAACTTTCCTTCAAACAACTTTAAAATATTAATATTATAGATATCAATTATTATCATATTTGATTAAGAATAAATTTGGTATAAATTGAATTTTGAATTATTATCATATCAAAATCAATCAATTAGCAATTTATTAACAATTTGACCTACCCATTTTCTTTTGAAAAAATATATTGATTTTAAAGCTTATTTATTTTGAAAATATATTCTTTGTAATTTTGTATATTATCTTCATAATGCGAGGCTATTAATGATTTTTAATTTAATTGTAGGTCATAATTATATTAGCATGAGTTCTCTCTTAGTATAAATTATAATATTTAATGATTGTAATATTTGATTCTTTAATGATTGTAATATCTGATTTCATTTCATATGAAAAATAATTAATACGTAAGTTATAAATTAAGTTTAAAAAAATCTTTAAACATAAAGATTGAGAAAAGTAGGACCTAAAACTCGGGAGATGTGATTGAGTGGTAAGAACTCATCCTTCCTTAACAAAATATCAAGAGTTCGATCCTTGGTTTTGAATATGGAAAGCTAATTAAAAAACCTCAGGTTTGCTCTCCCACCCTAAGAGATGCCTACCATGGGCGATGGATTAGTCTCACAACTTTCAAGGATGTAGGAATACCCTAATTTCGATCGAAAAAAGTGAGGCCTAAATCACTGTATGAATAACATGTGAAGCCTAAATTATTATATGAATGACATGTGTAATAGTTTTCATGAAATGAGTCTAAAATATTAGTATAGTAGATTTATACAATCAATAAACTTTATACAAAATCTTAATCATTAATAACTTCTAATTATAAATAAGATTCTGATAAATCTTTATCATATTTTTTTCTTTTTAAAATCTTCTCTAATTTTTTAAAGTTTTTTTAAAATTCATTGAAATCTTTTAAAGTATAAAATTATCAAAACTGTCATTAATTGTATGATTGATTTTTTTTTTCAAAATTTAATCAAATCTTTTAAAACATAAAAATATTAAAATCATTTGTAAAAGTTCAGAGGTTATTGAAGGTATAATTTTATGGTCATCCCAGATGATCCTAGAATTTTCATTTTCACCTGCGTACATATATAAATTTTTTTATTGGATTGGCATATTCTTGGTATTCAAATCATTAAATTAGTCCATATATATAATCAAATAATGTCATCACTAATGATACAAAAAAATATTATGCCTTTAAATAATTAAATTCATCATAATCTTATTGTTAGTAAAAAAAGGTAAATAATATAACCTAATGCATATATTTGCATCTTTCTTATAATTTATATACTTAGTTTCATAAATTTAATATAATATTATTCAAAAGAAAATCACCACCCGCATTAAATATAAAAAATTTAGATGTGAAATTAATACAAAAATTGTGAAATTAATTTATCAATATAATTCATGATTTTAACATTACAATAATTAAAGATATTTAACTAATGTAATACAATCTTATTATTAAATACGGATGATTATTAATAATATGCTAATAATATGTAATAATTGTGATTTTATTTTTATAATAAATAACTTCTTAAGAGATGTGGGTCGTAAAATATTCTCACTGTGACACGTATAAAACTTTCCCTCAAAAGACTCTGAAACATTAGTATTATAGATAAATTATAGATAATACAATAAAACCAAGTATTAGATTTAGATGTTTCTTTGGAAATTAAAAGATAAAGGAGAAGGGGAGACCGTTGCATTCCAAGGTCAGGGCATGCGACGGAAATCAGCAACAGTGATTTTGTTCCCATGTACATGCTACAGAAAACAACCTTATTGTTATTTCTTTCTCTGCTTTTCCTTAACCTTGTAGCTTTTCTTATGCTTGAGTGACTTTGAGAATTACTTCATCAAAAAAAATGGAAATGATTAATTCTTTTTCTAATTAATGTACTGACAAGCACAAACTATTGAGCAACCACATATGGATGAGGCGTGAATGGGGAAATTTGAATGTCCAATTCTTTTTCTTTTTTATGATCGTGGGTGCTAAAAGCCAAATAGAAGCAAAGCTAGGAAGACACCAGAAGGCCCAATTTTACAAATATTGCTACACTAGTCTTGGCACATAGCTTTAAGCACCCTAAAATGTATCTAGGTCGTAAGTTTTTTATTTTCTTGTTATGTGCATATACTCAGTAATAATAGCATGTTGCTAAGTGATTAGGCTGTGTGTACTATAACTTGGTTTTTTGGGCCACACCAGTTTTCAAGTCATAACTCGACCCATAGATGCAAGGAACATTGCTGCCAGTTTCCTACAGTGATGGCTGATTATTGTTCAGCACTTCACTTGGAATCATTCAGTTGTTAGAAGTGAAGGGCTTTACACCATATATGTTCACACTCGTCATTCAGTTGTTAGAAGTGAAGGGCTTTACACCATAACATGCAATTCATATACACCCTCCTCCTAAACAATAGCAACAGGGGGATGCAGGGAACACATTTTTAAAATACAAACTTGAGAAAATGAAAGAATCGGACCTGTCCACTATGTTCACTGCTACAGTAACATATGTTAACATCAAAAGAGGAAAGATGCAGCATCAATTTAAAAAGGGAAACTGAAAATCACTCTCCAAGGAGCATCACATTCAAACTTTGACACTAACCATAGCTACGTCCATTATAGGCAAAAGTAAAGTGCTATGCATAGCAATCCAAGTTTGGTATATGCCAATAAAACCAAACTAGCTAACTGAAATTTCAAGATAACTGAGGAATGGTATACTATGATGCAAAAGTAGCACACATGTCACCACTCATTGTACGATAGTAGAACATTTCTTTTTCAACATGTCTTGCAATCATCTTGGCATTTTAGAGTGTGCTTCATTTGTCATTCCAAATACAGTTTTGAACTCTTTATCAGACAGATAGGCCTAAGGAACATCAAGTGGAGAAGAATAAAACAAGTTAACATCTATCTAAAGCATAGTGAAAGTATAATGATATATCTTCAAGGTGTGATAAGGGTAAGTAAAATTAACGAGACCTCCACTGGAGAAACATAGTAGTGTAAGGGTAATTAAAATTCCTGGGAGGCTCAAGCAACTTATCCCATTGCAAAGGGTATTTGTGAATTGTAACAATTCAAAATTTCAGGTGAGGTACATATTATTTCACATTTAAATTAACATATTAAATAAATATATAACATGCAACCAAGACAAACCTTTCTACTTTGACTATCATCACCATCCTCTACATTTTCTTGTTTTGATTCTGAATCCCCACTGCTACCAGTTTCCAGAGCAGGTTCTTCTGTCTCCCTGACTTCTCAATTTATTCAGTACCGTCTATCTCAGAATGGGCACTTTCACTTTTAGCATTTGCAGCAATAATTCAAACATGTCAAATGGTCAGAAGCATCAGGTGATTCTTTCTTCTTTTCAACGGTAAGAACTGAAGAAAGAGCAGCTACTACTGCTGCCCTTTGATATCGTTGACTTCTTCCAGATGGCCTAAAAGTAAAAGTTTTAGTCCCAGATAAGTGGAAAGGATTAGAAAGAAGCCAATTTATATCTATCCTTTATTCAATTATTACCTATGGATTAATTATCAAAAGATTAAATTTTATTCAATTAATCACCCCTAAAACACCTATTTCTGATTGGTGTACAGGGTCTCAATGGTTTAAGGTCAATAGAAAGCTAGCTTCAAAAATCGTAAAATCTTATTGTAAAAGAATAAATTAGGCACTCATGATAGGAGCCTAGCACTCCTCAAGACACATTCTTATACATTTGCTGTGTAAACATTGCAAAAGGGCTTGTGTCTTGTGATGATCTCTTGCTATGAAGAAACAGTTCTCTATCCTTAAAAGGAAATGGAACAAGTTAGATGAATATAACATTTAAGCACAGGAAGTTCATTTTCCATCTCCAAATACAATTCCCCCCACAACCATACACAATATTAGACTTAGCATCTTATTCTACAAGGATGTCACACCTTCGTGTATGCCTAGTCTAGTTTAGCCTAAACCTTTAGCCAAGAGCACTTCAAATCTGTTACAGGACCTATGTCAAATAACAAGTAATAGTATTCATACAATCACATCTCTTACCAATAGCAAATTCTTATTCTTAACACAAGCACAATCATATATTCTTAAAAGCTAATATAGTGGCATCATTTATTGTCATGTCTCTCCACCAAGGACAACATAGCAAAGAACAAAAAAATGCTCTATCAAAATTCAACAATCTGTGTTCCAATGAAAAACCCAGAATAAATAAAATATAATCGTAAACCTTATAAATGCCATCCATCAATACCTCCTGTGGTAGCAATCCACAAACCGACCTCAAGGGAACTCATGCCATGTGACCATGACCTCCACAGTTGTGATAAATCAAGGGCCCCAATGTAATCCCTATTCATGTAAGCAATGTGATCAAATTGCTTGTAGTTCTTGCATACAACATCCCCGTAACCACTACATATACCTCTTCCTATATTTGTCACCTGCTTTCTCATTTGTACATTCAGATGCAATCTGGTCTGGTTTATAATAGTTGTTGCACAACCTTAAGTCCCCTGAATGCATTGAAGGAGTTGTGCACTCTCCACCATGATGCCAGCTTCACCACATGAATGGCAAATGCCTTCATTTGGACAGTTGCTAGCCCAAGTGGCCAGAATCTTTACAATTCTAGAGCAGTAATTGTTGTGCAATCAGAAGCAATGTGCCTGATCAAACATGTAAAATCTGAATCATAAAATCAAACCACTCAAGCCTTAACACTTGTTAGCAGATAACATATATTGACATCTCTGAATTCGACATTAACAAAATAATCATGTTCTTCTTACTTGATGACATTTGATTTGGAAGTTGTAAAAATAACCCACATACCTATTTCAACCACACTCTTCCATCATTATTTTTTATATATCAAAGGGTAAGGGGGCAAAGCTAAGAAGAGGGACAATGAGTCCTGAGTGAAGAACCAAAACAGATAATGAAATGGAGTAAGCTCATTATTCCTATACTCTCTTAGGCCAAATGAACTTATACATACTTATCATTCAGAATCATGAGCAAAGGTACAATGGAAGTAGTTTAACGCCATATTATAGTCATCCTTTACAAAATGAAGATGGTCAACTCTTATTGGAAAATCTACATTTAATCAGAAAATATTTCATACCCCCAGGCCACAAAGTTTTAAGGAAATGTAAAACTTCATTCATATGATGTATGCCTTAGACACGACAATCACTAATCAACAACATGAAGGCATGAACAGACTTTTTCTAAAGGGTAAGCACACAGTCTTAACAAAAGTTAAATTCAAACACTACTATGCCATTAACACAAGAAAGAGTTGATAAACTTTTCAAGTACAAAATCCAGTAGACATGCAATTCACCTGCTCAAATCAGTTTGCTTTCAACAAATTCACATGGGAAAAAATAAACAAGAAAACAAAGGCAATAAAATCACCAACTAGGGGAGCAAAGTGCACATTGTTTCCAATATTACAATTTATAAAATAGATCAAAGTAACAGAGAGCGACAGAGTAAACAAGCTAGATAGCATGAAAAGAAACGCTCAATCGAATCATGACTAATCAATTGAAAATAGTAGATGAATTCAATTATAAAACAACTATATTATATCCCAAATTATGACCAATTTAAAAGCCCCAACAGCAATAGGTCCCCAATGTTCGACATTCGTAAAACAGTATAAGCCCCAAGATTAAAGCTCCAAGCTATTAGAATATTCTTATTACACCACTTCCCCAAATGCTTCAAGCTCGTATTCACAGAATCACTGAATCACAGATAACATAATAAGAACAAGGACAAAAACAATGGGGAAGCTTGAGTTACTGAAAGGGAAAAAGAGAAAGGAGGGAAAAAAATGAGACTCACCAAAATGGAAGCTATTAGGGGTAAGGTGGGTGGGTGGACTTGTCGATCTGAAGAAGAGGGTTGAAGATCGAACAGGACGCCGAGGTGGGTGGACTTCGGGCCTCCCTTCGTCTTCGTCCTCGTCCAGAAGGTAGCAAGCAGAGGGCGAGATTGACACCGACGGAGAGAAGAAGCAGATGCTGGTGGCGAGGGAGGATGAACACGAGACTCGGGCTCAATGGGCTTGGGTTCATGGGTCACATTCATTCCATTTTGGGATTTTTGGGGGAAAAAGATAACTGTTTGGTTTGTGCATTTTCTGTTTTCAGTAACAACATTGAAAATACATTTGGTTTAATCTTTGTGAAAATATTTTCAAAAAAGATGAAAATTTGAAAACATCAAATCCTCATTTTTAACATTTTCAGCATTTCATTTGTTAATCACTGAAAACATTTTCAATCGAAAATGTGGTGGCATGAGAGTAAATATGAGGAAATTTTCTTATATTCAGTTAAGTGAACCGCGTTCGAACATACCCATTGAGAAATCAATATCCCTTTTTTGAATTTTCTTATCTATTTTTTTTTTCTTTTGGTCTCGCTGACGCTGAGAACCATACTGGCCACAGTGAAGTGTAAATCACATTTTTTTCGCCATGACATGTGGAAGCTCCCCATTTTTTGTTCCATTTTTTATCGATAGAAAACATCACAAAGCCAATAAGCCAACTACACACTCGTGCAGCTATTGTGTTCTTTTTCAAAATAAGCCAATAAGCCACAAAGCCAATTATATTTGAGATTTTTATTGTTTATTCTTTTTTAAAGTTTAATAGATTTATTTGTATCATTTATGTTATTTTTTATTGAATATATGTTTACTTTGATTACATCTACATTTCAGGAAAAAAAAAGGTTGAGAAATTTATCTGATTCTTAGTATTAATGTTTTATAGAGTTATTTATTATATTTATAAATGCTTTTGGATGAGTTAATGCAAATAAAATATATGCAGTTTTATTAGGATTTAATTTGTATGTTCTAATGGTATAAATTTTTTTACATTTTTATCAAATTAAATTCTTCCATTTGTATGACTTTTAAAGTAATGGAAAAAATACTTACCCACACTTGTTGATGTAACAAATGTGATTGGATGATAGTATAAAAAATTTTATGCTGATAATGCATTAAAATTAAACTCATTCTATTATCTTAAATTTGATTTTGAAAGCTACGTTTTAAAAACAAACAAATCAAATATATTTTTATTGTTTTCACTTTTTAAAAATATATTTTGAAATTAGACAAACAAAACATATTTTCATTATTTTTATTTTCTGAAAATAGAATCTATTTTTATAAACTAAACACATTTCCTAATTTTGAAAATCTAAAAATAAAAATATGTTTTAGAAAATAAAAAAAAAATATTTTCACAAACCAAACTCGCTCACATTTTACCACTGGAGTTGTAGTTGAGTAGAGTATCAGCATTCTACGTACAAATGAGAGTATGGGTGAACAACGTGAATTTCATAATGTGGTGGGGGTTAGGGTGTGAAAGCATAAAATACTTGGGGTGAGATGGGTAGGCCCCACAAGAGGCCTATGAACCAAAAGGAGACTGCCACATAAGCTCGGGTTTGCTGCCCTCAAATTTGGCCTAGACAGTGTAGAAACCATCTGTTGCTAATCATGGGGCGGGAGAACTATGAGTTTTGCTTGCATTAAATGAGAATGTAGGAGCATATGTAAACATAGCAAAGGAAGGATTGTAATGGATTGATTGGAAGAAGCATTAGAGATGGACACGTCATGGATTCCACTACTTGAATCATCGGTGTTTAATCAAGAATAATAGACGATTAAATAAGGGAACCAACACACTTTTTCTTTTGTTTTGATAAAAGACAACATTGAAAAATGGGACACGCACCAAAATCAATTTGGCACCATTTTTGTTTTTATTTTCTTTATAACAAAAAAAGTAAAGAAATGGGCTAACAATTCAAAAAATGAAATGGGCCTTACAAAGGAACAACAAGAATTTAAAAAAGAGATGAAACAGGCTAATAATTTTTGTTTTTCTGCAAAGAAAGAAAATGAAATGGGACTAATGCTATCCCTTTTTTATTAAAATTTTTCTAAGTTAACAACCCAAACTAGAAAATGAAATGGCTTAACAAAAAAAACAACAACAACCAAAAAATGAAATGGACTGAACTTTTTTTTTTGGTTTTGGGCCGGATAAAATCGAGATTTCATAGCGAAGATTTTATGAATATGAAGTGTTGAGAAGGAAAAAACCTAGGAGCTGTGAGAAGAAAATAGTCAGTGAAGACGATGAGGCACTGCATCTTCCAAACCCAATGGTTGGGTTTGGGGTTCCCACTGAATCTACTTTTATAACACACAGAAAAATTCCAGATGACGCCATTGACTTAATTTAATTATTAAGAAGTTTTGGAATCGACAATTCATAAGATTTGAGGAATTAAAAATAATTCATTTTAGATGTTTTTCAATTCTATGGAATTGAATTGTTGAATTATAATTTCAATTCTATGTATTACTATAAACATAAAAATTGCAATTGGATCATTTAATTTTAATTCTAAGTGTAAATTTTATGCTCAATTTTTTATATCAAATGAGACGTTAGTGTAAAAATTTTCTACACCTATGGTCATTTATACATTATTTCAAATATGATTTTTAAGATATTTATGTTATAAGTCAAAATAATTTTAATAACACCATTATATATAATTAGTGTAAAACATTTTTGTACCAATTATATTTTATATTTGAATCCATATATATAAAATTCATTATTATTTTAACAAGATTAGGTTCTCTTACAAAGAAAAATCTTTCTTAAGAAATATTTTATTAACTAAGAATTTATGTTGAGAAGATTGTTTGTCTCAATCCTGTGTCAACGCATGCATCTGGATTCATTGAGCATTTATAAAGATACTTACAGATCACTACTAATAGAAAAAATGATAACTAAATCAAAATCATGACAATATGTGAACAGAAGGACGACCATATAAACTTATAGGGTCACTTCTTTTATATATATATATATATATATTTTATAACCTTTTATATTTCAAAAGATAACAAATGAAGGAAATGACATAGAATGAAATGATAATTTGAGTAAAGTATATTTAAAAATAATTAATAAATAGTGAGTAACATAATATGAAAGAGATTCAAATATCTCTCCCGTACTTAAAGTTCCTATTTTTCTATCTCCTTGTATTAAGGGTGGTATGTCCTTTTCATAATGTTTAAATGCTTGTTTACTTTGATTTTTGTCGTTAGGAAAAAACAAATAATGCTTCAAGACACATCTATTTAAAAGACAAATACGTTAAGTACCCATTAAATTAAATTAAAAGGACCTCTTTAGCTACTTTTAACGAAAACAAATAAAACATCAAATTTTAATTTAAACAAGATCTTTTACTATTGAAAATTAAAAAAATTCTTGTTGGGAAATCCTATTTCCTCCAAAGACCACAATTGGATTGGATTTAATTAATTGAGTTCCTAATAGTAAAATTTAAATACTAATAATTCCATTAAAACTAAAAATATGTCAAATCTTATAAAGTGATATGACCCCACCAACTCCTTTACTTTTCAATACCATAGAAAAGATAAGAAGTAGTGGAAGACAGCTCAAAAATATATTATATCATAATTATAATTTGGTTTTATTTTGGCACCTATGAGTTATTGATACTTTTTGTACAATTAGAAATTATGATTTAATATATGTCAAAAAATTTGAATTAGTGAGACACGTAACTCATTTTTAATTATAAATAATTAAAAAATATGGATATCTTTAAATTTTATTGAGATACCAAAAAAAGCTCCTTATAATTTTAATTGAATAATGCTTTTTTTAAGTATTTTCTTACGTCACGTGTGAAAGACTAATTTATCATAATACACTTTGATATCTAAATGGAAACTTTTTCAATTATCTTTTATTATATAAAATTGTACAATCGAACTAAGTTTACATACTCAAGAAAACCACGTACTTTTACCCCAACTAACAAATCTTATTTACAATTTACAATGTTATGTAGTCAACAATTAATAAATAAATTTATTTTATTTAGATAAATTTAAAGAAAATCAATTTCTTGTCATACAACAATCTACGGAATCTATACTACATATAAAGAAGAATTATTCTCATTAACTACCTTTTGATGCACAAATTTCTTATTTCTTAAGACATCCTTAATGTACAGAAAGCTGGGAGAAGTTACAAGAGTTTTAACATAAAAAATATTAAACTTCAGAAAAATACTAAAAATGAACAAAATATGGATTGATGTGCCTATCAATTCACTAGTAAAAATAATAATAAGAAAAATCTCCTTGTATCATCTTTTTGTTTACCATTGTATATTCATTTAGGCTAAACACCAATTTTAATCTCTCATAAATAGATCAAAAAACAAATTAGTTCATAATTTGAACGCCTCATATTAATTATTTTTAATTGAAAAAAAGAATAAATGGATTCCTTCATAAAAGTTACGTTGATATAATATTTTTTGAAAAAAAATGAAGGGACTATGTTGTTCAATTTTTTTAATTTCAAGAGACTAATATAAGATTTTTAAATTCTGAGAGACTAATTTATCTCCCAATATATTTCTTAAAAACTATTTTGGGTATTAAGTTTTAGTTTTATAACTTTATAAGTAAATTACATTGACCTCACCTAAAATTTATTTAAATTCATTTGGATTACCTCTATTTGTCTGTGTGAAACTATCCTACTCTAAATGAATTATTCATTGTACGATAAAGAGAAAGATAGAGTAATGATCTTTGAAACTCATGGAGGTTGTTATAATGATTTAACAAACTTAGAGAACTCATAAACAATTTATAAATACATGGAAGATAGGTTGAATTTCATAAAAATTCAGAAAAAGATCAATGTAATTTATAAATTTATTCTTTGGCTTCTTAATGTTCACCAACTTTAGTATTATTTTAAAGAGTAAAATTTTCAGTTGATTTTAGGAATTAATTTAATTTATAAATGACACTTTCAATTGCTGTTTTTAAAATGACTTTAAACTCGAGTTTTATGTATTTCAAAGTTTAGTTAGATTTAATTTGTTTTGCTTTGATAATCTCAGTTGATAATTTTACACTTTTTATGTGTTTATTTTAAATATTTTAACTAACGATGAAAATAATACTGTAAAACGTAATAAATTCAATGTATGGAATCGATGCTTCTTACAAACTTTCTTTCAACACTAACTCATATATCTATTTAAAAATAAGACTTAAACAAAAACGTATTTTAAATTAATAAAAACTATGATCAAATATTAATTACCTTTACTAAAAGAATTTAATACATTTACAAAATATGAAAATGCTAGTTATAAATAAGCTTAATTTTGTTCCATTATTATACTATTATTCAATCGCATATTCCTATTTATATAATCTTTTAAGCAGTTGGTTCAAGACTCAATCACTTTTACTAATATTACACTTTACAATTGAATTGAATAATAGTCAATAAAATTTTCATACCATTAATATATAGAAAATAAATTGATTATAAATTTATTTTTTGAAAAGATTTTAATTGTAATATATTTTAATATGAAATAATTTAATATAATTATTTGATTATATAATAAATAATTATTAAATAGATTAACTCCAACTCTATTGTTTTAAAAACTATAAAACAATAAAATAACACAAAAATCATATAAAAGAAAAGATTTAATTAAATATTTTCTAATATATTATACCTACCTCCAATGTATTCAGTCAACATCACATTTAAGTCTTTTATAGACTTTTTTGACAACTTATGTTAAACAAAAATGTAAAAGAAAAGATTCTTTCATTTTCACCTAACTCAAACTCGTCGAGTATGATGCTACATCATACTCGCTCTTATCACCATTCATTTCTCTTTTTCCTTTTTCCTTATCCTCACAATTGCACTAAAAGCGAGTATTCCAATCTAATGGCCCACAATTGATTCCCGCATTCTCAATTTAATTCCAAAATCCATTTCTAACAAATGCTCTCATATTTCTACCGTCATGATTTCTTGTCCAACATGGACCCCACTTAAGCTGAAAAAGCACTGAAGAAAACAGTGAAAAAATTTTCAACCAAGAAGTGAGCGAGTACGGGTGAAAGATTCCCACGTTAAGTTTGATGAGGACGATATATAACCTAATTCTCTGCGCCGTGACACGGACCGAGTCGGTCTCCTCGGACTGAGTTGGTCTCCTCAGACTTAAAGGCCCTTTCTCTCTTCTTTCTCTCTCTAGGATCGAGGGCTTTTCTCTTCTCTGCTGATGAAATTGAAATTCGTGTGTGAGGGTTTTTCATGGTGTTACTGTGAATTCATGTTTTGTTTTTGTTTTCTGAGGTGAGTTGTTGGATGAATTTTCAATTTGACATTTGATTTTTTTTTGTGTGTTCGGTTTGCAGAGGTGAGACAAATTGCATTGTGGATTTTCCATCAGAGCGACGTTGTTTTGGCAGATTCTGAGAAAAGGTGGTGTTTGCTTGAGTTTGGTTGAAGCCATGGCATGTTTTTATTGTGATTTTGGTTACTCGCTGATTTTTATTTTTATTTTTGTTGGTTGGGGAAAAATAGTTTGTTTTAGTGTGTGTTAGTTTTAAGAAATAGAGGAAATCTATTTTCATTTTCATGATTTTTTTAAAATCTTTTTTCTCTGTGTTTTGTTTTTTGCATCAATGCATATGTTATATGATTCTCACATTTACTTTTTCAAACCCTAGAGATGGTAGTTGTTGAGGACCTTCGAAGCGTAGCAATTTCTGAACTATTAGTTTCACAACACTGCTTGCTGAATACCCTCGTCATAGACCAAAAAAAGAAGAAAATTTTTTGATCGAGGTGAAATAAGGGTTCTTGTATGATTTACTTCATTGAGTTTCAAAACGGAAATCCCTCTTAATGGACATTCTTATGGATATTACTATGTGCGAGTCATATTATGATGTGGAACATACTTGTCCACGTAGAACATTGTCTATGTGAAAGGAGAATCCCTTGAATCTGTTTGTTTGATCTTTTGTTTTCTTTGATTTATATTTTATGTTTTCATTTCCGCATTTTCCTATTTTTAGGATGAAGGAAACAGTGAAAACATGAAATGATAACAAAAAATGGGATTTTATTATTCTCATTATTTTCTGCAAGAAGTTCTGAAAATGGGAAATAAAGAAAATAAAAATAGAAAACAAAAATAGAAGCCAAACATGCTTTTAGACTACAAGCTGGGGTTATGCTGTTAATATGCGAGTAAAGATTCATTTTAGTCTTTGACATTGTATGCATGTTTCACTTTATTCCTTGAAATCAAGATATTATCGGTTTAGTTATTGAAATTGCAAAAAGTTATTCAAATTACTCGCTTATTTTGCCACTAACTACATTGTTTACAAAAAATGAAATGTCCTAAGTCTTTTGATTTTTATGAAATTCAGTGGTACAACAAATCGCCCAAAATTTTCATTGGTATGTGATAGAGAAATTTTTAGGCATCTATTATTGTTCATACTTGGCCTAATTTGCTTCTATATGTGTTTAATGCTAATGATTTAATTGAGTTTTGCATTATTGGGCCTTATTGGATTTAATTGTTGAAATTTGGTTAATTTCGGATTTTACACTCACTATGACCTTTTTGTCTTCCACAAATCATTTTGGGCTCTAAAAATATAGGATTTTGGTGATCTTGGTGGCTCCTGAAAGCTAAGACCGAGATTTATAATTTTGGGTTTCACAGGCTTCATCAAATTCGGTCTGTTTCAAGGCTTAATTGGGTTTCCAAGTTCCGGAGCTAATGCTTAAGTGGGTCCAAGACCTTTCCTCACATAATTGGGCATATCCCACTCATTTCTGATCCAATTAAGGCATATAATATGTCTCTGGAAAGCTTATCCAGAGAGTATTATCTTATCTAGATCAGATTTCAGAAATCAGGAAAATCTGGATAAGATAAGGTTAGTGATAAGTGGAAATCCGGGTAGGGACATTGGATTGCCTATAAATTTCTGTTTCCTTTGCAATTCTGTACTCAATCAACAATAAAGAACCAGAAACTTGTATTTTCTTTTTTCCTTTCAAACTCAAGGTGTTCATACAGAGAGCTTGCCAATGGAGATGTCCATGGAAGGCTAAACTTCTCTCAATCCTTGACATCATAGATAGTTGGTTTGAATTCGAAGTTCCTGTTGTATAAATTTTATTTGTATGTACTCTTTCCTTTTCTAAACTTCAATTTCGATTATGGATTTGGTTATTTAACATGATCATATTTGAATTATATCTGATTAGATATAGGACTGAATTCGTTAGTGAAATTGAAGTAAAGGTTGAATAACCGATTGGTTGTTCAGGTTAATCCAAACTGCACGTAATTTGACATTCATTTAAATTGCGATTGTGATTTAAGGATTGTTGAGTAAAAACTGTATGATTATATAGTTGATTCGGATTAACAGAGTAGCATACAAAGTTAACTCTTTTGAACTGTGATGAATTATGACAATAGTCATGATGTCTGGGATTGATTCTTTGATCAAGTGTGATTCTATTCTATTTCTGTTTCTGTAATCCTTTCATTCTGTTTCATTCTAAAAATCCAAACTCCCCCCCCCGCCTCTTTATTGTTATTAGTATTTACAATTCGATAACATAACTGATGTGTCCTGAGGAAGAATGACCTGAGTCTACTTATACTGCAAATAAGAGGATTTAGACTATTTTGATATTGGATGCGACAGACCATATCAGTATGCACTGGGTACGCATACCCAAAATTGGGTACACCATTTCATCAAAATAACAGCGTTTTGATATATATATTTTTCATTTTCTCTTTCTATTAAACATCCAACACCACTTCAACACACACACACACATGCTCAGCTGGCCCTAGTTCTCTCCTTTCCCTACCCCTTTAACACGCATACACCTATCACCCTAGTTCTTCATCGCCAACGCAGAGCACGGCAGCCACCGACATGGAGCATGGGAGCAGCGATGTGGAACGGAGAAAGTGGTACCGGCGCACAAGCTACGGTCTCCGGCAACTCTTTCTCGACTTCTCCAGTGAGTCTTTGTCTCTTGACTTCTTGTGTCACTTTTCTTAACACTGTGGCCAAAACTCATGATCTATTTTTTTTTTTTGGAATATTGATTTTCATGCCCTACATTTCAATCCATTGATTTATTGATTTCTTTTTTTTGTGGTGGTTGATTTATTGATTTCTCTTGTTGTGTGATTTGTCTTTGTCATTAATTTGTTAATTTCTCCTACCATTTGAATTGTCTCTGCATTTTTCCATTGCTTCTACATTTGTCTTTGTCATTTTATTGTTTTAACAACTATAAAAAAAAATAACAAAAAAATCATGCAAAAGAAAAGATTTAATTAAACGTTTTCTACTATATTGTACCTACCTCCAATGTATTGAGTCAACATCACATTTAAGTCTTTTATAGACTTTTTGGTCACCTTGTGTTAAATGAAAAGGTAAAAGAAAAGATTCTTTCATTTTCAACTAACTCAAACTCCTCGAGTATGATGCATACATCAAACTCACTCTTATCACCATTCATTTCTCTTTTTCCTTTTTCCTTATCCTCATAATTGCACTAAAAGCAAGTATTCCAATCCAACGGCCCATAATTGATTCCCGCATTCTCAATTTAATTCCAAAATCCATCTCTAACAAATGTTCTCATATTTCTACCGTCGTGATTTCTCGTCTAGCATGGACCCCACCTAAGCTAAAAAAGTACTAAAGAAAATAGTGGAAAATCTTTCAACCAGGAAGTACGCGAGCACAGGTGAAAGATTCCCATGTTAAGTTTGACGAGGACGATATATAACCCAATTCTCTGTACCATGACTCGGACCGAGTCAGTCTCCTCGGACTTCAAGGCCCTTTCTCTCTCTCTCTCTCTAGGATTGAGGGCTTTTCCCTTCTCTACTAGTGAAATTGAAATTCATGTGCGAGGGTTTTTCATGATGTTGCTGTGAATTCGTGTTTAGTTTTTGTTTTCTGAGGTAAGTGGTTGAATGAATTTTCAGTTTGGCAAATAATTTTTTTTTTTAGTGTTCAGTTTGTAGAGGTGAGAGAAATTGTATTGTGGATTTTCAATCAAAGCAACGTCGTTTTGGCAGATTCTGAGAAAAGGTGGTGCACACTTGAGTTTGGTTGAAGCTATGTCATATTTTTATTGTGATTTTGGTTACTCACTGATTTTTATTTTCATTTTTGTTGGTTGGAGAAAAATCGTTTGTTTTGGTGTGTATTAGTTTTGAGAAATGGAGGAAATCTGTTTTTATTTTCATGATTTTTTTGAAATCTTTTTTCTCTGTGTTTTGTTTTTGGCATCAATGCATGTGTTATATGATTCTCACATTTACTTTTCAAACCCTAGAGATGGTAGTTGTTGAGGGCCTTCAAAGTGTAGCAATTTTTGAACTGTTAGTTTCACAGCCCTGCTTGATGAATACCCTTGTCATAGACCAAAAAAAGAAGAAAAATTTCTGATCGACGTGAAATGAGGGTTCTTGTATGATTTACTTCTTTGAGTTTCAAAACAGAAATCCCTTTTAACAGATATTCCTATGGATATTACTATGTGGCAGGCACATTATGATTTGGAACATACTTGGCCACATAAAACATTGTCTGCGTGAAAGGAGAATCCTTTGAATCTGTTTGTTTGATCCTTTATTTTTTTAATTTATATTTTATGTTTTCGTTCCGCATTTTCCTATTTTTAGGATGAAGGAAACAGTGAAAACATGAAATGATAATAGAAAATAGATTTTATTATTCTTATTATTTTCTTCTAAAAATGGGAAATAAAGAAAATAAAAATAGAAAACAAAAATTGAAGCCAAACATGCTTTTAGACTACAAGCTGGGGTTATGATGTTAATATGTGAGTAAGGGTTCATTTTAGTCCTTGACATTGTATGCATGCTTCACTTTATTCCTTGAAATTAAGATATTATCAATTTAGTTACTGAAATTGCATAAAGTGATTCAAATTATCGCTTATTTTGCCATTAACTACATTGTTTGCAAAAAATGAAATGGTCCTAAGTCTTCTGATTTTTAGGAAATTTAGTGGTCAAACAATTTTTCATAATGTTGCTATGAATTCGTGTTTTGTTTTTGTTTTCTGAGGTGAGTAATTGAATGAATTTTCATTTTGACATTTGATTTTTTTTTTGTTCGGTTTGTAGAGGTGAGAGAAACTGTATTGTGATTTTCCATCAGAGTGACGTCATTTTGGCGGATTCTGAGAGAAGATGGCATTCGCTTGAGTTTGGTTGAAGATGTGTCATATTTTTATTGTGATTTTGGTTTCTCGCTGATTTTTATTTTTATTTTTGTTGGTTGGAGAAAAATCGTTTGTTTTGGTGTATGTTAGTTTTGAGAAATAGAGGAAATCTGTTTTCATTTTCATGATTTTTTTTGAAATCTTTTTTCTCTGTGTTTTTTTTTTGGTATCAATGCATGTGTTATATGATTCTTACATTTACTTTTCAAACCCTAGAGATGGTAGTTGTTGAGAAGCTTCGAAGCGTAGCAATTTCTGAACTTTTAGTTTCACAGCACTACTTGCTGAATACCCTTGTCATAGACCAAAAAAAGAACAAAAATTTCTGATCGAGGTGAAATGAGGGTTTTTGTATGATTTACTTCTTTGAGTTTAAAAAATGGAAATCCCTCTTAACAGATATTCCTATGGATATTACTATGTAGGAGGCACATTATGATGTGAAATATACTTGGCCACATAAAACATTGTCTACATAAGAGAAGAATCCCTTGAATCTGGTTATTTGATCTTTTTTTTAATTTATATTTTATGTTTTCATTTTTGCATTTTCCTATTTTTAGGATGAAGGAAACAGTGAAAACATGAAATAATAATAGAAAATAGGATTTTATTATTCTCAGTATTTTCTTATGAAAATGAGATATAAAGAAAATACAAATAGAAAACAAAAATTGAAGCCAAACATGCTTTTAGACTACAAGCTGGGGTTATGATGTTAATATGCGAGTAAAGGTTCATTTTAGTCCTTGACCTTATATGTATGCTTCACTTTATTCCTTGAAATTAAGATATTATCAATTTAGTCACTGAAATTGCATAAAGTGATTCAAATTATCACTTATTTTGCCATTAACTACATTGTTTGCAAAAAATGAAATGGTCCTAAGTCTTCTGATTTTTATGAAATTTGGTGGTAAAACAAATCTCCTAAAATTTTCATTGATTTTTCTTTTTTAAATAGAGTTACATTATTATCCAATTAAATCTCTTACTTTTCATTATATGATTCGATGAATATGTAAAATTTTTTTACGTAGTCAGTGTATTCTAATTAAATCCTTTTAAATAATAATGTCACTTCAACTGTGGGCTCTGAAGCACAGGTACATGCAAATGGCCAAAGTTCCTGTATCGAGTACACGTGGGGTACGGGTACGCATTGGGTATGGGTGGGTATGCGTGGGTACATACCCATCACCCTTTTTTTAAAAAAAAAATATTGGATATGTCTTGGTATGCACCGGGTACGTACTGGGTATGAGCACCCAATACTGGGTATGCCATTTCATCAAAATGACAACGTTTTGATTTTTTTTTATTTTCTCTTTCTGTCAAACATCCATCACCACTTCAACACATACACACAAGCTCAGCCGGCCCTAGTTCTCTACCTCCTCTATCCCTTTAACACATACACACCCATCACCCCTAGTTCTTCATTGCCGATGCAAAGCACGACAGCCACCAACGCGGAGCACGGGAGCAGCGACGCCGAGCACAGAGCATCGATGCGAGCTCCGATCTCCGACAGCGACGCGAAACGGGGAAAGCAGTAGCGGCGTGCAAGCTACGATCTTCGGCAACACTTTCTCGACTTCTCGAGTGAGTCTTTGTCTCTCGACTTCTTGTGTGACTTCTCTTAACACTGTGACCAAAACTCATGATCTGTTTTGTTTTTGTTGGAATATTGATTTTCATGCCCCACATTTCAATCCATTGATTTATTGATTTCTTTTTTTTGGTGGTGGTTGATTTATTGCTTTCTCTTGCTGTGTGAATTGTCTTTGTCATTAATTTGTTAATTTCTCCTAACATTTGAGTTGTCTCTTCATTTTTCCATTGCTTTTGCATTTGTCTATCATTTTATTATTTTAAAAACTATAAAATAATAAAATAACTAAAAAAAATGTAAAAGAAAAGATTTAATTAAACATTGTCTAATATATTGTACTTACCTCCAATGTATTCAGTCAACATCATATTTAAGATTTTTATAGACTTTTTGTCACCTTATGTTAAATAAAAATTTAAAAGGAAAGATTCTTTCATTTTTAGCTAACTCAAACTCCTCGAGTATTGTGCATACATCATACTCGCTCTTATCACCATTCATTTCTCTTTTTCATTTTTCCTTATCCTCACAGTTGCACTAAAAGCAAGTATTCCAATCCAACGACACACAAATCATTCCCGCATTCTCAATTTAATTCCAAAATCCATTTCTAACAAATGCTCTCATATTTCTACCGTCGTGATTTCTCGTCCAACATGGACCCCACCTAAGTTGAAAAAGTATTGAAGAAAACAATGAAAAAATTTTCAACCAAGAAGTGTGCGAGTACGGGTGAAAGATTCCCACGTTAAGTTTGATGAGGACAATATATAACCCGACTCTCGGCATCGTGACTCAGACCGATTTGGTCTCCTTAGACTTTAAGGCCCTCTTTTCTTTCTTTCTTTCTTTCTTTCTCTCTCTCTCTCTCTCTCTCTCTCTCTCTCTCTTTTCTCTCTCTAGGATCAAGGGATTTTCTCTTCTCTGCTGGTGAAATTGAAATTCGTGTGCGAATGTTTTTCATGATGTAACATCCTCTGCTGCTTTATGGATTGATTACTGTCCCCACAAACTAACACAGGTCTTTTCAGCGTGCTTTGTCCTTACTTACACGCTTCCTAGGAAAACTTCCTAGGAGGTCACCCATCCCAAAATTTCTCAAAGTCAAGCACGCTTAACTGTGGAGTTCTTTAGTGATAGGCTAACGAAAAGAAGATGCATCTTGTTGGTATAGGTAGTACAAATCAATTCATATAAACTCTCCTTAACTGTATAGTCCTATACCTATACAGTCTTAGGATCCTTCTCATTCAGGTGTGTAATCGGTTCATTCATGTACCCTTCCGCTTTCGAAGTCTGTCAGGAACCGTCCTTGTCCGTGTCTCCTTGCACCGGCGATCACTCCTTGACTTCACAATCCCTGGGTGTTACACATGATGTTGTTGTGAATTCGTGTTTTGTTTTTGTTTCTGAGGTGAGTGGTTGAATGAATTTTCAGTTAGACATTTGATTTTTTTTTTTGTGTTCGGTTTGCACAGGTGAGAGAAACTGCATTTGTGGATTTTCCATTGGAGCGATGTCATTTTGAGGGATTCTGAGAGAAGGTGGTGTGCGCTTGAGTTTGGTTGAAGCTTTGTCATATTTTTATTGTGATTTTGGTTACTCGTTGATCTTTATTTTTATTTTTGTTGGTTAGAGAAAAATTGTTTGTTTTGGTGTGTGTTAGTTTTGAGAAATAGAGGAAATCTGTTTTCATTTTCATGATTTTTTTGAAATCTTTTTTCTATATGTTTTGTTTTTGGAATCAATCCATGTGTCATATGATTCTCACGTTTACTTTTCAAATCCTAGAGATGGTAGTTGTTGAGGACCTTCGAAGTGTAACAATTACTAAATTGTTAGTTTCACAGCAGTGCTTGCTGAATACCCTCGTCATAGACCAAAAAAGAAGAAAAATTTCTGATCGAGGTGAAATGAGAGTTTTTGTTTGATTTACTTCTTTGAGTTTCAAAACGGAAATCCCTTTTAACGGAAATTCTTATGGATATTACTATGTGGGAGTAACATTATGATGTGGAACATATCTGGTCCCGTAGAACATTGTCTATGTGAGAGGAGAATCCCTTGAATCTGTTTATTTGATCTTTTGTTTTTTTTTTAATTTATATTTTATGTTTTCGTTGATGCTTTTTCCTATTTTTAGGATGAAGAAAACAGTGAAAACATGAAATGATAACAGAAAATAAGATTTTATTATTATCATTATTTTCTTCTGAAAATGAGAAATGAAGAAAATAAAAATACAAAACAAAAATAGAAGCCAAACATGCTTTTAGGCGACAAGCTAGGGTTATGCTGTTAATATGTGAGTAAATGTTCATTTTAGTCCTTGACATTATATGCAAGCTTCACTTTTTTCCTTGAAATTAAGATATTATCAATTTAGCTGCTGAAATTACAAAAAGTGATTCAAATTACTCACTTATTTTGCCATTAACTACATTGTTTGCAAAAAATGAAATAGTCCTAAGTCTTCTGATTTTTATGAAATTTAGTGGTACAACAAATCACCCAAAATTTTCTTTGATTTTTTCTTTTTTAAATAGAGTTACACTGTTATCTAATCAAATCTCTTCTTTTGTATAAATTTTTAAAAGGCGTGCCATTATATGACTCGATGAATATGTAAAACTTTTTTACGCTCTCAGTATATTCAATTAAATCCTTGTAAATAATAATGTCACTTCAAGTGTGAGCTTTGAAGCATGGGTACATGCAAATGGCCAAAGTACCCGTACCGGGTACATGCGAGTACGCATTGGATACAAGTAGGTACGCGTGGGTATGTTCCCATCACCCTTTTTTTAAAAAATGAAAATTAGATACGTCTTAGCATGCATCGGATACACACTGGGTACGCTTACCCAAAATTGGGTATGCTATTTCATCAATATGACAGTGTTATGATATTTTTTTTGCTTTCTCTTTCTTTTAAACATCCATTACCACTTCAACACACACACACACACACTCAGTCGGCCCTAATTCTCTCCTTTCTCCACCCCTTTATCACACACACACACACCCATCACCCCTAGTTCTTTATCACCGATGCAGAGCATGACAGCCACCGACGCGGAGCACAGGAGCAGCGACACGGAACGGGGAAAGTAGTAGTGGCGCACAAGCTACGGTCTCCGGCAGCTCTCTCTCCGGTGACTCTTTCTTGACATCTCCAATGAGTCCTTGTCTCTCGACTTCTTGTGTGACTTCTCTTAACGCTATGGTCAAAACTCATGATCTGTTTTGTTTTTGTTGGAATATTGATTTTCATGCCCCATATTTCAATCCATTGATTTATTGATTTCTTTTTTTTTGTGGTGGTTGATTTATTGATTTCTCTTGCTGTGTGATTTGTCTTTGTAATTAATTTGTTAATTTCTCCTACCATTTGAGTTGTCTCTACATTTTTCCATTGCTTCTGCATTTGTCTTTGTCATTTTATTGTTTTAAAAATATAAAATAATAAAATAACAAAAAAAACCATGCAAAAGAAAAGATTTAATTAAACACTTTCTAATATATTTTACCTACCTTCAGTGTATTGAGTCAACATCACATTTAAGTCTTTTATAGACTTTTTGGTCACCTTGTGTTAAATGAAAATGTAAAAGAAAAAATTCTTTCATTTTCAGCTAACTTAAACTCCTCGAGTATGAAGCATGCATCATACTCGCTCTCACCACCATTCATTTCTTTTTTTCCTTTTTCCTTATCCTCACAGTTGCACTAAAAGCAAGTATTCCAATCCAACGGCCCACAATCGATTCCCGCATTCTCAATTTAATTCCAAAATCCATTTGTAACAAATGCTCTCATATTTCTACCATTGAGATTTCTCGTCCAACATGGACCCCACCTAAGCTGAAAAAGCACTGAAGAAAACAGTGAAAAAATTTTCAACCAGGAAGTGCGCGAGTACAGGTGAAAGATTCCCATGTTAACTTTGATGAGGACGATATATAACCTGGTTCTCTGCGCCATGACTTGGATTGAGTCGGTCTCCTCGGACTTCAAGGCCATATCTCTCTCTCTCTAGGATTGAGGGCTTTTCTCTTCTCTGCTGGTGAAATTGAAATTCGTGTATGAGGGTTTTTCATGATGTTTCTGTGAATTCGTGTTTTGTTTTTGTTTTCTGAGGTGAGTGGTTGAATGAATTTTTAGTTTGACATTTGATTTTTTTTTTGGTGTTCGGTTTGCAGAGGTGAGAGAAATTGCATTGTGGATTTTCCATCGGAGCAACATCGTTTTGGCAGATTCTGAGAGAAGGTGATGTGTGCTTGAGTTTGGTTGAAGCTGTGTCATATTTTTATTGTGATTTTGGTCACTCACTGATTTTTATTTTTGTTTTTGTTGGTTGGAGAAAAATCATTTGTTTTGGTGTGTGTTAGTTTTGAGAAATGGAGGAAGTTTGTTTTCATTTTCATGATTTTTTTAAAATCTTTTTTCTCTATGTTTTGTTTTTGGTATCCATGCATGTGTTATATGATTCTCACATTTACTTTTCAAACCCTAGCGATGGTAGTTGTTGAGGACCTTTGAAGCATAGCAATTTCTGAACTGTTAGTTTCACAGCATTTCTTGCTGAATCCCCTTTTCATAGACCAAAAAAAGAAGAAAAATTTTTGATCGAGGTGAAATGAGGGTTCTTGTATGATTTACTTCTTTCAGTTTCAAAACGGAAATCCCTCTTAACAGATATTCCTACGGATATTACTATATGGGAGGCACATTATGATGTAGAACATACTTGGCCACATAAAACATTATCTACATGAGAGGAAAGTCCCTTGAATCTGTTTGTTTGATCTTTTTTTTTTAGTTTATATTTTATGTTTTCATTTCTATATTTTCCTATTTTTAGGATGAAGAAAACAGTGAAAATATAAAAATGATAATAGAAAATAGGATTTTATTATTCTCATTATTTTCTTCTGAAAACGAGAAATAAAGAAAATAAAAATAGAAGCCAAACATGCTTTTAGACTACAAGCTGGGGTTATGATGTTAATATGCGAGTAAAGGTTTATTTTAGTCCTTGACATTGTATGCATGCTTCGCTTTATTCCTTGAAATTAAGATATTATCAATTTAGTTACTAAAATTGCATAAAGTGATTCAAATTATCGCTTATTTTGCCATTAACTACATTGTTTGCAAAAAATGAAATGGTCCTAAGTCTTCTTATTTTTATGAAATTTAGTGGTAAAACAAATCTCCCAAAATTTTGATTGATTTTTTTTTAAAAATAGAGTTACACTGTTATCCAATCAAATCTCTTATTTTATATTATTTTTCAAAAGGTGTGTCATTATATGATTCGATGAATATGTAAAAAATTTTTACACTGTCAGTGTATTCTAATTAAATCCTTTTAAATAATAATGTCACTTCAACTGTGGGCTCTAAAGCACGGGTACGTGCAAATGGCCAAAGTACCTGTACTAAGTACACGCGGGGTATTGGTACGCGTTGGGTATGGGTGGGCATGCGTGGGTACGTACCCATCACCCTTTTTCTAAAAAAAAAATATTGGATACGTCTTGGTATGAACCGCATACGCACTCGGTACGAGTACCCAATATTGGGTACACCATTTCATCAAAATGACAACGTTTTGATATTTTTTATTTTCTCTTTCTGTCAAACATCCATCACCACTTCAACATACACACATACACATGCTCGGCCGGCCCTAGTTCTCTCCCTCCTCTATCCCTTTAACACATAGACACCCATCCCCCTAATTCTTCATTGCCAACGCAAAGCACAGTAAACACCAACGCGGAGCACGGGAGCAGCGACGCCAAGCACATAGCATCGACGCGAACTCCTGTCTCTGGCAATGACAAGTAACGGGGAAAGTAGTAGTGGCGTGCAAGCTATGGTCTCCAGCAGCTCTCTCTCTGGAAACACTTTCTCAACTTCTCGAGTGAGTCTTTGTTTCTCGACTTCTTGTGTGACTTCTCTTAACACTGTGGCAAAAACTCATGATTTGTTTTGTTTTTGTTAGAATATTGATTTTCATGCCTGACATTTCAATCCATTGATTTATTGATTTCTTTTTTTTGTGGTGGTTGATTTATTGATTTCTCTTGCTGTGCGATTTGTCTTTGTCATTAATTTATTAATTTCTCCTACTATTTGAGTTGTCTCTACATTTTTCCATTGCTTCTGCATTTGTCTTTGTCATCTTATTATGTTAAAAACTATAAAATAATAAAATAACAAAAAAAATATGCAAAAGAAAATATTTAATTAAACATTTTCTAATATATTGTACCTACCTCCAATGTATTGAGTCAACATCATATATAAGTCTTTTATAGACTTTTTTGTCATCTTGTGTTAAATAAAAATTTAAAAGGAAAGACTTTTTCATTTTCAGCTAACTCAAACTCCTCGAGTATGATGCGCACATCATACTCGCTCTTATCACCATTCATTTCTCTTTTTCATTTTTCCTTATCCTCATAGTTGCACTAAAAGCAGTATTCCAATCCAACATCACACAATTCATTCCCACATTCTCAATTTCATTCCAAAATCCATTTCTAACAAATGCTCTCATATTTCTACCGTCATGATTTCTTGTCCAACATGGACCCCACCTAAGTTGAAAAAGTACTGAAGAAAACAGTGAAAAAATTTTCAACCAGGATGTGCGCGAGTACGGGTGAAAGATTCCCACGTTAAGTTTGATGAGGACGATATATAACCCGATTCTCAATGTCGTAATTCGAACCGAGTTGGTCTCCTCGGACTTCAAAGCCCCCCTCTCTTTCACTTCTTTCTCTCTCTATGATCAAGGGCTTTTCTTTTCTCTGCTGGTGAAATTGAAATTCATGTGCAAGTGTTTTTCATGATATTGCTGTGAATTCGTATTTTGTTTTTGTTTTCTGAGGTGAGTGGTTGAATGAATTTTCAGTTCGACATTTGATTTTTTTTTTCGTGTTCGGTTTGCAGAGGTGAGAGAAACTGCATTGGGGATTTTCCATCTGACCGACATCGTTTTGGCGCGCTTGAGTTTAGTTGAAGTTGTATCATATTTTTATTGTGATTTTGGTTACTCGCTGATTTTTATTTTTATTTTTGTTGGTTGGAGAAAAATCGTTTGTTTTGGTGCGTGTTAGGTTTGAGAAATGAAGGAAATCTGTTTTCATTTTCATGATTTTTTTGAAATCTTTTTTCTCTACGTTTTGTTTTTGGTATCTATGCATGTGTTATATGATTCTCACGTTTACTTTTCAAACCCTAGAAATGGTAGTTGTTGAGGACCTTTGAAGCGTAGCAATTATTGAACTGTTAGTTTCACAGCATTGCTTGCTAAATACCTTCGTCATAGACCAAAAAAAGAAGAAAAATTTCTGATCGAAGTGAAATGAGGGTTTTTGTATGATTTGCTTCTTTGAGTTTCAAAACAGAAATCCCTCTTAACAAACATTCTTATGGATATTACTATGTGGGAGTTACATTATGATGTAGAACATACTTGGCCTTGTAGAACATTGTCTATGTGAGAGGAGAATCCCTTGAATCTGTTTGTTTGATCTTTTGTTTTTTCAATTTATATTTTATGTTTCGTTCCGCTTTTTCCTATTTTTAGGATGAAGAAAACAGTGAAAACATGAAATGATAACCGAAAATAGGATTTTATTATTATCATTATTTTCTTCTGAAAACAAGAAATGAAGAAAATAAAAATACAAAACAAAAATAGAAGCCAAACATGCTTTTTGGCTACAAGCTGGGGTTATGCTGTTAATGTGCAAGTAAATGCTCATTTTAGTCCTTGACATTGTATGCAAGCTTCACTTTATTCCTTGAAATTAAGATATTATCAATTTAGCTGCTGAAATTGCAAAAAGTAATTTAAATTAATTGCTTATTTTGCCATTAACTACATTGTTTGCAAAAAAATGAAATGGTCCTAAGTCTTCTGATTTTTTATGAAATTTAGTGGTACAACAAATCACCCAAAATTTTCATTAATTTTTTCTTTTTTAAATAAAGTTACACTGTTATCTAATCAAATCTCTCCTTTTGTATTATTTTTCAAAAGGTGTGTCATTATATCATTCGATGAATATGTAAAACTTTTTTACGCTGTCAGTGTATTCCAATTAAATCTTTTTAAATAATAATGGCACTTCAAGTGTGGGCTCTGAAGCACGGGTACATGCAAATGGCCAAAGGACCTATACGGACGGCTCACTGAGTACGGGTACGCGTTGGGTACAAGTGCGTATGTGTGGGTATGTATCCATCACCCTTTTTTTAAAAAAAAGAATTGGATACATCTTAGTACGCACCGGGCACGCACTAGTTACACTTACCCAAAATTGGGTATGCCATTTCATTAAAATAACAGTGTTTTGATATTTTTTTATTTTCTCTTTCTGTCAAACATCCAGCACCACTTCAACACACACAGACGCTCAGCCGGCCTTAGTTCTCTCCCTTCTCCACCACTTTAACACACACACACCCATCACCCCTAGTTCTTCATCACCTACGCAGAACACGGCAGCCACCGATGCGGAGAACGGGAGCACGGAGCAGCGATGTGAACTCCGGTCTCCAGCAGCGATACGGAATAGGGAAGGCGGTAGCAGCGCACAAGCTACGGTCTCCGATGGTTCTCTCTCCGATGACTCTTTCTTGACTTCTCCAGTGAGTCTTTGTCTCTCGACTTCTTGTCTAACTTCTCTTAACATTGTGGCCAAAACTCATGATCTGTTTTGTTTTTGTTGGAATCTTGATTTTCATGCCCCACATTTCAATCCGTTGATTTATTGAATTTTTTTTTGTGGTGGTTGATTTATTGATTTCTCTTACTGTGCGATTTGTCTTTGTCATTAATTTATTAATTTCTCCTACTATTTGAGTTGTCTCTACATTTTTCTATTGCTTCTGCATTTGTCTTTGTCATCTTATTGTTTTAAAAACTATAAAATAATAAAATAACAAAAAAAATATGCAAAAGAAAATATTTAATTAAACATTTTCTAATATATTGTACCTACCTCCAATGTATTGAGTCAACATCATATATAAGTCTTTTATAGACTTTTTTGTCATCTTGTGTTAAATAAAAATTTAAAAGGAAAGATTCTTTCATTTTCAGCTAACTCAAACTCCTCGAGTATGATGCGTACATCATACTCGCTCTTATCACTATTGATTTCTCTTTTTCATTTTTCCTTATCCTCATAGTTGCACTAAAAGCAAGTATTCCAATCCAACGGCCCACAATTGATTCTCGCATTCTCAATTTAATTCCAAAATACATTTCTAACAAATGCTCTCATATTTCTACCGTCATGATTTCTTGTCCAGCATGGACCCCACCTAAGCTAAAAAAGCACTGAAGAAAACAATGAAAAAATTTTCAACCAAGAAGTGCGCAAGTACAGGTGAAAGATTCCCATGTTAAGTTTGATGAGGATGATATATAACCCGCTTCTCCGCGCCATGACACGAACCTAGTCGGTCTCCTCAGACTTCAAGGCCTTTTCTCTCTTCTTTCTCTCTCTGGGATCGAGGGCTTTTCTCTTCTTTGCTGGTGAAATTGAAATTCGTGTGCGAGGGTTTTTCATGATGTTGCTGTGAATTCGTATTTTGTTTTTGTTTTCTAAGGTGAGTGGTTGAATAAATTTTCAGTTTGACATTTGATTTTTGTCTTTGTGTTCAGTTTGCAGAGGTGAAAGAAACTGCACTGAGGATTTTCCATCAGAGCAACGTCGTTTTGGTGGATTCTAAGAGAAGATGGTGTGTGCTTAAGTTTGGTTGAAGCTGTGTCATATTTTTATTATGATTTTGGTTACTCACTGATTTTTATTTTTGTTTTTGTTGGTTGGAGAAAAATCGTTTGTTTTGGAGTGTATTAGTTTTGAGAAATGGAGGAAATCTGTTTTCATTTTCATGATTTTTTTTGAAATCTTTTTTCTCTGTGTTTTGTTTTTGGTATTAATGCATGTGTTATATGATTCACACATTTACTTTTCAAACCCTAGAGATGGTAATTGTTGAGGACCTTCGAAGCGTAGCAATTTTTGAATTGTTAGTTTCACAACACCACTTGCTGAATACCCTCATCGTAGACCAAAAAAGAACAAAAATTTCTGATCGAGGTGAAATAAGGTTTCTTGCATGATTTACTTCGATTTACTTCTTTGAGTTTCAAAATGGAAATCCTTCTTAACAGACATTCTTACGGATATTACTATGTGGAAGGCACATTATGACGTGGAACATACTTGGCCACGTAAAACATTGTCTACGTGAGAGGAGAATCCCTTGAATCTGTTTGTTTGATCTTTTGTTTTTTTAATTTATATTTTATGTTTTTGTTTTTGGCTTTTTCCTTTTTTTTCGATAAAGGAAATAGTGAAAACATGAAATGATAACAGAAAATAGGATTTTACTATTCTCATTATTTTCTTCTGAAAATGAGAAATAAAGAAGATAATAATAGAAAACAAAAATAGAAGCCAAACATGCTTTTAGACTACAAGCTGGGGTTATGCTGTTAATATGTGAGTAAAGGTTCATTTTAGTCCTTGGCATTGCATGCATGCTTCACTTTATTCCTTGAAATTAAGATATTATCAATTTAGTTACTGAAATTGCAAAAAGTGATTCAAATGACTCGCTTATTTTGCCATTAACTACATTTTTTGCAAAAAATGAAATGGTCCTAAGTCTTCTGATTTTTATGAAATTTAGTGGTACAACAAATCACCCAAAATTTTCATTGAATTTTCTTTTTCAAATAGAGTTACATTATTATCCAATCAGATCTCTCCTTATATATTATTTTTCAAAAGGTGTGTCATTATATGATTCGATGAATATGTACAACTGTTTTACTCTGTTAGTGTATTCCAATTAAATCCTTTTCAATAATACTGTCACTTCAAGTGTAGGCTTTGAAGCAGGGGTACGTGCAAATGGCCAAAGTACCCATACCGGGTACATGTGGGGTACGGGTACGTGTTGGGTACAGGTGGGTACGCGTGGGTATGTACCCATCACCCCTTTTTTTAAAATAAAAAAATTGGATACATCTTGGTATGCACTGGGTATGTGTACCCAAATTTGGGTACGCCATTTCATCAAAATGACAGCGTTTTAATTTTTTTTTATTTTTCTTCCGATCAAACATCCAGCACCACTTCAACACACACACACGCTCAGTCGGCCCTAGTTCTTTCCCTTCCACCCCTTTAACACACACACACACACACCTATCACCCCTAGTTCTTCATCACTGACACGGAGCACGAGAGCAATGACACCAAGCGTGGAGCAGCGACGTGCTCCAGTCTCTAGCAGCAACGCAGAACAGGGAAAACGATAGCGGCGCGCATGCTACCATCTCTAGTGACTCTTTTTTTACTTCTCCAGTGAGTCTTTGTCTCTCGACTTCTTGTGTGACCTCTCTTAACACTATGGCCAAAACTCATGATCTGTTTTTTGTTGGAATATTGATTTTCATGCCCCACATTTCAATCCATTGATTTATTGAATTATTATTTTTTTGTGGTGGTTAATTTATTGATTTCTCTTGCTGTATGATTTGTCTTTGTCATTAATTTGTTAATTTCTCCTACCAGTTGAGTTGTTTATGCACTTTTCCATTACTGCTACCATTGTTGTTTATTGTGGGTAAGAAGAACTTCTAAAATTATGTAATTATTTATTCGTTTATCATATGCTTTCACAAGGGGCAACAACTAGGTCAGGTATTAGTAGTGTTCTGTTTAACATTACTAGTCATTTGATCCGTGCAATGCACGGGGTGACAATGAAAATAGTTTGTTGAATATTGTAGAAAATAAATAATTTATTTAAATATTTCTTGTAGAAAATTAAGTATATAAATTTATTTTGGAAATAAGTTAATAGTTAAATAATTAAATAAATTGATAAAATATAAATATGTCATTCAATTTTATATCTTATTTTGGATATCATATTTATAAAGGTGAAAAAAATCTCGGTAAATGACTATAATAATAAAGAGTCTATTTCATGCAAATTTTGCTTATGTCAAAAGTTGAAATTATTGAATAATGAAAAAGAATAAGTCGATAATTTTATTATATCATGAACATTTATAAGGTTGACAATAGGTATCCATAACAGAAAGGATATGTCCCATGCCCCGTCCTTGTTTAGAATTTTGCCTCTCATCCTGCATCCTCATCACCATCACAAGTCCCTATTCCTCATTTTTCGTGGGGATTTCAATCCCGGCATATGATCACGGATTTATTAAAAGAATTACAATTTTTTAAATATTTTAAAATTTGAAACATAAATATCTGTAATAACAAATATTAATAATGCAACATAATCTAAATTAAAAAATAAAAAATGCATACATAACGCAAATTTAATATAGATAATTGAAAAAGTAAAGATGTGCTATCTTTGTCCTTGTTTGGTTCAACAAACGGAGACTTCATCCCTATGAAGATAAAATTTGTCCCTATTTTCATTCCTATTATGGGTAATCATGTTTCACATATACCCACTTCAGCGATTTTTTTTGTCATCCCTAGTTATTTATATATTTTTAATAAGTTAAAATATTTTATTTATAAAAATATAAAAGTATATTTCCTAATTAATAAAAATAATTAATAAATTTAATTTATGTTTTTACAATTACACCCCATTTCTTTATACATATTTTTAGTAAATTAAAATATCAATTTTAAAATATATGTTATAATTAATAATTAATGCGTTATAATTAGTAAAAAATTACATATAATCCTAATTTATGTCATCCTAATTATTGGAGTAGTATATCAATTACACAATTATTTTTATAAAATTGGTGTAATTATTTAATTTTTAAAATAATTAATAAATAATTAGTATCATTATCAAAGAAGTGTAAATTGTAGGATTATTTTTTTATAATTTTTTAATATTGAAAAATTGAAGTCTTATTTTTCAAAAAAATTAATATGAAACAATGGTTGAATTGAAATGTTAGAATATTTAGGTTGTAAAAAATTAAATATGGTATAGTAAGACTGACAAATATTTTTTTTTTTTATGATTATTAAAAGTTCTACATTTGAAGTTATAAACTCCTCCTCCCTCGACCTCATTCTCATTTAGAATTTCACTTATTATCTTCATTCTCATCTTCGTCATAGGTCTCCATTTCTCATTTCCTATGAAGATTTAAATCCCTATTGGCATTCACAGGTTTATTAAAAAAATTTCAAAAAGTGAAAAAATTTCAAAATACTTTGAAATTTGAAACACAAATATCTATAATAACAAATACTACTTATGCAACATAATTCAAATTAAAAAAATACATACATAATGCAAATTAAATCTAATAAAAATAATTAAAAAATAAATGTGTGCTAAGATTTTCTTGTTAACATTAATACCATAATTATAATCATTAATTATAATATTTTTTTGGTAATGTAATTATAATAGCTTTGTTATATTTTAAACTATAATTATATATATATAATTTTAACGGTATAATACATTCAATTATCATTTTGTTTATATTATTTGTTATTTGTTGAATAATTTTAATGAATTAAGATGAAGGTATGATTGGAAAAAAATAATTAATAATTAGAAAGTAAATTAAATCCAAAAAATTACTTTAAATATTAAGATTATGAAAATGGTGGAGTATAATTTTCTCTGTAAATGATACATGAAAAATTATCCATATAATAAATCTTAATTATAAGTATTATAGATAGATTATAGATTTTATTAAATCCTTCGAAAATACGTTAACTATGATATTAATTTTCATTAAAATATCAAAACTAATAGAGTATAGCGTGTATTATTGTATTTTTAATATCAATATCATGTCAGTATATCGTGAAAAATTTTATACATTATAAATTTTTTTAATAAATTATATGTTATAGTAATTAAATCTAACCTACAAAAATAAAATGATTTGTAATTAAGGTTATTCCTTAAAATTAAAATTTAAATTTGAGAGTGATTGATTAATTAAAAAGTGATTATTTGATCATATTTATGTGTTAATTTATGGTATTAAATTTTTAGTTATAATTTGTTGACCATAATAATATTTGCTGTGATTTTAATTAATAAAATAATTTTAAATTAAGATAGTTACTATGTCAATAATAGCACAAATTTAAGGTTAATTCAATAATATTGATTTAACATCTCTTTTCTAAATTCATGGACATGTCCCAAACTAACTTATATTATGATTAAAAGATATATATCTGATGGGTTGCATTTATGCATCCATTCTCTATTCTAACTCTAAACATTTTGCATCTTAATTGTACTTAATTGATGGGTAATTGGTAGATTTATATTTAGTCCTCATTGGGTATCATTGAATAAAATCATGGTTCTTTGCATCATTTTGATAAACAAATATTCTTGTACTTTTAATCCTCTTTTGTGAGTGTTATTTGTTTGCAAGGACATCCCATGTTGGTGTATGAAGACCATAGTAGTGCTGGAGTTTGTAGCAATGTTCAATTGAGAGAATTTAGGGAGCTGAATAGTAGAGTTCTGGAGCACATTTACAAGAAAGTATTATAATGGAAAATTTGTATCTCTCTCTACAAGGATCGGATTGAGGCAAATAAATATGTTTGAAAATATTAAGAAGTCCTCTATAACTTTTATGTTCGACTTAAAACCCAGTTCTAGGAGCATCTTGGTGAAAATTCAGTTGCAAGTTTAAACGTTGTTAATGTTCTGATGCTATCTAGTTTGACCTTGAATTGGTATTTTACTAATATCTAGAGTTATAGATGTTCGATTAAGGTGATTCTTACGGCATTGGAAAGCTTGTTCAAAAAGCTACAACTCTAGGCATAAGAGCCAATCTGAACATTTTAATTTATTTATCTTGATAGGCATATTTTTGAATAAGATATATAATTTTAAAATATACATCTATTATTATTTATGATTGACATCATTGTGATAGATTACTTTAATTACAAATTGATAATTATATATTGATTGAAAACTATTATATAAGTTAATTTCAAATTATGCATTCATTGATAATATATAAATCACTTGTTTCGTATAGCATTATATTACATTTGAAAGATACTATGACTATATATTAAGCCAAATAATTTTTTAATAAATAAGTCAAATAATATAATCATAATAAAATAATTTGAAATATATTAGAATGAATAAAAATACTATTTTATAAATTTAAATATAGGATAAAATTTTGCAAAGTCAACCAACAAAATTTTTTTGCAAATTAGTAATATTGCAGTATCTGATAATAGGTTTTGAAATTGGGTTGTGAAGTGTTATAATTTATAATTGATATCTCATAATTAATAATTAATTATGATTAATGTGATTGATATTTATTAATTAAATGTAATAAATATAGATTGAGGATTCAAATTTCAAATGAAAATTGTGGGCCCTAAATCGCTTTAGAAGCGACACCTATAAAAGTTTCCCTTATTCGAGTCTAAAATATTAGTATTATAGATTATAATTATAGATTTTAAAAAGAGAAAAACTTTAAAAATATTTTACAATTTAAAACATAAATCTCCATGATAACAAAAACTATTAATGCAACATAATCCAAATTAAAATTAAAAATATATCCAAAATGTAAATATAATAAAAATAATTAAAAATAAAGATGTATTATCCTTGTCCTTATCTGGTTTAATAAATGGGGATTTAGCCCCCATAGATCATCTATATGAAGGCAAAATATGTACCAATTTATTTTCCTATTGGGTAATTCCCATATGTACCCATTTTCAATTTTTTTTCCCTAGCCATTTATATCTTTTAATAAATTAAAATATTTAATTTAAAAATATAAAAATATAGTTTCCAATTAATAAAAATAATATATAAATTTAATTTATATGATTTCAATTACACGTCTTTTCCTTATACATTCTTTTAATAAGTTAAAATATCAATTTTAAAATATATATTATAATTAATGTATAATAATTAGTAAAAAATTATTTATAATTCTAATTTATATATCTCAATTATTAGAGTAGTATATCAATTATAATTTTTTCAATAAAAAATAATAGAATTATTTACTTTTTAAAAATTAATAAATATTTAATATCATTATCAAAGAAATATAAATTATAGAATTGATTTTTTTAAGTATTTTAGTGTTAAAAAATTAAAGGTATTTTTTTCAAAAAAATTAGTATAAAAAATTATGGAATTGATAGATTGGAATGTTTAAGTTGTAATTAAATAGAATATATTGATATGTGTGGATAGATAAATTTTTTTTTATCATGATTTTCAAAAGTTCTATATTTAAAATTAGAAAATTTCCCTTAATCCCATCTTTATTTAGACTTTACCTCCATTCTCATGCACATCTCGATCACGGGTCTCCAACTTTTATTTCACATAGAGATTTGAATCTCTATTGATATTTACGAATTTATTAAAAAAATTTAAAAATGAAAAATTTTGAAAGTACTTTGAATTTCAAAATATAAATATCTATAATAATAAATACTATTAATGCAATACAATTATAATAGGTTTGTTATCGTTAATACTATAATTATATATATAAAACTTTTTTGGTATAATATATTGAATTATAATTTTGTTTATGCTATTTTTTATTTTTTATATTGATTTTGTTAATAGTAGAGAGATATGAATGTATGATTAAAAAAATAATTGATAATTAGAAGGTAAATTAAATTCAAAAACTTACTTTAAGTATTAAGATTATAAAAAGGATGGGGTATAATTTTTCTATAAATAACACATGGAAGACTTTTTATATAATGAGTCTTAAATATTAGTATTATATTAATTATTATCATATTTGATCAAGAATAAATTATTATATTAGTATTATAATGTGTCTTAAATATTTGAGTAAGAATAAATTTGGTATAAATTGAATTTTCAATTATTATCATATCAAAATCAATCAATTGAAAATTCATTAATAATTTTACTTACCCATTTTCTTTAAAAAAAATATGTTGATTTTAAGCTTATTTATTTTGAAAATATTTTATTTATAATTGTTTTATATTACTTTCATAATGCGAGGCCATTAATGATTCTTAATTTAATTGTAGATCATAATTATATTAACATGGTTTCTCTCTTAGTGTAAATTATAATATTTAATGATTGTAACATTTTATTCTTTAATGATTGTAATATCTAATTTTATTTCATACGAAAAATAATTAATAAGTAAATTATAAATTAAGTTTAAAAAAATCTTTAGACATAAAGATTGAGAAAAGTGGGGCTAAATCACTGTATGAATGACATGTAAAGCCTAAATCACTATATAAATAACATGTGTAATAGTTTTCATAAAATGAGTTTGAAATATTAGTATAATAGATTTATGCAATCAATAAATTTTATATGAAATCTTAATCATTAATAACTTCTAATTATAAATAAGATTATGATAAATCTCTATCATTTTTTTTAAATGTTCTCCAATTTTTTTAATTTTTTAACACTAACTTTTTTTTAAAAAATTCATTCAAATCTTTTAAAGTATAAAATTATCAAAATTGTCATGAATTGTATGATTGATTTTTTCCTTCAAAATTCATTAAAATCTTTTAAAATATAAAATTATCAAAATTATTTGTAAGAGCTCAGAGGTTATTGAAAGTATAATTTTATGGTCATCCCAAGTGATCCCAGGATTTTCATTTTCACTTGTGTACATATATAAATTTTTTTATTAAATTTGCATATATTGGTCTTTAAATAATTAAATTAGTCATATATATAATCAAATAATGTCATCAGTAATGACACAAAAAAATATTCTGCCTTTAAATAATTAAATTCATTATAATCTTGTTGTTAATAAAAAATGTAAATGATATAACCTAGCGCATATATTTTGCATCTTTCTTATAATTTATATACTTAATTTTATAAATTTAATATAATAGTATTCAAAAGAAAATCATCACTCGTATCAAATATAAAAATTTTAGATGTGAAATTAATGCTAAAATTATGAAATTAATTTATCAATATAATTGATGATTTCATAATCGCAATAATTAAATATATTTAATTAATGTAATGTAATCCTATTATTAAATACAAATGATTATCAATGATATGCTAATAATATTTAATAATTGTGATTTTATTTGTTTCAAAAAAATTAATGAATAATTTCCTAAAAGATGTGGGCCCTAAAACATTCTCATTGTCATACGTGTTAAACTCTCCCTCAAGCGCCTCTGAAATATTAGTATTATAGATTATAGACTAGTTCATGTGTTAGCCAAACCCTTAGTGAGAGTGCGATTATATGACTGCTAAGTAGAATTGCACCATTGTTGTGTGATAGCATAACTAATAAAAGTAACCACCGCCATGAATTTATCTTTTGAACTGATAATTGAATAATTCTTAATTCGAAAGATTCCTTGTGCAAGTAATTTTCTCTTATAATTCTCTTATTATATTTTCTTGATTTAATTTAGTTGCTACAATTTCTCAAACCCCCAATTTTCACAAATCAATTAGAATGCTTCCACGTGAGACAACCTGGATTGCACCCTAACTACATTTTTAGTGTGATTCAGCAATAAAAACTATTTTTAATTTGTTATGGTATGACAAATGCACCAATATCTCATTAAATTTTACAATATGTTGTTTGCAGGATTTAATTTTAATGTATTGTTAACGTAAAAAGATATTTTACATAGATATTCAATTATATAAAAGTAAAGTATTCAATTGTTAATTATCATATTTAAATGTAATTTGAATATACCAAAACAAAAGGAATATCATATTTAAATCATATTAAAAACCCTAAAAATCTCATAAATACCATTTAAAATATGTGAATAACTTCCATACTTGAAAATTTCATTTTAAAATTAAATGATAATAGAGTATATGTGAGTTTATAAAAAAATACTCAAGGATTAAATAAAAAATTTCTGAATTTAAGTCAAAATAAATATTTTATATTTTTAAAATTAAAAATATATTTCAAAAGATAAACTAAATTATTTAAATAAGTGTTGAATTAATTCCAAAAGATTTTAATTTATTTATTTTGATATGCATATTTTCAAATAAAATATATAATTTTAAAATATCCATCTATTATTATTTATGATTGACATCATTGTGATAGATTACTTTAATTACAAATTAATAATTACATATTGATTGAAAACTATCATATAAGTTAATTTCAAATTAAGCATTCATTGATAATATATAAATCACGTGATTCGTATAGCATTAGATTATATTTGAAAAATACCATGACTATATATTAAGCTAAATAATTTTTTAATAAATAAGTCAAATAATATAATCATAATAAAATAATTTGAAATATATTAGAATGAAAAAAAATACTATTTTATAAATTTAAAATATAGGATAAAATTTTGCAAAGTCAACCAACAAAAAAACATTTGCAAATTATTAATATTACATTATCTGATAATGGATTTTGAAATTGGGTTGTGAAGTGAAAGTGGATTTTGATTTATAATTGATATGTTATAATTTATAATACTAATATTTCAGAGTTGTTTGAGAGAAAGTTTTACACGTGTCGCAATAAGAATGTTTTAAGACCCACATATTTTAAGAAGTTATTCATTAATTTTTTTAAAAAATAAAACCACAATTATTATATATTATTAGCATATCATTGATAATCATCCATATTTAATAATAGAATTACATTACATTAATTAAATATCTTTAATTATTACGATGCTGAAATCATGAAATATATTAATAAATTAATTTCACAATTTTAGTATTAATTTCACATCTAAAATTTTTATATTTGATATGAGGTGGTGATTTTCTTTTGAATACTATTATATTAAATTAATGAAATTAAATATATATATATATATTATAAGAAAGATGCAAAATATATGTGCTAGGTTATATCATTTACCTTTTTATTAACAATAAGATTATGATGAATTTAATTATTTAAAGGTAGAATATTTTTTCATGTCATTAGTGATGATATTATTTGATTATATATATAGACTAATTTAATGATTTGAAGACCAGGAATATGCCAATTCAATTAAAAAAAATTATATATATACGCAGGTGAAAATAAAAATCCTAGGATCACTTGGGATGACTATAAAATTATAGCTTCAACAACCTTTGAGCTCTTGCAAATAATTTTGATAATTTTATATTTTAAAAAATTTGAATGAATTTTGAAAAAAAAATCAATCATACAATTCTTGACAATTTTGACAATTTTATACTTTAAAATATTTGAACGAATTTTGAAAAAAAAAAGTTAGTGTTGCAAAAAATTAAAAAAATTGGAGATGATTTTAAAAAAAAGATAGAGATTTATCATAATCTTATTTATAATTAGAAATTATTAATGATTAAGATTCGGTATAAAATTTATTGATTATATAAATTTACTATATTAATGCTTCAGACTCATTTCATAAATTACACATGTCATTCATATAGTTATTTAGATTTCACATGTCATTCAGATAGTCATTTAGGCCGCACTTTTCTCAATTTTTATGTTTAAAGATTTTTTTAAACTTAATTTATAATTTAATTATTAATTGTTTTTTATATAAAATAAAATTAGATACTACAATCATTAAACAATCAAATATTATAATCATTAAATATTATAATTTGCATTAAAAGAGAACCTATGTTAATATAATTATGATTTACAATTAAATTAAGAATCATGAATAGCCTCACATTATGAAGATAATATAAACAATTATAAAGAAAATATTTTGAAAATAAATAAGCTTTAAAATCAAATTTTTTTTTAAAGAAAATGGATAGGTCAAATTGTTAATAAATTGCTAATTGATTGATTTTCATATGATAATAATTCAAAATTCAATTTATACCAAATTTATTCTTAATCAAATATGATAATAATTGATATAATACTAATATTTAAGACTCATCACATAAAAAGTATTTCATGTGTTATTTAAAGAAAAATTATACCCACCATTTTCATAATCTTGATACGTAAAGTAAGTTTATGAATTTAATTTACCTTCTAATTATCAATTTTTTTCAATCGTACATTCATATCTTTCTACCATTAACAAAATCAATATAAAAAATAAAAAATAGCATAAAAAATTATAATTGAATATACTATACCATAAAATTTTATATATATATATATATATAATTATAATATTAATGATAACAAACCTATTATAATTGTGTTACATTAGTAGTATTTGTTATTATAAATATTTATGTTTTAAAGTACAAAATATTTTTAAAATTTTTCATTTTTAAATTTTTTTTGATAAATTCATAAATATCAATAGAGATTTAAATCTCCATGTGAAATAAAAAATGGGAACCCGTGACCGGGATTTGCTTAAGAATAGAGGTAAAATTTTAAATAAAGATGAGATTAGGGGAAATTTTCTAATTTCAAATGTAAAACTTTTAAAAATCATAATAAAAAATTATCTATCTATATGTATTACTATATTATGCTTTAATTTTTTATAACTTAAACATTCTAATCTATCGATTCCATAATTTTTTCATACTAATTTTTTTGAAAGAAAATAACTTCAATTTTTTAACTCTAAAATATTTAAAAAAATCAATTCTATAATTTAAACTTCTTCGATAATGATATTAAATATTTATTAATTTTTAAAAGTTTTTATTGAAAAAAATTATAATTGATACACTACTCTAATAATTGAGATTATATATATTAGAATCACAAATATTTTTTTACTAATTATTACACATTAATTATAAAATATATTTTAAAATTGATATTTTAATTTATTAAAAGGATATACAACGAAATAACGTGTAATTGAAATCATATAAATTAAATTTATGTATTATTTTTATTAATTAGAAAATATATTTTTATATTTTTAAATTAAATATTTTAATTTACTAAAAAAATATAAACTGCTAGGAATGATAAAAAAAAATTGAAAATGGATACACACGAGAATTACCTAATGGGGAAAGGAATTAACACATATTTCAACTTCATAGAGATGATCTATGAGGGTTAAGTCCCCATTTGTTAAATAGGATAGGGACAGGGATAATATATTTTTATTTTTTAATTATTTTTATTATATTTGCATTATGTGTATATTTTAAATTTTAATTTGGATTGTATTGCATTAATAGTATTTGTTATTATGGATATTTATGTTTCAAATTATAAAATATTTTTAAAATTTTTCTCTTTTTGAAATTTGTTAATAAACTCTTGAATACCATAGGGATTCAAAATCTCCACAAGAAATGAGAAATAAGAAATGAGGACCTATAAGGGGAATGAGGATGAGGATGAGCGATAAAATTCTAAACAATGATGGTAGGTATGAGATATCTCCTATTTTTCATGAATACTCATTGTCATTCCTATAAATGGCTCATGATATAGTAAAATTATCTATTTATTATCTTTCTTTATTCAATAATTTTAACTTTTGAAACATGTAAAATTTTCATAAAATAGACTCATTATTGTTAGTTATAGATCATCTATCAAGCTATTTTCAATCTTATAAAGATGATATTCAATATATGATATAAAATAGAATGACATATTTATATTTTGTTCACTTATTTAATTATTTAACTATTAACTTACTTTTAAGATAAATTTATATACTCAATTTTCTATAAGATATATGTAAATAAATTATCATTTTTTTTATAATAATCAATAAACTATTTTTTTATTACCTCCGCGTTGTAATACCTGAGATACACGTATCTGTAGGCAAGTTTTGTATTGCCCTAGGATCCCTCAAGGCCCGCCCAAGTAGCTGGATTGGGCCTGGATGCAAAAAACAGGTTGGGCTAGGTTCTGCAGAATTATACAAAACAGGTTTGCTGCATCGGGCTTTACTCGCTGCAGCGAACAGACGAGCCTTCATGCTCGTTGCAGCGAGTGACAGTTTTCCTTGGCCACAAAGAAGCAACTTTGATGCACGAAGATCGAGAAAATGATACCGTTTCATTTTAAACCCAAAGTAAAAACCCTGTCGCGGTCTTCTTCTCCCAAAATCTGAAACACACACACACACACACCCTAAACCCCCTTTTCTCTCAAATCCTTTCCAACCCATCATTCCCAAACTTCAAGGTGAGTATATGATGTTAGATTTTGTCTCTATTCTTTCACATTCTTGGTATGGATATTGTTATCTCTCTCATTGTTGTCAAGTAAGGGTATTCCCCCAAAGTTGTTGGTATATGTTTAGAGTAATCTAGAGCTTTCTATAAATTGTTGATGAGTTTTATGGTTTCAATGGCAGACATTGGTGTCATTCGTCCTTCCTAGAGTCCTCGCAGTGTTGATACTTCACAGTCTACCCCTCCAGGTGAGTGGGTTTGATCTCATAGCCTTAGTTTGATTATTATATCATTATTTGTTAGCATTACTGAGTATTTAGAGGATTAAAAAATAGATTTGTATACGATATTGCTTTAAGTAAAAATATGCTTTAATTAGTAATGCTCCGTTTGAATTTATGCATGAAAATTATGATTTTAGAAAACACATAAGACCATAGTTATTTCATAAAAAGCTTTGTACAATTTAGTCCACAAATTGATTCGATTATGATAAATTGGAATTTACTATGATTTATGAAATGCGATTTAAGAATTTATATTTGATAGAGTTGAGAAATGTTGAGCTAGAAATATAAGGACTCCCTTTAAGATTTCAGTTGATTTTAGATTAGAGAGAGTTATTAAGGGGAACAGAAATATGAGTTAACGGCAGTCATTCCGTTCACTTTAGTATACTAAGGTCCGCGAGGGGCAAGTCATCCTTGAGTTAAATCAGTTCGCCAGGGACACAGTTCGCCAAAGACCATTGAGATCACATTAGCTAGGGCCTTTATCTGCCAGGAACTAAATACCCTCCCTATAGTTGATGAATACTCTGTTCTCTTGTGTAATTCTTGAAATTTTAAAGATTATACTTTATATGTAAAGTAAATAGAAATGCTTATGAATGCTACATTATTATTGTTATTTATTTACAATATTTTCCTGTTTCATGCAAGGTTATAAGTGAGGATCCATTCATTGAGTTTTGAATGCAAAACTCACCCCTCTCTTCTTCCTTTCCTTACAGATATAAGTGTAGCCCAAGATCCTCCCCTTCCTCCTCCTCAGCAGTAGTATTCTTCAATTTGGATGAGCTTCACTTTGGCATGAAGCCTTAGTATTTTGTTAATGGTAGATGTGCTCCAATAATATGACGGGCAGGGTCCCGAACCGCATATAGTTTATTTTGTATTTTGTTTATACCATGATTCTTTTGTATTTAATAAAATATTACTTATAGTTATACAATCAATAAATTTTATATAGAATCTTAATCATTAATAACTTCCAATTACAAATAAGATTCTGATAAATCTCTATTATTTTTTTTTTAAATATTCTCCAATTTTTTTAATTTTTTCCAACACTAACTTTTTTTTTTCAAAATTCATTCAAATCTTTTAAAGTATAAAATTATCAAAATTGTCATGAATTGTAGGATTGATTTTTTCATTCAAAATTCATTCAAATCTTTTAAAATATAAAATTATCAAAATTATTTATAAGAGCTCAGAGGTTATTGAAGGTATAATTTTATGGTCATCCCAAGTGATTCCAGGATTTTTATTTTCACCTATGCACATATATAATTTTTTTTTATGGAATCGGCATATTCTTGGTCTTCAAATCATTAAATTAGTCATATATAATCAAATAAGGTTATCACTAATGACACGAAAAAATATTCTGTCTTTAAATAATTAAATTCATCATAATCTTATTGTTAATAAAAAATATAAATGATATAACTTAGCGCATATATTTTGCATCTTTCTTATAATTTATATACTTAATTTCATAAATTTAATATAACAGTATTCAAAAGAAAATCACCATCCACATCAAATATAAAAATTTAGATGTGAAATTAATACCAAAATTGTGAAATTAATTTATCAATATAATTCATTATTTCAGCATCGCAATAATTAAAGATATTTAATTAATGTAATGCAATCCTATTATTAAATACGGATGATTATCAATGATATGCTAATAATATGCAATAATTGCGGTTTTATTTTTGTTCAAAAAAATTAATGAATAACTTCCTAAAAGATGTAGGTCCTAAAACATTCTCATTGCGACATGTGTAAAACTTTCCCTCAAACGACTCTGAAATATTAGTATTATAGATAGATTTTGACTAGTGTAGTATTTCATTTTGGAATGTAATATTGATTGTTGAACAATTTAGAGTTATTTTATGTTGAAAGTGTTGGTTTCATCGTATGAAATTTATGATTTTTTTTTAACTATTGACATACTCGTCCCCCACTCTTGCCCAAAATTGCTATACCCCCACCTGCACCCGTACCGGGTTGGTACCCGCACTCGCACCCACACCCAGGTACGGGTACCATACCCCTATCCAGGCAATATAGAGTGTAGGTAGAGCTGGGTATACGGGCCGCGATTTGTGGACCAACTTATTTAATTCGTAACCCGTATGAAAATGGACAAAAAAAATTTTAGTTCGTCAATCCATGAATATTTTTGGTTCACTCCACTTCACTTAACTCGTGGGTTAAACGGGTTTGGCTCGTGTCGTGGATTTACGGACCAGTACACTAGTCCGCATATAATGCTATGGTCACACTCCAGTCGAGTTAAGTTATAACAATCCACTCCACGGACCCATTGCAATGAGAAGAGTGAAGCGGCCAAGCCCAAGCCCCGGGGGAAGTGTGGAACGCTAACATAACACTAGGGTTGCCTACTTCCATCTCTATTGCAATTTCCCTTCCATTCATACCAGCGCCGTCGGCCAAGCCCTAAGCCCCTTCTAAGTTCTCCCTCTCGTCTCTCGTTCTCCGGCGGCCCTCGCCGCCCCAGCCAAGCCTCCTCCAGCCGCCACTTCCAAGCCTCTTCTCACTCATGCGGTCTTCAGATCTCGGATCTCCCTCTCTCACTTTCGTTTCTCAACTCACGGTCCGCGACCAAGCCGCCACCGACCTGCTGCCACGAGCCCTCCGTCGCCGAGTTGCTGCCAAGAGCCCTCCGCTGCCGAGTGGTTGTGCGCCTGTGCCTTGCTTCCCCCAGTTCGCCGCCGAGTTGCTGGGCCGTGCTGTCACTGGAGACCGCCGTGAGACACCTCTGCCGCTGCTGACAGAAAGCAACAGTTCCCAGTTCCCACCCCCGTCTCTGTGACTGAGTATTATTTTTTTTATCCTTTTTTATTTTTTTTTAAAATATGCTTTGTTTATTTGAACTTGAATAAGTTCTGCCTTCTGAGAATCAGTTATGGATTGTTCATTTGTTTGTAAAATTTGTAGCTTGAAATTTAAAATGTTTTTATTGTGATTGTTTGGTGTGATTTAGATTGAAATATGATTGTTTTTTATTGTGATTGTGCGGGTCGGTCCGCGATTTGGTACGCGGGCTTCTTGCTTCTTGCTGGGCCAAAGAATGCGGACAGGTCCGCGGACTTGTGGGCTTAGGCAGGGCGGACGCGGACCAAGCAAAAGGCCAGTCCATTTATGAAGTGGACCGGTCCGTTCCGGCCTATTTAATGTTGGTTCGTCACAGACTGGTCCGCATACTCAGCTCTGTGGGTAACTAATGACATGTAACATATTTGGGGACCTTCTTTGTGTGTCATGCATTCTTTTAGCTTCGAAATAACAATCTAATAATCTTGTTTCTGTTTGGGCAGCCTGAAGGTCTGTAGTTTGCAAAGCTAAGAGATTGAAGATGGTATGATTTTCTTGTCAGTTTATGAGTATTTTTTGTTGCATTATGAATTCTCATTTTCAAGTAAAGATGTCATGTGCTCCAGGTGATTGACAATGTGGTATTTAAAAAAAATAAAAAGAAATACTTTTCTGCTCTCTCCCATCCCTTGTCTATTTCTTTGTATTTTATTTTTGTGCTTAGCTTCAGCTTCTCTTTAACAATCATTGCAGGCGGCTGAGGATGATTCTGGAGGGGAGAGTGAAAATTTTGATTGGAACACTGAAGATGAGCTTGAAATTGAGAACTTTCAGTCTTCTTCTTCATGTTTAACTGTTCCTAATGGAGAAGCTATTACCGGCTCTGGAGAGGTAAGCTTTTGGACATTTTTTCTTTTTGTCTGGGGTTGTCTTCATGAGCAGTTGAATGTTATGAAATCTGATTCGAGGACCACATTACAGGGAGCAGGTGACACATAAAATGAATCATGAATGTTAAAGATAACACAAATACATGTCTTCATAAAATAGTATTATCTTCTAAGACAATAGCCAGTGCAACTATAGTTTTACTTTGACCTTATCTGATTCTGAATACTGCTGACGTAGTGATTTATGAATGACACATAATTAACAAGCTGTGGAACTAAAATGATCAACCAACCTTGCAAGTCAATGTGTAATTAAGCCTTGAGACTAGAGACCTTTGAAAAATTGGTGTTACCCGTATTATTTGTATTTACTATTTGGATTTAGTAGAATTTATGAACAGAAATGGAAGATTCAGAAACATAAATCTGTATTAATGAATGAGAAAACTAAAGAAAATGCAGAAAAAGAGGGAAAGGTTCTGAGCACTATAGCAGCCCAGACTCTCCTAGTCGAATTCTAGTAATTACCTTACCATTCCTCCCTTCACTCCCCTACAAATAACCCCTTTCTGTAACAGCTTTGTCACAGCCCTCCGCTGCCAGCAAGGCATGCACTCCCCAGCCCCTTGCACGCCCCGCGGCATGTTACTTAGGTCTGAGCCCCCTTGATCCACTGATATTCCCTCACCTGTCATTCCCCACAGTATCCCTGTACTTCTTCCTCTTGCAAACTTTTATCCCATTAGGAAAATAGGTCTCTAACAAGTTCCTTCATGCTCTTATAAGGACTGATTTACCGACTTTGCATCTGTTATTTCCCTTATGTCTTATCCATGAAAGCATATCACAGCCAATGCATACGCATCCTTGAGGAATATGCATGTAGGGATGGCTCTACAAAAGATATCGAATTTTTAAACTACTAACATCACATTCTCTTCTTCCTTCAGGCAAGTTCATCTGCAGGTTCATCTAATAGCAAGGTATTTGATCATTTTGTGGCAATGGGATTTCCTAGAGAAATGGTCGCGAAAGTAATTGAGGAATACGGTAATAGCATCGTTGTACTTCATTTAAGTAAAGATTTTGATCAATTAGGTTCACAAATAATATTGCCATAATGAACATCCAGGTGAAGAAAATGAAGTTAAACTACTTGAAGAACTTCTCTCATACTCGGTGAGTTGATATTTTCTTTTTTTCTTGATTGACAACATCATGGTCTTGTCTCTTTGAGCTATTATCAAGTTATCGTTGTCTCACCTCATCTTTCCTTAATTTCAAAAGTTGTTTCATGGAGTCATTGGCATTTATTTGTTGTGTATGAGCACAACTCTACCTCTGTTTTGTTTTATTGTAAACCTTTATATGTAGTCCCAAGCTATAAATGAGGAGGATTGTATTTACAGTTAACAACAGTCAATGTAAAACTTCATTGAATATTTATGATATGAATAAGAGATAATTTAGTGTTACAAAAGGAAACTATAGCCTTGTTGATTTGTGTAGCCGACCATACTTAGTGGGACAAGTTAGTTGTTGGCAATTGTTACCTTTTGCCTTTCCCACTTGGGTTGTATGACTAAGCTGTCTGTACTCGCTCACCTATGTTTTAGAGGGGTGAGCTACGTGTGTGTTTACAATATATGTCATCATATTTTTGTTCATGAGTCAATAAAATTCTTTGACAATTATATTGTCAAAGCCCGTTTGCACTTTAAATTATGCTGATAAGTGATAAGAAATAGGTAGGTGATGAGGTACTCATTTTCAAACTTGTCATAGAAGTATATGCTTCTGAATATTTTTAACTCCTAAACTGATTTCCTTCATTTATGATTTTTCTACTCTCATGGAGAGGATGGCTCTTTTTCATCTAAACCTTTTAAAATTATAACAACCAGGTGAAAAAAAAAATGTTACAGCTTCAAGTTATTAGAGATTGGAGTTATTCCTATTTAGATTTGTCCTTCCTCTCTTTGTATCCATCATGGGATGGGATATTGGGATTGTTTTTGTGGCTTCAAGTGGTCATTCCATTGTCTTGTAAAGGGAGTAACCCTTCAAAATATGTGGTAGCTATATATTATATTAACAAGGATTCTTTATTTCTCTGTTTTACACTTACTCAGGGAAGATGATTTCATTTTTTAAACTTGTTTTCTTTAATATGATTTTCCCCCCTCAAAAGAAGGTTATGGTATTATGTCACCACCAAGGTTGTCAGGAGCGAGCTCCTACGTAGGAATGGAAGAGGGATATAGGAACGGAGAACGTAGAAACATAGCATGGAACGGAAGTTCCTACCAGAATTGAAAGTCCCATTCATACATATATATATATATATATGTATATTATAACACAAATATGCAAAATTAATCACAATTCGCATAATAATAAACTATTATTTCAATAAAAAATGCATGAAGTCACAAAAAATATCTAATTTTTTTATCCTGATTAGCCCTATTATCTTCTCTTTGGGTAAAAAAATGTGGATAGCAAAATGTCAACACTCAGGCCCACCAAATACAACACAAGAATATAACACATTAAACTTAAAAGCCCATTTAGCCAGCGGTCTCAGGCTCTCAGCACAGGACACAACAAAAAACCAAAACTGTACCCAAAAAAAAAAGGCCCAAAATAACCCACCCTCAAACAAAGCCAACCTCACTCGCCCAAAAAATCCCCAAACTGGAAGGCGGAAACAACAAGAGATGAGAATCACGATCGTGAGTTGAAGCCCTAAGAGCCGAGAGAGAACTTAAGGGAAAGGATGGTGCGGACAGCGGCGCTAGCAGAAAGGAGAAGACAGACAAGGATGGCAGCATGATCGGCAGAGACATGATGGTCAGAGGCGGCGCCATGGCCGGCTACAGCTCTAGTGAGGTGAATCGATCGAGGTTAGAAAGAAAGAGAGCGAGTGAGAGATAGAGGGATTGAGTTAAGGTAGCTGGGTTGTTTATAAGGTATGCTTCATCTAAGGCCTTTTCTAACAAATTTGGGGCAAGCCGGGCTCCAAAATGTCAGACCCAAGCAGAGCGAACAGAGCACAAGGAGCGGCCGCTTCAAGCGCTTATAAGCTCTAGCACGACGCTCTGTCGTCGACCCTCAAAACCGTGCCAGCAACCAGGAACGGGCATGGATAGCCGCGGTGGGTTCGTAGGAGCGTCCGCTCCTACGTTCAAGAACTTGCTCCTGACAACCTTGGTCACCACCAACAAACTATGTAAACTATTGCAGGTTGTGTTATATGAGCAGTTTAATCACCCGAAAATGGCAATAAGGAAAATTTCTGACCATATTACAAAGTTTCTTTAAATTTGACTTTGTCTTGATAAAATGGGAATAATATTTTACCAACTTGAATAAATGACCTTTGTAGGCTGTGGTCACTATTTTGCTAAAGAATATCATCACATGGTCACTATTTTGCTAAAGAATATCATCACAAAAGTTGTAGGTTCGCTGAAGGATTAAGCATACAAGTTGCCTACATATTCATATTTGCTAATGATAATTGCATTTGCCTGTTGGTCTACTGATAGTGAGTACTTTGCTATGGCTTTTTTTCTTTACCTCCTGTATTTTCTCCCATGGTCTCTTTCAATTTGGTTCTATTTATCTAGCTGACATTTTTTCTTGGTGACTTATTCTTGACATTTTTAATATATGATTTTTAATGTGTTGATTTTTTTGCAATTTTTATTGTTAATGTTAGAATTATCTTGGGTTCTTTGTTTTCTTATTTGCAGGCTATAGAAAGTTCTCCTCAGCCACAACAGCAAATTGAGCCGGTTTTGGAAAGTTCTCCTCAGTCACAACAGCAAACTGAGCCAGATCCTAGCTCATCAGAATGTCCAGTGAGCTCTTGGGATGATTTCTCAGATTCTGATTCTTTCTCTGATGATGAGGTTGTCTCTTTAATGTCTTGTCCTTGGTGTTTGTATGATTTGATTCATCTTTTTATCATTTTATTTTGTCTTTGGTTTTGGAGCAAAATATATTAATGGTCTTATTATCATTTTCAAACTTGACATATTGTGTATGCTTGGGAAAGTGTGAGATTAAATTATTTCAATAATCGATTTCAAGTTTTTTTTTTAATATAATTGATTATGTGAAAGTAGTTTGTTTCATTTGGATTTTATGAAAAAACTTGCTCTTGTATAGTAGACTACTGAAAAGAGTGTGAAATAATTTGTTTATATTGAATAATAGCTGATACTTAGGGGTTAATTTGGTGAAATTACCATAATTTTAGAATAATCAGCTTCTGGTCATAATCAAAAGCTTTGAATAGTTGCTTATGAATTTAACTTGTTTTTTCAGCTGAAAATTGTTAACCTTTAATTATAATCTCTTTTCCTATTTTTACCAAACATGATTGATTTTCTAAAACAGTTTTTAAGCTGGAAAAGAAAGACATTTTTTTGTGGGGTTCCCAAACATGCATACAGTAGATATAAAACAATGTTTCTGCTTCTAACCACTTCAAATTTTGGGAGAGATTATTTATAGCATGGTATCAAAGCCATGTGGTATGGTGGGCTTATGCATTCATGTGGCCCTTGCAAACATTCAGGTGCCTCTAGCTGAAAAAATGACAACATAAACTATTATGAGTTATGTTCCTTCATTGGCCATGAGAGTCTTGTACATTTTCTCTTTCTCCTAACAGAAAAATGAAATTGCCTTCTTGTGCTTCCACTTGCTTTTACTGCATTTCTTGGACGTATAGAATTACTTATGCAAGGAAACACCTTCGATGCAGGTTTTATATTTTAAGATATGAACTGTTTATTGGTTTTCTTGCAGGAAATGACAAAATCTGTATCTGACAATGATGATAGCTTTTTGGCCTTGGTGAAAATGGGGTACAAGAAAGATGAGGTTTTAATTGCCATGGAAAGATTAGGTGCTTTTTCTCTGGATCCATCATTGTTTTGTGTAGGTTGTTTGTTTGTTATTTGCAAAAGTGCCAGACCTTTTTGACTTTATTATTGTTGCATGGATTTTATCATTGCTACTTGTATAATTCACTATATTCAGTTAATCATTTTAGAATATTGGTCAATATTCTGGTAAAGAGTATGATAGATTAATAGATCATAATTTTTTTTTATTCTTCCCAAATTATAACCAAATCTAATTAGCTTGATCAATCACAATAACAACCTTTCTAGAGAATCTTCTTTTTTGTTTATGTTCTTAAGTTTACTCTATTTTCTTGGCCTCATTTTATTAATGAAAGAATGCAGGTCCAAACTCCTCTCTTGATGAATTGGTAGATTTTATAGGTGTGGCCCAAATGGCAAAGGCAGAAGATGCCCTTCTACCTCCTGAAGAGAAGGTAGCATATTGATATCTTGAGATGAAAAAAATAGAAATCAAAGTATATAGTTGTCTGTAATTTTTCCATTTAAAATCATGATGCTGTACTTAATTTTGTTTTATTCATCTATTAGAAATTAGATCTATGATTAGTTTTGAATTATGTTTCACAGCCACGGTACAATGACCTTGTTAAAGTGAACAAGCGAAGATTTTATGAGTATGAAGTGTTGGGAAGGAAAAAACCTAGGAGTTGTGAGAAGAAAATAATCAGTGAAGACGATGAGGCACTGCATCTTCCAAACCCAATGGTTGGGTTTGGGGTTCCTACTGAATCTACCTTCATAACACACAGAAAAATTCCAGATGATGCCATTGGACCTCCGTACTTCTACTATGAGAATGTGGCACTTGCTCCTAAAGGGGTTTGGCAAACAATTTCAAGGTTCTTGTATGATGTTGAGCCTGAATTTGTGGATTCAAAGTATTTCTGTGCTGCTGCTAGGAAAAGGGGATATATTCACAATCTTCCCATTGAAAATAGATTTCCTCTTCTCCCCCTTCCACCGCGCACCATACATGAGGCTTTTCCCCTAACAAGGAAGTGGTGGCCATCATGGGACAGTAGGACGAAACTTAATTGTTTGCAAACAGTTATTGGTAGTGCAAAACTAACAGAGAGAATTAGGAAAGCTCTTGAGAACTATGACGGAGAACCACCGGACAGTGTCCAAAGGTTTGTTCTTGAGCAATGTCGGAAATGGAATCTGGTGTGGGTGGGAAGGAATAAGGTTGCTCCTCTTGAGCCTGATGAAGTAGAGACACTGTTGGGCTTCCCAAGGAACCACACAAGGGGAGGTGGAATTAGCAGAACCGACAGATACAAGTCACTTGGCAATTCATTCCAGGTATGAGAATATTCTCATTATATTATGAAGCCTCCATCAATGTCCTTCAGGATGTGTTTACTGTGTTAGAGAAATAATACATGGGAGTATGGCTACAAAATTGTTAAATAATTTATATACTTATTCATAATAAATGTTACTGTTTGAAATTATATGCAGTTTCAATATTTATTTTCTGGTTTTCTGTGAAATTTTCCAGTTGGTTATGATCGTTTGAATTAAGAGGGTGATTTGCTCTTTTAAAAAAAAGAAAAAGAAACTGCTAGTTTTTGCGTTCAAGTTTCTATGTACATTTCTCTTTACTTGTATGTTTGGTTTATTTCAGGTTGACACAGTGGCATACCACCTGTCAGTTCTGAAGGACATGTACCCGAGTGGTATCAATCTTCTTTCTTTGTTTTCTGGAATTGGTGGTGCAGAAGTGGCTCTTCATCGGCTCGGTATCCCTCTTAAGACTGTGGTCTCAGTTGAGAAGTCAGAGGTGAATAGGAATATTGTTAGAAGTTGGTGGGAGCAAACAAACCAGAAGGGTAAATTGATTGACTTCGAGGATGTACAGCAGCTGGATGCTAATCATTTGGAGGAGCTGATGAATACACATGGGGCTTTTGATCTCATTGTTGGTGGCAGCCCCTGCAATAACCTAGCTGGTAGCAATCGGGTAAGCCGGGATGGACTTGAGGGTAAAGAATCGGCCCTCTTTTTTGATTACTTCCGCATTCTGGACTCGGTAAAATCTTTACTGCCGAAGAACCGGTGATGAATTTGTTTAAACAAACTTCTGTTTCAGGTTCTTTGTACTTAATTAAGACGTGTTAGGTCTTCTTATATATAACTGGAAACACTAGATACAGATGCTTCTCACCTCATTTTTGTTGCCAACTAAAAGGCAGCTGGTTCGTATCATTTTTTTATGTTCACATTTCTGCTTTCAGTTTTCTTTCTCATTAGGAACTGGTGTATATTTGTGTTTTGCAGTACAGGAGACATGATTGATGAATGCACTAACTGATCTCTAATGATACACACTGTAATTCTCTTTTTGATTATCATATGACGTCGATCCTTGAAAGATTTACGTTTGAATACATTAGTCGTTGAAAAATTAATTATATACATTATAATTTCTCAAGGATTTGTATTATAACACTCCGCACTTAAAAAATTTAATTGCTTACATTTTAGTTTTTCATAGATTTGAAGTTATAACATTTAAATCTAAAGAAAAGATCAATTGTATAAGTTGCCCAATGATTTGTATTATAATACTTTAGTCCAAAGTTATTATTTTTCTTTGAATTGAGGTTTTATAATGTCAAATTTTGTAGGATTTAAATGTATGCAATTGACTTTTTGATGACTAAAATGTTAGGACATAAACCTTTCTGGTACAAAGTGTAGATTTACTGTTGAATTTTTGTGCACGTTTACTCAAGAAGAGAAGTGGGATCGTGGATCTTCCTATCTAAATATCTTAAGTTTTATATAGATGAGAAGTTCCAAGTCAAGGTCGACAAAAGTTCGAAGTAGATGAAAATTGCCAGTAGGATAAAGGGCGTCGTGCTCAACTTATATTTTACAGACTATTGAAGAAAAAGAGTCAACTTAAAGGGTTATGGACGAGCTATATCCCATCAAATTAGACTTATATTTTACAGACTACTTGAAGTTTGCAATCTGAAATTGAACACTAGGGTGGCAATAAATAAAAGTGATACGATTCTAATTAGTTAGACTTGGGTTAATTTTTAGTTATTGTTAGTTACGTAATTAGTTCCAACTACTTATATAAGTAGGACTTAACTGCAGCAAAAAAAATATAAGTAGGACTTACATTTTTAAATAATTCGTTGATAAGACCAATTTGAGAAATAAGACGAAGATCTTGAACCACACATAGTTGTATCTCAAAATCAGCTAAAAGGTTGCGATTATGATTTTACCCTTTTATCCAAACTCAATAAAATATCAAGGTTGTTGGCGTCAAACTGAAGTCCATAACAATATCTCAAGCTCAGCTCAACAGTGAAGGTAGCCGTTCCTTGTCCACCTTTGAGAATAAGTACCGGTGGTTTGAAAAGTGTTTTACAGAATAATTTTTAGTTTTTAAAGATTAAAAATGAAAAAAATATATTTGGTTAGTTATTCCTTTTAGATTGATTTTAAAAACAAAAAGACAAGCTTTGTTGTTTTAAAAACAAAAATTAGAAAACAGTTAAAAGATATTTTTGGAATTTTATATTTTAAAACAAACAAAAATGTGGTGATACATTTATAATTAGTTGGTTTCATTAATTGTTACCCAAAACAGTTTTTAAAATATTATTTTTAAAACAATTTTAAAAAACACAACAAAAAAACAATTTCAAACAACCCCTATATCTCACTTGATCCGACTTTGCTTGTGTGTTGCTGTGTAGTTGGTTGGTTAACTCAATTTAAACCATTTGGTGTAGTTGATGATTCTTAGATATACATATGACTGAGCACTCCAATCATTAGGTGATACAGAGCTTTGTTAAATGTTATGTATACCCATCATAGGCTGATTCAATCCAAGCCAAATTAACCGAAGTTTCGTCAACTCCAGATACGGATGCTTCGTACAAAATCAATAATTAATTGAGATTATATTATCGTCAATTACTATTTTCAAAGTAATTAATTTTTTATTTAGTATAAGTTACTTATATGAACAAAGCTTACAAATTTAAATAACTTAATGGGAAAATTGATTTCAAAAATATGATCAAAGGTCTTATTGGTTAAAGAAATAGTTTAATTTTAATGTATTGACAATATGAAAATATTTATACACTATTATTTGCATAACCTTTTAAGTAATGAGAGTGAGTGTCATCCATATTTGTTAATGTAATAATATATGATTGAATGACAGTATAAAATTATTTGTATCAAAATTAAATGGGCTTGGGTGAAAATTAACATTGATGGAGACTTGAGTAAACCTTAGTGAATATGGATATAGAGAAACGATTAGAGAAGCTACATGGAATTGGATTTTAGGCATTGGTGCTTATATTGGTGTGAACAAGAGAATGAATCCTCTAATGTGAAATTTTTATATGATCTTGTGTAATGCCTAGGGCTGACAAGGGTAGGGAGTGATCGTCGATCTGAAGGTATGACGAAGGAAATGGCTTCTGCAAAGTCAGCGTCTAAGCGAAAGGTACAAGAATGAATCGATTACACATCAAAATGAGAGGGATCTTGAGGTGTATAGGTATGGGACTATACAGTTGAGGATGACTTATATGAATTGATTAGTACTACCTATACTAACAAGATACACCTTCTTTTCGATAGCCTATCACTAAAGAACTTCACAGTTAAGTATGCTTGACTTGGAGAAAATTTGGGATGGGTGACCTTCTAGGAAGTTTTCCCAAGAAGTGTGTGAGTGAGGACAAAGCATACTGAAAAGACCTGTGTTGATTTGTGGGGACAGTCGTCAATCCATAGAGCAGCAGTGAATGTTACAAATGGTATTAGAGCGCTAGGTTTCTCTGCATGTCACTGGAGCATGTGTCCACAAGTAGCATGGCGTTTATGTAAGTGGAAGCGCGCCCATTTGCATTAATGATGCGTTACTTGAGGCCTTTAGAGTGGTCAGTCATGTCTAGGTTCAGAACTAGAGTCTTGTATTTCTTTCAAGATCTGTGTGTTATCCCTTGTGTTCATGTTCTTTCCAATTCAGTATGCCTCCTCTATTGACAGAGGACAAACCTTCGCCACTTGAGACCATGCATGCACCACCACCAACCATCCATGTGAAGAGTCCATTTTTTGACTATTTTTGCACGTTGTTTGAATTTTCTTATTGCATCTTTATCATTCCAGCTTGTATTCTTATCATCTTTGGTTCCTAAAATCACTATAAATAGGGCCACACACCTTATGTATTAGCATCCTTGAGTTAAGAATAAATTCAGAGTTTGAGTTTGTGAGAGTTTTCTTTCTTGTTTCCGAGCCATTTTGGTCTTCAGAGTAGGGTTTCTATCCTGGAGTTGAGTTTTGAGTGAAAAAATCAACAAAAAGCTTGAGTTTTTGGTGGTGTTGTAAGTGCACCAAGGTTGCCCCTCCAAAACTCCACTTTACGGCCATTTTTCGCAAAACTAACGCCGCCATTGCATCTGGAAGGTCGAAAAACCCTTGGGTAGCAAGTTTCACGGCCAATGAAGCCTCCACGTGCCGCCACAGTCTTCGCCGAAAAATTCGCTGGTAAAGTCGCCGAAGTTGCAGAACCACTGTGAGCCACTGTCGGACCACTGTGATTCACCACCTGAATTGTCACCGGAAAATCAGAGGTAGAAGGTGACCACGTCATCTGCCACGTTAGCCTGCTGTGTCCAGTCAACAACACATAATCCACTCAACTTCTGCCACGTGTCACAAAGGCCACATCAGCATCCCAGTCACCAGAAGTTTTAGAAAATTACAATTTAGTTGCTTGACTTTTCAACAATTGTAATTTAGCTCCTAAACTTTTGAAAATTGCAATTTTATCCCTCAACTTTTAAAAATTGCATTTTGTCCCAAAAATTTTTAAAATTACAAATTAACCCAATTTCTCAAATCTGTAATTTAGGCCATAATATTTTATATTCTCCTATTTTTACCTTATATTTACAATTACCACAAAACTTTTGTAAAGTGGCAACTTTTTTTTTTTTAAAAATTCCAAGTATGCTTTGTGGTTGTAGTTTTGTCTGATCTTCCACATCAAAAAAGAATTTGTTATTGGAAAAGAAATTGTGGAATTGTAAAAGGCACATTTCAGGAAAGGTCTGGCTAAGGAAAGACTTGGTTTTTAAGAACGCTTACCTTTTTTTCCTGGGAACTTCCCTGGTGTTCTAATTACAAAACTATAATCTCCGATCTAGTAATTTGGTACTTCACAAATTTTCCCCTACATCCAAAATGCCTCCAAGAGGACAAAATAAAGCAACTCTCCAAGAGATTCAAATGGAAGAAATGAGGAGACAAATCTAGCAGCTACAGGAAATGGTAGATGCACAGCAAGCTTTGTTAGAAGCACATCACATGCGATCAGACAATGATGAATCTAGTAGTGAAGCATAATCTTTTAGAAGCCATCATCCGCAAAGACAACCCTTTAGACATGATTACATCAAGGTAGAGATTCCAGATTTTGAAGGGAAACTTCAACCAGATGAGTTTGTTGGTTGGCTTCAAATTGTTGAGTGAGTATTTGAGTACAAGGAGATACCAGAAGAAAAGAAAGTGAAGATCATTGCTATGAAGTTAAAGAAGCATGCTTCCATTTGGTGGTGTAACGCCCCAATTTTTACTGTAATTTTTACTGTCATTAGAATTTACTCAATTACCGAATTATCATAGGTAATTATTACATAAGATTTGAGGCCGAACAATCCTCAATAAAGGAATATAACATTAGAAGAGAGGTTAGGAACGATTCATGCGAGAGTCACAAATCCCGAATTTCTGTACGTATAAAATGACCAAAATGCCCCTGAAGTTATTTTACTCAGAAAATGAGGATCGTGGGCCCCACCTATTCTCAAGGGGATTTTTGAGGATAATAAGGGATTGTTTGTGTTATGTGTGTTAATAGAGCAGAAGGATCTCAATTTTGAGTTCCGACGCGCAAAATGACCAAAACGCCCCTGCATTGTTTTAACTCAGATGTCGTGCGTGAGCCCGAACCTCACTAAAATGTTTTAAAATGTGTTTTTAAGCCATGATTAACCATTGGTTAAGCTCGGGTGGCCTCGGGCAGTTTTTAAGTGAAAGTACGATTTTGCCCCTGTTTTTGGGCAGTTTTGCGAATTTCGGGATTTTTGATTCATATACCGAAACCTAAGCAATATTAGGCTCAAATTAAAACTTATTAAATTATAAATATTAATATAGAGTCAAAATTATGTATTTAGATTGATTAGAACCCAAAATTGCTCAAAAACACCCAAATTGCTTACTAATTCACTTAAACCCTTAACCGTAAATTCTCTAAATTACATGAATACCTTGCCTACACCTAAATAATGCATGGAACACACAAATTCCACTTCTTTGGGCTGTAATGGACGAAATTATTGATGCCATTATGCAGCTGAATTATTGCCAAAAGTTGCATTAAAACAAAATGCCAAAATGTCACCATAAGAGACATAATTCCTTAATTTCATACAACTTTGTCTAAAATGATTTTTCCTCCCTTATTTCTCCTGCAAAATTCCGTCCACTACCTCATCATTTTGGCCAATTAGAAGCCTCAAAATCTTCTATAAATAGGCTTGCTTGAGTGGTCTTGGAATGCTTGGTTCATAACTAGTTTTTAGGAGCACCAAAAACTTTCTTTCTTTCTTCCTCCTCTTTGGCTGAATTCTTTCTTCAATTTTTTCAAAGAGATTTTGTTTCATTTCACTTCAAGAAACCAAGTTCTCTTCCTCTTCTTCAACTTAGATTAGGTAGGGAGTAGTTTCTAAATTTATTTCTATGCTTTGAGGAGTTGTGTTTTTAGCTCAAAATGATGAAATTATGAACTTACCTTAGCTTTTCATTTTGGTTTTCCTCTTCAATTTTTCTTTAACCAATTCAACCATATGGCCTAGGTGGAACTAAGATGATGGCTTGATGATGAGGACCTTGAGGGTGGGTTGTAAATCCATCACAAGTTAGGCCTTTAAAGCTTGAAAATTCCACTTGATGCAAAACTTTAAAGAATAATGCTTTATGATGCTAAAACAAAGATTTTTAATTTAGAACTTGAAAGATGTATTTTCCTTTTATGTTTTATTTCTTGTTAAGATATGTATTGGGTTGAATTTATAATTCTTTTAAAGTCTTGAAGGAGCTCTAGTAAAGAAACAAAATGAATTTGCATCCATGATTAAGTTTATGCTTTGCATAACCATGTTTACCTTTTATGTCATCACTAAATTTTCAAGAATGAATAAATGAACTTGCATTTCTCATGTTTAAATTCCAAGCTTGTATTTCATGTTTATGTTTCAAGTCATCACTTAATCTTTCAAGATAATAAAGAGGTTGCATCTCATATTTAATTTATGCTCTCACTATATTTTATAATGGCTAAAAGAATCAACGCATGACATGTTTATTTTATGCCATCACCTAAAGATCCTAGAGCTCAAAGACTTTCCCATGTATCACAAGCAAAGAAATATGATTATTGGAGTTAAAGAATTTATTCTTTAAAAAGTCTTGAGATTGGAGCTTAAAAAGATGTAATAATAATTCTCTTCTCCCTCTACTGGTCCTGTGCGGACTACCGCCGCTCCGGTTTCTTAATATTCTCTTCTCCCTCTACTGGTCCTGTGCGGATTACTAATTCCCTCTACTGGTCCAGTTTCTTGTATCATGTTTATATTTCAAGTTCTTGCATCATGTTTAATTTTCAAGTCATCACCTTAAATCTTAAAGATAAAGAAATGGAATTGCATATCATGTTTATAATTCCAAGCTATCACCTTATAAAGATAAGATTAAAATAAGGTTGCATAGCATGTTTATAATTCTAAGATGTCACCTAAATCTCTAAAGCTCAAGACTTACTTCTTTTATCTTAAGTGAGAATTTTAATTGTGAAGATCCTCCCAAATTTGACAAAAGAACTAGTTTCTAAATGAGTTTTAAGGCTTTGCAAGGATTTTACGGGGAACTAGTATTTTATATGCACTTAAAATATGATTCTATGTAATTGCATGAGGTTCATGATTCGACCACTGATCTGAGTTTAGTATCAATGTGTGATAATGATTTGATATGATTGAAGTTGTGATAATTATGGTTTATTGTTAAGAGAATGATTCATAATTAGTTTAGTAACTAATTAGTTCTATAATTGATAATTCTATGTAAGGATTGGATGCTTATTAAGTACTTGATATCATTCAATGATTTCGTGGCTTGCATGTTATAGTTGCTGTGGCAAATAATGAGAATGCTTATACATGAAATGTTCTTTATTATGTAAAATTTACCTTTGTTGCTAGAAGAAAGTGTATCATTGTAAAAGTGTAATTTGGAAAGGTTTCGGCTAAGGAAAGACTTGGTATTTAAGCGTGTCCATTGTGACCCACCTCTCTTTCCTGGGAATCTCCCATATGCATGATTACTGATTGATATATATTATTCTAGCTTAAGACTATAAATGAGAAAATGTTATGATGTTTATGAATTGTATTGTGATATAACATGCAAAGATTTAATGGTGACTAAAACTTATAAGAAAATGATCCTTTGGAACCATCAGACTATAGGTGATGAAAAGGTGATTTTAGCCCCCTAACCCATTCTCTCAAAAGGGTAGAGTCGGGACTTTAGCTTATCAAAAGGGATAAGTATATGCTAGTGACGACTAGTAAAGTATGAGCTCATAACCTAAATTACTCCCAAAAGGGTGGAGTATAGGGTGGCCTAAGGAAAATAATGATGATGATAAGATTTTAAGTCACCTAAGACACTAAAGAAATGAAATATGTGCACTATATCCACGTGTAGCTAATATTATATGACGTTCTTTTATGCATGTTATTTGATAATGATGATGAGGAAAATGATGTAATGATAAAGGAAAAGTTCATTGTAAATATGACATGTTAAGATTATGATGCATTATAAGACGCATGATTAAAAATTGACGAACCTCGGTTAAGTATTTGTCCGAACTTAAAATGAATCTTTGCGTGCTCACTATTTTAGAATAATCCCGAGGTTCCTGGGGACTTTGATGATGACACTGTAGAAGGAGGTACCTTATTGAGAATTCTTTAGCAAGATTCTCACTCCCTTTTCTTTATTTTCGTCATTGTCTCCAGATTCAGATGGCGACATTCGTCCTGTTCGTTGATACCCCTACTTGGGAATTTCACTATGATCCGGTGCATCGCTCGTATCATTTTGAAAGGAGGTGCTTGTGATTCGTGTTTTTATTTACATAGGTCGTCCATTTGCACATCCTGTCCCTAGTTATCGATTTTCTCCTACTTCTCCCTATGGAGATGAAATGGTTTTCGAACATGCACGTCCACTTGATGAAAGGATGTTACGTTCTTATCCCGCTTCATCTGCTGTCCATGGATTTCCAGAGTATGTTCCCGAGACGAGATATTCTGAAACTGATCCTTCAGAGGACACTCCTACTCATGTATATTCTGAGGGCTCTGCTCTTACTCCCATACGTGTAAGAGAGGGTAGTGAAGAAACAGTTGTTCAGCCGAGGTTAGCAAGAAGGCCGTCCATGCGACCCCAGCCTGGTGCATCTCGTGTGTCCCCTCCCGAGGGAGCTCATCAGTGGATCGGATTTATTCCCCCATTTCCAGGACAGTGGCCATAGAGGGTTCTTAGTAGATTTATGTGTGATCATGCACCCTAGTTTTAGGATAACCTTCCCGGCTTATGGAGTTATCTAGTTTAGGGGCATGTATTTCCTTAAGTATATTTTCTTTATGGGTTTGCATAAGATAATGATGTATGAACATAACCCACCCTTTGAGTGAGGTTATTGTATGTAAATATATGCTATAATGTGCTTATGGATGTTATATGATGGAGCCTAAGTGATATGATGTGATATATTCTTAAACGTCTTATTATACTCCGCTTACTCGTTCACGTTGTACTCGGCTCACGTTTTCAATTATGTGTTTTAAAAAAAAATGGCTCGTAATTTCACTAAGTATTTTCAAATTATGAAGAAAGAACCAAAGCAAGGAGTAAAGTCTAGTCATTAATCAGATTCAACCTAGGTGTATTTGGTTAATTACTAGGGTGTTACAGGTGGGAGAATCCTAAAAGGAACCGTGAACAAGAAGGAAAAAGCAAGATCAAGACATGGGAGAAATTGCGTCGAGAACTAACTCGAAAGTTCTTGCCTTCTCATTACTATCAAGATAATTTCTTTCAATTGCAGAATCTTTGACAGAAGAACTTTTCCGTAGAGGAATACACTAGAGAATTTGAGAAGTTGATGATGAAGTGCGACATTCACGGAAGGGAAGAGCAAAAAATAGCTCGTTATTTGGGAAGACTAAACACTAACATTGCCCATCCAGTTCAGCTCTAACAATATTGGTCCTTAGATGATGTTATTCATCAAGCTATACGAGTAGAGAAACAAGTACCCCAAAGGTCTTATTATAGAACTTTTTCTTCCATGGAAAATCCTTCCTATACCCGCCAAACACCCACAGATCAATCTAGTACTTCAAGCAAGCCTCCTTTTAAAACCACCAAAGAAAACCTTTCAAAAGCTCCCAAATGCTTCAAGTGTCAAGGTTTTGGGCATATAGCCTCGAACTTTCCAACTCAGAGAACCATAACCATCATAAAAGGAGAAGCTTATGAAGTGCCTGAAGAAGAAGAAACCCCAGAAGAACCTGAAGAGGAGATCAAGCCTGTGTACGATGAAGAATATGTTCTTGCAGACCATGGAGAGTCATTAGTAATCAGATGAAGCTTACATACAACACCAACAAAAGAAGAACCATGGCTGAGGCATAATATCTTCCATACTCATTGCACTTCATAAGGAAAGGTTTGTGATGTTATCATTGATAGTGGAAGCTATGAAAATGTAGTGTCCAACTGCATGGTGGAGAAATTAAAAATGCCAACACAAAACCTTCCCCATCCATACAATTTACAGTGGCTCAATAAAGGTAGTGAAGTGAAGGTTTCTCAACGTTGCCTTGTGACCTTTTCCATCAGTCAAAGGTACCAAGATCAAGCATGGTGTGATGTTATTCCTATGGATGCATGTCACCTTCTCCTTAGAAGACCTTGGCAATATGATCGTCGTACCTTGTATGACGGTTATACTAACACTTACTCCTCACCAAGGATGGAGTAAAAGTCAAGTTAACTCCTTTACCACCAAGTAAAGTTGATGAAAGCAAGAAGGAATCAAGACCACTGGTGACCTTGGTAACAAAAGAACAATTCAAGGTAACAGCAGAGGAAGCCCACGCTGGAGGATTAGCAGGACATTTTGGAAGAGATAAAACTGTGGCTTTAGTAAAAGAAAGTTTCTATTGGCCAAGGCTTGAAAGAGATGTCAATAGACATATTTAACGATGCAGAATCTGCCACTTGGCAAAGGCCAAAAGCCAAAACACAGGGTTATATATCCCACTTCCCATTCTAGAAGCACCTTGGGAAGATGTTAGCATGGACTTTGTCCTTAAACTACCTCGAACTCAGCGACAGAAGGATTCCATAATGATAGTTGTGGACAGATTTTCAAAGATGGCCCACTTTATTCCATGCTAGAAGACCACTGATGCTGTTCAAGTTGCTGACTTGTATTTCAAAGAAATTGTGCGTCTTCATGGAATTCCTAAAACTGTAACATCCTAATTTTTAATCCAATACTCCTAGAATATATTCAGGTTAATCATTAGTCTATTACTCTTTCAATTTCATTCTTTACCCCTTTCTTTAAAATACTTAGTGGAAAAAATGAATAATTTTTTTTTTGAAATATAAATGCAAAGTAAGAGCTGCGCGTATCTTAAGCGAGCGTTATCGTAAAACATAACTCATACAAGGGAAAGCACAAGATAGGAACATCAAATAACCTCATAAGGATAGTCAATCAAGTGCACACCAATGATAATATAATATTAATATAATAATTGCCCACCTATGGAAGGCGGGATAAGTTTGGTACATCATAGTGCAAATACAACTGAAATGGAAATACAAAGGAAATACAAGGAAATACAAACGAAAGCATAAAGGAAGTCACCCCTACCCCTGTGCACCTAAAATGGATATCCTTTAGAATAAAAGAAGGTTATCCTAACTAGTGATGGTGTGTGCACAAAAGATCCTCCAAGAGATCTACTGCTGGTAGTCCGGATATTGTGGAACATAGCCAATCCATGGACGAAGCTCATCGGGACTGGGCACACGAGATGCCTGAGCATGGGCATCACGTTGAGGTCGCACAGTTAGCCTCCGTGCCAACCTCGGCTATGTAACCGTCTCCTCACTACCCTCCACCCTCTGTGGGGGAGTGGGGGCATAACTCTTAGAATATAGATCGGTAGGCGAATCTTTCGATGGATCAGTCTCTGAATGCCTGGAGCAGGGAACATAGTCAGGGACATCATGAACGGCAGATGCAGTGGTATACGTGCGGAGTATCCTCTCATTGTACGTCCGTGCACGCTCGAAGATCATGTTGTCGCCAAAAGGGGAAGTCGGAGAAAAAAGATAACTATGTACAGGATGTGCAAAGGGGTGTCCCAAAAACATGAAAATTCTGACAGCACAGCTCCCCTCAAAATGATAAGTCCGATGGTTGGGGTTGTAGTGAACTTCCCAGGTGGGGGTGTCAATGAACAGTACGAAAGTCGCCATCAGGATATGAAGATGCGACAGAAAGAAATAGGGAGTGAGAATCTTACTAAAGAATCTCAGTAAGGAATCTCCTATCTAAGTGACATCGTCCACATCCTCAGGAACCTTGAGTTTAATATAAAAAGGTGTGCATGCATATAATTCATTATTAGGTTTCAAACACAATTATCCAAGGTCCGTTTATTTTAGAATGAATCTTAATATCATGTATATAGCATATCAAAGCATGAATGCATGGTAATACATTATGCAGGAGGACAATAGAACACAATATCAAGAAACATCATATAAGTGGCATAAAGTGGCATGTAACTTTCCTTGTGAAACTTTCTCTTTTCTCAACTATGTGACATTAAACATTGTACTTTGTATCATGGGGCCACTCTGAAAACATCTCTAGGTTATGAGCTCATACCTAACTAGTCGTCACTAGTTCTTTCTTATCCTTCTTGATAAGCGTAACATAATAATCCCGACTTCTAAAGTATGGGCTAGGGGGCGCAAGGATCACCTATCATAACCTTTAATTCGGGGAGTTCATAGGAACATTTCCTTCTTTGAAACGCAATTACTGGTATCTAGTACATAGTTATTTGTCCACTTTGGCAAGCTCGATGTCAATGCCCTCATGCTTTTGTTCCTGGGGGTGCTTGGCTAAATTAGTGTCACCCAGAATGCTTCTCAGTACTATGCCACATTTGTTCTTGGGCATGTTCGGCTAAACCGGTGTCACCCAAAACGTATATCATATTTTTCAAAAACTTTCTAGGTCCTCAAGTTTGGCAAAAATTCGGTAGCACAATGGCTGTGCGCCGAATTTTTCCAAACTTGTTTTATGCCACAAAACATATAGAGTATGTACATTCAATCATAATTCGATATTCAAAATGAGTCATCAAAGGCATATAAACATGTTTTTCATAACACATGCATCCATACTAACAAACTTCATTATGTCTCTTAACTCAGTTTTATGCTTTTGATCCTTACGGGTCTTAATCTTGTAATTGAGCCAACCTATTATCCGTCTTTAACCTTTCATGCACCTATAGGTTTACGACTAATAATCCTCACTTATTTTTTATGATCATAAACAAATCTGGACAACATCATAAAAATGTGGGCAGATTTGATATCATTTAATTACGGGGTTCTAGAAACTACGTCTTAGACCCTTTCTAAGTTCCGTCTTCGCCTAAAGTACTATAATTAATTCCTAAACCAATTATGAGTGTATCCCACAAATTTTACCAAGTGTTCAACTACCTATCACCAAATTATTATGTTCCCAAAACAGAATTTATAATCTACATCCTTAAGGTTCTAGAATTCATGTTTTTACAGTTTTCTAGTTGCTAGTTTCTCTCTAAGTGCTAAAAATCATTATTACACCAAAATTTATCAATTTTTTCATAGTTAAACCATCCCAAACAGAATTTCATCATGCTAAAACAGTTTTGATAATGGCTAAGGTTAATTAGGCCAAAGACCTCTAAAATTACAACTTTACGATCTCCTAGTAAACTAGCTTTTTATCTAACATGCATAGAATAGTCTCCACTCCAATTCTCATCAATTTATACACATTCTAACATATTAAACATCACCAATCAGTAGCAAACATGCCAAGGCAAAATCAAAAGCATACAACATCATATTGAGCATAGAATTTCATTTTCAATACACATAAGACGCTAGTTTCTCATAGAATCATTTTAGGACTTCTAAAACTCTTTGGAAACTAACTTATTTTATTAAAATCATCATAAAATAAATAAGGGCAGCAACTATTTTAGATGGTCCATGGTTGGAATTTAAAACGTAAAATCATGCTTGAAATATTCTTTGAGTTCACCTATGCTTAAGAAAATCCTAAGACATAGATTATAGCCACTTGTGACTTAGATGAAACTCCACACCAAGCTCATCATCATCACATGGCCGAATTTTGCATTCAAGAGAATGCTCCCGTGTCCAACCTTTGCTTGAGATAAATGGACAAGTCTTTGAGCTTTAGAATCTTTAAGTGATAATAAGAACCTAAACATGATATGCACTTCATTTTATTCTTCATTAGAAAAGTAAATTGAGGGCTAAAAATAAATATGAGATGCAACTTCATTCTCATCTTTAGTTTAGGTGGTGACTTGAAAAAAATAAATATGCTAGATAAGGAGATGTAAACATAAATGCAAGTCCAATTCTTTTATTTTAGTGCTCTAGGCTCTACAACCAATCAACTTTAAGGCCGAAATAGGCGAGCTCAAGATTAATTATTAGGTGATATGAAAATGCAAGCTCTTGTTTTAATCTTTAAGTTTTAGGTGATGGCTTGAAAAATAAACATGCTAGGCAAGAAATGTAAATATGAATGCAAGTTCATTTTATATTCTTTACTAGAGCTCATACAAGACTTTAAAGGAATATAAACCTCAATCCAACACATATCTTGACAAGACAAAGTGAGCTTTAGAGTTCTTTTGTACCAAGGTTTCAAGGAAACCTTATGGTTTGAACATCATCATCAAGTTCAAGGAAATGGATCAAGAGATCAAAATAACTAACAACCTTTCTTTAGAATAAAAAACAAGGCAAGGAAGAAGGAACCAAAACCGAACCCAAAGGGAAAGAAAAGGAAAGGAAAAACCGAAAACCAAGGCTAAGGAAAAGGAAAAGAGAAGCCAAAATACGTTAAGATCAAAACTAAGTTTCAAGCTTTAGGGGTTTCTCAAATTATAACCATGGGTCCATTATCTTGAAACCTTATCATCAAGCTAAGAAAATTTCCTTTTAAACCAAGCCTCATAGCCAAGAATAAAAAGAGAGAAAAAGAGTTTGAACCAAGAAAAACCAGAACTTTTCATATCAAAACATCAGCATGAAAGTTAAAACTTTTAAAGAACAAAACCATCATGGAAGGTAAATAAGGCCTTGAAGGGCGAAATGATAAAGGAAGAAGAAGGAACCGAAAAAAAAGAAAGCCCAAGAAGGTTCATCAAAACAACATTTTAATCCAAGAACAAAGCATATCCAAGTAAAGGAATGAGTTTAGAACAAGCTTCCTACCAAGTGGTGAGGTTGAAGTGAGCTTGAAGAAGATGAAGAGAATGAGAGGAAGAAAACTCTTGGACTTGAGAGAAAAGGAAGAACTTGAGGTTGCTCTTGAAAACTCAAAGCTTAGCAAATGATCTAAAGGTTCTTACAAGTTCATTTGCATGTGTATTTATAGAAAAACAAAACCAAGGGTGAAAGAATGGAGGGGGGGGGGTCGAAACCTCATGTTCCATGAGGGGAGAGAATTGGTTTCATGGAGGCATGGTGGAAAGTATGGCTAGGTATGACCTAAGATATGGTCCTAAGCATGGTTCTTTGAGTGTTTGAATTTCGACATGTGATTGATGGGTGGTGGAGGTGGCACCTTTTTCTTCTTGCAATGGAGGAGGAAAATCTTTCATTTAATTGTGGTTTAGAGGCGTGTTTAGGTGTAGCTTTGATTAGGCTTAGGATTAGGAGTTGCTAAGTAAATATTTAGGTGAGGTGATGGTCAATTAAGGATGTCAAGACATGATTAGGGAGTGTTCTTGCATCATTAGTGAGATTGAAACTCATTTTGAAATATAAACAATTGTAGACACAATTCCTTAATTTAAGGAATTAGAGAGAGAAAACACTATTCAAGATTTCATAATTTGGAATCTTGAGTTTTAAAAGAGTTTTAAGTTTAATCTAAGCAATTTTAGGTTCTAATTAACTTTAATAAATTATTTTGACTCTAGATTAATTATGAAAATTAATTAATCTTCGATTAGAGCCTAATATTGCTTAGGTTTGCTTAATTACACCATTAGGCTCAAATGACACTATTCTAGGGGTAAAATTGTAATTTTGCACAAAAACTGCCCGGGATCACCAGGACTTAAACAGATATCATCAGACACATAAAATCATCGTATTAGACTTTCTGGGAAAGTTCCGGACTCAAACGGCATTTATACTCGTGTAAAATGCTATAGGGGTATTTTGGTTATTTTGAGTCCAAAAATCGAAAAATGAAATTTTCATCTCTGAGATCATTCCCAACTCATCCAATCCCCTTCAACATTGGAGTTGACCCTTCGAGGACTGCCGGGCCTGCTATCCTCGAATTATGGGTGAAATATGATCTCAGGGGCATTTTGGTCATTTATACTCAGACAGAAAAATCGGGGTGTTACAAAAACCATCACTTCCGATCGACATGTGAAATTCTTAAGCTATTTTTGGAGAACCTTATAGAAGAAGATGGGTACCAAGCTCCAGTTCAGTAGTGCCAGTCATCCACAAATAGATGGGCAAACAAAAGCAGTCAACAGACTTTTGGGAAATCTACTTCGAAGATTTGTCGGTCAAAATTTAAAATAGTGGGATATCATTCTGGCCTAAGTTGAATTCGCTTACCACAATTCAACAAATCAAGCCACTGGAAAATGTCCATTTGAAGTAGTCTATGGCACTCATCCACATAGTTCCCTGGATTTGACCCTCTCGACTGATAAGCAACAATATAGTTCAGATGTAGATAGCCAAGCAAAAGAAATCAAAAAGTTCCATGAACAGGTTCGAGAGCAGATCAACAAACAAAATTCAAGGTATAAAGCTCAGTGTGATAAGCATGGAAAATGACAAGTCTTTAAAGTTGGAGATTTGGTATGGATGCATCTACGAAAGGAACGATTTCCAAAATAATCAAATGCTGATTTGTCTCCTAGAGCTGATGGACCATTCAAAGTCGTGCAGAAAATCAATGACAATGCTTACAAATTCGAACTACCAGGAACATATGGTGTCTCTTCAATTTTTAATGTCGCTGATCTTTCACTATATTTTGATGATGAGATAGAACTAAACTCGAGGGCGAGTTCTCTCTAACCCGTGGAGTATGATAGAGGACAAAACTCTGCTACTTGAAACCATGCATGCACCACCACCAACCACCACCAACCATCCATGTGAAGAGTCCATTTTTTTGACTATTTTTACAAGTTGTTTGAATTTTCTTATTGCATCCTTATCATTCCAGCTTGTAATCTTATCATCTTTGGTTCCTAAAATCACAATATATAGGGCCAAACACCTCATGTATTAGTATCCTTGAGTTAGGAATAAATTGAGAGTTTGAATTTGTGAGAGTTTTCTCTCTTGTTTCTGAGCCATCTATGTTATTCTTCTTCTCCCCGATGCCATTGTAGTGGCGGGTCTTGAGTTTCAGAGGCCCATTTCAGGGCACTAGAGCATGCCTTGGCAGCCCTCATAGGGGCATTGACTAGGCAGACTGAGGCTGGGTATCAGCCACCCCTAGTCTAGATCTAGGCACCAGTTAGAGATCCAGATGACTCCGCGTTACAGCACTTCAGGAGGATGGTTCTACCCACCTTCCAGGGGCGTCTCACGATGGAAGATCCTTAGACGTTCCTCGGAGAGGTAGAAAAGATCATCAGGGTTATCCATTGCTCTTTTGAAAGAGCGTGAGAGTTGGTCAAGCTTCGGTGGGTGGTCAAGCTTCCACCGGGAGGCTAGACTAGGATTTGGTATGAAGAGTTCATTCAGGGGTGTGGCGACTCTGAGCCACCCTCCTAAGAGGAATTTCAAGCAGCGTTCTTGAGGAGATATCTTTTGGAGAGCCTTCGAGCGTGTTTTTGAGGCTTCGACTGACACAGGGTATGTTAGTTATGGTTTATAAGGAGCGGTTTACATATCTAGCCTCGGGAGCTGCTGGTATGTTGACATCAGAGACAGAGAGGGTTAGGTGGTTCATTCAAGGGCTGCCTCAGAACATGTTTCTCAGTCTCCAGCCACATGTCAGCACCATGGATTATTCACTGATAGTGGGTACGCCTATCGAATTAGAGGACGGGTTGGCAGATAGGAGAGCTGCGACAGATTCCAGAAAGAAGGATAGAACTCATGTGTCTTTTTCTGGGGGACCTGGTTCGAGTAAAGGATCCGGCCAGCAGAGCTAGGGTAGGGCCGCCTTCTCAGAGTCCACCCCGACTAGGTCTATTGCTTCTTAGAGGCAGAGCAGAGGTGGTAGCCAGTACAGTGGCCATGGATTAGTTTAGAGCTTCTGCCACTGTCATACTTGTGGGAGAAGACATGCCGGTCGGTGCATGATTGGCACTTTTGTTTATTATGAGTGTGGCCAGTAGGGCCACAAGCGTGCAGAATGTCCGCTTAGACAGGGAGCATCAAGCTAGGGTCAGCGAACCCCGCTGCTTAAGTTCAGTCAGGGACCCAGGATGGCCCGGCTACTCCAGTTGGCAGAGGTGCTGGGGATAGGGGCTTTGTAGGCAGTGGTTCGGGTGGCAGAGGTAGAGGCTAGGGTAGTAGGGGACAGCCCCGTCTGTTTGTTCTTACACGACAGGATGCAGCGGCTTCAGCTGATGTTGTGACAGGTATCATTAAAATTTTTTCCTTTGAGGCTTTTGCGTTGATTGATTCCAAGTCTACATATTTGGATGTGTCCCCGTTCTTTGCCACATATTTCGAGAGACCTGTTTCTACCATAGAGAAGCCATTTTTAGTGGGGATACCCTCAGGAGGACTCCTTTTGATTCAGTTAGTCTATAAAAAGTAAGAGGTTAAGGTTGGAGGTATGGAAGCTTTCGCGAACCTCTATTTATTGGATATGTCGAATTTCGATGTCATTTTGGGCATTGATTGGCTAGCTTCATGTCATGCCATGGTGGACTGCTACAGTAAGTCCGTAAAGTTTGATGTTCTTGGAGGCAAACTTTAAGAGTTTAAGGGTACCTGTTGTTTGGTCCCAACCAGTTTGATTTCAGCCATGAGTGCCTTGAGGCTCATGGATAGAGGAAGTTATGGGTTTCTGGCTTCAGTTAGAGACATGGATGCAGTAGTGCCAAGCTTGAAGTCAGTTCCTGTAGTTTGAGTTCTCGGATGTTTTTCCGGAGGAACTACTAGGGGTGCCACTGGAGAGAGAGATAGAGTTCAGGATAGAGGTTGAGCCTAGGGTTAGGCCCATCTCTATTCCTCCATATCAAATGGCTCCTGCTGAGTTGAGAGAGTTGAAGGATAAGTTGCAAGAAATGCTTGACAAGGTGTTTATCAGACCGAGTACCAGTGTTGTTTGTTAAGAAGAAGGATGGGTCTATGAGAACTTTTATTCAGGCTTGATTTACTTTCTGAAGGATATTAGAGAAGTGTGTAAAACACTTTTGAGCTTTGATTAAAACAATTAGTTTGATTTTTCGTCAGAAGAACTTGTGATATTTTATCTTGATTAGAACCATTTTAGCACATCTGTATCCAAAAAAAAACTCTCTTGAAAGGAATGCTCAGGGATACATGAGAAACACAATAGAGCATTTGAGGTTTTGAGCAAAAACATATTGATGCTTATGTAGTTTTTGATGCTAAGAGAAATCTTAAAAAGAAGAAGATCAATATGTTACTATGTAAGGTTTCTGAAGCTTATTAGGGATCAATCCCTAAATTTGCCAGCATGAGCTTTTAGCTTTTAAACTGTGAAACTTTTATAAGTATCAGATCATGAAAAGATGTTTTCATACTGAAAGGGATGTATGATTTTTTCAAAAGTAAGTTTTGTTTTAAAAACAACATAACATATTTTCTCATATCAACATAGCACACTATGAGAGAGTTCTAAAGTTTGTTAAACTGATCTTAGTTGTTTCAAAACATGTACGAGTAGGTTTTTGAAGGCTTGCCAGAAACTATTCATAACTATATTTTGATCAAGTTATACATGACTTCCTTAGAAACATCTCATAAGTGTGTTAAGGATGATGTGTTATGTTAATGATTTTAAGAAAAGCAATTAAACTCATCATACATATTAATGCCTAGCATACAAAAATAGTATAAAAGCCACAAACAACTTGTGCTCCTAAAGATAATTAACTAAAGCTAATCATAAAGCATGTGTGAGCTAACATCCAGTGTATATATGAATACAAAGATAAAAGCATATGCATAAGAGATAATCAACAAACATCTAATCAAAGAGATATATGACTAGCTGAGTATATAAAAAGCATCAATATGAATCAGAGAATACAAAAAAAACCTTAAACATAGAATAGCACATATGCATTATAAAAGACCTTGAGCGGACAAAAAAAGAAGATTCATATATAAAGAAACTATTAGGAGATTTACAAAAAAAAAAAAAATCAAAAACAAAGATATGAATGCTGCACAAAAATCTTTGTTTGTCCTCCTCAATCTATAGCTTTCCCCCTGAATCCATGGCACAAGATTTTCTTCAATCTACACTTTTCCCTCTTTTGATATTGTAACATCCTAATTTTTAACCCAATACTCCTAGAACGCATTTAGGTTAAACATTAGTCTATTACCCTTTTAGTCTTATTCTTTAAAACCTTTCATTAAAATACTTAGCGGAAAATACGAATAAATTTTTCTCTTTTGAAACTTGAAAGAAAAATGTGAGCCACGCGCTAATCTAACGTTCGTCATAACCATAATGTGCAAGAAAAGTAATCACACCATTCATAATCATGAAACATAGTATTATACTTAATAATCATAATATCATTACATCTTCATAGATACATAATTTACTAGCATCATTGTAACTTCGTTTACATCAAAATATGCCCATATATATGAAGTGATCCTTGTCCACCTATGAGGTTGGGTAAGTGTCACCCCAAAAGCTAAGCCATCTATGTTCCCGCAGCTACCCTCTGCTCCGTTTGCTAGTGTGACTTTTAAGCACGAGGCTTAGAAGAAGTAACGAACCTCATTGTAATCCTCGTCTAGAGACGACACGGAAGAAGAGAGGGATGAGAAACTCATTCAAGATTCTCAGTAGGGATTCCCGACTCTAACACAAGTGTCATCGTCGTCGTCCCCAGCCACCTCGATTTTAATTATGAAAAAGGTGTACATGCATAAGGATTGGTTTTAGACTTTTCAAATCTATTTATCCGAAGTGGGTGTCTTTTAGTATGTGTCTTAATGACATGAATTCAACAGATATTTGATGAATGCATGACAATGCCATATGCACATTAACATGAAAATTATAGTTCTTGGGCCCAATATAAAGAAACATAAATCATATACGTGGCATAAAAGGCACAGTACTTTTCATGTGACATCTTTCTCATAAGTCAAACTCTTAAGTTCTTTTTCTTAAAGATCACCCTCTTAACATATCCACCAAAAATCCAACCGATTCACCGGCTCCGGCGATAATCTGGTCACCAAACTACATCTTACCTATCACTTAGGAATGAGCTCAATCCTAACTAGTCGTCACTAGATTTAATATGGGATAATAGAGGGGGTATACATAACAGAACGTGTTGCACTGGTATCAAGTACACGGTGAATATTGTCCTCTTCGGGGGGTTACGTATCGCCGTCCCCCTCAAGGATTTGTTTTTGGGGCGTTACGTATCGCCGTCCCCCAGAACGCGTTCTCACAGTACTATGTCACATCTGTTCTGGGGGTGCTCGGCAGAACCGGTGTCACTTAAGAGTTTTCGCAAACTTTTCTCAAATCCTCAAGTTTGATGGGAAATCCGGTAGCGTAACAGCATACACCGAATTTCCTTCAAACTTGCTTTATGCCACGAAACATATAGAACATGCATAGCCATTCAACATCACCATAAGATATCAAGTCACATAGTCAAACTCATCATAGCATATACGTCATCACATCATTACTTTGACATCCTTAAAAGATAGCATGCTCCTAATCAGTTCACCGGAATCAAGGACTGGGCTCAGCTAATGCATATGCCATGCTCAAGTCATTGTCATAATTAAACACACATTTTTTTGAAGTCATGAAGTTCGTTATGTCTTAGGACCTATAGTGTCTTATGCTTTGACCCTTACGGGTCTTAATCTTGAAAACTAATTACGCTAACATTCACTTTTATCCTTTTATACACCTATAGGTTCACCACTAATAATCTTTACTCATTTTTATGATCATAAATAAATCTGGACAGTATCATAAGGATGTGGACTGAATTAATATCATATACTTACGGGGTTCTAGAATCTACGTCTTAGACCCTTTTTAAGTTCCGTCTTTGCCTAAGGCGCTATAAATTAAATCTAAACCAATTATGAGAGATTCCTACACATTTGCACTAATTATAGATCACTTTTGCTATGATTAATCATACTGTAATAGAATCAGAAAATTATATTTCTAAGTGTTCTAGAATTGTACTTTTACGGTTTTCTAGTTACTAGTTTCTCTATAGGTGCTAAAAATCAATCTTACATTAAATGTTACCAAGTTTTTCATGATTAATCAATCCTAAACTGAATATTAACCCATTAAAACAGTTTTGGCAGTGGCTAAAAATAAATGGGTCAAAACTATGCTAAAACTCAACTTTATGGTTTTTCTGTAAGACTAGTTTCTTTCCTAACATGCATAGAAAGGCTCCTACGTCAACATATGTAATTTTTACACATTCTAACCTGTCAAAACATCATCATACAGCAGCAACCACACCATGGCAGAATCGAAAAGCATAGTTCCCAAGAAACACATAATCTTATATTTTCAAGACATATAAGCTACTAGTTTCTCTTGGAATCGTTTTAGGACTTTTAAAACTCTTTGAAAACTAACTTATTTCATTAAAATCCTCATAAACTAAACAAGGGCAGCAACCATTTGAGTTGGCCCAAGATTGAAGTTTAAAACGTAAAATCATACTTGAAATATTCTTTGAGTTCTCATATGCTTAAGAAAATCCTAAGACATAGATTATGGGCACTTGTGACTAGATGAAACTCACACCAAGCTCATCATCATCACATGGCTGAATTGTGCATTCAAGGGAATGCTTCCATAACCAAACTTTAGCTTGAGATAAAAGGGCAAGTCTTTGAGCTCTAGGGTCTTTAAATGATGGCAAAAAGTAAACATGCTATGCTTTCATTTTTATTCTTCATTATAAAGTAAAGTGAGAGATTCAAAGTAAATATGAGATGCAAGAACTTGAAATATAAATATGAGGTGCTAGAAATATAAATATGCAAGACTTGAAAATAAACATGCAAGACTCAAAAATAAATATGCAAGGCTTGAAAGTAAATATGTAAGTTCATTTTATCTTTTAGGATTTAAGTGATGACTTGAAATATAAATATGAATGCAAGTCCAATTCTTTATTTTAGTGATCTAGACTCCACAACAATTGACTTTAAGGCCGAAATAGGTGTGCTTCGAGAATAATTATTAGGTGATGTGAGAATGCAACTCTTGTTTTAATCTTTACGTTGTAGGTGATTAGCTTAAAAATAAATATGCTAGGCAAGGAAAATAAATATGAATGCAAGTTCATTTTACATTTTTCACTAGAGCTCTTGCAAGACTTTAAAGGAATTTAAACCTTAACCCAAACTTATCATAGTAAGATAAAGCAAGCTTTAGAATTCTTGTACCAAGGTTACAATGAAACCTTATGGTGTGAACTTCATCATCAAGCTTAAGGAATGGATTAAAAGAAAGAAAAGTCATACACTAATTTTATTTTTATGAATCAAAAGGGATCAAGTTAAAGAACCAAGCTTTGTGTTTTAGAAACCATCTCACCATGTCTTTGGTGACAAAACCAAAATATCAAAGAAAAAGAGACCATGGCTGAAACCATGAAGAAGAAAATGTAAAACTTTGAAACTCTAGAGGCCATGATCTTGATGATACATCAATACCAACATCATGTGCTCTCATCCTTGAGTCATTTCCCAACTAACATAAGCCTTTAAAATCAAAACTAGGACCAAGGAAAAGAAAATGGAAACCGAAACTAGAGCATGAAAAGAAAAGGAAAAACTGAAACATGCTTGGTCCAAGAACCAAGTTTCAAGCTCTAGAGGTTTCACAAGTGAAGATTCTCATGATCTACATCTTGAACCCTCATCATCAAGCATAATTTTCTTTAAAAAGGAAGGCTCCAAGGCCGAAATCAAAGAGAAGAAAAAGAAGTTCTAAAAGCCAAGAGAAACCAACAAAACTCATCTTAAACAAAACTTTTAAAAGATAAATCTTTAACAAAACAAAATCCCTACCAAGTGATTTGGAGGTTGAGATGAGAGAAGAAGATGACCAAGTTGAAGTAGAAGAACTCTTGAATTTGAGAGAAAAAGGAAAGCTTCAAGGTGCTCTTGAAAACTCAACTTGGCAAATGAAGCAAAAGTGGTTCAAGTTCATCTAAGCATGCTATTCATAGAGGAATGAAACATGAGGGGTGAAAATGGGGGGAAGAATGGCGCCATTTCTACGGGAGGAAGGAGGGAGAAAATATCTCTTGGTTATGCCTTTTCAAGGTAAGGTGTAAGGCATGGTTTAGGCATGGTGTAGCATACTTCTTTGAGTGTGTGAGTGAACAAACATGTGATGGACAATGGAGGGTGAGGTGGCGCCATTTCCACCTTGTAATAGGGAAGGAAGATCTTTCATTTAATTGTGGTTTAGAGGTGTGTTTAGGTGTAGTTTTGATTAGGCTTATGATTAGGAATTGTAAGTAAGTGTGTAAGTGAAAGGGTAGGTAATCAAGACTATTTTAAGGCATGCTTAGTGAGCATTCTAGCCTATTAATAGGGTCAAAATCCTACTCTACCTAGGCTCCTTGGAGTATGGAGGGTGAATAGTGAAAATACTATTCAAGATTCTATGTCTTGGAAACTTGAGTTTTTAAAAGAAAAAGGGGTTTTTGAGTTTAATCTAAGCAATCTTGGGTTCTAGTTAATTTTAATGACTTATTTTGACTCTAGATTAATTATAAAAATTAATTAATCTTCGATTAGAGCCTAATATTACTTAGGTTTGCTTAATTACATCATTAAGCTCAAATGACACTATGCCAGGGGCAAAATCATAATTTTGTACAAAAACTACCCGGGACCACTAGGACTTAAACAGATACTTTTAAACATATGAAAACATCATTTTAAACCTTCGGGGAAAGTTTCGGTCTCGAATAGCACCTTTACCTGCGTAAAATGCTATAGGGATATTTTGGTCATTTTGACCTGAAACTGCAAAAAACACGATTTTCGTTTTCGAAATCACTCAAGGACCATCCAATCCCCCTTCAAATATTGTGTTGACCCTTCGAGAACTGTCGGGCCGGCTATCCTCGAATTCCGGACAGAAAATGACCTCAGGGGCATTTTGGTCATTTTTCTCTCAGACATAAAATTAGGGCGTTATAGGCATCATCAAAAAGGAGGGGTTCCAGGAGATCTGTGTGGCATGCTCTAAAATATTTGAAGAAGCAAATCTTCTATTTTCCTAGGTTGAGTGCCATGCTTTGCAATTGATGCCTCAACACGATCCTGTCTAGAAGAAATCTCCTTCAGATTGAAGTCTCAGTTGAGGTAGGATATGGCAAATTCATGGGTACTGCAGCAACTCTGGGAGATGGCTAAGGGATATATAAGGGAACTATCTCCCCTGACTTAGGCAACTCAGCCTGAGTGTCGTCTTGATTGGTATTTGGAGGTTGAGAGGTTGGTTCATGAACTTTTGTAGAAGTGGTAGTCTCAGAACCAGAGGCAATTGGACCTAGGAATTTGTCAGATCTGGGATGGCAAAACCTTGAGCAGGTGCAGTAGGAGAATGTGCATCTTGAACCATTTCAGAAGTAGTAACTTGTTCAGCTGGAGGTGTATTAGCTTCAGATGTCCTAACCTGTTCTTCTTCCAAAGGGGTTATTAGCTCCATAACCCTATTAAATTGAGCTTATTTGTTTTGAATGACAACAAGCCAATTCAAAGAAAATACTTTGAAGAACAACTGATGTTTTTCTTGAGTTTCTTGTAAATATATAATAGGTTTCTATCGTTTAGTAAAAAGCAAGGCTTACTCAAAAGAGAATGTACATTTCACTATACATGTGTAAACATGTTTATCTCATGATTATGATATCTAAAATGTAATAGAAGTGAAATTATATCTTTATCCAAGCATTGTATAGCTAATGATTAGAATTGGATTACAATGCTACAAGAAATCAAAGAAAGAGACTTCAGAAAGTAGCACAGGATATCAGAAAGCACACTCAAGATAAAGAAATCATAATATGTCCATAAGCAATGTGTTACTTAATTTTTAATCATCACAATCGCAAAGAAATCAACAACAAAAAAGATCACATTGAAGATCAGATGTTTGAAGAATCAACAAGGAATTGTTATGCACTTCAGGAAGCTCACATTTGTAAAATTTCAATTTAAAGTCTAACCTAGTTGTCAAACTGGTACATCATCTCTTTGACAAGTTGATCAACCATCCTGGCTTCATGAAAGAGGAGTTCAAGAACCTTGCATCAGAAAGTATAAAAGCAGTTCCTGAAGGGAGATCAGAAAACTCAACTTTATAACGACTTCTGTAATCGATGTGATAGATCTATTAACCTTTCTTCTACCTTACTCTTCCAAGACACAATAGATGAATAACACGTGTCACTTGGAGATCTGATCTAAGGCAATGGTCATGAGAAAATGTTAACCAAGTGGCCTCAATGAACTCAAGAGGGGGGGTGAATTGAGTTCTAAATCTTTTTCTTGGATATTACACTATAATGACTTTTTCAACAAGTTTTAAAAGATAGACTTTAAAAACTTATTTTAATGGATACAAATGCAAGAGATGTAAGAGTGTAATTATGTGTATGAACAAGATTAACAAGATAATGAAAAGTAAGTTTGAAACAAACGTTAAGAGATAAGGGAAGGGAGATTGCAAACTTGGTTCATATTGGTTCGGTCACCTCTTGTGGCCTACATCCAGTTCTCTCAAACAACCCGCTTGAGAGTTCCACTAACTTCAATTCCTTTACAATCAAAGACCACTCCTACACCTTGGGATCCCTCACCCTTGCGTTTGAGTCTCTAATAACCAAGAGATGCCCCACTCTTGTTCTATCAAGGGATGCCCCACCCTTGTACACAAACTTGAAAGAGTATTATAAGAAATTACTCTCTGAATAGAATAGATGTTACAAATTAAGGTCTTATAAGGTTTCTCAAGAATAAGACAATTTGGCCAAGTGTTGATCACAAAGATTGAATTGAGACTGATTGAACAAAATGATCTTTTTATTATGTTTTTCTGTGTGTTAAAAAGTGTTAAAAAATGGCATTTATATAGAACAAATCGTGTGACCTGTTGAGGATTAATATCAAGAGATGTTTCTCTTCAAACACACCCATTTGCGAGTTTCAGACCATGGTAATAGATTACACAACCTTGTAATCGATTACATAGTTCAAATTTTCAAAAACAAGCAATGGTCACTTGCTGGTAATCGATTACATTCTCATTGTAAGCGATTACATGCATGAACATTCAGGTTCTGGGTTCAAGAATAGACTTGTAATCGATTACACTATATTGTAATTGATTACATCAATTCCAGAACTTGAAAAGTGAAAGTTTTAACACTCTTTAAAAATTTTCTTTCATTGTAAAGACACTTAATCATTATGCGATCCATTTCCTTTAAAATAAAGCCAATGTTTTTCACAAGTTGAATCAAAATTTCATTTAAAGGCAATTGGATTTTTCCAAAACAGGTTTTCGTTGTATTCAAACTTATTTTAAAGATTAAAACTTGCTTGACTTGAAAATGGCCAAATAACCCTATTTAAGTGAAGACCTTTCAACAAAATTAATCTAAGTCCTAAATATCCTAACCATAGGCTTGATCAAATGCTTGTACATCCTCTTGCTTCTATTCTTTTGCCATTTGCTTGTTCATTGGCATCATCAAAAACCTACAAATTAGCATTCACAGAAAAGACCGCTATATATAGAGAGAAGCCAAGCTAAAAATGATGATGACCGTAAGAGAGACTTGCACTTAAAGGAGAGGAAACTCTGCTTAAATTTCTTCTCATCCTATAAGATTCATCATGTTTATGTAATCAGCTTCCTTACATGAAAAAATCTTCCTCTATGCTCTTTATTAGATTTAATGTTCTTCCTAGGGAAGAAGTGTTTGAAAGAAGTTGCTCTTGTTTCCCAGGTCTAATATAAAACGTATAATCTTTAAAAAAACTTGAGTGTAAGTTAGTTTGAGTGGAGCCCAAACACAAACCTTTGTATCTTTGATCAATTAGTGATCAATGTGAGACATAGTTGCAGAGGCTAAGGTGAAACTACTTGCAACATGATAGCAAGGTGTTCTTGTTGGTCACGGTTTAGCTTGGAGAGGCTAAGCAAAGACTACTTGCAGTTTGGAGAGGTTAGGGAAAGACTACCTGCAGCTTGGAGATTAGGGAGAGACTACTTCAACGTACTGAAGGAGATGCCTGTCAATCATGGTTGGGCTTGGAGAGGCTAGTGTTGAGACTACTCGAGTCGGGCTTGGAGAGGCTAGTGTCAGGACTACTCATGGTAGTTTAGAGAAAATAAGGGAAGACTACTCACAACGTGTAGAGGGTACTGCCCTTATAAGTCATGGGTTGGCTTAGAGAGGCTAGAGTCAAGACGACTCATGTTAGCTTGAAGAGGCTAGTACAGAACTACTTAATCTATGACATCAGGTGATTTCTGAGAGTCACAGATAAGAGCTTAGGAAGGCTAATGTAAACACTATTCATTTGTTCTTTCTCAGGTTGATAAAGTTGTTAGTGGAACCTTAATAGTTATTGAGTACTGGACATAGGCAATTTGGCCAAACCAATATAAAATCTTTGTGTATCATCTTTCTCTCACTAATCTCTTTTATATTCCACTATTGTGCTTGTGAACACCAAATTTTGTCCAGCCATTAAACAAAAAAAAAGCATTTTTTTAGTTCAGCCCATTTATCTACCCAAATCAAGTTTAGACTATGATTTTAGGTTCATTTTAATTTTTGGTCCATATGCATCAATATCAAAAAGAAATGTGTTCATTGCTTCTTAAAAAAAAAAGTGTGTGCATTGCATCTTAAAGGATCATTTTTATTTTTTGGTCCAAATCACATTTCAGCCCAAACCATGTATGTTTTTGGTTATAAGCCCATGTTTTCTCTTAGTTCCTGTCCTAAAATAAAAACTAATAAAATAAAAAGGAGTAGAAAACTGGTTGGTTCCCTGCCAAGACACGTGAAGCAATAGCAAAATGAAATGATGGGAGGCATAAAAATTAAAGGAAATGGTGGACACAATGATGATAGTTCATCCCCAGCAAATGATGAATTTCTTTCAGTTATGAGCTGGGAGTCACAGAGCCAACCTGCAAAAATTGCAAAAGTGGGATGAGCATTACGCAGGGGCAATGCCCACATATAGACCATTGGCAGTACCACAAAAAGGGAAGTCTAATACCAAGAATTTCTAAGCACCTCAGCCAAAAAAATTTTGAAACTCATTCATAGATAATCAACAGCAGTAGCAAGGTATCTTGCCATCAATATCAATCACAAATAAAAAGGGGGCAACAGAAAAAGTGAGGAGGCCGCGGCTTCCTTCTTGCCACCGCTGCGGCCTCTACCGTCTTCCTCCTCCCATCGTTTCCCCTCTATCATTTTCTTCCTCGGTTCCCTCCTCAACCACCATCACCAATATCTCACTCACTTGCCATATACACATTTAGAGCCTGAAATTATCTTTGCAATAAACAGATAAAAGCAAAATCAAACAGAGATAGACACAAACCAAAATCCATCATCAACAATAGTCCAGTTCAATTTACAAAAATCCCAGATTAGCATAAAAAATAATATCAGTTTTCAAAAAAATAAAAAAAGAAACAGAAATCAGGGAAGAGGGAAGAGTTCACCGCCAACCACCGCGGTTCCCCTTATCCCGCGCTTTGCCACAACGTAGCATCAGACCATCGTGACCACTGCTTGGCCTCAGACTGTCGCACTACCTCCGCCATCCCTGCTATCGCGATCTTTGAATACTGACAACCTCCAAACACCGCTGACCACCCCTTCAGCCAAGAACCCCAACACGGCCTCACCTCCATTCCCGGCAAACCATCGCCACCTCCATCATCGTTCCCTCTTCGCTCCATCTTCACTTCCCATAACTACCACAAACCACCACTAGCCCAACCATTGCGTTATATGACTCCAGCTATAGTGCCTCCTTTCTTCCTACCTGAACCAAACCGCCAAAGCTCAGCCACCCTCTTCCACCACACAGTCAGAACCGTCGCGGTTTTCCCCATCTCAAACCACCCACATCTACTTCTCAACCACCGGACTCAGTCGTGGCCATCCCATCCTCCAGCATGTCCAGATCTGAAGCACCGTGAACCACCGGCCAGCATCCTTTCCTCTGCATCACACTCCACTGCGCCTAGTGTAACGCCCCGATTTTTCTGTCTGAGTGGAAAATGACTGAAATGCCCCTGGGGTCATTTTTCGGCCTCTGACTGAGGATGGCCGACTCGGCAGTCCTCGAAGGGCCAACTCAATGTTTGAAGGGGATTGACTGACCCTTGAGTGGTTTCGGAAGCGGAAGTCTCATTTCCTTGATTTGGGTCAAAATGACCAAAAATACCTCGTAAGGCGTTTTTATGCGGGTAGAGGTGCCGTTTGAGCCCGGAACTTTCCCCAGAGGTTTGAAACCATGTTTTTACATGTTTCAAAACATTTGTTTGAGTCCCGGAAATTCCGGGCAATTTTAGTGCAAAATTACGATTTTGCCCCTAGAATAGTGTTTTTGAGCTTAATGATGTAATTAAGCAAACCTAAGCAATATTAGGCTCTAAACGAAGATTAATTAATTTCCCTAATTAATCTAGAGTCAAAATAATTTATTAAAGTTAATTAGAACCTAAAATTGCTTAGATTAAACTTAAATCCCTTTTTAGAACTCAAGATTCCTAGTCTTGGAATCTTGAATGGTGTTTTCTCTCTCCAATTCCTTAAATTAAGGAATTGTGTCTAGAATTGTTTAAACACTAAAATGAATTTATAACTCACTAATGATGCAAGAACACTTTCTAATTATGTCTTGACAACCTTAATTACCCATTTTCTCACCTAAACACTTTCTTACAAACTCCTAATCTTAATCCTAATCAAAGATGCACCGAAACACAACTCTAAACCACAATTAAAATGCAAGAAATCCTCCCCCCATGGCTGATGCATATTCGGCCATCTCTCTCCTTTTACCACACATGTTGAATTGTTTCTCACTCAAAGAACCATGCTTGAGGCCATACCTTGAACCATACCTCACCATGCCTCAAGATCACATTATCTCACCTCATGGAACTCATGGGATGCCCTCCAATCTGCAATGGCCGAAGCCTCCTCCTCCATGTGCACCCTTCATTTGTTTCATTTCTCTATAAATAGAATGCCTTGAGGAGCTTGCACCACTTTTAGATCATTTGCTAAGTTTAGGAACACTCAAAGCTTTTCTTTTTCTCTCAAAGCTCTTGTGTTCTTCAAGTTCTTGGAGCTCTCCATCTTCTTCATCATCTTCATCTTCTTCTTTCATCTTCAAGTTCATCACACCAAGTAGAGATTTTCTTTCAAGTACTTCTTTCTTTAAAGTTCTTGTTCTAGCTTTATGTTCATAGTTTCTCTTGATTCTTTTTAGAACTTCTTTTCTACTCCTTTTTCCTTTTCATTTTCGACCATGGGCCTTGAAGTTCAAAGAAATGAGGGCTTGATGATGAGAGTTTCATGATGATGTTCATCACTTGAAACAAACTCTAGAGCTTGATCTTTGTTCTTAAGCAAAAATGTTTCTAGTTTTTCCTTTCTTGAACTCTTGAGATCTTTAATTTTGATGGTGTTTTAAAATAGTTCTATGAACTTAATGATGAGGACTCATGGTGTTGATGTTACTATATCACCAAGGTCATGGACTCTAGAGTTTTCAAATATTCTTTTCCTTGCCTAGAATGTTTCGGCCATTTCCTTTTCTTCTACTTGTACAATGTTTTGATTTTCTAAAAATGTTGTCTTGAGTTCTAAGAACTCTAAGCTTTACTTAACCTTGGTAGGATGAGTTTGGGTTGAGGATTGAGTTCCTTTAAAGTCTTGTTAAGGGCTCTAGAAAGATAAAATGAACTTGCATAATTTATTTTATGCTTGCACTCATATTTACATTCTTGCTATGCATCTTTACCTTCAAGCTATCACCTAAGAACATAAAGATTAAAATGGAACTTGCATCATCACTTAATTTAATTCTCAAAGCCTTTCTATTTCGGCCTTAAAGTCGATTGTTGTTGGGCCGAGAGCACTAAAATAAAGAATTGAACTTGTATTATCACCTAATTAATTTCTCGAATGCCTATCTATTTCGGCCTTAAAGTCGATTGTTGTTGGGCCAAGAGCACTAAAATAAAGAATTGAACCTTGCATATTTACTTTTGAGCTTGCACGTTTAAGTTTATGCCTTGCATATTTATTTTAAGTCATCACTTTACTTTGTAAGCAAGATTAAAAATGAAAAGTATGAGCACATTTATTTTATGTCATAACTTAAGAACCTAGAGCTCGAAGACTTGCCCATTTCATTTCAAGTTAAAGCTTAATGTGAATGCATTCTTTGAATGCATGTTTTCGGCCAAGTAGTGATGATGGACTTGCAATGAGTTTTCATCTAGCTACAAGGACTAATAGTCTATGTTCTAAAGTTTTTCTTAAAGCTTTACAAATCTTTACAAGGTTATGTTATCATGAGATATGACTATATTGCCTTTTAGAAGATGAAATATATTTTGGTCACTGACCTAAGGCTTCTCTTAGCCTCTTGATGAATTAAAATGATTTGCAAAGAGTTTTAGAAATTCTAAATTGAGTCCAAGAGAAACTAGTTAACTTATGTACCTAGAAATGTCAATTTAGTTCTCTTATCGAAGATAGATGTTTTCGGTACTGTTATGATGAGCTTATGGCTGTATGATGATGCTTTGATGTGTTAGAGTGTGTGAAATTATCTCATGATGATGTAGAAACGATTCTATGCATGATAGGTAAGAAACTAGCTAACTAGAAATACCGTAAAGCTAGAATTTAACATAGTTTAGACCCATTTGTTTTCGGAACTTATCCAAACTGTTTTAATGGGAAAATAATCAGATTAGGATTGTTTAGACATGAAAAACTTGGTAACATTTGGATTAGAATTGAATTTTAGCACCTATAGGGAAACTAGTAACTAGAAAACCGTAAAAATGCAGATGTAGAACTCTTAGAACATTTAGTTTTATGGATTCTATCCAGCAACATTACAACATGATAAATGTGATTATTAATTAGTTCTTAAGCATAGGAATGTCTCATAATTGATTTAGATTTAATTTATAGTGCCTTAGGCAAAGACGGAACTGAGAAAGGGCCTAAAACGTAAGTTCTAGAACCCCGTAATCACAAGTTAGAATTCTGCCCTATGCTTTTCAGATTTGAGTATGAACATGAGGATTAGGAATGATGATTAATTATGAGCCCTTAGGTGCATAACATATGAGCGACGGATGTTAGAAAATTATAACTCAAGATTAAGACCCGTAAGGGTCAAAGCATAAGCTACCGTAAGGGTGAGCGTTTGAATGTTCTATGATGATGCATGTGTTATGTGAAATATGATTATGTTATTCATATGAGGAATTCATGAGGATATATGTTCATGTGGCATAAAGCAAATTTGGAAGAAATTCGGCGTAATGCCTTTGTGCCGCCGAATTTCCGACAAATTTGGGGACTTAAAGAGATTTTGAAAATTAAGGTACTAAGATGGGTTCTAGGATGACACCGGTTCGGCCGAGCACCTCCATAGAACTCATGTGACATCGGTACCAATTTATACTCTTAGGTGACACCGGTTCGGCCGAGCACCCCTAAGAGAATTGCCCCCTAACCCGTACTCAGATAGTCGGGATTTATGATTTATGATATGCTTATTGTTAAGTGGTAAGTAAGAACTAGTGACGACTAGTTAAGGTATGAGCTCATAACCTAGAGATGTGACACGTTTTGGGTGACACCGGTTCGGCCGAGCACCCCCAGAGCGTTTGTCTTTTAGGGTGGCCTATGAGGAAGAGAAGTTTCATGATTATGATTATGTCACCAAGTTTGTCCCATATGAATGTTTCTATTGCCACTTTATGTCACTAAGTATGATGATGCTTGATGATATGATTTATGTATGTGCATTAGGTAGCGCCATGTATACATTCTCTATTATGTTGCATTCATGGCATTAAGATCATCCTAAAATGAATGGACCTTGGCTAAACTTAAAAATGGACTTAATGCATGCTCACTCATTTTGTATAACTAAACCCAAGGTTCCTGAGGACGTAGATGATGACACCTAGGTAGTAGGAGGCCCTACTGAGATTCTTTAGTAAGATTCTCACTCCCTCTATCTCTTCTTTTCGTCACGTCTTCAGATGGTGACGTTCGTGGTATTCGTGGACACCCCGACATGGGAGGTGCACTATGACCCGGCTCATGGGTCATACCATTTTGAGGGACAGTGCACGGTGCGGGTTTTCATGTTCGTAGGACGCCCCTTCGCTCATCCCGTGCACACCTATCGCTTCTCCCGATCGCACGCACTCGTGGCGGCGACGAGCGAGTTTTGGCCGCATCACGCATGACGAGAGAGTGCTCCGCAGGCACACCGCCGCCTCAGCCATGCGAGACTACCCCGATTACGTGCCCCGGACCTACTTCTCGGAGACCGACCTGTCCGAGGACCCCCTCTCCCCCATCGCGGGGGTCACTCTCGATCCCCGTTCCGCCTCTTTATGCCCGAGGAGCTCGCCCAGTTTCTCGGATATTTGCCTTGTTCGCGAGATGGACGTCAGTAGGAGGTGACGATCGACCGATGGAGTACCCGGGTAGAGCACACACCACTTAGATGGAGATGAACCTTCTTTTGTATTATAGGTCATCCCGTTAGTTGCACTTGGGTAGGGGAGTTGCTTTTATAGTTTTCCGTTTGCACTTTCTCTTGTATTTCCCTTTTAATTGTAGTGCTCGTGTTGTACTAAATTAAGTCCCACACTTATAAGTGGGCAAGTTATATATATATATATATATATATATATATATATATATATATATATGAGATGATATTCAGTGTTTCTCATGATGTGCCTTTATGTGCCTTATGCTATGACGTTATGAGATGTATGTTTTTCCCTTTACGTGTTATATCGCATCACGCGGCTCTCACTTTGTATTTCAAAAAAAAATTTACTCGTGTTTTCTGCTAAGTATTTCAAAGTAAAAATGAGAACTATGAAGTAACAGACTAATGATTAACCTAAGTATGTTCTAGAGTATTAGGTTAAAAATTAGGATGTTACACCTAGCCCCCATGTCGCGGCTCCCCCTTCGTCGGTTTTCTCTCAGTCACGGTGGAGCTCCGCCTGTCTCCCAACTGCATGACTGCGGCTTCTTCTTCCCCCTTCGCGACCTTTCTCTATCTCTCTCCGGGCTCACCCTCTTCTCTCTTTCATTCTCTCTTTTGTATACTTTCTTTCATTCTCCTCTCAATTCTCCCTCTCTGTGTACTTCCCTTTCCTTTCTTTTGTGTGTGTATATTGATAAGGAAACAAATTGTGCTGGAGAGTCAGTGCACGCATGTATGTGTGTGCGTGTGTGAAAAAAGAAGAACACGTGTATGAGTGTGTGTGGGTGAGGGTTTGTATTATTATTATTATTATTATCATTGTTATTATTATTATTTTGTTAGTGTTATTTTTATTTTGTTGGATTAGGTTTTAGATTTGAGTTTGGAGTTATTTTTGTATGGTTAGTGCTTATTCTAGATTTAGTTCTTGGGTTTACTTGTTGGGTTGGGATTATTTTGATTTAAAATCAGCTAAGCAGTTTTATTTGTTTCAAAAATAAATACTTAACTATTTTGATTTAGTTTGTAATATGTTTTTTTATTTATTAATATTTGAGTAGAATTAAGTAAATTAATTACAAAAATAAAAAAACAAAATAAAAAAGTGTTTTAATTATTTCTTTGATTTTGGGTGAATTTTGTAGTAGTATTTCTTTTAATTAAAAAAAAGACTAAAAAATAGTAATCAGGATTTTTTTTAGTTTAATTATTTTATATGTTTTGTTTAATTGTATGTTCATGTTTATATTTATGAATTATTTTTGTTTTTATTTAGTTTCATTACATTGTGTTGATATGTTTTGATTAAATTAATTACATTATTGTGTATTTTACTTTTTTTGTGTTCATATGTTTTGACTAAATTAATTGCATAATTGTGTTTATTTTGCTTCTTTTTTCAGTTTAATTAATTTATGTTTATATGTTTTGCTTAAATTAATTAAATTGTGTTGATTTTGCTTTTTTTTATAGTTTAATTACTTTATGTCTATGTGTTTTGTTTAAATTAATTATGCATTTATATTTATGAATTAACTTTTGTCAGTTCCTATTAAAATTGGAGTTTTGTTTAAAAAACTGAAATAAAATAAAAATATATTTTTTCTTTATTAATAAATAATCTTTTTTTACAAAAATCTTCTACATTTGTGTGATGTTCAATAATGGTGATTGAATAGCAAATGTTATCTTCACTATTCTTGAATCATAAGGGTTCATTGAGTGGCCTAGTACCAACTTGAATTCTGTGCACAAATGGATTTTCATTGATTTAATAATCAATTTTTTTTTAAATTAAAATTTCTTTTTTTTTAAATTTTGATTCACCTTTTTAATTAAAATCTGTCAACTCACAAATATTTTCTATAGAACTACATGACTTTGAGTTCCCCATTGTACCAGGAGATACGTAGGAGCAAGTGACCCCTATCAAGCCAAAAGTAATTTTTCTTAAATTGTTTGTTTAAATTGTAGATGTGTTTGTCTCTTTTTATTGAGTTTTTTAAGGTTATTAATTAATTTGCACAACTTACTAACGTACCATTGAAGGATGGGTGTACTAGGGGTGTGTAGAATTAAGTTCCTACCATTCCCTATGCATAACCGACTCTCAAATTCAAATCTAGTTTTAAAGACCACTTTTTAAAATAAATGGGTTTTTCTATATTTTTCCAATTTTAATAAACTTGGTGGTGACTCCATAATTTTCAAACAAATGAAAATTCTTTTTGCTATCCCCATCGCAATCATGGTTGTGACAGATGGCGACTCTACTGGAGAAGTTACAGTAAGAGAGTTAGGCCTGTTATAATTTGTTGTGCAAATTGAATATGATCCTTTGGATTCTTGTTTTTCCTTTTCTTGTTTTATTTTAAATAGTGTTTTATTTATTTTTTCTTTTGTACAGTTTAATATTCCATATGTTTAGGTATAATGTTTGCTTTACTTGCTAAAACCTTAGGGTAGATGACTATTGTTATTCTGTATATATTTATTGTTTGTATTTTGTTTTGTAGGAATGTATATAGTGCTAGCATTGAAAGGTTTATATGCTCTTGCACACACCACACAATCACTTTCCTCACACACTTTTTGGGCTCTATACTCGAGCTTGTGCAAGCTAAGGATTAGAGGGTTTCTTGACATTGTCATGAGGGGCTTCATGCTCACTTTGTAGTTGTTGGGACACTACTCAGGTTATTACTGGCTTTACGGATCAATCATATTGAGAGGGTTCATCCCTACTTGTGGTTGGTGCAAAAGTTGGATCCTTGTCCAATAGACAGGGGCAATCTGGGGACCATGAGCATTAGAAGGTCCTGAAAACTTTGCACTAATAGACTGAACTTAGTGGCTACTTGACTTAGGGTATTTGCCTTTGAAATATTTAACCTTTAAAGTCTTACCCTATTAGGACAAATAGAGCATATTCTTTCACTTCCTTCATCAGTCATGTGTTTGTTAACCTTGGCTTGCAATAATGGGGCATGTTAAAATAAATTTTATTTTTCCTTTTCTTTCTATCTATGGTCATCCATTTGAAAAATGGCAACAAAAGTGAACTTTTTTCTCTTTCATTTTGGTTTGGAGTTTGGCTCTGTTATTCAATTGACTAAGCTCGTCTTTTTTTCATTTTTTTTGTTATTTCAAAAATAAAAAAATTGAAGGCTTTTGTTGAATAAAAGAAAGTATTAAGTTAGCACCATCTGCATGATCTTTGACATCATTGTGTATACTTCTTGCATATAAAAAAAATTTATTTATTTTATCTCCATTTGAGCATCAAAATTTTATTTGATTGTGTCCTTTAACCATTCGTTCTAATGATGTTTTGCACTTTGCAATTTTTGTGTGGATTCTCTGCATTTTACATTTCTTTCAATTGCCTTGATTTGGTGCATTTCTAAAAAAAATAATAATAAAAATGAAAAAATAATAAAAGTTGCATCTTTTGCTTTATTTCAAGCATAAATAAAGTTTTGTGTTGCACTTAAGCATGAGTTTCTTGTGTCCAGGATTAAAAAAAAAAAGGAAAAAGGCTATCCTTTGAACCAAGATAGTTTCTTTTTGTGCATCATAAAAAAAAGAAAAAGAAAAAAATGCTATCCTTTGAATCATTATATTTGGTAGCTCTTCAAATCAGATTGTCATGATTTGGTGCATCTTTTTTTTTAAAAAAAATGTCATTGCATGAAGTTTCACATCATACCTTTTTTTTTTCTTACTTGATTTGATGAAGTTAAAATAAAAAGAAAAAACATCATTGCATTTGTCCATAGAGCTTCACATCACATCATGATTCATTGTATTGTCGGGACTTGTAGCATTCTGAAAAAAAAGAGCATCATTTCATCCATCCATGAAGTTTTGCACTATCTCATGTCATGTAGCCTTGATTTGTTGTATGAATAAACAAAAAAAAAAAAAATCACCATTGTATAAGGTTTTGCATCATAGTTATTGCATAATTTAAACAAAATCCTTTTATATGTTTAGGAGATTTTCATCATATCATTTCTCTTTCATTTTCATAATTAGTTGCATTGTAAAAAAAAAAGAAAGAAAAAAGCATATTCCTTGCATTTGCTCACAAAACTTTGCATAATTTTGCATCATATCATATTTTGTCTAGATTTTTTTTTTTGCATTAGTAGAAAAAAAAATCATCCTTGCATTTGATCATTTTTTTCCCATTATGTCATGATTTTCATGCATTTGGCAATTCTTAGTCGTGTATTGTATTGACTTGTTGCGCGCGCGCGCATACACACACACACACACACACACACACACACACACAAAGAGTGCGCCCTTGCATGAAACCCAGAAATGTTTAAGTCTTGTGTTTTTTTTTTCATCTTTTCATGATTCCCTTGATTTGGTGTAACTTTTATTTTGAAAAAAAATAATATTTCGCTGCATTGCAAAATAATAATAAAAAAGAGAAACAGAAAAGAGCCATTTGTACCTTTGCATCATTCAAGCAAAAAATAGTGTGTTACATTCCACACTTAAGTGTGTTTTTCTTTCATTTGGGAACCATTTGTTTCATGTTTTGTTGCACTTCAAAAAAAAAAAAGAACATTATATATCTAAAAATATTTCATTTTGCATTTGGGGAGTATTCATGTTGCATGAAAAAAAAGAAAAAAAAACTTTTTTGTTATTAACATGATTTTCCTTTATGTGTAAACCCTTCATGATTTTGTATTCATCTTAGCACATATCCATGTATTGTATGATTCATCATTTTCATGACATCTTAAATTTTTTGCAAAAAAGAAGGAAAAAAAAACATCTTGGTATTTATTCTTACATGTGAGAAAGTTTTGCATTTACTCAGTTAATGTGGTTTTCTGGCATGTTGGTTTGGTTCGTTGCAGCAAGAAAATCAAAAAAGAGAAGAATGGGTGGATTTCAATGTCTCCATCATGACTATGTTTGGTCTTGTGCATTTTAACATGATTCCTTTGCAGTTGAGAACTCTTCATAAATTTGCACTCACTTGAGTATGATTTTCATTTGTAGCAACTCTTCATTTTTCATATCATCCTGACTTGGAGCATTGTCAAAAGAAAAAAGAAGAAAAAAGATGTATACCTTTGCAGTCTCATTCTAGATAATAAAACTTTACACACTGCATTCTAACATGTATATAGTCATTAGTCTAGGTAGCTCCTTATCTATTCATATCATTTATCACTTCACTAAAAAAAAAAAAAGAGTTTTGCATTGAAGCTTTGTATTGTGATTTTTTTGAATCAAGTAGTTCTCACTTTAGCATTATCAAGAGTTTGTTGCTTCGTACAAAAATGAAAGAAAGAATATTTTCACATTTGTCATTTGTTCATGAAGTTTTTCATACTTTGTGCACTTATCCAGTTGTTTTGATTTGAAAAAAAAGATAATAAAAAAGATCCCTCAATCTATTCATTAAGCTTTTTCATTGTACAATAACCTTTTACATTTGCCTTAATTTTTTGCCTAAAAAAAAAAGAGAAAAAAAGTGATTAAAAAAAATCCTTCCATCTCTTCATTAAAGTTTTTTAATTACCTTTTGCATTTGGCTTGACTTGTTGCACTATGGCGTGAGCTTTGCCTATTTGTCTTGATTCTATGACTTTCAAAAAAAATGCAAAATAAAAGCATACTTATTTTGTCATCTGTTTGTAGGGTTTTTACTTCACACCATAATTTACCATATTTTCTTGATTTGTTTTTTTTCAAAAAAAAGGGTTTCTTTGATGTATCATAAAGTCTGACTTCCTCATTGCATGAGTTTTCTACATTAGAAACCATTTCATTTGGGTTGTTATGATTTGTAATATTGAAAACAAATTGCATACCACAATTTAGTTTGATTTTTCTTGCATTTAGAAATTCTCCATTTCTTATTTCATTTTCACAAAAAAAAGCTTCCAGCTCCTCTAGGACATGTTGAATTATTGAATTTTCCATCTAACATGAGTTGCTGACTCTTTGTACAATTTTATCTCAAGCATTTTGCCTTTTGTGCATATATTCTTCCCATTTGGTAGCTTTTAAATTCATAAGTCTTGATTTTCCAAAAAAAAAAGATAAAAAATCATTCACATAAATAATGGTTGGTGTTTTGTTCTTATCATATTTTTGGAACATTTTGAAGTCTTTTTTGGTAATATAAAATCATTTGAAAAATTGCATTTGGAAGTTTTGTTGCTAAATTCTTTCAATAAAAAAAAATGGACCATGGTGCTTATGAAGAGAGTGAATGTTACCTAAATCCAAATTCTTGAGGTCGTATCACAAAATTCTAAAGGAGATTAAGAGGAATTTGGATTGTGAGTGGATAGAGCATAGGAAAAGCACAATCATATGGTTGAAAGACATGAACGCTAAAGCAAGTTGTGAAAGGAAGTTTGGGGACTCTGGTAAAAAAATAAAGAAATGCTAAAAATCTCGAGGGGAAATGAGGGTAATTTAGAGCTCCAATGTCATGGTTTAAGTTGAAATGGATGATTAAAGGAAGATTGAATTGCTAGCAAATGAGCCATATCGGAACAAAATGAACGAAAAGAAAATCATGAACAATGCATCGCCAATCCGTATCCTACGATCTCACCCTATCCACCAAACCTTTCAAGCATTTGTATCCAAACCCTATCAACCTTAATCCTTTACCATGATAAGCACGTTTATCCTTCATTACCATACATTTCTACTTTGTCATTTTTACCTTCATCATATCTCTTTCATCTCGTCTCAATTAACCAAGGCACCTTTATTCACCAATGAATCCATAAAACCAAAAAAGTGCTTTTGTCGTCTATCTTTTTTGCATGATTTTACTAGGATTTTTACTTGATGATTTCTTTTGTTCCGAAAAGGATCTAGAGCCTAGTAAAAGCATCACTCCCAACTGTGGCTAATCTTAACCTTCCTAGCAATTTTTATCCATTGGCAGAGTGCGAAAGTTTAAAAGATGTTAGAGCTTTAAATCTTTCAGTTCTTTGTCTTCCAACCTAAGGAAAAGAAAAGGAAAAGAAGAGAATGCAATGTTTTCATGTCCTTCAACCATGTGGGATCCCTAAGTGATATTGGATTGATTATCTTATCAAGTGGATACCATGAATTGGTACATCAAGTTGGTCAAAATTATGAGCTTTTGTTCACTTTCTTGAAGGATAGCATGGATTTCAGTGTATTAGATTTTTCCCATAATTTTTGTTCATATTGTTGCGGCATAATGTTGTACCCGACTCTTTTGTGTCTTGGCTATCTTGTTGCTATTGCATCACTTTGTTCATATCAGGGTTTTGCATATTTATCCATAGTGTCTTCCAAAAGCTTTCATTTCATGCCCTCATTCATGCTAATCACCACATATTTTCAGTCTTGTCAATCATTATCATGTCCATTCATAGTGTCTTAGTCCTCTAGACCCTTATCATCCTCACCTTTGTTGCATATTGTCATATCATTTTTTCCATAGTTTACATTATCCATTAAAAATATCTTTTGTATTACCTAGTGAAAAAAATAATTGGAAACTCATTGGTTGATCATAGTAGTCCATGAGACAAAAATAATCATGAAATTTGTCTAGGTACTGGGCATTGAATGCGGATGGAAAGAAAGTCATTTTTCTGCAAAGAAACATGGAATGAGTAGAATAAGTAGGAATTTGAAAAGCTAACAAGGAAGTTGTGCATATGCCAATGACAATTTTGTCTCAAAGTTAAGCTTTTTGAAAATAAATAGTCAAGATTTGAAATGATGTTTGGCCATCTTTCTCTATCCCATGTTAATCAAATAATCCATTGTGACCCCTTCTTGAGCCTGGAAACTTTTTTTCAAAAGAAACCTTGGGCAGGGATCATTCCACAATAAGGAAAATTCAATATTTTAAACCTAGTGCAAAGTCAAAAAAAAAAATTAGAGAAGGAAATAAAGGGATATATTTACATATTTCCCACAAAAAAAAGGAAAAAAAAAGAAAAGAAAAAAGAGAAATGAATTGATAGAATCTATCAAAAAAAAAATGAAATGGTAGAATTTATAGAAGAAAGAGAATTAAAGATCCTTGATCCTTTTGAACCCTTAAACACTTGTTTGGGCCTTTTTGTATCCTTTGTTTCATAGCTCTCATCCCTGGCCAAATTACAAGCCTTAAAAAGTTCATTCTGATCAATTAGTGACTATTGTATTTTCTATAGTTTCAATTTTGAGACAAAGTTTGTATAATCTCTCACGCCTTTGTACGAATTCTAAAAAATAAAATATAAAAAATAAGGGGGAAAGTGCTATGTTGAAAGCCTCAAAAGGTTGGCCTAAGCAAAAGTGAGGCAAAAGAATAGGCAGCATCTCAAGCAAGCCAAATTGTGGCAATTTTTTTGGTGTTGATCTACCTCCTATATAACGAAATTGATATTGGGGCAAATTTTTTTATCAAGCCTATAAACCAAGAAGATTGATACTGGGACAATTTGGTGATGATTAGTCTTCTTGGCTTTACAGATTAAAACTGGGCAAATTTTTGCGATTACATGTGTGCTCATCGCATCAACAATGAATGAATAGTTATGATGTCCAATGGATGAAAATTGATCAATCACTTGAGAACCAAACAAGAATCTATACTGGGGCAATAGTTGTTTGATTTCTTTCTCCTCTTTTGCATTCTTTTGTTTGGTCAGCCTTTGGAACGCCATTTCCATGATAATATGTATCCAATAAGTTTCTAGATAATCCGCTTGTATCCACATGCATCTATTGAACTGTGCTTCAAGTATAGTGAACATAAGTGAAATAATGTGAATTGACTAATTGATGGTGATATTCTCAACTCAGAGAATTGATCAGATGAGAGCTACAAAGCCTTTGAAAGGGTCATCATGTGAAGTGAGGTTAAAAAAAAATAAAAGAAGAGAATTACAAAAATAAAAAAAGAGAAAACATGCAATGAAACCATCTTGCAAGGCAGTGTCAAGTGAACTTAGTGATAAACTTGAAAATGGGTTCGGGTGGTAAAATCCTCTTTGAAGAAGCTTATGGTTCAAATGTTTTTCTATGCTAAGATGGTCTTTTGTAACATATTCATCATTACAAGATTTTTTTCTTTGATTTTCAAATCACTTAGGTCCTTGGCCTATTCTTTTTAATCCAGTTCATGCTATCATGATCCTTGATTCATTCACATGTTGTACATACATATCCTTGATATCCCCACTTTAGCTTGATGTTTTCGATTCACTTTTGTTAAAAAAAAAAACACAAAGAAAAAAGTTTGATTTTGCATCCAATTATCTGAAAAATGCATTTGCTCTTTTTAAAAAAAAAGAAAAAAAAGAGAGAGTGCGTAAATTATTGGTTTCCATGTCACTTGTGCCTCAGTTGCCAATTTAATTTTCAGTCGGCCTCAGTTGCCAATTTACTTTCCAGTCGGCCTCAGTTGCCAATTTACTTTTCAGTCAGCCTCAGATGCCAATTTACATTTCAATGGGCCTTGGTTGCTAATTTAATTTCCAGTTGGCCTCAGTTGCCAATTTAATTTTCAGTCGGTCTCAGTTGCCAATTTACATTTCAGTCGGCCTCAGTTGCCAATTTAATTTCCAGTTGGCCTCAGTTGCCAATTTACTTTTCAGTCGGTCTCAGATGTCAATTTACATTTCAGTGGGCCTCAGTTGCCAATTTACTTTTTAGTCGGCCTCAGTTGCCAATTTAATTTTCAGTCGACCTCAGTTGCCAATTTACATTTCAATCGGCCTCAGTGGCCAATTTGTAATGCCCCAATTTTTACTGCTATGTAAAAATTACCAAAATACCCCTAGGTAATTTTTACACGTAATTCGAGGTCAAATAATCCTTAATAAAGGAATATGACATTAAAGAAATATCATAGGAGACTTGATTAGCGATTCATGCGAAAGTCACAAATCTCGATTTTTCTGTACGTGTAAAATGATCAAAATGCCCCTGAGGTCATTTTTACCTAGAAATCAAGGATAACCAATCTAAATTATCTTTGAGGGGTTAATTTTATGCCTGATGGGGATTATATGTGCCTTAGAGGTAAAAATCTCAATTCTCAATTTTTTACCGTAAGTAAAGTTACCGTTTTACCCCTGCAGTAATTTTTCATGAAATTATATAATCTTTGAATTTGGTTTCCACCCAAAGGTTCAAAATGACTATTTTAAGTATGATTTGAGATTGTCCAATATTTACAGGGAGTTTTTACGTGAAATTACCTTTTTACCCCTAGTTATACCAAATGAGTTTACTTGCGTAATTAAGGTAATGTTAAAGCTCCAATTGAACTCGAATTGATTATATTCATTAATCTTGGGTTAAAAATAATTACTTGAGGTTAAAAATAATTACCTAAGGTTAAAAATAATTACTAGAGGTAATTAGAGCCTAAGGATTGTTTAGGAAAATTTAATTTCCTTTCTTAATTACAAAGAACTCATGAAACCTATAATGTTAAAGATTAAGGTAAATGTAATGCATTTACCTTCTTTACCTTGAGATTAAAATTTAAATTACTAATTGATCTTCAACCCAATTGAGATTAACTCTATTGTTAAAATAAAGATTATCTTTTTACCTAGTCTTGAGTTATCTTACACGCCTAGTTTTACCTTTTAAACAAAATTACCAATTTCTAAATCTACCATCTAATTAAATAAGCTATCATTGTGTCCTACCATGAATAATAAATGAAATTTTGTCCCCCAAATTCCTTGAATCAGCCGTGACATTCCATGCCTCATATGATGGTTATATTTTAAAATTTCATTCAAGGAATAATGCACTACATCATGCACCTCAAAGACATGTCCTACCATGAATGCAAAAAAAATAAAACTTGTCCCCCCATGATAGCCTTGCAAACTCATGGATTCTTCCTCCTCCATCACCTTGATATTTTAATTTTTCTTTCAACAATGATACACAAGAATACATCATTGCTTTACCTTGTGCTTTGTTGAGTTGTCTTGCTAGTTATTTAGTCAAAAAAAATTCTGCCACATTACCACCATGATGGCCACGATTTTCAGCATCTTTCCACTATCAAATTTTAATTTTTGTAAAGCCTAAAACACCCTAAAATAGATCATAACTATAGCATGTGCTCTTTGACTTGTCTTGCATTATTTTTGAGCAAAAATTCTAATGGTGATATAGCCTTTGTGCAGCAGCCATAATGCTCCATTTCATCATATTTTAATAGGTTTTTCCAACAAAGAAACATGTCCAACCTTATCACCATTTCTTTAGCTTTCTTTTCCATTATTTTTAGTTATGTTTAAGTAAAAGAATTCCTCACCTATCATCAATGGAAGCCCACGGTTAGCATGCCCCTCATCTCACAATATTTTAATTCTTTCTTTTAACAAAAATACACATGCTACATCATTAGACTACTTGCTTTCTTTTCCTTACTTTTACATTATTTTTAGTTAAAAAATTCTAGCCTTGCAATCAGCCAAAGAACCGTGAGAATAGAGCTTCCATTTCATCATATTTTAGAATATTTCATCCATTATGCATGAACCAAATTATTACAAGAATAAAAGCAGTCTTTTTCCATGTTTTCTTTAATTGAAAATGAACTAAAAACTCCATTTTTCCAGCCACAAGGCAGCTGCCATACAACCCTCCTTGGCCTATAAATATGAGCTATTCCATTGCCTAAATGCACACACAAACATTCCTAGCCTTAGCATTTTCTTACTTGATAGTTTTCTTACTCAAAGTTTGCTCAAAGTTCTCTAATTCTCTCAATACTTCAAGATTTCTTCTTCTTCCTCATTCACACTCAAGAAACTCCATTCCCAACCTCTAACCAAGCTCTAAACCTCAAGCATACACATTTCAACCATAAATCAACTCCTAAACACATAACCTTTCAATTATCAAACACAAAAACACAAGAAAAATCCTCCCTCCATTTGCTCTAATCTTGGCCGAATTTCAAGGACATATCAAGGACATATTTTCTTCTTCTAACTTCTCTAAAGATCAAGCATTACCTTTTGATAACAAGAAACAACTTGGTAGGGATTTTATTTCATGTTCTTTCTTTTGTTCTTCCTTTATATTTCAGTTTTTATGACTTGATATTGACCATGGCTTGATGATAAGGAATCATGGTGGTGGTTGTGAATCCATCATTTAAATGACCTCTAAAGCTCAAGGTTTAATTCTTGATGTCAAAAGATTAATGAAAGAATTGCTAAGTTTTGAGTTTTGAGCTTAATAAGACATAAAAAAAGAACTTGCATCCATATTTATATTTCAAGTTCTTGCACATCATATTTATATTTCAAGCTTTGCATAATCATATTTATATTTCAAGTTATCACTTTAATTCTTGAAGATAATAATATGAACTTGCATATTCATATTTACATTTCAAGTTATTACTTAAATCATAAAGATCTAAGAATGAATTTGCATCTTTATATTTATATTTCAAGCCTTTCATTTCATATTTATATTTCCAAGTTGTCACCTTATAATGATAATAATAAGGTTATAAGACAAGTTTATGATTCTAGTCATCACCTAAATCCTAAAGTTCAAAATTTACTTCTTTTATCTTAAATGGCAATTTTGACCATGGACACTTCTCATCTATTTATTTTTGGCCCTTATATAATTCTGATTTAAAGCTTGATATATTTTATTTTTAGGTATGACCTTGTCTTTAAAGTTGTACAAAGAAATTTTGAAAGTCTTAGAAATCGTAAAGGATTAGGAATATGGTTTTTCTCATGATTTTAAATGCTAAAGTTTTATTATTCTGATCTAATCTCTTAGAATTGGAATGGTTACTGATTTAGGATGTTTAGATGAGTTTAAATCACTAATAGTTATTGTAAAAATTGTTTTTAGTGTCTTAGGAAAAACTAGTAACTAAAAAGGATCAAAATTGTATTTTTATGAAACTTTTAGAATGATAAATTTTCTGATTTCTGTTTAGAACTGTTCATCATTGTTCACCACTGTTCACTAGTGTTTATAGCTGTTCACACACTTGAGGATCACTAATAATTGTCATAAAAATTGTTTTTAGCATTTTAGGAAAGTTTAGTAACTAGAAAGGATTAAAATTGTATTTTTTTTAAGCTTTAAGGAGGCTAATTTTCTGATTCTGTTCAAGGGTTGTTCAAGGCTGTTCATATTATTCACACACTTAAGAATTACTTATATTTGTTGTAAAAATTATTTTTAGTACCATAGATGCATAAAAGGGTAATTACAAGTGTTAGTTTGGGCCATTTTGCAAAATTCAGAAAGTTGTGTTTAAACTATCGACTATGATATTTCAGCCAAATGATTTTATTTAGAGCTACTAATGATGTTGAATGTGTTCATGAGTCCAAAATACCATTTATAAAGTTTAGACAAAGTTTTAGAAATTTTGGTTATTGTTAAATATTAAAAACAAGCGATTCTGCACTTTAACCCCTAAAGTATGTTAAAATTTGGTCTATAGCCCTAAAAGGTTTTTATGATGAGTTTTATATGGTTCTAGTAGTTATATGTTGAAAGTATTGGTTAATGTTAAAGATCTCTAGTTTGTGAGAATGTGTTAAAAAGAGGTATTTACATTTTGACCCGAAATCTTTGAGAAATTACGATTTGACCTCTTTGGGGCTTAAGCGTAAATATTGATAAATTTGATGAGATGAATGTGATTGATATCTCGTGAAGGCTATGTACATGTGTTGAAATTTATATGGCTTATGGATATATGCAATGAAATATGATGCATGTTTATATGATTTAAATTACGGCATGTTATGGTTATGTTTGATTCATTGAGATGCATAAGTTCATGAAGTTTATGAGCATGAAATATTGAAATGATGAAGTTATTTATGTTTGCATCTCATATATCATGCCAAGATTAAAGGTGACATAAGACACATGGAAATGATCCTATAGACTCCCCGAATTAAAGGTTATGAGAGGTGATCCAAATAGGAAGTGATCCTTTGGACTCCCCGAATTAAAGGTTATAAAAGGTGATCCTAATGCCCCCTATCCTGTACCTTAAGAGTCGGGAATTTAACTTATCAAGAGGGATAAGATTATACTAGTGACGACTAGTGAGGTATGAGCTCATAACCTAGAACTCTCGAGAAAAGAGAGAATTATAGGGCGGCCCCCAAGGAAAAGAGAATAAGTAAGTTTAAGTCACCTGTAAGAATGATGATCATGATGTTCTTTATATCATATGCATTGTTTTATGGATTTTATGATATTATGTATATGATATTGACATGCATCCATGACTAATATGTTGCATTCATGACATTAAGATTCATGCTAAAAGATACGGGTCTCGGCTAATGATATTTAGAACTTAATAAATGAACCTTATATATATGTTCACCATTTTCATAATTAAACCCGAGGTTCCTGGGGACGATGACGATGACACTTGTGTTAGAGTTGGGAAGCCCTACTGAGATTCTTGTATAAGTTTCTCATCCCTTTTTCTTTTTCGTGTCGTCTCCAGACATGAATGATGGTGTAGTTCGTGATTTACCTTGAGACTGGACGAAGAGCTACGGAGATAACTTTCCTTTGGATATTTGCCTTTAGAGTGATCGTATTTCATATATCTGTTTGTAATCTATTGATGGATATATATTGATGTCCTTAAGTTTACAAGACATCACCATTATGATACAGTAATTGATATGTTATTATTATTTGAGTTATGTTATGCCATGGTTGTATTTTGTATTTATCTGCTATTCGTTTCTAACATCTTTCTTATGCAGGCAAGATAAATGACGTTAGATATCTAGCATGCGCGGCTCATGTTTTGGTATTTAAAGTTAAAAAAAAAAAATTACCCATATTTTCACTAAAGTATTTTTCAAGAGATTTTGAGTCAAAAACTAAAACAAAAGAGTAATAACTAATACTTAACTTAAATACGTCCTAGGCGTGTTGAGTTAAATATTAGGGTGTTAAACAATTTACGTTTCAGTCGGCCTCAGATGCCAATTTACATTCCAGTCGGCTTCAGTTGCCAATTTAATTTTCAGTTGGCCTCAGTTGCCAATTTATATTTCAGTTGACCTTAGTTGCCAATTTACTTTTCAGTCGGCCTCAGTGCCAATTTAATTTCTAGTCAGCCTCATATGCCAATTTATTTTCCAGTCGGCCTCAGTGCCAATTTAATTTCTAGTCGGCCTCAGATGCCAATTTACTTTACAGTCGGCCTCAGTTGCCAATTTAATTTCCAGTCAGTCTCAGTTGCCAATTTACATTTCAGTCGGCCTCAGATGCCAATTTACTTTTCAGTCGGCCTCAGATGCCAATTTACATTCTAGTTGGCCTCAGCTGCCAATTTACATTTCAGTCGACCTTAGTTGCCAATTTACTTTTCAGTCAGCCTCGGTGCCAATTTAATTTCTAGTCAGCCTCATATGCCAATTTATTTTCCAGTCGGCCTCAGTGCCAATTTAATTTCTAGTCGGCCTCAGATGCCAATTTACTTTCCAGTCGGCCTCAGTTGCTAATTTAATTTTCAGTCGGCCTCAGTTGCCAATTTACTTTTCAGTTAGCCTCAGATGCCAATTTACATTTCAGTGGGCCTCAGTTGCCAATTTAATTTTCAGTGGGCCTTGGTTGCCAATTTAATTTCCAGTCGGCCTCAGTTGCCAATTTACTTTTCAGTCGGCCTTAGATGCCAATTTACATTTCAGTAGGCCTTAGATGCCAATTTACATTTCAGTAGGCCTCAGTTGCCAATTTACTTTTCAGTCGGCCTCAGTTGCCAATTTACTTTTTAGTCGGCCTCAGTTGTCAATTTAATTTTCAGTCGGCCTCAGTTGCCAATTTACATTTCAATCAACCTCAGTTGCCAATTTACATTTCAATCGGCCTCAGTTGCCAATTTACATTTTAGTCGGCCTCAGGTGCCAATTTACTTTTTAGTCGGCCTCAGATGCCAATTTACATTTCAGTCGGCCTCAGTTGTCAATTTAATTTTCAGTCAGCCTCAGTTGCCAATTTACATTTTAGTCGACCTTAGTTGCCAATTTACTTTTCAGTCAGCCTCAGTGCCAATTTAATTTCCAATCAGCCTCATATGGCAATTTATTTTCCAGTCGGCCTCAGTGCCAATTTAATTTCTAGTCGGCCTTAGTTGCCAATTTAATTTTCAGTCAGACTCAGTTGCCAATTTACTTTGCAATCAGCCTCAGTTGTTAATTTACATTTCAGTTGGCCTCAGTTGCCAATTTACTTTACAGTCGGCCTCAGATGCCAATTTACTTTCCAGTCAGCCTCAGTTGCCAATTTACCTTCTAGTCAGCCTCAGTTGCCAATTTACTTTCCAGTTGGCCTCAGTTGCTAATTTACACGTCAGTTGGCCTTAGATTGCCAATTTAATTTCTTGTTGACCTCATATTGCCATTTTTCATTTCCAGTCAGCTCCTTGTCGGCTTTTAAATTCCAGTCAACATCATCTGCTTTAGATTCTTATTAGCTTGAACATTTTTATTTGTACTTCTTGTCATTTGTGAATCTATATTCTATTAGTCACAAATTTTCACATTATTTATCACTGATGAACTCACTTCAATTTAGCCAGCTTCTTGTTCTTTTCTTTGCATGACTCATACTTTTGGTTTTTGAATTGCAATATTGTACGTGACTTTACTAAATGTTTAGGCTCTTTCAATGTTAGAATTCAATTTTTGTGCATTTTGCATTTCATGCATTGCCGAACAAAATCAATGTTCATAGCTTTACTCATTCCTTATGAAAAAAATATGTAAAACTTAGGTTTTTCATATTCTTTGATAAGAAATGAGCAAAGAGGGGCAACTGTGAACACCCAATTTTGTCCCGCCATTAAACCAAAAAAAAAAAATAGCATTTTTTCAGTTCAGCCCATTTATTTACCCAAATCCAGTTTAGACTATGATTTTAGGTTCATTTTAATTTTTGGTCCATATGCATCAATATCAAAAAGAAATGTGTTCATTGCTTCTTAAAAAAAAAGTGTGTGCATTGCATCTTAAAATCATCATTTTTATTTTTTGGTCCAAATCACATTTCAGCCTAACTCACATATGTTTTTGGTTAGAAGCCCATGTTTTCTCTTAGTTTCTGTCCCAAAATAAAAAAATAAAAAAATAAAAAAGGAGTAGAAAGCTGGTTGGTTCCCTGCCAAGACACGTGAAGCAATAGCAAAATGAAATGATGGGAGGCATAAAAATTAAAGGAAAATGGTGGACACAATGATGATGGTTCATCCCCAGCAAATGATGAATTTCTTTCGGTGATGAGCTAGGGGTCACCGAGCCAACTTGTAAAAATTGCAAAAGTGGGATGAGCATTAAGTAGGGGCAACTCCCACATATAGACCATCGGCAGTACCACAAAGGGGGAAGTCCAATACCAAGAATTTCCAAGCACCTTAGCCAAAAAAATTTTGAAAACTCATTCACAGATAATCAACAGCAACAACAAGGTATTTTCCTATCAATATCAATCACAAATAAAAAAGGGGCAATAGAAAGTGAGGAGGCTGCGGCTTCCTCCTTGCTACCGCCGCAGTCTCTGCCATCTTCCTCCTCCCATCGTTCCCCCTATATCATTTTCTTCCTCGGTTCCCTCCTCAACCACCATCACCAATATCTCACTCACTTGCCATATACACATGTAGAGCTTGAAATTATCTTTGCAACAAACAAAGAAAAGCAAAATCAAATAGAGATAGACACAAACCAAAATCCATCATCAACAATAGTCTAGTTCAATTTACAAAAATCTCAAATCAAAATCAAACAATAATATCAGTTTTCAAAAAAAAAAAAAAGAAAAGAAATGGAAATCAGGGAAAAGGGAAGAGCTCACCACCAACCACCGTGGTGACCATCGCCTGGCAACCTCCAAACATCACCGACTTCCCCTCTATCCAAGAACCCCAACACGACCTCACCTCTATTCCCAGCCAACCACCACCACCTCCATTATCATTCCCTCTTCCCTTTATCTTCACTTCCCATAACCATCACAAACCACCACCAGCCCAACCACTGTGTTACATGACTCCAACTACAGCGCCTCCTTTCTCCCTGCCTGAACCAAAGTGCCAAAGCTCAGCCATCCTCTTCCACCACACAGTCAGAACTGCTGCAGTTCTTCTCATCTCAAACCACCCATATCTACTTCTCAACCGCCGGACTCAATTGTGGCCATCCCATCCTCTAGCATGTCCAGATCTGAAGCACCGTGAACCGCCAGCCAGCATCCTTTCCCCCGTGCCGCACTCCACTGTGCCTAGCTCCTATTGTCATGGCTCCCCTTTTGCCGGTTTTCTTTCAGTCACGGCGGAGCTTTGCCTATCTTCCAACTGCATGACCGTAGCTTTTTCTTTCCCTTTGCGACTTCTCTCTCTCTCTCTCCATGCTTACCCTCTTCTTGTAACACCCTAAAAATTATTTAAAAATTAATTTGAGCTTTATTAGTCATAATTTCAAAAATTTGATAGTTTGAACAATGATGAGGACGATCCAATGGATTTGTTAAAAAAAAAACATGAATAGTAGTTTGCAAGCCCCACAGGCCTGCCAGGACAGCCGAAATCCTAGAATTGGGCCTCGGAGATGTCCAAAATTGAGAAATTATATAATTATGGTTAGAAATAGGTAGATTGTTTCACCAGTTCGGTGAAATTTCAGTGTATGATTTTTAACACCGAAAACTAATTGGAACTCTACAAAACAAATGAACCTATCCCTCTAAATCAAATGAATGGCTAAGATTCAATCTTGAATTACAAGATTGAATCACAATCATTCATTTTACTTTATTAACTTTGTATTTATCTAAACATAACATTTTCTATTCATTCATTTAATATAAGATAAACTTGACATTTAGCTTCTTTAAGAAGCCGTTTTCTCGGCCATCTCCTTGTAGCAGCTCCATCCTCCATTTTCAAGAGCTTCCTCTTTGATTTCAAATGGCAAAAACACTAGCCTAGAGTTCATAAAACCACAAAGTTCCTTCACAAAACTTGTTCTACACTTCAAACCCTACAAATCTAACCGATTGAAATCTTAAATCCTCACCTTAGTACCTCACTTCCCCATTGCCTAAGGAAGGTTTAGGACTGAAATTGGTGTCTTGAAGTGGAGGGAGATCACTTACAACATCCTTTGAAGTATCAAGCTCAAAAGCTTTCAAAGTAGGGTTTTCTTTGACATTTTCTTTCCAATTTTATACTGGACTTTTCTGATTGTGTTTTGTAACATCCTCCCAAGTATAGCATCATCCTTAAGTCATGACATCATGCTCGAGAGTTGTTACTTATAATTTAGCGAACCTTTCTTAAATATCTATAGCCATTTTGATTGATTCGCGGGATAACTAGGTCATAATTCTACTAAAATATATAACAAGGAAACCCAAAATATTTATTTAATACAAAGTTAAGTACATAAGGGAAGCTCTTCTATGAGCTTTAACACACCTTTGTTTTCTGACATATTTACACACATGTTCATTCCACTAAATACAACATAATAAAAGCATTAACTACTACACTATTGCACTTCTGAGTTCTTTTGCATAGCGGTCCCTCGGTCCTCTGTGTCAACCTGGAGACGACACGGGAACACAAAAACATAGGGGTGAGAATTATACAATTCTCAGTAGGGTAACTCCCCAATTACACATTCATACTGTCATCGTCATCGCCCCAGCCACTTCGGTTTATTAAGAAAGTGTGAGCATGCAATATGTACATATCAAATGTTCATTTTAAAATTATAAAATCACCTTTCCGAAGTGGGTCTCTTTTATTATTCAATCACTTAAAACATGTATTTCATAACATTCAACATCATAGGAATTCCTTCAAGACCAATAATTTAACAAGATATACATATACATATGGCAATTACAATGATCTTTTCGTGCCCTTGACATAATAAAGGGGACTTTTCCGTGCCCTAAAGAGGAACTTTTTCGTGCCCTATTGGGGACCTCTTTGTGCCCTATTGGGGACCTCTTCGTGCCCCATCTGGGACCTCTTCATGCCCTTTTTATACTAAACGGGACTTCATTGTTCACTTAGCACATACATTATCCTCAAGCTCACATATACATGCATCGCATTTCTATATGCATGAAAATAATTCTCTGACCTCATAATACCTCAAACCTATATATATTATTCATTCATTCCTCATAACATAATCTTGGAAGTTCATGGCATGCATTCATACACATCAACTTAAACCAAATGCCATTAGGTCATTAATTCAAGGCATCATCACAACTTCAGCACATTGGCAGATTTTTCACTCAAGTAGCACAATTTATTTCTCATACCAAATGATCAATTAAAATGCTATAAAACTTCTCAGTGACATCTCAATGTGTCACCAAGATCCTGTAAACATTTCAGGGTAATTAGAGTTCTCTAACTATATTAACAAAATTCTAAAAGTTTAGTGGTCAGAAACCATCCAACCTCAGCTCAAGAACCAAAATTCATAATTTTTGACCCTAGCAATTGAACCCAGAAAATTCTAAATAAAAATCCTGGTAAAACCTCAATATGTCTATAATACTCTGTAAAAATTTCAAGTGATAATTCTATCATTTGATATGGTAACAAAATTAGCAAAATTTACAGCTTCTGTACTAGCATTTCAGGCAGCATATGCTTAATTTCAGTTCTTGATTTTTCTAAGGCAATTTCACTCAAAATAAAAACCCAAGAAAATTCGTGGGACTAGCTCAGGATGTTAGCTCCAACATATTTTTTTTTCATATCACGAAATTGTACACAACAAGCCCAGAAAATTCGTGATCAAACACTGCCTGTCAGAAAACCGAAAATCCAGCAAGTATCACTCAACATCTTTTGACAAAATGATCTCTCTAACCTCATCCAAACACTTCAGAAAAATTCATATATCAATAACAACATAATATCAACCCAATTAACCAGAAATTTCAGATTGAAACCAGTAATAATTGCTCAGAAAAATTTTGAAAGAAAAAGGCCAAAGAAAACCCTACTTTGCAAAGCTTTTGAGCTTGATACTTCAAAGGATGTTCTAAGTGATCTCCCTTCACTTCAAGACACCAATTTCAGTCCTAAAACCTCCTTAAGCAGTGGGGAAGTGAGGTATTAAGGTGAGGATTTGAGATTTCAATCGGTTAGATTTGTAGGGTTTGAGGTGTAGAACAAGTTTTGTGAAGAGAGTTTGTTGTTTTATCAAGTCTAGGATAGGTGTTTTAGCATTTGAATCAAGTTTGCTAGTGTTTGAAGAAGGAAAAATGGAGTTCTGCCATTTCAAGATGCTGAACGAGCTTGGAAGGGAGAAATAATGAGATTAGGTGACTTGTGGTTATCTTATATGGTGTTGGAAATATTATTTTAATGTAGAGTATAATTTATTCATAAAAGAAACTAGTATGAATGGCTAGGATTGGATCTTGTTATTCAAGATTGAATCTTAGCCATTCATTTAATTCAAATGGATAAGCATTCTCTTTTTGTAAAAGTCAAACTAGCTTTCGATGTTAAAAATCGCACACCGAAATTTCACCGAACAGATGAAACAGTGTACCCGGGTAATCAAATATTGCCCGAAAAATAATTTCGGGTATAAAATCTTTATTTCTACCTATTTCTAACCATAATCATATAATTTCTCAATTTCAGGCATCTCCGGGTCCCAATTCTAGGGTTTCCGCTGTCCCGGCGGACCGGTAGGGCCTGCAAGTTACTATTCACGGTTTTTTTTTTTTTTTTTTACAAATCCGTTGGATCATCCTCATCATTGTTCAAACTATCAAATTTTTGAAATTATGACTAATAAAGCTCAAATTAATTTTTAAATAATTTTCGGGGTGTTACATGTTTGGTCCAAAATTTCTAGATATATTGTTGATAATATGATGATATTGATGTGTTAATTTTGGTGGAGTGTTTGGGCTTGTGGAAAAATCATTTTTATCAAAAGAGATTCCGAAGTGGTTTGCTGGATTTTCAGTTTTCCTGCCGACAGTGATTGTTCGCGAATTTTCTGAGGGAATTGTGGGTGTTTTCATGAGCTATAAAAATTATATCTTGAAGGTAACATCCTACTATAGTTCCATGAATTTTCTTGAGCTCTGGTTTCGGCTCCTAATGACTTGAGAAATTCAAGAACTGAAGTGGTAACTATGCTGCCTGAAATGTTGAATCTGAAGCTGTGAATTTGTGAAATTTTATTAACCTAGCAAATGATCAAATTATTAGCTGAAATTTTTACACGATGTTGAGGACATATTGAGGTCCAAATCTAATTTTTTGTACAAATTTCTGGGTTCATTTGATAGGGTAGAAAAATTGAGACTTCTGGCTATTGGCTAAGAGTATGTAGCTTCTGACCTTTGAAATTGTGAGATTTTATTAATATAGTTAGAGACCTTTTTGTGCTCTGAAATTTTTATGGAAATTTATGGACACAATAAAGTGTCTTAGATAAATTTTATAGCCTTTGAATTGGTTATTTGGTCTGAAAAATAAATTGTGTTACTTGAGTGAAAAATCTACCAATGTGCTGAAATTGTGATAATGCCTTGAATTAGTGACCTAATGACAGTTGGTTCATGTTTGATGTATATGAACGCATGCCATGGACTTTCAAGATTATGTTATGAGGAATGAATGAATGATATATATAGGTTTGAAGTCTTATGAGATCAGAGAATTATATTCATGCATAAAGAAATGTGATGCATGTATATGTGAGTTTGAGGATGACGTATGTGCTAAGTGAAAAAAATTAAGTCACCTTTAATCTATAAAGGGCAAGGAAAAGTCCCCTTTATTATGTAAAGGGTACGGAAAGGTCCCTATTAGGGAATGGAAAAGCCCCCTTTATTAGTTAAAGGGCATGGCAAGGTCCCCATTAGGGCACGGAAAAGTCCTCTTTATTATGTCAAGGGCGAGAAAAGATCATTGCAATTGCCATTTGTATACATATATCTTGTTAAATTATTGGTCTTGAAGGAATTCCTATGATTTTGAATGTTATGAAATACATGTTTTAAGTGATTGAATAATAAAATAAACCCACTTCGGAAAAGCGATTTTATAACTTTAAAATGACATTTGATATATATATTGCATGCTCATACTTTCTTAATAAACCGAAGTGGCTGGGGCGATGACGATGACATTATGATTGTGTAATTGGGGAGTTACCCTACTGAGAATTTTAGAATTCTCACGCCTATGTGTTTGTGTTCCCGTGTCATCTCCAGGTTGATCCCGAGAACAAGGAGGCTACTTTATGAAAGTAAATCAGATTTGCAGTAGTTTACAGCTAAAGTTTGTACAGACTGTACTTAGTCATAGAAGAGCTTCCTTTTGTATTTATAATAGAGACTGAATGTGTATTAAAGCTCATAGAAGAGCTTCCTTTTGTACTCAACCTTATAATCAATAAATGTTTGTTTCTTAGTCATATATGTTAATAGAACTACGATTTAGTTACTTCACGATTCAATCGAACTTGCTATAGATATTTAAGAAAGGTCCATTAATTTACAAGTAACAACTTCTTGAGTATGATGTTATGACTTAAAAATTATGTTGTACTTGGGAGGATGTTACACTTTTCTCTTTCATTCTCTCTTTTGTATACTCTCTCTCATTCTCCTCTCAGTTCTCTCTCTGTGTGCTTTCCTTTCCTTTCTTGTGTGTGTATATTGATAAGAGAAAAAAATTGTGATGGAGAGTTAGTGCATGTGTGTATGTGTGTGTGTGCGTGTGAGAGAGAGTGTGTGTGTGTCTAACAAACAGAGAGAGTTGTGTGCGTGTATGAAAAAAAAGAACACGTGTATGAGTGTGTATGGGTGAAGGTTTGTATTATTATTATTATTATTATCATTGTTATTACTATTTTGTTAGTGTTATTTTTATTTTGTTGGATTAGATTTTAGATTTGAGTTTGGAGTTATTTTTGCATGGTTAGCGCTTATTCTAGTTTTAGTTCTTGGGTTTACTTGTTGGGTTGGGATTATTTTGATTTAAAATCAGCTAAGTGGTTTTATTTGATTCAAAAATAAATACTTAACCATTTTGATTTAGTTTGTAATATGTTTATTTATTTATTATTATTATTTGAGTAGAATTAAGTAAATTAATTGTGAAAAAATAAAAATAAAAAAGTGTTTTAATTATTTCTTTGATTTTGGGTGAATTTTGTAGTAGTATTTCTTTTAATTAAAAAAAGACTAAAAAATAGTAATCAGGATTTTTTTTAGTTTAATTATTTTATATGTTTTGTTTAATTGTATGTTCATGTTTATATTTATGAATTATTTTTGTTTATATTTAGTTTCATTACATTGTGTTGATATGTTTTGATTAAATTAATTACATAATTGTGTATTTTACTTTTTTTGTGTTCATATGTTTTGACTAAATTAATTGCATAATTGTGTTTACTTTGCTTCTTTTTTCAGCTTATCTACTTTATGTTTATACGTTTTGCTTAAATTAATTGCATAATTATGTTGATTTTGCTATGTTTAGTTTAATTACTTTGTGTTTATGTATTTTGTTTGAATTAATTGTGTATTTATATTTATGAATTAACTTTTGTCAGTTCCTATTAAAATTGAAGTTTTGTTTAAAAAAATGAAATAAAATAAAAATATATTTTTCCTTTATTAATAAATAATATTTTTTTAAAAAAAATCTTCTACATTTGTATCATGTTCAATAATGGTGATTGAGTAGCAAATGTTATCTTCACTGTTATTGAATTATAAAGGTTCATTGAGTGGCCTAGTATCAACTTGAATTCTATGCAGAAATGGATTTTCATTGATTTAATAATCAAAATTTATTTTTTTAAATTAAAATTAATTAATAGTTTTTTATTTTGATTCACCTTTTTAATTAAAATCTGTCAACTCACAAATATTTTCTATAAAACTATGTGACTTTGAGTTCCCCATTGCACCAGGGGATACATAGGAGCAGGTGATCCCTATAAAGCCAAAATTAATTTTTCTTAAATTGTTTATTTAAATTGTAGATGTGTTTGTCTATTTTTATCATTTTTTAAGGTTATTAATTAATTTGCACAACTTACTAACGTACCATTGAAGGATGGGTGTACTAGGGGTGCGCAGGATTAAGTTCCCACCCTTCCTTATGCATAATCGACTCTTGAACTCAAATATAGTTTCGAAGACCACTTTTTAAAATAAATGGATTTTTTCATGTTTTCCTAATTTTAATAAACTTGGTGACGACTCCATAATTTTCAAACAATAATAATTCTTTTTTGCCGTCCCCATCGCGATCCTGGTTGTGACAGTGCTTTTTTGTTATATCATACGCCTATTTAATGCTGTTGTTGTTTTGTTAATTGCTTTATATTGAACATTTATTAATTAGCTTTATAAACCTTCTTTCTGAAATCACTAACTTTTTTTTTCGCTGTAATTCAAGTGTCATACTTGATAGTATCTGTTTAAAGTATTTCAGAAAATGTGAAAAGAAGTAATGCACGATTCAACCCCCATTCTCGTCCACATTTCCACCAACAAGTGGTATCAGAGCAAGGCCTCTGAAGGGTTGAGCAATCCAACGATTGTAGAGGGCAAAGATTTGAGGGACAGAAGGGCATACAAGATCAAGCTATCACCTGGTCATCTTTTGCTGATGAAGCCTCAGAATCTATCTTAGCACTATCACGTTAAAAGGAAGTACAAAAGACCAGTGGACAAGAACATATTGGATGGAGTCTAATTACTCCACTATGTCACGGCCCTGTTCATATATGCTCTAAGCTAAAAGATGAATAAGACACATATGTGTTGCTTGTTACATATGAAACGCTATATGAAAAAGGCCTATGCATGATGGCCTTGTTATTGGAAAACCATGGCTTGATGATGAGGATCTTGGATGTTGGTTGCAAAACCTTCATTTATTTGACCTTTAAAGCTTGAAGGTTTCACTTTTAAGAGTTTTTAGCAAATGGAGTGCATTCATATTTATACTTCAAGTCCTCGCATTGCATATTTATATTTAAGCCTTGCATTTCATATTATCACCTAAATAATTAATCTTAAAGCCTGCCTATTTCAACCTTAAAGTTAATTGTTGATTTAGAGTGAAAACTCTAAGGGCCTAGAGCACTAAAATAAAGAATTGAACTTGCATTCATATTTACATTTCTTGCCTAGTATATTTACTTTTCAAGTGATCACATAAACTTAAAGATTAAAAATGGAGCTTGCATTTTCATATTTACATTCAAGCTTTGCATATCATATTTATATTTTCCTTGCCATTACCCTATAATGCCAAGATTAAAAATGAAGTTTTCATTGAACGTTTGAAGTTATGCCATCATTTAATTAATCTAGTGCTCAAGAATCACCCTTTCAACTCACATGAGAACTTTGACTCATGGAATATATATATATATATATATATATATATATATATATATATATATTATTAATTGTAAACATCCTTTTCTTAAAGTTCTCTAATTATGCTATTGATCTAAGGTTATCAATTGTGTTACCATAAGGAATAGAATTGATTATGAGGGCATCCCTTGATCTAGAATTAGTTCTAAGAAAGATTAGTCACTAGAAATACTTGCTTCACAATTTTGTATGCTCTTAGGGAATTAGATTTTGGTTTCGGTTCAAAACTTTGTAGAATTGATGTATGTTGTTTGGAGTGCCCTTAACATGCAAAATTGTTATTAATGGGCATGTTAATCATTGTGACAGTTAAAGGAAAGTTTAGTAACTAGAAAAAAAATCAAAAAATGTAAATTCTGGGACTCTTTAAAATGAAAATATACTTTTTGTTACAGCATGTGATACTTAAGTGAAAATGACATTTAACACTTAATGAATATATAGGAATCACCCATAATTGGCTTAGAAATTAATTTTAGCATCATAGGAAAAACCGGTAATGAGAAAGGGTCAAAAATGTATTTTATAAGGACACCGAAATAGTTCATTTCGTTTACCGAAATGGTTCATTTCATTTTTATTTCAAATCTATCTAGATTTGTTTAAGTAATGTTTTTGGGTTAATAATTAATGAGAATCATTGGGATTGATCCCTTAGGTGCATAAATAAATAAATACAAAAATTGGGTTTACCTGATTAGAAGTTTAATTGATAAAGGAATTATTATGAGTGCTTGCTTTATAAAGTATTATAGATTGATGTACTTGAGGTGTATGCAATGATTATGTTTGCATAAATATTGTTATAGCATGTTATGTTTTCACTTGAAATGTTTAAGATGCATGTATGAAAGTAATATGAAAGCATGTGACATTATATGTTAAGTTGTGCTTTTGCATCTTAACATAACATGCTAATATAAAGGTGACATAAAAATATGTGGAAATGATCCTCTAGACTCCCCGAGTTAAAGGTTATGAGAGGTGATCCAATAAGGAAGTGATCTTTTGGACTCCCCAAATTAAAGGTTATGAAAGGTGATCTTATCGCCCCTTATCCCATACTCTAAGAGTCGGGTGTTAACTTATCATAGGATAAGATTATGCTAGTGATGACTAATGAGGTATGAGCTCATAATCTAGAACTTTCAAAAGGTGAGAGAAATAGGGTGACCCTAAATGAGAGAAAAAATTAATCTAAGTCACATAAAAGATAAATGGAAGAAAGTTATGTTATAATTGTTATCATCCATGAGCATTTCTTATGATTGGAATTAGTATATTGTACCTTGCATTGCCATGTATCTCATGATAAGGTATGTTGCATTCATGACATCCAAGATGTATGCTAAAATGAATGGACCTCGATAAATGGTACTTTAGAACTTTAAAATTGAACCTTATGCGTGTTCACCTTTTTATAAAGAAACCTGAGGTTCCTGAGGACGTAGACGATGACACCAAGATAGGAGAATACCTTACTGAGATTCTTTACTAAGTTTCTCACTCCCTCTATCTTTTCTTTCCGTCACGTCTTCAAAAGACGATGGCAGCCTTCATGATTTACATTGATGTACCGACTTGGGAGCTACATTTTGACGCCACGCACCAGTCCTATCACTTCGTTGGTTGTTGTTTAATCCGTCTATTTGTATTCCTGGATCACCTTTTCGCTCAGCCGGTTACTAGCTTCCAATTCTCGCTGACCTCACTCTTCACCAATGACCTACTCTTCGAGCGTACATGCCCCCGAGGAGAGTGCATCCGTCGTACCCCCACTGCTGCCTCCGCCGTTCGAGACTACCCGGATTACATTCCCCGCTCACCCTCAGGTCATTCTAAGACCGACCCCTCCGAGACAGACATCCCATCCATGGGTTCCTCCCCCACTACACCCATGGAGTTAGGCAGCAAGGCTACTGTGATGCAGCCACTTCGAGGAGGCAAGGTGAGGATGGTGCCCCGTCGTGGAGCACATGCTCGACCCTCTCACCACTTGGCCACCCTGGTCGAGTTGGCTCAGTGGGTTGGTTATGTGCCTCCTTTTGATGGACAGGAGTAGGAGCTGGCAGTTGACTCTAGTGCACACACCCGTACATGTTTAGGATAGCCTTTGTAACGCCCCAATTTTCTGTCTGAGAGGAAAATGACCGAAATGCCCCTGAGGTCATTTTCGGCCCAGAATTCGAGGATGGCCCGCCCGGCAGTCCTCGAAGGGCCAACTCAATATTTGAAGGGGATTGAATGGCCCTTGAGTGGTTTCGGAGGCGAAAGTCTCATTTTCTATAGTTTCGGGTCAAAATGACCAAAATACCCCTATAGCGTTTTTACGTGGATAAAGGTGCCGTTTGAGCCCAAAACTTTCCCCGAAGGTTTAAAACAATGTTTTTAAGTGTTTAGAAACGTCTGATCAAGTCCCGATGGTCCTGGGCAGTTTTAGTGCAAAATTATGATTTTGCCCCTAGAATTGTTTATGCACTAAAATGAGTTTATAACTCACTAATGATGCAAGACCACTCCTTAAATATGTCTTGACAACCTTAATTACCCATTTTCTCACCTAAACACTTTCTTACAAGTTCCTAATCTTAATCCTAATCAAAGATACACCTAAACACAACTCTAAACCATAATTAAAATGCAAGAAATCCTCCTCATGGCTAATGCAAGTTTCGGCTATCTCTCTCTCATTTACATCACATGTTGATTTGTTTCTCACTCAAAGAACCATGCTTGAGCCATACCTTGAACCATACCTCACCATACTTTGAACCATACCTCACCATGCCTCAAGATCACAACATCTCATCTCATGGACCTCATGGGGCTTCTCTTGTTGGCCGAAACCTCCCCCTCCCTCTTGCACCTTGCATTTGTTTTATTTCTCTATAAATAGCATGCTTGGGTGAACTTGCATCATTTTGGGTTCATTTACTAAGTGTAAGTTTTCAAAGAGCACTTCAAAGTTTTCTTTTCTCTCAAGTTCAAGTGTTCAAGTTCTTCATCCTCTTCTCTCATCCCAATCTTCAAATCACTTGGTAGGGATTTTATTTTAAGTATTTCCTTTGTTTAAGTTCTTATTCTAGTTATGTGTTTATGGTTTCTCTTGAGTCTTTTTAGAACTTCTTTCCCTCTCCTTTTTCTTCTTCATTTTCGGCCATGGGCCTTTGAGGACAAGGGAATGAGAGCTTGATGATGATGATGTCCATCACTTGAACAATCTCTAAAGCTTGATCTTTGTTCTTAAGTTAAAGATGATTTTAGTTCTTTCTTCTTGAAATCTTTAACTTTGATGATGTTTTAAAATGGTTACATGAACTCAATATTGAGGACTCATGACGTTGATGTTAATGCATCATCAAGATCATGGTCTCTAGAGTTTCAAATGTTTCCTTTTCTTCTTAAAAAGTTTCGGTTCCTTTTCCTTTTCTTTCTCCAAATTTTCGACCATGTTGGCCAATGGGATTCATAATGGCTTGATGATGAGAGCTTCTAGATGATGACTATGTGTTCATCAAAATGAGGCCTCTAGAGCTTGAGTTTTAATAAAAATGTTATTTATGACCACATTTCAAGAAAGGAAACTTTGTGTTCTAAAGAACCCTTGAGGTTCACTCTTGTCTTTACTTTATCTTGTCATGATAAGTTTGGGTTGAGGTTTAAGTTCCTTTAAAGTCTTGTATGAGCTCTAATAAGAAATAAAATGGACTAGCATTCATATTTAAATTCAAGCTTATGCATTGCATATTTACTTTGAGCTTTGCATTCATATTTATTTTCTAAGTCATCACTTAAAGTTAAAGGATAAAGATAGAGTGCACCTCATATTTACATTCTTGTCTAGCATATTTACTTTTCATCACTAAAGAACGTAAAGATTTAAAATGAGAACTTGCACTATCACCTAACTAAATTTCAAAGCCTTTCTATTTCGGCCTTCAAGTCGATTGTTGCTGGGCCTAGAGCACTAAAATAAAGAAATGAACTTGCATGGCATATTTATATTTCAAGTCTTGCATATTTATTTCAAGCCTTGCATATTTATATTTCAAGTCTTGCATATTTACTTTAAGCTTTCACTTTACTTTGTAATGAAGAATAAAAATGAGGTGCATAGCATGTTTAAATTATGTCATCACTTAAAGACCTTAGAGCTCAAAGACTTGCCCATTCTATCTCAAGTTAAAGTTTAATGTGGGAGCATTCCTTGGATGCATAGTTTCGGTCAAGTAGTGATGATAAACTTGGGAAGAGATCTATCTAGCTACAAGGGCCAACAATCTAAGTTTTAAGATTTTCTTCAAGCCTCATAAATTTTATAAAGTTAAGACCAACAAGGTTATGAGTTTAATCCTCTTTTAAAGAGGGATCAAGTTGGTTACTGACCGAAAGGTGTTTTAGCCTCTTTGACAAAATAAAATGGTTTGCAAAAGAGTTTTAGAAGTCCTAAAAATGATTCCAAGACAAACTAGCAACTTATATGCTTTAGAAAAGTCAAGATATGCATCTTTTTGGGACTTGATGTTTCGGTTCTGCCATGATAAGTTTTCTACTGTATGATGATGTTTTGATGTGTTAGAATGTGTGAAAATTATGTATGATGAGGTAGGAACATTTCTATGCACGATAGGAGAGAAACTAGCTTTCTAGAAAAATCGTAAAGTCAAGATTTAGCATAGTTTTAACCCATTGGTTTTTGGATACTGCCCAAATTGTTTCAATGGGAATATAATCAGTTTAGGATTTTTTAATCATGAAAAATTTGGTTACAATTGAAGTAGGATTGAATTTTAGCACCTATAGAGAAACTAGTAACTAGAAAACCGTAAAATCGCAATTCTAGAACCCTTAGAACATTTAATTTTTAGAATCTGTCCAGCAACCTTATAATGTAGTGAACATGGTTTATAATTAGTTCTTAGGCATAGAAATGCCTCATAATTGGTTTAGGTTGAATTTATAGCGCCTTAGGCGAAGACGGAATCAAGAAAGGGTCTAAAATGTAAGTTCTAGAACCCCGTAATTGTAAGTGTATAATTCTGTCCCTAAGGAATGGTGTTGCCCAGATTTATTAAAGAGCATAAATAATTGTAAGATTCGTTAGAAGAGAATCCTTAGGTGCATAAGAGGTTGATAGAAGATGATAGATTAATAACATCACAAGTTTAAGGCCCGTAAGGGTCAAAGCATAAGATACCATAGGACCAAGAGCATAATGAATTTTTAATGTTGCTTGTGAACATATGAGAATGATCATGTGAATGCATAGAATTATGATGGAGGATGCATGTTTGATTGACTTATGTGGCATAAAGTAAAATTTGGAAGAAATTCGGCATCTTCTTTGTTATCTTTGCCGAATTTCTGACAAATTTGGGGATTTAGAAAGTTTTCGAGAAAACTATGAGATTTTTATTTATGAGGTACTAAGATGAGTTCTCGGATGACACCGGTTCGGCCGAGCACCTCCAGAGAACTCATGTGACATCGGTACCAAGATGAATTCTTGGGTGACACCGGTTCAACCGAGCACCCCCAAGAAATGCCCCCTAGCCCGTATTGGATAAGTCGGGATTATGATTATGATACGCTTATCGGGATTGATAAATAAGAACTAGTAATGACTAGTTAAGGTATGAGCTCATAACCTAGAGATGTGACACGTTTTGCGTGAAACTGGTGTGGCCGAGCACCCCTAGAACGATTATCTTTTAGGGTGGCCTATGAGGAAGTAAAGTATGATGTTTATGTCACAAAGTTTCCCATATGAGAATTTAATTGCCACTTTATGCCACTATTATGATGTTCCTAAAGTTACGATTATTATTCTTGCATTAAGTAGAGCCATGCATACATTCCTTAATATGATTGCATCCATGTCATTAAGAATCATGCTAAAATGAATGGACCTTGGCTAACTATGTTTCAAAGCTTAAAAATGGACTTAATGCATGCTCACTTATTTTATATACTAAACCCAAGGTTCCTGAGGACGTAGACAATGACACCTAGGTAGTAGGAGGCCCTACTGAGATTCTTTAGCAAGACTTTCACTCCCTCTATCTCTTTCTTTCCATCACGTCTTCAGATAGCGACGTTCGTAGTTTTTGTGGACACCCCGACGTGGGAGGTGCACTATGATCCGGAGCACGGATCATACTATTTTGAGGGACAGTGCACGGTGTGAGTCTTCATGTTTGTTGGACGTCCCTTCGCTCACCCCGTGCATACCCATCGCCTCTCCCCGATAGCACCCTACGGCGACGACGAGCGGGTTTTTGAGTGCGCGCGTACGCATAACGAGAGAGTGCTCTGCATGCACACCGCCACCTCAGCCATGTGTGACTATCCCGACTACCTGCCCCGGACTTACTTCTCAGAGACCGACCCATCAGAGGACTCGCCTACCCATCCGTACAGTGAGAGCTCCACCCCCACTCCACCACTGATGAGAGAGGCCAGTGAGGATACTGTGACTCAGCCACGGCTAGCATGACAACCGGAGATGCGGCCACGTCGCGGGGGTCACTCTTGATCCCTATTCCGCCTCTATATGCCGGAGGAGCTCACCTAGTTTCCCGGATATGTCCCTCGCTCGCGAGATGGACGTCAGTAAGAGGTGACGTACGACCGATGGAGTACCCGGGTAGAGCACACACCACTTAGATGGGATGGACCTCCTTTTGTTTAGAGGTTATCCTTTTAGTTGCACTTGGGTAGGGGAGTCGCTTTATGTTTTCCGTCACACCTTCCTTTGTATTTTCTTTTTAGATGTATTTGCTCACAATGTACTAAACTAAGCCCCACTCTCCATGAGTGGGCATATCATATTATATAAATATGCAGTTCAGTTCTATTGTGATGTGCCTTTACTTGCTTTATGTTATGCTATTATGAGATGCTTGTTTTATTTCTTTTCATGCTTCATTGTTCATCAAGTCGCGTGGCTCTCACTTTGCTTTCATAATTCAAAAAAAAATTTACCAGTATTTTCGCTAAGTATTTTAAAGTAACAAGGAAACTATGACGTAACCGACTAATGATTAACCTAAATATGTTCTAGAGTATTGGGTTAAAAATTAGGATGTTACAACTTTCTTTTGCTTTTAGAGGTTATATGTTTTAGTTGCATTATTGTAGTTAGGGGGTTCAGATGTATTTTCTTGATGTTTCTTCATGTTATGAATGGATGACTATATTAACACTACTACTACTTGACTTGGTGTATGGTATAACTATTTATATATAACAATCTATGATATTGTTTCTTTTCATTTCATTTGTTATGTTATGATTTTCCTTTGTAAGTCAATGATACGATTTACTTTATGCACTTACGTGGCTTACGTTTTAGCTTTCATTTCCAAAAAGAAAAATTTTACCCATATTTTCACTAAGTATTTTCTAAACACTAGAATTAAGAACTGGAACAAAAGAGTAATAACTAATAATTAACTTGAATACATCCTAGGTGTATTGAGTCAATTATTAGGGTGTTACATAGCACACATAACCAATACATCAATCCTAACATCTCATAAGACAAGCATTCTTTTAACTTCTTAATTGGTAAAACCTCTAAATCGAGTAGACCTATCTTTCGCATTTATTTTTTTATACATCTAGGGGATCAATTCCAATAATTCTCACTAATTATTAATCTCAAGGACATCTCTAAACAAATCTGGGTAGATTTGAAATAGAAAAGAAAATGAATGATTTTGGTATTCTATGAGTTATGTTTTTGACCTCTTTCTCATTTTCAACTTTTCCTATGATGCTAGAATTAATTCTTAAACCAATAATGAGTATTTCCTATCTATTTACTAAGTGTTAAACATCATTCTTACTTAAAATAATCACATGTTGGACAGAAAACATATTATTCATCTTAAGGAGTTCTAGAATTCACATTTTGGGTTCTTTCTAGTTACCAGTTCTTCCTTAATTACTAAAATTAATTACCCAATCTATTAGTAACAATTTTCTCAAGATAAACACACTCCATACAGCATACATCAAATTTGGAAAGTTTGGAATAAAACTAAAATTTAATTTCCTAAGAGCATGTAAAGATACAAAGTAGGCATTTCTAGTAACTTGTCTTTCTTGAAATTAATTCTAAATCAAGAGATACACTTATAATTAGCTTCACCCTTATAGAAACACAAATAATACCCTTAGTTTAGTAGCAACGGCCGAGAGCTCAAATAATTTTTGGTTATGTGAACCATGCTTTAACACTTTAAAAACAAGCATATATTTCAAAGAAAAGTTGTAAGACACAAACTTCCTTTTCTCAAGACAAAAATATGGCATTCACGAGGACCTTGTTTTCTTGAAGAACTAATTCACATTTATAGAGGTAGATGTTCCATGGACCAAAATCCCCATGTAAGTTGAAAGGGGTAAGTCTTGAGCACTAGATTATTTAGGTGATGGCATAAACTTAAATATGCAAATGCAAGTCTCATTTTAATCTTGGTATAATAAAGTGATGGCAAGGGAAATATAAACATGATATGCAAGGCTTGAAATTAAATATGAGAATGCAAGTTCATTTTTAATCTTTAATTTTAGGTGATGGATTGAAATATAAACATGCTAGACAAGAAATATAAACATGGAATGTAAGTTCATTTCTTATCTTCAAGCTCTAGGCGACAACTTGAAAATACATATGAGGTGAAAGACTTGAACATAAATATGAAATACAAAGACTTGGAACATAAACATGAATGCATTTTCTTTTATTATTTCTTTAGGTTCTAGGCTCAAGACTCCGATTTAGAGTGATAACTCTAAAACACCGATCAACTCCAAGGTTTGCAAAGTGAAAGAATGTCCAATTATTCCTTTTTAGTTTTATGCTTAAGACTCCTATCTAGAGTAATTACTCTAGAACACCAATCAACTTTAAGGTTGAAAGGGGTAAGTCTTGAACTTAAGTTAATTAGGTGATAACATAACCATATCATTTTATTTTTGCTCAGGTGAGACTTATCATGGAAAACCAAGTGACATCTTCATTTGCAAAAACTCTTAAAAGTGGAATCTTCAAGCTTTAGAGATTAAGTAAATGATGGTTTTGCAACCAACATCGAAGATCCTTATCATCAAGCTATGGTTCTTCAAGAACAAGGCCATCAAGGCTGAAAATTAAGAGAAAGAAAAAGGAAAGTAAGAAGCCAAAAATGAGAAGGATAAAGAGAAAACCAACATTATAATATCTCAATCCAAGAGTAATACAAAAGAAAAGAATGAAAAACTTCAAAATAACTCCCCACCAAAGGTATTTTTCTTTGAAAAGAGAAGAGCTTGGCCTTGGAAAGGAAATGAAAAGAAAATTCTTCCTTGGGGCTAAGATGAATTCGGCCAAGTGAGAAAGAAAAGGAAGGATGGGGTGTTCTTGAGTGTTGATCTTGGAAATGGAAAAGGTTAGGTTTTTAGAGGAAGATCTTTGGTGGTTATGTGGTGGTTTGGAGTTGAGAAGTGGTGAAGGGTGGGGGCTCTTTGGAAGAATAAAGAAGAAGAAGAAGAGAAGGATTCTTGGAGATCAAAGGAAGAAAGCTTGAGGTTGCAAGAATGCTCAAAGGTTCTTGCAAGCATTCCTTTGGTACTTATTTATAGAAAAATGAAACATATGGGGGCATGAGGGGGAGGAGTGGCCAACGGCCTTTGAGAAGTAAAAGAAGAGAAAAGATCTCTTTTTATGGTATGGTGTAGGCATGGTTTAAGATATGGCTAAGTATGGTTCAAGGTATGGTTCTTTGAGTGTATATTTTAATTGAATTTCAACATGTGAGGGGTGAAAATGGAGAGGAAGTGGCCGGCCATATTAAGAGGAAAATGAAGGAGGAATATCTCATTTAGATGTTGGTTTATGAGTGTGTTTAGAAGTTGATTTGATTGGGTCATGGATTAGGGGTTGTAATTAAGTGTTTAGGTGAGAAAACGAGTAATTAAGGTTACTCAAGACAAGATTAAAGAGTATTCTTTCTCATTAGTGGAGTTAAACCTCTTCTAATCAAGATTCTCAATCACATCTTGATTTCCTTAAATCATGGAATTGGAATAGGAAAAATACTATTCATGAAAATGTGACATAAAGTCTCAAATTAAATAAAGAGATTTTGAGTTTCCTTAAGCAATCTTCGGCCCTAATTAACCTCAATGAATTATTTTGACCCTAGATTAATTATTAAAATTAATTAATCTTTAATTAGAGCCTAATATTGCTTAGGTTTCATTAATTATGTAATTAAGCTCATCATGCCTTTAATCAGGGAAAAATAGTAGTTTTTTCACCAAAGCTCCTCGGGACCACCCAGGCTTAACCAGACATTAAACCATCCTTAAAAACAACATTTCAAGCTCCTGGGAAAAGTCCGGGTCCAATCGGGAATTAATTCTGTGTCAATCAGACAGATGGGCATTTTGCTAATTTGTCCATGGAAAAAATTGGGGCATTACAAGTTGTGGAGGGGAAGAGGCGGTGAGGTGTATGGCGGTTTAGGGTGGTTGTGGGTGACTGATGGTGGTGGCTTATGACGGTTCAATGATGAGGGTAGAGATGGAGAGCTGTGATGATGATGATGTGAGGGGAGGCTGTTGGTGAGAGGGCTGATCTTGGTAGTTCACGAGTAGCTCGCACAATGGGGACTAAAGATCGGAACAGAGGATGTCTGGTGTAACGCTTGGGGATTACAAAGCCGGGAAGTGATCGCCAGTGCAAGGAGGCACGGGCAAGGAGCGGCTCCTGGCAGACTTCAAAAGCGGAGGGGTACATGAATGAACTGATTACACACTAGAATGAGAGGGATCCTGAGATTGTATAGGTATGAGACTATACAGTTAAGGATGGCTTATATGAATTGATTTGTACTACCTATACCAACAAGATGCATTTTCTTTTCAATAGCCTATCACTAAAGAACTCTATAGTTAAGCATGCTTGACTTGCAGCAATTTTAGGATGGGTGACCTCTTGGGAAGTTTTCCCAAGAAGCATGTGAGTGAGGACAAAACACGCTAAAAGGACCCGTGTTGGTTTGTGGGCATAGTTGTCAATCCATAAAGCAGCAGGAGATGTTACAAATGGTATCAGAGCCTGCACCTCTTCCAGTACGGTGTAGTTTACGGACAAACCAAGCGGAAGCTGGTGGGCATATAATGCTCGGGGATTGTGAAATCGGGGAATGATCACCGATACAAGGAGGCATGGAAAAGGAGTGGCTCCTGGTAGACTTTGAAAGCGGAGGGGTATATGAATGAACCGATTACACACCAGAATGAGAGAGATCCTGAGACTGTATAGGTATGGGATTATATAGTTGAGGAGGGCTTATATGAATTTATTTGTACTACCTATACCAACAAGATGCATCTTCTTTTTGGTAGCCTATCACTAAAGAACTCCATAGTTAAGCATGCTTGACTTGGAGCAATTTTGAGATGGGTGACCTCCTGGGAAGTTTTCCTAGGAAGCGTGTGAGTAAGGACAAAGCACGCTAAAAGGACCCGTGTTGGTTTGTGGGGACAATCATCAATCCATAAAGCAGCAAGGGATGTTACAAATGGTATCAGAGCCTATACCTCTCCCAATACGGTGTGGTTCAGGGATGAACCAAGCTGAAGCTAGTGGGCATGTAATGCCCGGGGATTGCGAAGTCGGGGAGTGATTGCCGATATAAGGAGGCACAGACAAGAAGCGGCTCCTGGTAAACTTCGGAAGCGGAGGGATACATGAATGAACCGATTACACACCAGAATGAGAGATATCTTGAGACTGTATAGGTATAGGATTATACAGTTAAGGAGGGCTTATATGAATTGATTTGTACTACCTATACCAACAAGATGCATTTTCTTTTTGGTAGCCTATCACTAAAGAATTCCATAGTTAAGCATGCTTGACTTGGAGCAATTTTCAAATGGGTGACCTCCTGGGAAGTTTTCCCAGGAAGCGTGTAAGTGAGGACAAAGCACGTTGAAAGGACCCATGTTGGTTTGTGGGGACAGTCATCAATTCATAAAGCAGCAGGGGATGTTATATCTGGCACAACCGTGACTCTGATCTGGGCTTCCTGCTGTGGTTGGGCCTCGTGGAGGGTGATTTTCGCAGTAGGTTTGGTGATTATGGCTAGCCTTCATGGTGGTTTCGGAGATCTCTCACGGTGGCCGATTATGGATTGGTGGTTGTTGATGGTGGAGGGTTAAGTTGAAGATGACAATGATGGTTTGACTACTGTAAATGGTGGCTTATGATGATGATGGCCACTGGTGGAGGATGTATGATGGGTGGAAGATAGTGGTGGAGAGTTTGCACTTTCAGCATGTGGGTCGCGGTGGCTATGAAGGCGGTTTATGGGGTGGTGATTGGAGGATGAGAGAGGTGGCTAGTGGAAGTATGGTCATGGTTAGAAGGTGAGGCTGGTGGTGGTTATCGAGGAGTTCATGGTGGTTTGGGTGGTGGTGAGGTTTACGGTGGTTTTGCTGTGGGGATTATCGGGTCTCTCTCTCTCTTTTCTTCTCAATCTCTCACTTTCCAGAATAAATTTTGTGATGTGTTTGATTTGTGTATATTTTTCAAGTGGAAGTTGCAGTGAACGTTGAAGGAATGATGATGATGGTGGATTTGGGATGAAGAGTAAGAGGATGTTGAAGGTGACGATGAGGGGGAAAAGAAAAGTAAAGGATGAGAAAGAAGAAGAAGCCGCAATAGTGAAGGGAGGTCGAGGCCTCTGTTCTTTTTTCCCTTTTTGAAATTTTTTTATTTTTATGATATTGTTGCTATTGTTATTACCTTCTCTTCTTGTTATTACTAGATTGAATTAGAAATTTTTGTTGACTAATAATTGTTGTGTTTGGAATTTTTGCTGATCAAATGTTGCTGAATTTCTTTTTTTTATTTGAAGGTTTCTTGCTGATGATCCTTCCTTGATGATCTCTTTGAAAATTTCTTGGTGATTCATTTGAAAATTTTTGGTGTTCTGAGATGATCGTGTCTTTGAAAATTTCTTCATCCCTTCTCTGATGATCATGTTGGTTGCATATGTAGTTGTCTGGTTGATCCAAGCATGCCAATTGGCTCCAATTTATCACCAAAATAAACTTCAGCCTCTTGCACGTAGTGGAGAGAAACATCATCATGATGTTCTCCACCATTTTTATTTGAAAACAAAAATTCTCCCATCCCCATGCTTCACGGGCTATCTTAGCAGGGAGAGAAAGAAGGTGATAGGAGTCCGTGAACTCCTCTGTCTCTTTTTTCAATTTTTATTTAATAAAAAAACAAAAATGGCAGCTTCCTAAATTGGATAAAAAAAAAAGGGCTGAAAAGGAAGTACAAAACACAAATGGGCTAAAAATAATTTGGGTATCAAGTTAATAGAACTGGGCTGAAATAAATGAAATGGGCTTTCTTTTTTTCATTTTTGGAAATAAAAAACAACCAGCAAACTTTTTTTCTTTCAAAAGAAATAATTAACAAAACTATAATAATAAAAAGATAAACTAGATGCAAATTTTTGGATTTTCTTGTTAAAATATCAGACAAATTTAGGTGTTCACACTCACTCTTTTGGAAATATCTCCAAGAACTTTATTATAAGAAACTACCTTTAAATTAGAAACTCCCTTGTAGTTTTTGTGTCCTTGAAGATCTTCAGTTTCTTTTTCATCCTCAGAGTGCTCTTCCTCATGTTCAGAAAAAGCACTTTCTGATGGCTTTGGAGTCTTGAGCTAGCTTTCTAAGGTGTCTACATTCTAGAACTTACTTTCAAAAGGCTTTCATCTACTTGCTTTATGAAGATTCCTTGAGATTTAGTCTTTCAAGAGTTTCATTCAGTTCTTCCAGATCATCAGTGAGGTCCTTTTTGTACTCCTTGAATTTGATATGGACTCCTCAACATATAACATTCTTTTATTATATACCTTGAAAGCTTTAAAGACAGAGGAATAACCTAGGAAAATCCCATCATCAGACTTAGAATCAAACTTTGCGAGTTTGTCCCTGCTGTTAAGGATAAAATAGGTTGAGCCAAAGATATGAAAATATGAAATATTGGGTTTCTACCCTTTCATAGCTCATGAGGTATTTTCATGAAAATTGGCCTTTAGAAAGATTCTATTTTGAATATAGTAGGAGGTGTTGATGCTGTAACATCCTCCCAAGTGGAATATCATTCTTAAGCTATGACATCGGACACGAAAGTTGTTACTCATAAATTAGCGAATTTTTCTTAAATATCTATAGTAAGTTCGATAGATTTGTGCAATAACTGAGCTGTAAATCTATTAGAATATGTAACAAAGAAACAAAACATTATTTAAATACAAAGTCAAGTATAAGAAGAAGCTCTTCTATAAGTTTTCATATACATTTATTCCTTATTAGACTTACATACATATATCTACAACTAAGTACAACTAATAAGCTTCAGACACTAAACTACTGTAAATTTGATTTTTTTGTGCAACAACTCCATAGTCCTTTGGATCAACTTGGGGATGACACAGGAACACAAATATAGGGGTGAGAATTATATAATTCTCAGTAGGGCTCTCACTTAAATACACAACAATACATGTCTTCATTATCATTCCAGCCACTTTGGTTTATTAGAAAAAGGGTGATCATGCATTACCTAACAATAGTTCATTTTTAAAGTTCTAAATCATACTTCCAAAGTGGGTTGCTTTTAACAATCAGTCACTTAGTATACATATATCATAAGGCTCATAATCATAGTAAATAATGCTAAACAAAATGATTCGATAAGATATGAATATACATATGCCAAATGCAGTGAAATTATGTTCAAGGACCCTGTTTTTACTTTGGCCACAAAACTCAATTAAGTGGCCCTGCTTTAACTAATGGCCATATAAATCAATTCAATATATTTTTCTCTTTTCATCGACATAGAAAAAACTTAGGTTATACCTAATAGTATTTGCAATGGACAACTCCACAAATGGGTAATTCATACCAAATGGTATCTACAATGGATAAAGATAGACTGCTTATCAGGACTGAGCTCATTCTTATATGTGATCATCAGACTTCATTTTTTCCCCTTCCGAATCATACACAGATCTATTTCTAGCTGATATATCCTCCGACTCATAATATTTCTAAGGAAGTTCCTCTATTTGCCTCCCCCTTCACCCAACATAAGTCTTCTTTCTATTTTGTCCATATGTTAGAACATGCACAATTGAGGTTCATACATTCTTTGTTACCACACATATGCATTATTTACTTTTCTTTTTCCAATGCATGCATAAAGCATATATAGGCATTCATTCACAAGCAATTTCAATCATGCCTCATAAACTAATCTTTTCTTCCTATAGCATGCATTTATATATCATAAGTCACATGCTCAAGTATTCATAATCAAGTATTCATGTCATACTAAAACCAAATGCCATTATATCATTAATTCAAGGCATTGGTACAATTCCAGCACATTGGCAGATTTCACACCTATATAGCAAAATTCAATTTGCATATGAAACAACCAATTCCAAGGCTACATAAATTACCCATGGCACTTCAATGTGTCCCCAAGGCCCTATAAAATTTTTAGAGGAAAAAGAGTTCTCTAGCTATGCTACCTAAATTCTACAAATTTATTGGTCAGAGACCACCTAATTCCATATCAAAGTCAAAATCCTCAATTTTTCTGCCATAGTAAAGGAATGCAGAAAATTCAAATAAAAATTCATGGTGAAGATGTCCTTAACATCTTGTGAAAGTTTCAAAGGAAAATTCAATCGTTTGCTGTGGTAATAAAATTAGGAAAATTCATAGCTTCAGGCCCAAAAATTCAGGCAGCACAGGCACAGTTTCGGTTCTTGATTTTTCTGAAGCAGTAAAAGTCCGTAACATGACCCAAGGAAAATCATGGAGTTGCCATATTAGTATCAACATATAATTTTTCTAGCTCATTAAAATATATACAAATGCATCAGAAAATTCATGACCAGTTCTTACCTATGACAAAATTGAAAATCCAGTAGCATACTCCAAAACTCCTTTTGACAAAAATGATTTCTAACATCATCCAAACACTCCACCAAATTAGGCACATCAATATCCATATATTATCAACCAATATAATGAAAAATATCAAGCTAAATCAGTAATCAAAGAATAAAAATAGAATTGAAGCAAAAGAAGTTCAATAGCCCTACATGTGAGGCTTGAAGGCTTCTAACTCCAAAGGATCTTCTAAGAATGGTTTTTCTCACTTCAAAGCCTTACAACAAACACCAAACCCTTCCTTTAACCATAGATTGCGTGCTCTTAAAGTGGAAATGTAACATCCCTGCTACTTTATGGATTTTCAACTATCCCCACAAACCAACACGGGTCTTTTCAGCATGCTTTGTCCTCACTCACATGCTTCCTGGGAAAACTTCTCAGGAGGTCACCTATCCTAAAATTGCTCCAAGTCAAGCATGCTTAACTGTGGAGTTCTTTAGTAATGAGCTACCAAAAAGAAGATGCATCTTGTTGGTATAGGTAGTACAAATCAATTCATATAAGCCCTCTTTAACTATATAGTGCCAAACCTAGACTGTCTTAGGATCCCTCTCATTCGGGTGTGTAATCAGTTCATTTATGTACCCTTCCCCTTGGAAGTCTACTAGGAGCTACTCCTTGTCCGTGCCTTCTTACACCGGCAATCACTCCCCGACTTTGTCCCTGGACGTTACATGCCCACCAGCTTCTGCTTGGTTTGTCCCCGAACCACACCATACTAGGAGAGGTGCAGGATCTGATACCATTTGTAACATCCCCTGTTGCTTTATAAATTGATAATTGTCCCCATAAACTAACACGGGTCTTTTCAGCATGCTTTGTCCTTACTCATACGCTTCCTGGGAAATCTTCCCAGGTGGTTACCCATCCCAAAATTGCTGCAAGTCAAGCATGCTTAACTGTGGAGTTTTTTAGTGATAAGCTGTCGAAAAGAAAATGCATCTTGTTAGTATATGTAATACAAATCAATTCATATAAGCCCTCCTTAACTGTATAGTCCTATACCTAGACAGTCTCAAGATCACTTTCATTCGAGTGTGTAATCGGTTCATTCATGTACCCCTCTGCTTGGAAGTCTACCAGGAGCCACTCCTTGTCCGTGCCTTCTTGCACCGGCGATCACTCCCCGACTTTATCCCCGGGCATTACATGACATGAGATTAGTTACCAACTGAACCTGGAAATTTGGGACATTGTTTCCATAGGCTTTCAGCATCTAAACATAGTTAGGTCGAATATATGCATCTCCGTCACTGTATGGCCGTACTTTGCTACCTCTACCTCATGATCGAGCTTTGCTACCTCTACCTCATAGCCGAACTTTGCTACCTCATGGCTGAGCTCTGCTACCTCTACCTCATGACCGAGCTCTGCTACCTCTATCTCATTGCCAAGCTCTGTATGGCCGAGCTCTGTTACCTCTACCTCATGATTGAGCTTTGCCACCTCTACCTCATGGCCTAGCTCCACTACCTTACGGCTGAGCTCTGCTACCTCTACCTCATGGCCAGGGCCATGCGGTTGATGTTCAAAAGAATGGACCGCCAAGGTGACGTTGGCCGTGGTCCTAATGCTGCTAAAAACCCTGAGCATACCCGATTTGGAGAATTCCGTCGAGCGAACCCATCGTCGTTTAGAGGAGCTCTAAACCCAAACCAAGCTGAGGAATAGATCAAGAGCATGGAGAAGATCTTTTCAGTAATCCCATGCACCGAGGAGCAGAAGGTGACCTTTGCCACCTACATGCTGGAGGCGGAAGCCGAATTCTAGTTGACCAGCATCTGGAGGCTACTAGAGACACCTGGCACGCCAATTGATTGGGAACTGTTCAAGACTCACTTTTATGAGAAGTACTTTCCGGAGTCCGTAAGGAATACTAAGGACATCGAGTTCATGCAGTTGACCCAAAGGAGCATGAACATTGCACAATACACTGCAAAGTTTGAAGAGCTGATCAAGTTTTCGAGGGTCTTTCAAGGGAACCCTGATGAAATCTAGAAATGCATCAAGTACGAAGCCGGGCTAGAGGCAGAGATTAATGTAGTTGTTGCACATTTGGAGATTAGGGACTTCCTTACCCTGGTCAACAAATGTCGCATTATCGAGGAGGGTAACAAGAAACTGAGCTTAGCAAGGGCGGAGTACTACAAGGAAAAGCTGGCACCACAAGCCCCAAGGTTCAAGCCGCCATTCCGACCACAGCCCAGGCCGCGATTCATACCACAAGACCCAAGGAGGGATTTTCATCCAGAAAGATCGAATAGCACAGAGGAGGAGGCACCTGAGAGGGATCCTGCCGTTAATTGTCCAAAGTGTAGAAAGAACCATGGTGACCATCCCTGTCTTGCTAGCCAAGGAGTATGCTTTAGGTGTATCAATCCCGGCCACATGATTAGAGATTGCAATGTGAAGTCCACTCGATTGAACGCCATTTTTAGGCCTCAGTGCCAAGGATGAGTGTTCACAATCCATTCTGAAGGTACCCCCTGCCCTAACACCTGAGGTAAGCAAAGGATAAGTGGTAGGACGTTAGTTACGCTTCTTAGTTTTGGTCCCATGTATTTGTTTGAAGTTTATGATCATGCGGAATCCTTACAACTCCTTGATCTTTGTCTTTTTTAATCTTCGGTGACCTTCTTGCATTTGTCTATATTTGAGTCTCGTTGTAAATGGCCTGATCATATTCCTTCTAGCGAACCTGTTATGTGTGTCATGATTTCTTAAGTTCCCATCTTCATAGGTGTTGCATATTCCTTTCTTCCTATTTCAAGTTGTTTACTAGTGGATAGTTTTAATGGTGACCCTATAAATGATTAGCTCTGATTTTCCCACTGGAGCTGGGAAACCTTTCTTTTAAACTCCCAAGCCAAGTTATGTTTATCACTCCTTTTCAAAACAAGGTTGAAGATGAAGTTGTCCTACCTTTTTAAGTTTCTACCTTGTGTAAGTCGTAAGTATTGATGCTACCTAACATAGTCACTTGTGCCTAATCAAGTCATAACCTTCAAAGGTTCTTGGATTGTTAGTAAAACTCTATGATACATGTTTTTCATTGCTTCCATTTTTACCTATCATGCCTATCCGACTAGTATAACTATGTACGCGTAACGAATTTCGAGAGCAAAATTCTTTTTAAGGAGGGGAGTAATGTAACACCCCGATTTTTTCGTGCACAAATGACCAAAATACCCCTGAGGCCATTTTTACTGGAAAAATAAGAATAGCTGGCCCTAGCCATCCTCGAGAGGACTACTTTGATATTGAATAGGGATTATGTGTGTTAATAGAGTAGAGGAATCTCATTTTTGGGTGTTCTACATATGAAATTACTAGAGTACCCTTGCGGTAATTTAAACATGGGATTAGTTACCAACTGAACCTGGAAGTTTGAGACATTGTTTTCATAGGCTTTCAGCATCTAAACATAGTTAGGTAGAATATATGCATCTTCGTCACTGCATGGCCATGCTCTGCTACCTCTACCTTATGACCGAGCTCTGCTACCTCTACCTCATGACTGAGCTTTGCTACTTCTACCTCATGGCCGAGCTCTGCATGGCTAAGCTTTGCTACTTATGCCTCATGGCCGAACTTTGTTACCTCATGATCGAGCTCTGCTACCTCTACCTCATAGCCGAGCTCTGTTACCTCTACCTTACGGCCGAGCTCTGCTACCTTTATCTCATGGCCAAGCTCTGCATGGCTAAGCTCTGCTACCTCTACCTCATGACCGAGCTCTACATGGCTGACCTTTGCTACCTCTACCTTATGGCCGAGCTCTACTACCTCACGGCTGAGCTTTGCTACCTCTACCTCATGGCCGAGCTCTGCTACCTCTACCTCATGGCCGAGCTCTACTACCTCTATCTCATGGCCAATCTTTGTATGGCAGAGATCTGCTACCTCTACCTCATGGTCGAGCTCTACTACCTCACGGCCAAAGCTTTGTTGCCTTTAGCTCATAGCCGAGCTCTGCTACCTCATGGCCGAGCTCTACCGTGATCCCTTTTCCGTTAACAATAATTTGCTTTGGTTGTTTTCATGAGAGAGTGTCTGGGTGATTTACTCAAAAAAATATTGTGACTTAGTCACATACACACTCAAAGAGCCATACTTAGCCATACCTTAAACCATGCCTACACCATACCATGAAAAAAGATATTTTTCTCTTTTTTTCCCTCCCAAAGACCGTTAGTCACTCCTCCACCTCACTCTCGTCATGTTGAAAATTTTCTATAAATACAAGGGAGCTCCACAAGAGGCCTTTTGCTTATTTCTCTTACAACTCCAAGATCTTTCTTTCATCTCAAAGAGTTCTTCTTTTCCTTCTTCTTCCTCTACTCTTTTTTCAAGATCAAACTCTCTTTCAAAGAAACATATCCTAGGTAGGGACTTGTTTTGGAAATTATTTCCTTGCTTTGTTAAGAATTATTCTTAGTTTAAAATGATGTTTTGATGCTTTATCATTTCGGTTTCTTCTTTTCCTTTCCTTATGCATTTTGGCCTTAAAGGCTTTGTTGGTTTCTCATGATAGCTTGATGATGAGAGTTTCTAGATGATGACTATGAGTTCATCACAATGAGACCTCTAGAGCTTAAGTTTTACTTTTTACAAAGTTTGATGAAAATGCTAGGGAGCACATTGCATGCATGTTATCACCTAAATAATTAACTAGAAGCCTATCTATTTCAACCTTAAAGTTGATTATTGATTTAGAGTGAAAACTCTAAGGGGCTTAGAGCACTAAAATAAAGAATTGGACTTGCATATCATATTTATTTCCAAGTTATCACCTAAAGCTTAAAGATAAGAAATGAACTTGCATTTCATATTTACATTTCTTGCCTAGCATGTCTACTTTTCAAGCCACCGCCTAAAACTTAAAGATTAAAATAAAAGCTTGCATTTTCATATCACCTAAATAATTAACTCGAAGCTTACCTATTTCAACCTTAAAGTTGATTGTTGATTGAGAGTGAAAACTCTAAGGGGCCTAGAGCACTAAAATAAAGAACGAGACTTGCATTCATGTTTACATTTCCTTGTCTAGCATATTTATTATATCTCTTAATTTAGAAGTTATTTTAAGTATAAAGTTTAGTTACTAGAAATGCCTTATTTTGTGCTCATGAGACTTGTTACTTTTCGGCTCTGTCTTTAATTTTCCAGCACCTTTAAATTCTATTTTGGATGATTTAAATGTGTTAGATACCTTGCTACTTGATGTGATAATTATTCTTGGCACTTTAGGCAAGCCTAGTAACTAAAAAGAATTGAAAGTGTGATTTCTAGAACTCCTAAGGAAGCGAATTATGCATTCTGTTCCAGCACCTTTAAAGTTTGTAAAATCATATTACATCATGTTTACTTGAGTGAGGATGACCCATAAATGGTTTAGGAATTAACTATAGCATTATAGGGAAAACCGGTAATGAGAAAGGACGTAAAACGCAACGTTTAGAACATCATAAATTATAGAAATTCATCTACTGCCTATGTTGTCCAACTTTGATTAATGATGTTCTTGAGGTTAATAATTAGTGATAATAATGATAATCAACCCCTTAGATGCATAAGAAAATAATTTGATAATTAGAGTTACCTGCTTTAGGGGTTTGGCTATTTAAGGGAATAATTATGTATTGACAATTTGAGATGATGAATTCATGTGATATTTGATGTTATGTGAGATATTGATCTCTAGAAATAGAATTCATCATTTGCATGTTATAGTTTGATTTAGAACGTTAGAGATGCATATGCTAGAAATATATGAAGAATTGTGACATTTATGAGTTATGTATTGCACTTGTTATAATATGCTAAAGACTTAAAGTGACTTAAAACATGAGAAAATGATCCTTTGGACTCATCAAACTATAGGCGATGAAAAGGTGATTCTTGCCCCCTAACCCGTACTTATTAAGTCGGGGCTTTAACTTATCAAAAGGGATAAGTATACGCTAGTGATGACTTGTAAGGTATGAGCTCATAACCTAGAACTCTCAAAAGGGAGAGTAATAGGGTGACCCCAAGGAAAGTAAAAGAACAGTTTAAGTTAACTAAAAGATGAGATACAGTAATTCATGATATGTTTGCTAAGTTTCATGAGCATCATTATGTTGTATATCTTATGTTACCCTTCACATTGACATGCATTTCATGATGAGGTATGATGCATTCATAACATTTAAGAAGCATGTTAAAATGAACGAGCCTCGGTAAATGATGTTTTTAGAACTTAATAATTGAACCCTTTGCATACTCACAATTTCATAATTTAACTCGAGGTTCCTGGGGACAATGATGATGTCATGTGCATGGAGATTTATTCCCTACTGAGATTCTTTTATAAGTTTCTCACTCCCTCCCTTTCTTTCCATCTTCGTCTTCAGAACAAGTTGATGGCGATGTCCGTGGTCTACCTTGAAATGCCAGCATGGGGATTGCTCGAGGGTTGAGATCAGAGAGGCGCAACGGAAGCAGAGACATAGGCTTTCCTGTTTATGATGCTTAGGAGTTATCTTGCCTACATACATGCTTGCATCCTAGTTTCTAGTAGATGTATACCCTCGATGGGTTAGCTATATTTTAGTTGTGCTTAGCTTTTGAATCTCTGTACCGCTCAACCTTTAATTGGTGAGCTTGATGCTACTATATTAAGTATTTGTATTATGGCATGTATTATGGAACCTTTGATGTTATTAATATATGTCCCCATGATGTTATGTTATGCTTATTGTTTGGTAATTAGTTCTTGTCCATGATGTGCTTCAGATTGTTTTTATTATGCGCAACGTATGACGTAGCTCGTTTGGCATGCGCTGGTCATGTTTTTCATTTTAAGTTCCAAAGAAAAGAATTTACCTATATTTTTTCTAAGTATTTTAAATAAACTAAAATTAAGAACTGAAACCAAAAGAGTAACAACTAATAGTCAATTTGAATACATCCTAGGTGTATTGAGTTAAATATTAGGGTGTTACAGGAAACAATTGATGGATTTAAATTCTAATTGGTTAGTTTTGTGGATAATGATGAGTAGAGTAAGTTTAGTAAAGGAAGTTTGAGGTTTTTCCAAGTATAGGGTAGGATTTTTGGAAGTTTATATCAAGTTCCAAGATCATTGAGGAAGCAAAATGGAGGTTATGTTGTTCTCCTTGGCTGGCCAAGAATGGTGCATCAAGTGATAAGGTTTGGTAGCTTTTTAATGATCTTAGATTAGGTTGTAAGAATTATTTAATATAAAGGTGAAATTCTTAAAAGGAGAAAATAAGATGTATGGCTAGGATTTGATCTTGTAATTCAAGATTAAATCTTAGCCTTACACTTGGCCCTAAAGGATATACATTATTCTTTTGTAAACATTAAACTATCTTCCAGTATTAGAAATCACACACTAAAATTTTACTAAGCAGGCAAAACCCCATACCCGGGTAGTTAAACATTACCCGAAATTAAATTCCAGGTATAAAATCTTCAATTCTAACCATTTCTAACCTTAACCATATCCTTTCTCAGTTCGAGGCATCTCTTGGTCCTGGATCTAGACTTTCGGCTATCCTGACAAGCCCATAGGGCCTGTAAGATCACTATTCACATTTTTTTTATACATCCATTGGACTGTCGTTATCATTGCTAAATCTGTAATGTTTTTGAAATTCTCACTAGTAAAGTTTAAATTTATTTTTTAAATAAATTTTTAGGTGTTATAGATAGCTTCTGCCCAAAAACCTTTTGATAGCCTACTTTCTCAAAGCATAATTCTGACTATTTCTTACATGCTTCTGTTTTTCCTTTTAGCATTCCCATTTTGTTGGGGAGTTTTAGGTGCAGAAAACTTGTGAAGGATGCCATATTTTTCACAAAATTCTTCAAAAAACATGATTTTCAAATTCTTCTCCATGATATGATCTGATAAAGGTGATTTGAGAATTCTTTTCAATGAAAACAAGTTTTTCAAAAATTTTGAATCTTTCTACCACCTCGTCCTTAGAAGCTAGGAAGATAACCCATGTAAATCTTGAGTAATCGCCTACAATGACAAGACAGTATCTCTTCCTAACAAGACTAGTAGTCTTGGTTGGTCCGAAAAAGATCCATATGTAAAAGCTCAATTGGCTTAGTAGTTGAAACTACATTCTTATTGTGGAAAGAAGACTTGGTTTGCTTACTTTTCTCATAGAAATCACAATTTGAGTCCTTATCAAAATTGATTTTTGGCAGGCCTTTAATAAGCTTTTTCTAAGAAAGCTTAGAAATAAGCTTCATATGATCATGTCCACACTTATCATCGGTGAAGGATGTGAGGCATTTTACGTCTTAATCTAAAGATCATCCAAGAATAACACATAAGTGTTATCATGCCTCTTCCTGGATAAGATGACTTGTCCCAAGGTGGGATTTACTAGTTCGCATGCATGAGCATTAAATGAAACATTAAATCCTTCATCATAGAATTAGCTAATTCTTAACAAATTGTGAGCTAGACCATCAACAAACAGCATATCAAAAATTTGGTGAGAATCATCCTTACTAAAATTTCCTATTCCTGTGACCTTATCTTTACCTCTATATGCAAACTTGACTGATCCAGAGTTCCTTGGCTTCAGGTTTCTGAACCACCTTTTGGATCCGGACATGAGTTTAAAGCAGTTACTTTCCATGTACCATTTATTGTCTGTTTCAATGTTCATTTTCAGACACACATGCAACAAACGCTATTTTTAATTTAGGTTCCCATACCTTCCTGGGTCCTTTTGGGAGGAGGAGGCTTTCCCACCTTTTTGATAGACTTCTTTCTCATGAAGCCTTGTTAGGTAGGTGTCATTTCTTATGATAAAAAGTGCAAGAAACTTTGTTCTTCACTTTCTTTGGTTGAGTTGCTTTTCCTTTTTCATCAATTTCCTCATCATATCCCAACCCATTTTCTAAAAATATGGCCTTTGACCTCCAAGCATTAGATCAAGGTTCTTTGAACGATTCACTATTTTTTCCATATCAGATTTGAGAAGCCTTGAAGTCCTTTCTAATTCAGAAATAATTTTTCTAAGTTTTTCATCGTTCTTAGATACTTCGGCTTCTGAGGTATTAAGTTTGATATTTGAAACATTATTTTCTCCTTCTAAATCCTCCTTCTCAAGCCTTAGATTTTCTGCTTCTAACTTGGCCAAATCAAGTTCTAAAATAACCTCTTGATGTTTTGTTTTCAGGTTGAGATAATGAAAGGAAAGAGATTGAGAGTCTTCAAGAAACTCTTTATACAAGGCTAATATTTGATCATAGGAAAGATCAAAATTAGAATTGTTTATCTCAGGTTCACTTTCTGACATGTATCCTGCCATGAAGCATAGGTTGGAACATCCAGCTCTTCCTAGCTCTCTGATCCTTCCTTCTCTTCTTCTAAGTCGCTCGCTCCATTTGGCCAGCATGCCTTTCTTCTTGGAGCCAAACTTTTTTTATGGACCCTTGAGTTTGGGACATTCTAGTTTGAAGTGTCCCTTCTCTCCACAATTATAGCAAGTGACGCTTTCCAGCTTTCTCTTTCTGTCCTTCTTGAAGTTGATGTCTCTTTTTCTTTTTATCTTGCCTCTCCAAGCTTTGGACATCTTCCTTACTAGCATGGAGATCTCATCTCCATCCTTATCTTCAAAATCATCCTCAGGTTCTTCCTCTTCATTAGAGGTTTTAGCAACTTTCATTGCCTTAGCTTTATTGTACTTCTGATGAGATGATTTCTAGGCCATGGCCTTGCTCTTCTTGATGGATTCGCCATGCATTTCGGAAAGCACAACCTTATGGGTTTTGAGTGACCTGATGAGTGTGTCCAAGCCCAGAGTTTAAAGGTCCTTGGCTTCAGTAATGGCTATGACCTTAGGCAAACATTTAGCAGGAAGGCTTTTCAATATTTTTCTAACCATTTCTGAGTTAGAATACCTTTTGTCAAGACCCTTTAGTTGGTTTATGATGTGTATAAACCTTGTGGTCATTTCCTCAATAGTTTCTTATTCTATCATTTTAAACATTTTATATTAATGAACCAGCATGCTAATCTTAGTTTCTTTAACCTGATTAGTGGCTTTGTGAACATGTGCGATCTGTCCCATATTTCCTTCGCCATGTCATAAGCAATGATTTTGTCATTTCAGCCTTGCTTACTGCATACATTAGCAGATACTAAGCTTTGGAGTTCAACTAAACTCTAGCTTTGTGTTGCTCTATCCATCTGCTCCTAGGGACTTCTCTTGATGTTGAAGGTAAATTATCAATTCGAGGAACTTCCTCTATTGGAATATAACCTCCTTTTTGTATTATTTCCTATAACATATTTATTATGAATCAATATTTTTTGAAATTCTAAGACAAAAAAAAGAGTATAACAATTTGAATTCTATTAGTTTTACTTTACTTCTTATATATTATTTTATATTAAATTATATATTATTTTATATTAAAAAATTTGATATTTTTTATATCAATATCATCTAATCATTTTTTTTATCTTATTATATATATATAATCTTAGAGAATATATTCTATTTTTAGAATTATAGAATTCTATTTTGAATATTAATAAGATTTGTGTATTTTTTGAACAGCTCCATGCGATCTCTCCAATACGTATAGTCCCCACCATCAAAGAATAGTGATCTATTAATGGAGTGACCTCCTACAATATGGATATTTTGTGCCACAACTCCTCTGGATCTTTGTCTTTTGTAGTCGTTAGATTGCTCAATCCCTTAGAGGCCTAAGATCTGATACCATTTATAGGTAGAAAAGCATATGAGAAAGGGGTTAAATCGTGCTTCACTTTTTCTTTCCTCTTTTAGCTTCTAAAAACTCAAGTAAAATACTATCAAGTTATGAGCTTGAAGTGCCGCGGAAACAACATTAATGTTATCAAAAAGCTACTTTCTAAACAATAACTAATAAGATAAAATGTAAAAAATATTATTATTTAGAAAACACAGTTTAATATGTTCTGATGCTGGAAATATAAAGGAGTTAAAAGAAAAAGAGATACCATACAAAGATTTTTATATTGGTTCGGCCAACCTGCCTATACACAAATTCTCAACAATAGTTGAGTTCCACTAAACGCTTTATCAAACTGAGAAAGTTACATGATAGTCTTTATAGTAGCCTTCTCAAGCTCTTACCTATGACCAGTAGTAGCCTCTCACAAACCAAGTAGTTCTTCATCAGCCTCTTCAAGTTGAACCTAAGTAGTCTTATACTAGCCTCTCCAAGCTAATCCGATTAGTATTGTACTAGCCTCTCAAAGCTAACCCGAGTAGTCTTGTACTAGCCTTACCAAACTAAACCGTGACTAGTAGTGTAACATCATAAAAAATATTTTAAAATTAAATTTTTATTAGTGTAAATTTAAAAATCTGACAATTTTGACGATGATGAGGGTTGTCCAATGGATGTGTGTGAAAAAAAAAAGTGAACAGTGAATAGTGACCTTACAGGCCCTGTGGGCCCATTCGGACAGCCGAAATCCTAGATTAGGGACCAGGAGATGCTCAAAACTGAAAAGACATAGGGTCAAGACTAGAAATGGTTAGGAATAAAGATTTTATACCTGAAATTAATTTTCGAGTAATATTTGATTAGTCAGGTACGGTGTTTTACCCGTTCAGTAAATTTCGGTGTGCAATTTCTAACACCGAAAGATAGTTTAGTCTTTATAAAGAGATAATATATATCCATTCAAGCAAGTGTAAAGCAGGATTTAATCTTGAATTATAAGATCAAATCCTAGCCATTCATCTAGTTTTCTTTTAGGAAAAATTTAGATTTTATATTAAATAAAGCTTTACACCTAATATAAGATATATCCAAGCTACCAACCTTCATTAAATCACTTACGAACAGCCACCTCCATTGTTATTTCATTAAAACCATGAAAATAAGATTCAAATCCTCAAAACCATAGCCTAAGCTTCATAAAACCACAAACTCCTTTCACTAAACTTACTGCCTTTATCACCACCTACAAAACTAACCGATTAGAATTTGAATCCATCAATCTTTTCTACTTTGAGAGCTCATAATCTGCTGTGAAAGGGAGATTTTGGTGTTAGTTTGAGGCTTTGAAGTGAAGGAAATCATTTTTGGATTACCTTTGAAGCCAAGATCCCTAAAGCCCCAAAAGTAGGTTTTTGTGTCTTGTTTGACATGTTTATGTTTTCTTGCAAATTTGGTTTGTTTTTGTAACGCCCCGATTTCCTGTCTAAGTGAAAAATGACCAAAATGCCCCTGAGGTCATTTTCGGCCCGGAATTCAAGGATGGCCGACCCGGCAGTCCTTGAAGGGCCAACTCAATGTTTGAAGGGGATTGAATGACCCTTGAGTGGTTTCGGAGGTGAAAGTCTCATTTTCTGCAGTTTTGGGTCAAAATGACCAAAATACCCTTATAGCGTTTTTATGCGGGTAAAGGTGCCGTTTGAGCCTGGAACTTTTCCCAAAGGTTTAAAACCATGTTTTTACATGTTTCAAAACATCTGTTTGAGACCCGGTGGTCCCGGGCAATTTTAGTGCAAAATTATGATTTTGCCCCTAGAATAGTATTTTTGAGCTTAATGATGTAATTAAGCAAACCTAAGCAATATTAGGCTCTAATCGAAGATTAATTAATTTCCATAATTAATCTAGAGTCAAAATAAATTATTAAAATTAATTAGAACCTAAGATTGCTTAGATTAGATTTAAATCTCTTTTCTAAAACTCAAGATTTCACTCTTGGAATCTTGAATAGTGTTTTCTCTCTCCAATTCCTTAAATCAAGGAATTGTGTCTAAGATTGTTTATACACTAAAATGAGTTTATAACTCACTAATGATGCAAGAACACTCCTTAATTATGTCTTGACAACCTTGATTACCCATTTTCTCACCTAAACACTTTCTTACAAATTCCTAATCTTAATCCTAATCAAAGATACACCTAAACACAACTCTAAACCACAATTAAAATACAAGAAAACCCTCCCTATGGCTGATGCAATTTCGGCCCTCTCTCTCTCATTTACAACACATGTTGAATTGTTTCTCACTCAAAGAACCATGCTTAAAACCATACCTTACCATGCCTCAAGACCACATTATCTCCCTCCTCCCTCCTTGCACCTTTCATTTGTTTCATTTCTCTATAAATAGCTTGCTTGGGTGAACTTGCATCATTTTGGGTTCATTTGCTAATGTAAGTTTTCAAAGAGCACCTCAAAGTTTCCTTTTTCTCTCAAGTTCAAGTCTTCAAGTTCTTCAAGTTCTTCATCCTCTTCTCTCATCCCAATCTTCAAACCATTAGGTAGGGATTTTCTTTCAAGAGTTCTTTCATTTAAAGTTCTTAATCTCTTTATGTGTTCATAGTTTCTTTTGACTCTTTTTAGAACTTCTTTTCTTCTTCTTCTCCTCTATGTTTTCAGCCATGAGGCTTGAGGATCAAAGGAATGAGAGCTTGATGATGAGAGTTTCATGATGATGTTCATCACTTGAACAATCTCTAAAGCTTGATCTTTGTTCTTGAGTTAAAGATGTTTTTAGTTTTTCTTCTTGAATCCTTGAAAACCTTTCACTTTGATGATGTTTTAAAATGGTTAACATGAACTCAATGATGAGAACTCATGATGTTGGTGTTAATGCATCATCAAGATCATGGTCTCTAGAGTTCCAAATGTTTCTTTCCTTCTCAAAAAGTTTCGGTTCCTTTTCCTTTTCTTTCTCCAAGTTTTCGGCCATAATGGCCAAGGAGGTTCACAATGGCTTGATGATGAGAGCTTCTAGATGATGACTATGTGTTCATCACAAAGAAGCCTCTAGAGCTTGAGTTTTAATAAAAATGTTATTTATGTTTACATTTCAAGAAAAGAAACTTTGTGTTTTAAAGAACCCTTGAGGTTCACTCTTGTTTTTACTTTATCTTGTCATGATAAGTTTGGGTTGAGGTTTAAGTTCCTTTAAAAGTCTTGTATGAGCTCTAATAAGAAATGAAATGGACTAGCATTCATATTTAAATTCAAGCTTATGTATTACATATTTATTTTGAGCTTTGCATTCATATTTAAATTTCCAAGTCATCACTTAAAGTTAAAGGATCAAGAATGGATTGCATCTCATATTTACATTCTTGTCTAGCATATTTACTTTTCATCACTAAAGAACATAAAGATTTAAAATGAGAATTGCACTATCACCTAACTAAATCTCAAAGCCTTTCTATTTCAGCCTTAAAGTCGATTGTTGCTGGGCCTAGAGCACTAAAATAAAGAAATGAACTTGCATATTTATATTTTAAAGTTTTGCATATTTATATTTCAAGTCTTGCATATTTAATTCAAGCTTTGCATATTTACAAATCAAGTCTTGCATGTTTACTTTAAGCTCTCACTTTATTTTGTAATGAAGAATAAAATGAAGTGCATAGCATGTTTAAATTATGTCATCACTTAAAAGACCTTAGAGCTCAAAGACTTGCCCATTTTATCTCAAGTTAAAGTTTAATGTGGGAGCATTCTTTGAATGCATGATTTTGGCCTTGTAGTGATAAACTTGGAATGAGTTCCATCTAGCTTCAAGGACCAATAAGTCAAGTTTTAAGAATCCTTTTAAATCTCATGAATTTGTTTGAGTTCAAGACCAACAAGGTTCTATGGATCTAACTCTCTTTAAGGAGGGATCAAGTGGTCACCGACCTAAGGATGTTTTAGCCTCTTTTACAAAAAAATAAATTGGTTTGCAAAAGAGTTTTAAAGGTTCTAAATTGGTTCCAAGAGAAACTAACACCTTATATGTCTTAGAAACATCAAGTTATGCACCTTCTTGGGGACTTGGTGTTTCGGCCTTGTCATGATGATTTTGTTGTTGTGTGATGATGTTTTGATGTGTTATAATGTGTGGAAATTATGTATGATGAGGTAGGAATACTTCTGTGCATGTTAAGAGAGGAACTAGCTTTCTAGAAAAACCGTAAAGTCAAGATTTAGCATAGTTTTAACCCAACTATATTTGGACACTGCCCAAACTGTTTTAATGGGAATATAATCAGATTAGGATTGTTTAATCATGAAAAATTTGGTTACAATTGAAGTAGGATTGGATTTTAGCACCTATAGAGAAACTAGTAACTAGAATAACCGTAAAACCGCAATTCTAGAACTCTTAGAACATTTAATTCTTAGAATCTGTCCAGCAACCTTATAATGTAGAGAACATGGTTTATAATTAGTTCTTTGACATAGGAATGACTCATAATTGGTTTAGGTTTAACTTATAGCACCTTAGGCGAAGACAGAACCAAGAAAGGGTCTAAAACGCAAGTTCTAGAACCCCGCAATTTTAAGATTTAAGGTGCTGCCCCTAAGGAATGATGATGTTCAGATTTAATAGAGAGCATGAATAATAATAATTTTTGTTAAGAGAGAACCCTTAGGTGCATAAAAGTTTGATAGGAAATGATAGGTTAACTACATCACAAGTTTAAGGCCCGTAAGGGTCAGAGCATAAAATACCGTAGGACCCAGTGCATAACGAATCTTTAATGTTGCTTGTGAAAGTATGAGGATGATTATGTGAATGCATGAAATTATAATGAAGGATGCATGTTTGATTGACTCATGTGGCATAAAGAAGAATTTGGAAGAAATTCGGCATGCTACAGTTATGCCGCCGAATTTCTGACAAATTCGAGGACTCAGAAAGTTTTTGAAAACCTATGAGATTTTTTTTTATGAGGTACTAAGATGAGTTCTCGGATGACACCGGTTCGGCCGAGCACCTCCAGAGAACTCATGTGACATCGGTACCAAGATGAATTCTTGGGTGACACCGATTCGGCCGAGCACCCCCAAGAAATGCCCCCTAGCCCGTACTGGATAAGTCGGGATTATGTTACGCTTATCGGGATTGATAAGTAAGAACTAGTGACGACTAGTTGAGGTATGAGCTCATAACCTAGAGATGTGACACGTTCTGGGTGACACCGGTTTGGCCGAGCACCCCCAGAGCGCTTGTCTTTTAGGGTGGCCTATGAGGAAGTTATGATGATTATGTCACAAAGAGAATTTAATTACCAGTTTATGCCACTATTATGATGTTCTCAAAGATATGATGACTATTCTTGCATTAAGTAGAGCCATGCATACATTCTTTAATATGCTTGCATCCATGACATTAAGAATTATGCTAAAATGAATGGACCTTGGCTAAACTATGTTTTAGAACCTAAAAATGGACTTAATGCATGCTCACTTATTTTGTTTATTAAACCCAAGGTTCCTGAGGACGTAGATGATGACACCTAGGTAGTAGGAGGCTCTACTGAGATTCTTTAGCAAGATTCTCACTCCCTCTATCTCTTTCTTTCCATCACGTCTTCAGATGGCGATGTTCGTGGTTTTTGTGGACACCCCAACTTGGGAGGTACATCATGATCCGGACCACGGGTCATACCATTTTGTGGGCTGCTGTGTCGTTCGAGTGTTTATGTTCGTTGGACGGCCCTTTAGTCACCCCGTACATAGCCATCAATTTTCTCCTGTCTCACCCTACGGCGACGACTTCGTGTTCGAGCGCGTACGCCCTCGAGAGGAGCGGATCCGCCGCACCCCACCGACGGCCTCTGCCATCCGGGACTACCCACAGTATGTACCCCGCTCGCCCTCATCATTCTCCGAGACGGACCCTTCGGAGGACTCTGCCACTCAGGTACCCTCCGAGGGATCCTCCCCCACTGTGCCGATGGATGTTGGGGAGGGTAGCGAGGCTTCCGTCGCTCAGCCTGTACATGGAGGATGGGTGAGGATGATTCCCCGTCATGGAGCTCATGCCCGACTGATGCAGCGTATCGCCACCCCGGCTGAGATAGCCCAGTGGATCGGGTACATCCCTCCTTTTCAGAGAGGCCCTTGAGGAGAGACGACCGTCGCGGTTCTGGTGCTCGAGCTTTGACTAGGCTAGGATAGCCTTCTTTTGTCTTTGGGGCTATCCACTTATAGGAAGACTAGAGTTAAGAGAGTTTCTTTTTATGCCTTTGTTGTACTTTCATTTCCATGTATCTATATTCCAGTTGTATTAAACTACGTCTCACTCTTTATGAGTGAGCATATCATATATTATATAAATATGCAGTTCAATGTTATTATGATGTGCCTTTACTTGCTTATGTCATGTTGCTATGCGATGCTTGCTTTATTGCCTTTCATGCATTACTAATTAACGTGTCGTGTAGCTCTCACTTTGCTTTTATAATTCAAAAAAAAAATTTACCAGTATTTCTGCTAAGTATTTTAAAGTAACAAGGAAACTATGACGTAACAGACTAATGATTAACCTAATTATGTTCTAGAGTATTGGGTTAAAAATTAGGATGTTACAGTTTTAAATTGATAATTCTAATTCTAATGTGAGGTTATACATAGATATTGATGTATTTGTATAGGTGGAGTGGTTTGGTGTTATGGAAAAATCATTTTTGTCAAAAAGAGTGTTGGATTACCTTGCTGGAATTTTGGTTTTCTTATAGGCAGGGAATGGCCACGAATTTTCTGATGGATTTGTGGGTATTTTTATGTAGCTAGGAAAAAAATATATGTTGAAGGTAACATCCTAAGCTAGTCCCACAAATTTTCTTGAGCTTTATTTTGGACTATTACTGCTCTGAAAAAATCAAGAGCCGAAACCATACCTGGGCTACCTGAATTGCTAAACCTAAAGCTGTAATTTTTGGTAATTTTATTACTATAGCAAATTCCTTTGAAATTTTTATAGAGTATTAGAGACATCTTGAGGTTTTACCAGGATTTTTATTTCTAATTTTCTGTGTTCATTTATTAGGGTTAAAATTATAGAATTATGGTTTTGAGCTAAGCTTAGGTGGCCTCTAACCATCGAATTTGTAGAATTTTGTTACATAGTTAGAAAATGACTCTTGCTCTGGAATTTTTACAAGACATTGTGGGTACATTGAGGTGTCATGGAGAATTTTTATAGCCTATGAATTGTTTATTTGATATGAAAATAAATTTTTCTACTTAAGTGAAAAATCTACTATTGTGTTGGAAATGAACCAATGCTATGAATTGATGAAAATAATGGCATTTGGCACTAGTATGATATTAGTACTTGAATATAAATGATTGAGCATGTGAATTTATTGATAATGTTAGATACATACAGATGTTAATACTTATTATAATTACTCATATGCGAAAGAAAAGCATAATACTATGTTTCTCGGGTTGGAGAAAGTAAATTCGATCTGTCGAGAAAAGTAAACCTGACTGTAACACCCTAAAAATTATTTAAAAATTAATTTGGGCTTTATTAGTGATAATTTCAAAAATCTGACAGTTTTAGTAATAATGAGGACGGTCCAACAGATTTGTTAAAAAAAACATGAATAGTAACCTTGCAGGCCCCACGGGCCCGTTGGGACAACCGAAACCCTAGATTTGGGACTAGGAGATGCCCGAAACTGAGAAAAGAGAGGATCTAGATTAGAAATAGCTAGAAATAGAGATTTTATACCTAGGATTAATTTTTGGGCAATAGTGTTTCGCCCGTTCGGTGGAGTTTCGATATGCAGTTTTTAACACCGTACAAGTTACTTAGTGGCTAAGTAACCTTTACCAACCACTTTATGCCAAGTGAATGGCAATGATTAAAACTTGAAAAGCAAGTTTTAATCATGACCTTTGATTTATTATATTTTACTCGAGAGTTAATAACTCATCCATTCGGTGGAATTTCAGTGTATGGTTTTAACACCGAAAAGGCTACTTGCTCCCCAAGTTAAAGTGATCCAATTACCTTGAGCCAAATGGAAGACCAAGATCCATTCTTTGCCTAAGAAAACAATCTTGGCCATCCACTTTTCTTTCTTTGGTCAAAGATTACTTAATTACACATTATAATATTCATTCTTTATGTATAAGATCAGCACCAAACCAAGCTTCTCCAAGAAGCCAAATTTTCTTCTTCTTAAAGCCCAATTTCAGCCAGCCTAAGAAGAGAACACCAGCCACCATTTTCATTTCTTCAAGAGCTTACAACTTGCTTCAAATCGGCAAAACTCTTGCCCAAAGTTCTCAAAACCATAAAGTCTCTTCACAAAACTTGTTCTACACATCAAAACCTACAATACTAACCGATTGGAATTTCATTTCCTCACCATTTCTCACCTTGATACCTCATATACTACTGCCTAATGGAGGGTTTGATGCTGGTTTGAAGGCTTTGAAGTGAAGGTAATCATCCTTGGAGCATCCTTTGGAGTCAAGATCCCTAAAGCCACCAAAGTAGGGTTTTTAAATCTCTTCTTCTTCAAATCTATTTTTCTATTTTAATCACTGATTTAAATTGAAATTTCTGGTTTTATTGGTTGATGATATATAGATGTTGATGTATTGATTTTTTTGGAGTGGTTTGATGTTGTGAAAAATCATTTTTGTCAAAAGAGAATTTGACACATGCTGCTGGATTTTCGGATTTCAACAAGGCAGCTTTTGTTCACGAATTTTCTGACTTAGTTAGAAGCTTTATATTGAGCTAAAAATTTTATATGATGTAGTTAATATGTTGAGGCATCTTCACTAAAAATTTTGAGGCATTCTGGTCACTTTTGCTATATTTAAAAAATCATGAACCGAAGTTGTAACTGTGCTACCTGAGATGTTGACTTTGAAGCTATAAATTTTGCAAATTTTGTTACCATAGAAAATGATTGATTCTTCCTTTGAAATTTTTAAAGAGAGTTGATAACATAATGAAGTGTAATCATGATTTTTATTTTGAATTGATTCAATCATTTGCTAGGGTTAAAAATTATGAGATTTTGGTTCTGAGCTGAGGCTGAGTGGTTTCTAACTACCAAGCTTGTCTAATTTTGTTAAACAAGTTAGAGAAGGATTTTCCTTCTGAAATTTTTACAGGACCTTGTGGACACATTGAGGTGTATAATTCTCACCCCTATGTGTTTTGTGTTCCCGTGTCGTCTCCAGGTTGATTCAGAGAACAACGCAGCTGCTACGTGAAAGAAACTCGGGATTGCAGTAGTTTAATAGTTGATATTTTTCTTATGTGGCATATAGTTGTAGGCATATGTGTAGGTAAATGTAATAGAGATTGTATATATATTCAAGCTCACAATAGAGCTTCCTTATGTAATTGACTTGTATCTTTGTTACGCATGTTAATCGAATTACACTAGTTATTACACGATCTTATCGCATTTACTATAGTTATTTAAGAAAGGTCTGAAAATTTATAAGTAACAACTCTCAAGTCTAATGCCATGACTTAAGGATGATGTTGTACTTGGGAGGATATTACACTGACTACCAAGAAAAGCATAAGATTTATAATTCTTGGACTGGAGAAAGTAAATTTGGTCTGTCGGGGAAGTAAACCTAACTACCCTTGAATTAAGTTGGGGAAAGTAAACATAGCTAGGAATAGGTTTACTTGAGAATTGGAGAAAGTAAATCCAATGATCATGTATAGGAATGAGCCCAGTCCTGAAAAGCAGTCTATTACCCTAAAGTGGTCAAAGCCATACAAGTCGAGGGCCAAGATAAGTTGAAGTAGCAATTGTTCTAAGTAGTCCTTTATCATATGTGCTAAGTGAATAATTTTAGCTTCAATATTAAGGACAATATGCTTAAGTTGAAATTTAATAGTTTATGTTTTATACAATGTGGATAAGATCCCCTTCGATGTACCGAGAGCACATAAAGTTGAGAATGCTCACATTTTCTTAATAAGCCAAAGTGGTTGGGGTGATGACAATGACATGGATTTCAATATATGTTTTGGGGATACCCTACTAAGAATTTTAGAATTCTCACCCATTTGTGTTTATTTTCCCATGTCATCTCCAAGTTGATCTAAAGGACAGCGAGGCTGCTACAAGAAAGAATAAATTGGAATTTACAGTAGTTAGTAACGGATACCTGTATCTATTGTACTTAGATGTATGCATGTCTATAAATATAAAAGATAACATATGTATTGTAAAACTCTTAGAAGAGCTTCCTTTTTTTATTTGATCTTGTGTTAAATAACTACTTTGTTTCTTTGATATATATATTTTGATAGAACCACGAATTAGTTACTACACGATTCGACCAATTCTTGCTATAGATATTCAAGAAAGGTTCACAAATTTATAAGTAACAACTCTCGAGTCTGATATCATGACTTAAGGATGAAGTTGTACATAGGAGGATATGACAAGTAGCTTTTTCTATTATCGCGTTGCAAGTAGTGTTTGGTTAGTTTTTTTAAACTATCTCACACCGATCACTACTGGATCAAGGTTACAAGAGGTTTGTGTTTGGGTTGCCACTCAAACTAACCTACAATCAAGTTTTTCTCAAGATATACAATAACAGACTTGAAAAACTTGAAAGACTTCTTTTTATTATTCTTCCTTGGAAGAACGTATGATAAACTAAGAATGTAGAAAGAAGATTTTTATAAGCAAGGAACTGATTACAAGTTGTAATGAAACTATAGAGGAGATAAGAAGAAATTTTTGTAGCGTTTTAGCTCTTGTGCAGCATCAATCTCTATGCATTGAAGCTAACAACATCTCTAATTATTGAAGATCTTCATTTATGACCGTTTCCATTAATCAGTTGTCCAAGTAACACGTGTTGACCATCTGTTTGTGTCTTAGAAAAGCAATCTAGAGGAGTAGCTTGTTGCCTATCAGAGCTGTTGCAGAAGACATTGTGAAATAGAGGTTTCTGATTTTACTTTCAGAAACTACTTTTTACTTTCTAAATGAGGTTTTTGAACTTTTCCTTGTATAATCTAGAGTAGTTGACCAAGTTAGCAGAAGAAATGACATGCAAATCAGTGACTGTGATTGACTTTAAATTTGAATTTAAAATTTCCCTCTTTTTCCTATAGAGTATATCGTTTCACCGTGAAGTGAACTTTCTAAAGTGTGGTATCAATTTCATAATATATATTGGATCTTCCATTCTTCAATCAAAGCTTGTAGATGATTGAGATCATGATGATTGAAGTTTATAGAACATATATGCTTCAGAGCTAGATAGATATCTTCACTTTCAGCATACATTCTGAAGTCACGTCCTACTTTCTGAAGGTCCATTTCTTGGTTGCTTGTATATAATAAATTTCTTTAGTCCATTAAGCATGTATACGTTCAATTCATGATATAGATTTCACTTCCATTGAATTCCTATCTCTTTAAACAAGATAAATTATGTTTGCACATGTAGAGTAAAATTATTTATGCTTCAACAAATGCATTACAAAAATGAAAGAACCTATTTTATTTCAAGAAACTTCAAGGAAAATATTAGTCATTCTTCAAAATATTTTCTTTAAATTGGTTGTATTATCACTCAAAACTTTTTACAATAAAGCTTTCTGAAGGGTTCTGGAGCTAATATTTTGGAATAGAATATATGCATATTGCGAGGAAAATAACCATGCCTTGATGAAAGAAGGGGTTAGTGCAATGAAGAAGCAATGGCGTAGGGTTAACATAGGGGTCAACAATTCGGTGGTTGCATCTCAAAAAATAGGAAGTGCTTCAAATAGTGATGATATCATGGAGTTGGCTCATGAACTTTATTTTACAAGGTATGACAAGAAATGCACTTTTCATAGACATTGGAATGAACTTTGAAAGGAACAAAAACGGAGAATTCAATCAACTTCAAGTGGAGGTAAGAGAATAAAGATAGGTAGTTGTGGAGCATACTCATCTTCATCAAATCCAGAAACACCAATAGGTAAGGATGTTGGTGTGGAGTCTGCAGTTCATCCTCAAGGCATCAAATAATCAAAACTGAAAAGTAAAAGAAAATTGAAAATGCCTACTGGTTATGATGAAGACATTAACACACTTAAATCTGTTATAGCTAGTACGCTAGCTATGTGGGAGGATATTAAGAAATTCAAGTGTCACATCCTAATTTTTAACCCAATACTCCTAGAACGTGTTTAGGTTAATCATTAATCTATTACTCTTTTAGTCTCATCCTTTGAACCTTTCTTTAAAATACTTAGTGGAAAGTACAGGTAATTTTTTTCTTTTGAAATGTAAATGCAAAGTGAGAGCTGCACAACACGACAAACGATAAGGCACATAAAGAAATGAGATACAAGAGTAAACAAACAACTCACGAACATCAGAACATAAAGCATATAATTGCACATCATGATAAAACCAATTGCATATATATATATATATATATAATATGCCCACTCATGAAAAGTGGGACTTAGTTGATACAACATAGAAACAAATACATCCGAAATGAAAATACAATAGAAAGGAAAAGACAACAGAAAGCATAAAAGGAAACTCCCCTACCCAAATGCATCTAAAATGGATAACCTCTAAACAAAAGAAGGTTTATCTTCATCTATGTGGTGTGTGCACTATCTCTACCCACGGGCCTCTACTGCCGGGGTGCTGGTAGGGTGGGACATATCCAATCTACTGAGCTATCTCCGTCGGGGTGGCTATATGCTGTATAAGCTTGGCATGGGTTCCTCGGTGGGGAATCATCCTCACTTATTCCCCGCGCATCGGCTGTGTGACTGTGGCCTCACTGCCCTCTCAACGGTCATCGGCACGGTGGGGGAGGACCCCTCAGAAGGCATCTAGGTGGCGAAGTCCTTGGAAGGGTCTGTCTCCGAGAACGATGATGGGGAGCGAGGCACGTACTGCGGGAAATCCCGGATAGCAGATGTGGTTGGTGGGGTGCGGTGAATCCGCTCCTCACGAGGGCGGGTGCGCTCAAAAACTCAGTTATCATCGCCGTAGGGTGATGTCGGGGAGAAACAGTGGGTATGTCCAGGATGAGCGAAGGGTCGTCCGATAAACATGAAAACACGAATAGCACATCGACCCTCAAAATAATATGATCCATGTGATGGATCATAGTGCACCTCCCACGTTGGGGTATCTATGAAGACCACGAATGTCACCATCTGAAGACGTGACGAAAAAAAAAGATAGAGGGAGTAAGAATCTTGCTAAAGAATCTTAGTAGGGCAACCTCCTATCTAGGTGACATCATCTACGTCCTCAAGAACCTTAGGTTTCTTCGAAAAAGGTGAGCATGCATATACTTCGTTTATTAAGTTTCAAACTTAATTATCCAAGATCCGTTTCTTTTAGGATGAATCTTAATGTTATGGATGTAGCATAATAAAGCATGAATGCATGAAGATGCAACAGGTAGAAAACAATTAAACATCCATAGAGATATCAACATCATGCGAGTGGCATAAAGTGGCATATTCTTCTCATGTAAAAACATTTCTCTTTCTATAACTGTGTGACATTCAAAGCATCGTCCTGCAGCGTAGGGATCACCCTAAAATCTTCTCTAAGTTATGAGCTCATACCTTAACTAGTCGTCACTAGTTCTTACTTATCCTCTGATAAGCGTAATCACAATAATAATAATCATAACAAAACACATCACACCGGTACCAAGTACACAGCGAAAATAGCTGTTACAAAAGTAGCCGTTGGAAAAGTAGCTGTTACAAAAATAGCTGTTGTAAAAGTAGCCATAGCAAAACTAACTGTTGTAGGAAACAACTTATAAACATGGAGCACCACTCATCCATATCTATTCATAACATCTTTTCTCTGTCTGTTCAAGACTTACATCTCATTCGCATCCAATAACTCCTCTCAAACACCTCTTCATCGATAACCACTACTAAAATTTCATTATAACAAATGGCTAGTAACTCTTGACATCAACTCAAAAACATGTCTTTTGATGACTTGTTTGACGATGTTTTGTTTGGTGATTTAGGTCTGTAACACCCCGATTTTTTTGTCTGAGTGAAAATGACCAAAATGCCCCTAAGGTCATTTTCCACTCGGAATTCAAGGATAGCTGACTCGGCAGTCCTCGAAGGGTCAACTCGATGTTCGAAAGGGATTGTATGTGAATGAATATTAATAGAGCAAAAAAATCTCTTTTCTGAGTTTTTGGGTCAAAATGACCAAAATACCCTTATAGCGTTTTTATGCGGGTATAAGTGCCGTCGAGCCTGGAACTTTCTCAAAAAATTTAAAATGATATTTTTATGAGTCTGGGCATGTCTGTTTAAGTCTCGGTGGTCCTGGCCAGTTTTTGTGAAAAATTACAATTTTGCCCCTACATAATACATTCTAGGCCTAATGATATGATTTGCGAAACCTAAGCAATATTAGGCTCTAATTAAATATTATTAAATTCTAATTACTAATTTAGGGTCAAAATAATTAATTGAGGTTAATTAGAATCTAAAATTGCTTAAAAAACCTCAAAACTCTTTTCTAGTTTTAATTCTTTAAAGAAAGGAATCTATGAATAGTATTTTCTCTTACCTACTTCCCTAAATCAAGGAATGTTGTTGGCATTAGATTCCAAGTTAATAAAGTTTGACTTCATTAATTTATAAAGACCACCTCCTAATCTAGTCTCATATGGCCCTAATTACCTACTTACCTCACCTAAACATTTACTTAGTAACTCCTAACCTTAAGCCTAATCTAAGACACACCTAAACACATCCTAACCCACAATTAAGAAGCAATTTGTTCCCCAAGTTCTTCTAGAAAGACATGGCCACCCATACCTCCCTCATGGCCATCCATACTTCACCGTGCCTCCACGAAACAATTCTCTCACCTCATCGAACATGAGGTCATGGCCTCCACTCCTCCTCCATGCATCTTCATTTGTTTCATTTCCCTATAAATACCATGCCTAGATGAACTTGGTTGCACTTTTGTTCATTTGCTAAGTTTAGCCTCAAAGAGTAGTTCTAAGTTCTTTCAAGAGTTCTTTCATCTTCTTCTTATCACCAAGAACCACCACCTCTTAACCTCAAACCACAATAAACCACCATCAAGAAACACAATGTAACATCCTAATTTTTAACCCAATACTCTAGAACATATTTAGGTTAATCATTAGTCTATTACTCTTTCAGTCTCACTCCTTACAACCTTTCATTAAAATACTTAGCAGAAAATACGAATAAATTTTTCTTTTTGAAACTTGAAAGCAAAACGCGAGCCGCGCACTAACTTAACGTTCGTCATAACCATAACGTGCAAGAAAAAGTAACCACACCATTGATATCATGAAACATAGTATTATACATAACAATCATAATATCATCACATCTTCATAGATACATAGACTACTAACATCATTGTACCATCATTTACATCAAAACATGCCTATATATGTGAAGTCATCCTTATCCATCTATGAGGTTGGATAAGTGTCAACCCAAAAGCTAAGCTATCTATGCTCCCGCAGCGACCCTCTGCCTCGTTTGCTAGTGTGATCCTTAAGCACGAGCCTCAGAAGAAGTCACGATTCTCGTCGTAATCCTCGTCTAGAGGCGACACGGAAGAAGAGGAAGGGATGAGAAATCTCATTCAAGATTCTCGGTAGGGATTCCCGACTCTAACACAAGTGTCATCGCTGTCAGTCCTCACCACTTCGGTTTTAATTATGAAAAAGGTGTACATGCATAAGGATTGGTTTTAGGCTTTTCAAATCTATTTATCCGAAGTGGGTGTCTTTTAGTATGTGTCTTAATGACATGAATGAAATAGATATTTGATGAATGTATGTCAATACCATATGCACATTAACACAAAAGTCGTAATACTTGGGCACATCATAAGGAAACATAAATCATATACGCGGCATAAAAAGGCATAGTACTTTTCATGTGACATCTTCCTCGTAAGTAAAACTCTTAAGTTCTTTTTCTTAAAGACCACCCTCTTAACATATCCACCAAAAGTCCAACCGATTCACCGGCCCGACAATAATCTGGTCACCAAACTACATCTCACCTATCGCCTAGGAATGAGCTCAATCCTAACTAGTCGTCACTAGATTTAATATGGGCTAATAGAGGGGGTATACATAACTTTCTTGGATCACCTATCTTAGGATCATTTCCTTCTTTGAAACGCTCCACTGGTATCTAGTACACAGCAAATTGTCCGCTTTGGCAAGCTCAATGTCAATATCCTCACGGATTTGTTTTCTCCCCACCATAGCGGGAGAAATGCATCTCAGTGTTATGTCACATCTGTTCTGTGGGGGTGCTCGGCCGAACCGGTGTCACCCAGAACCTTTCCTGGGGGTGCTGGACCGAACCGGTGTCACCCAAGAGTTTTCACAAACTTTCCTCAAATTCTCAAGTTCGATGGGAAATTCGGCAGCATAACGGCATCCATCGGATTTCCTTCAAACTTGCTTTATGCAACGAAACTTGTAGGACATGCACAACCATTCATCATCATCATAAGACATCAAATCATTCTCGTAATCAATCATACGTCTACTGGAAGTTATAAGGTTCGTTATGTCTTGGGACCTATGGTCTCTTATGCTTTGACCCTTACGGGTCTTTAACTTGCGGTATAAATTATTCTAACATTCACTATCCACCTTTGATGTATCTCAGGATTCTCTTCTAACAAATATTACTATTATTTATGCTCTTTAATAAATCTGGGCAACTCCATTCCTTTAGGGGGCAGAATTATAATCTTACAATTACGGGGTTCTAGAACTTACGTCTTAGACCCTTTCTCGGTTCCGTCTTTGCCTAAGGCGCTATAAATTAAACCTAAACCAATTATGAGACATTCCTATGTCTAAGAACTAATTATAAACCATGTGTACCATATTATGAGGTTGCTGGACAGATTCTAAAAATTAAATATTCTAAGAGTTCTAGAATTGCGGTTTTACGGTTTTCTAGTTATTAGTTTCCTTATAGGTGCCAAAATTCGTTCCTACTTCAAATGAAACCAAATTTTTCATGATTAATCAATCCAAATCTGATTATGTCCCCATTAAAACAGTTTGGGCAGTGTCCATAACTAAATGGGATAAAACTATGCTAAATCTTGACTTTACGGTTTTCCTAGAAAGCTAGTTTCCTTCTTAACTTGTATAGAAATGTTCCTACTTTATCATACATAATTTTTACTCATTCAAACACATCAAACATCATCACATGGCAGCAAACACATCATGGAAGAACCGAAACATTAAGTTTCCAAAAGGATACATAACTTGACATTTTTAAAACACATAAGTTGCTAGCTTCTCTTGGAATCATTTTCAAGACTTCTAAAACTCTTTTGTAAACCATTTTATCATGTCAAAGAGACTAAACACACATCCTTGGGCCAATGACCCCTTAATCCCTCCTTAAAAGAGTGTTAAATTCATAGAACCTTGTTGGTCTTAAACTTAAACAAATTCATGAGCTTTAAAAGGATTTCTTAAAACTTGACTTATTGGTCCTTGAAGCTAGATGAAACTCATTCCAAGTTCATCATTACTTCATGGCCGAAATCATGCATTCAAAGAATGCTCCCTCATTAAACTTTAACTTGAGATAAAATAGGCAAGTCTTTGAGCTCTAAGGTCTTTTAAGTGATGACATAATTTAAACATGCTATGCACTTCATTTTTATTCTTCATTACAAAATAAAGTGAGAGCTTAAAGTAAACATGCAAGATTTAAAATATAAATATTCAAGGCTTAAAATAAATATGCAAGACTTGGAATATAAATATGCAAGACTTGAAATATAAAAATGCAAGTTCAATTCTTTATTTTAGTGCTCTAGGCCCAACAACAATCGACTTTAAGGCCGAAATAGAAAGGCTTTGAGATTTAGTTAGGTGATAGTGCAACCTCATTTTAAATCTTTACGTTCTTTAGTGATGAAAGGTAAATATGCTAGACAAGAATATAAATATGAGATGCACTCCATTCTTTAGCCTTTAACTTTAGGTGATGGCTTGAAAATTAAATATGAATGCAAAGCTCAAAATAAATATGTAATGCATAAGCTTAAATTTAAATATGAATGGCAGTTCATTTTATTTCTTGTTAGAGCTCATACAAGACTTTAAAGGAACTTAAACCTTAACCCAAACTCATCATGACAAGATAAAGAAAAACAAGAGTGGACCTCAAGGGTTCTTTAAACACAAAGTTTCTTTTCTTGGAATGTAAACATAAATAACATTTTTATTAAAACTCAAGCTCTAGAGGCCTCATTGTGATGAACACATAGTCATCATCTAGAAGCTCTCATCATCAAGCCACTGTGAGTTCCCTTGGCCAATATGGCCGAAATCTCAAAGAAAGAAAAGGAAAAAGAACCGAAATTGTTGGAGAAGAAAAGAAACATTTGGAACTCTAGAGACCATGATCTTGATGATGCATTAACACCAACATCATGAGCTCTCATCATTGAGTTCATGTTAACCATTTTAAAGCATCATCAAAGTGAAAAGTTTTAAAGATTCAAGAAGAAAACTAAAAACATCTTCAAATCAAGATCAAAGATCAAGCTTTAGAGATTATTCAAGTGATGAACATCATCATGAAACTCTCATCATCAAGTTCTCATTTCTTTGACTCACAAGCCTCATGGCCGAAAATCAAAGAGGAGTAGAAGAAGAAAAGAAGTTCTAAAAAGGATTCAAGAGAAACCATGAACACCTAAAGAAATTGTGAACTTTAAATGAAATAACTCTTGAAAGAAAATCCCTACCTAGAGATTAGGATGTTGGAATGAGAGAAGAGGATGAAGAACTTGAAGAACTTGAAGACTTGAACTTGAGAGAAAAAGGAAACTTTGAAGTGTTTCTTTGAAAACTTACTCTTTGCAAATGAACCCAAAATGATACAAGTTCACCCAAGCAAGCTATTTATAGAGAAATGAAACAAATGAAGGGTGCATGGAGGGAGAGGGAGTTCGGCCATCAGATTGGAGGGAGCCTATGAGTTCCATGAGGTGAGATAATGTGGTCTTGAGGCATAGTGAGGTATGGTTCAAAGTATGGTGAGGTATGGTTCAAGGTATGACCTCAAGCATGGTTCTTTGAGTGAGAAACAATTCAACATGTGTGGTAATTGAGAGAGAGAGGGCCGAAATGCATCAGCCATGGGAGGAGGGTTTCTTACATTTTAATTGTGGTTTAGAGTTGTGTTTAGGTGTATCTTTGATTAGGATTAGGATTAGGAATTTGTAAGAAAGTGTTTAGGTGAGAAAATGGGTAATTAAGGTTTTCAAGACATAATTAAAGAGTGTTCTTGCATCATTAGTGAGTTATAAATTCATTTTAGTGCATAAACAATTCTAGACACAATTCCTTGATTTAAGGAATTGGAGAGAGAAAACATTATTCAAGATTCCAAGAGTGAAATCTTGAGTTTTAGAAAAGAGATTTACATCTAATCTAAACAATCTTAGATTCTAATTAATTTTAATAATTTATTTTGAATCTAGATTAATTATGGAAATTAATTAATCTTCGTTTAGAGCCTAATATTGCTTAGGTTCGCTTAATTACATCATTAAGCTCAAAAACACTATTCTAGGGGCAAAATCATAATTTTGCACTAAAACTGCCCGGGACCACCGGGACTTAAACAAATGTTTTGAAATATGTAAAAACATGGTTTTAAACCTCTGGGGAAAGTTTCGGGCTCAAATGGCGCCTTTACCCGCGTAAAACGCTATAGGGGTATTTTGGTCATTTTGACCCGAAACTGCGGAAAATGAGACCTTCGCCTCCGGAACCACTCAAGGGTCATTCAATCGCCTTCAAACATTGAGTTGGCCCTTCGAGGACTGCCGGGTCGACCCTCCTCGAATTCCGGGCCGCAAATGACCTCAGGGACATTTCCGTCATTTTCCACCCAGACAGAAAATCGGGGCGTTACACACAACCTTTCCATTCCTAAGCATCAAAGCTCAAGAAAAATCCTTTCTCTCTTTCCTTTCCTTTGGCTGAAATTCTTCTTGACTCAAGGAGAAGATTTCTTCTCATTTTCTTTCACAAAAGCTCAAGCTTTTCTTTGCAACAAGGAAGATACCTAGGTAGGGATTTTATGTTGAGTTTTTCTTTCTCTCCTTGTTCTTTCTCTTTTTCGATTTTGAGTTTCTTCTACTTGTTCTTGTTTTGTTAAATGTTTGAAAAAGCCATGGCTGGATAATGAGGATCTTTGATGTTGGTTGTAAAACCATCATTTGTTTGACCTCTAAAACTCAAGGTTTCACTTCTAAGAGTTTTAAACAAATAAAGTTGTTATGTGGTTTTTAAGAGTTAAGATGAGATCTTGAGTCTAGGTCTTAAAGGATTAATAAATTGATTGCATTCATATTTATATTTCAAGTCCTTGCATTACATATTTACTTTTGAGTTTTGCATATCACGTTTATTTCCAAGCTATCACTTAAAGTTTGAAGATAAGAAATGAAAGTGCATTTCATATTTATGCTTCTCGTCTAGCACGTTTACCTTTCATGCCATCACCTAAGAACTCAAAGATTAAAACAAGAGTTACACATTACCTAATGATTAATCTTGAAGCTCACCTATTTCGGCCTTAAAGTCGATTATTGTGGAGCCTAGAGCACTAAAATAAAGAATTGGACTTGCATTACATGTTTATATTCAAGCTTTGCATCTCATATTTACTTTTCCATTGCCATCACTTCATAATAAAAAAATTAAAATAAGGTTTGCATTTGCACGTTAAAATTTACACCATTACCTAAATAATCCTAGAGCTCAAGATTTACTCCTCATAGCTCACAAATGAATTTCGGTTCCATGTGCTTTTACCTTTATAAATGGGTGTTTCCATTTAAGGAGTTGGAGATTTTGAAAAAGGCCTTGTTGATGATGAATCTTGATTTCGTGATGTGTAAAATGTTTTGAAAGATTATAGGCCCCAAGGGGATTATATGTGTGTTTGATTTTAAGAAAAATGATGGAATAATGTTAAAAGGTTTTTAGAATGAATGGGTAGTTTTAAGAATGTCAAACCTTGAGTTTTTCACCATTTTGGGTTACTGGTAATCGATTACAGGGCTTATGTAATCGATTACCAGAGTGCCTTGCACACCCGGATATAAGTTTTTGGCTTGTGTAATCGATTATAAGATCATCTAATTGATTACATGATGTTCTGGGAAACCCAGAACATGTCTCTGGACTTTAGTAATTGATTACCACTCCATGTAACCGATTAATCAGGTGTTCTTGAAACCCAAAATGCATTTTCAACCGAGGTAATCGATTACAAGGCTCACGTAATCGATTACCAGTATCTAAAATGTGTAGACAAGTGTTCCTTCCTTTGTGTAAATATGAATTGATGATCTTGCATGTTTATTCTCGAATTATGAGCGATGATTTATAGTTTGGTGAATATATATATATGAAACAAATGTGAAAGCATGCTTGCATGATAAATTGAATGAATGATTATCATTGATCGAGATGCATGATTTATAAGGTCATGAGCATGATAAGTTAAATAATAATTTATGATTGCATTGCATCTCTGAAGAGAACATGTGTTTATGTTGCATTCATGCATAGCACGCTGAGATATGTTCTAGGTGACACCGGTTTAGTCGAGCACGCCCAAGAACAAATGTGACATAGTATCGAGACACATTCTGAGTGTCACCGGTTTAGCCAAGCACCTTCAGGAATAAAACCGTAAGGGTATTGACATCGAGCTTGCCAAAGCGAACAATGTTACTGTGCACTGGATGCCAGTAGATGTGTTTCGAAGAAGAAATGATGTGTTACCCCCCTATTACCCCATATGAAATCTAGCGACGGCTAGTTAGGTTGAGCTCATCCTAGGCGATCGATTAGGGCGGTTGGTTCTGGTGGTAATTATAAAATCGCCATGGCTGGCATGTTGGTTGGATTTTGGTGATGACGTAAGAGGGTGAAACTAATGAGAAAGAAATATGATGTTTTACTCATTACATTGCTCTATCATGCATCCATCCTTTTGCCACTATTTTAGTTTTATAGATTATCCCCTGATCTTGTGCTTAGCCTTACCTTGCGTTTTGAATTTACATGTTGTGGATTCATGTCGCATGCATTGAGGTATTGCCATGCATACATGAGACACTTGTTGCATTCATGCATTAAGATTCATGCTAAAAGATACGGGCCTCGGCTAATGGTATTTAAAAACTTAACAAATGAACCTTATCTATGCCCACTATTTCATAATGAAACCCGAGGTTCTTGAGGACGTTGATGATGACATGTGTGAAAATAGGGAAGCCCTACTGAGATTCTTGTATAAGTTTCTTACTCTCCCTATCTTTCTTTTCCATCTTTGTCTTCAGACAAGGTTGACAATGACGTTTGTGGGTTGCCCTGAGGTGCCGACATGGAAAGTAGCTTGATGGTTGAGAACAGAGTGGCGCAGTGGAAACGGGGACATAGTCTTAGCCTTTTCATATCATAGCTATGTTTAGATTTTGAATTGTTGTATGCTCAACCCTTATAGGTGGGCTCAATATATTTGATGTGGTATTATTGTGGAATATTCCTATATCATTAATACTATTAATATTGTTTGACTTGATATTTGAAGTTAATGTTATATGATGATGTGTTGATGGTTGTTCTTTCTATGAAGCCTATTTGGTGTTTCTGTTTCTGTTATTCTTTTTATGTTTACACTTTACGTTATGCAAGGCTCACGTTTTGTCTATGTTTTCAAAATGAAAAATTCTACTCACATTTTCTGCTAAGTATTTTAAAGAAAGGTTTTAAAGAATGAGACTAAAAGAGTAATAAACTAAGGGTTAACCTAAATACTTTCTAGGAGTATTGGGTTAAAAATTAGGATGTTACAAGGTTAACCTGATAACATATCTCTGGATGATTAGATTGATGATTTTATACTTTATGATTCACATGAGCGCCAACTTGAATGACTAATTCTAGAAAGTATGGGCAAAGCTCTTCTTCCAGATCTAGTCATGGGACCTTAGATAGAGACAGTGTAGCAGGACATGAATGTCTTTTCAATGACTATTTTGCACCTAATCCAGTGCACCCTCCTGAGACATTTCGGTGAAGGTTCCGGAAGGGAAGGCATGTCTTTCTTTGCATAGTGGAAGCCATGTCAAATGTTGATCCATATTTTTAGCAACAGGTCAACGCAACAAGCAAGAAAGGCTTATCTCCATTGTAAAAATGCACGGCTGCTATACACATGTTGGCTTATGGAGTATCACCTGATGCTATTAATGATTATGTGTGAATAAGTGAAAGCACTGTAATTGAGTGATTAGAGAAGTTCATTGAAGATGTAATATTGGTATTCGAGTCTGAATACTTGTGAAAATAGAACTTAAATGATGTACAATGTCTACTACAGATGGCAGAGGACCATGGCTTCCCAGGCATGATGGGCAACATCAATTTAATGCATTAGTAGTGGAAAAACTGCCCTAAAGTATGGAAAGGGATATACATGAGTGGTTACCATGGGGTTGCAACTATGGTACTTGAAATTGTGGCTTCACTTGACCTTTGGATATGGCATGCATTTTTTGGAGTTGCCGATTCAAACAAAAACATTAATGTGTTAGATCGTTCACTGGTGTTTAATGAAGTTCCAGATGGCTAAGCGCCTAAGATAAATTATATCGTGAATGGTAACCATTATATATACCATAGGATACTATTTAATAGATGGTATCTATCCTGAATGAGCAACATTTGTGAAAATAATATCCCGACCACAAGGAGACAAGTGAAAGTTGTTTGCAAAATATCAAGAAGGGCAACAAAAGGATGTGGAGTGTGTATTCAGAATGATAGAAGCTTGGTTTGCAATTTATATGCAGCCCTGCATGATTCTGGGAGAAAGCAAAACTTTCAAAAATAATGAGAGCATGCATTATATTGCATAATATTATTGTTGAGGATAAGAGACATGCATATCCTAGAAATTTTGCTTAACTCCCTTCTTACAACGATGTTGACAATGGTTTATCACAGCCAAAGCTGGGTGAAGAAAGTTTGGCTTTGTATGAGAGATATATCCAAAACAATATCCGACTTCGTGATAGACAAAAGCATCGACAACTACAAACAGATTTGGTGGAACATATCTAGCAATTCCATATCCTCATCAAGTATAGGTTTTAGTTATATAATATTTTAATTACACAATGTTTTTGGTTATATTTAAATTATGCATTTTTGTTGCTAATCGTGTTATATTTTAAAAATATATCAAAGACTCATTTTAATTTAAAGAATATTTGTCTGATTTTTTTATATATTTTAACTTTTTAAAAATTTACAAAATATTCCTCTGCAATTTAATTTATTAAAATTCATTTTAAACAAAAAAAAGTAAAAAAATAATTTTATACTTTTATCCCAATTGAAAATAAATTACATAATACAATATATTAGAATAAAACATTTCATAAATATGTTGATTTATTTTTAATTTAAAAAATTATGTGGGGTCATAGTAGGGATCAATGTTAGTCTCCTCCATTGGAGTAGAGAGTGACACTTTTGGGACACTTTTACTTTTTATGATTACTTGATTATGTGGCGATGATGTGACAATAAGTAGAGCCACAAGTGAAATCAAGGTAGAGACATCATCAGAGATGCTTTTAGACCATAAGCTGTGTGTTAAGAATCCACAATGAGAGAGAGGACAGGAAGGGACAAAGGAAATGCTGCTGCGGTTCACCAAAGTGTTATTCCGTAGGTGCATCCTTTTTATTTGGATTGGCACACCCCAACATGTCACCTTATCTTTAAGCCATCTAACAAACTCACCATTTTTTTTTAAATGTTATTTGTATTCATAGGATGTGAGACTTCATGTCAACTCACATCTTATTCATTATTGCATGGGATGTAGACTCCATTGGAATGAGATCCATATCTCATTCAATGGTGGACAAATGAGGTTCATATGTCATCAAATGGTAAATACATTGTGAGTCAGTATGGTGTCTATACCCTATAAATATAAATAACACAACTCTTTTTTTTTTTATCCAAAAACTCACAGGTAGATAGGATTGGGAGCATAATTTTATTCTAATAATCAAAAGTGAGTGCCTAAGTGAGATAGATACTTCATCATTATTGAATATGATAAATGAGTGAAAATAGTATAAATTACTATTCTATCCAATAATGATGGAGTGGGTGTTCCACTTTAACATCCATTTTTTTGGTATTGAAAAAAATCAATTTTGATAGGATTGGTTGAGTCTAACTAGGAAACCGCCTGGCCGTAATAATGTTCATCTTAATGCATGCTCTCCGTTCTTCAACTGTTCGCATTGCTAAATTGTACAGGTACAGAGTTATCGGATCGAAAGTATCATAATACTATCATAAAACAATTCAATACCACCACACAGACACCAAGGCTGACAAGGGAAGATTTTCTGTAATAAACGGTCAAATTCAAACTATTTTTTTTGTTCACAATTCATGCGAGATCCCAACGAAGTCTTTTTTTTTTTGTCTTCATCCACAAACAAAATAAACAATTCGATGTGAAAACTGGTAACCACATTCACGACTATATATATATAAAAATACACATAAGTTGAAAATAGCGAAACAAACATAAAATAGCGAGTTGCTGATGAGCTTGCTAACAGGGCCATGGATTGTCACTGCAACGCTCAGACTAGGACCCAAACTCCAACTGATATTTTAAGTTTGTTTCTTGCTGATTGTGTAGGGGCATCTACACCCCGCCTTCTTACAAAAAAAAAGAAGATAGCGAAATCAAGTTAAGTTGCAGAAGCTACTTATTCACATTTTCTTGCAACGTGATCTCTTTATTGCAGCCCTTGGGCGGTTCCATGGCGTGGCATTCTTTGCACGCCATCACAAACCACCGGAAAATTCTCCGGCCAAACCGAAACCTCAATCCCCTCCCAGTCTTCTCCTTCTTCTTCTTCCTCCTTTTCTTCGTTCCCTCATCCTCTCTCTTTTGCTGCATCTCCCCTTTTCTTCTCTTCGAGGAGTCGCGGTTCAACGCAGGCACCGGCGTGATATACTGCCACCTCTGCGAGCACCCATACGCCTGATGATGAGCCGAAACCATCGACCTCTTGACCATATATCCCCCTTTGCATGATGATGACAATGATGAGACCTTGTTGTGGAACAACCTTCTCTCAGAGCTGTCACTAGCGCTTGTCCTTGCGCTGCTGCAGCTGCTGCTTCCCCTGCTGTTGGTGCTGTTGCTTCTTGATGACACCAAAGAGTCCTTGCTGCTGATGCTGCTGGTTCGGCTCGTGGTGGGTATGAGGTGGTGGTGGTGGTTCTCTTGTTGATGGAACAAAGGGAAAGAGTGAGGTTGGAGGCGGCCATTGAAGAAGAGGTGATCGGCTGGTGAGGTTCTGCATGGATCACTGGAAGGTGAGTCTGGTGTTAGGGACCCAAACTCGAAGTCTGAGTCCGGGGTTGGGGTGCTTGGGAAGGAGAAGGAGTCGCCGGAGGTGCTCTTTTTCCGGCGGTTTTCCATGGAGGCTTGGGGGTGGGTTGGCTGCTGCATTTGCATTGGAGAGGTTATGCAGCTCGTGGGCTGTGTGTTGGAGAGTCAAGTGTGTATTGTGTGTGTTTATATATATATATATATATATATGATGTTGGTAATGAGGAGGTTGGTCAAAAGGGGTATTGGGTTTGAATGGGACATGTGGAGTGAATCAAGCTCTTTGTTGGTTTCAAATTGAAGATCTATAAGGTGGTGTAAATAATTTGAACCATGGATGCCAACTCAAACTTGAGTTTAAGAAATAATATTGAAAAGTGATACGTAATGATGTTGCTAGCTATCCTAAGTGAGAAATGTGTTGAAAGCACGCTAATTGTGTGTGCGTGTCATATGAAGTGCAACTGTGAGTGTTATTACCTTGAAAAATATCTTAATCTTAGTCAAGTTCATGAGAATTGGATGTTGAGTTTGGAAGTCCTTGTTTTTTAAAGAGAAAAGAAGATGAAAGAGAAATGGTATCTAATCCAAATATGCTATAAGAAAATGTGCGTCAACAGATGTGGTGATTTCTTCTGTAAATTATATTTAATTTTGTATGTTGTGTATTATTTACTAAAGAAATTGTTGAGGCCGATGAATGATTTGGATCAAGGGCATAGTGGATTTGGAAAGTGAAAATCTTCTTAATCATCTTGTCTCTTGGCTACAGATATATTAAAAACTTCGAGGGATTGGTTTTCCAATAATTCTTTGTTTATCCCGATCGAGTGGAGTACACATTAAACTTTGTCAACTTGCTTTTTGTTATTCTAAAGGACACAGAGTCCCAAATATGCCCTTTCCTATATAGATAAATTAGATGAACAAAAAGAAAAAGAAAGTAGGAAGGGTGAGAGCAAGCACACACTGGTAATCAACCTAGTAAGTAGCATATGGTTCAGTCTTCTTCCAAAAGGCCAAGGAATGGTGGGATCACTAGTGTAGCTTTCTTTTGTTGAAGGAAGCAAAGCGAAAGGCTCCCTACGGTCTAAAAGAAAAGAAAATGGGAGAAATATTTGGAGGTGTGTGATTTTAATGATCAAAGACTTCTTTTGATTACTCCCATGCCAACAAGGGGACAAAGCAACTATTAGAGAAATCCTTGGTCCCTTATTTAGGTTTCTATGGCGTAACCAATGGCCCATTTCAGTTCATTGTGCCTTCGGGACCACCAGTCAGCCAGATTCAGTCTTCAATATTTATTTTCTTCCCCTCAACCTAACCATATTATTTGCAATCTTCCTTATAAAACACACTTGAGTGACGCCAACAGAGTGGCAGGTCCCCATAAGTTTAAAGACAAAGTTGTTGAAAGCTTGTTTACACCTATATATATATATATACAGAGAGAGAGGGGGGCATATCATATGAGATGTATAATTTATTATAAGAGTGAAATGAGTAAATCTGGACTGTACAACCATACAAGGACGGTTAGGATTAAAAGTTGATTAATGATAACTAATACTCATGTTCATTTTAAAAGGTCACATGATTTATGTTTTAATCTTAACTATTTATGTAAGATCCAATAGTCAAGATTCACTCCTATCAGTCTCATAATAAATCACTTTTCTCATATGATACATTTCTTTTATATATATATATAAACTTTAGCTACATCTTATATAGGTGAATCTATGCAAGACCATCATTAACAAATTTGTGAAAAAATCTTTTTTTTTTCTTAGTTTAGCTTGTAACACCCTGAAAATTATTTTAAAAATTTTATTTAGAATTTACTAGAATTTTACAATTCTAATGGGGCTAGTTGAGGTGAGAATGACTTGATGATGGTGATAAAAATAAACATAAATAGTAACCATGCGGGCTCTACAAGCCCGTCAGGACCCCCAAGCTTTAAAATAGGGCCTGGAGATACCCGAGACTAAGAAAATAAAGGATTAAGGTTAGAAAAGGATAGAAATAAAAGTTTTAGATTCAAAATTTAATTTCGGGAATATCTTTTTCCCGGGTATAGTATTGTACCCATTCGGTTAAGTTACGATTTGTAGTCTTTACACCATATGAAGCTTACAATGCCACTTACAACCTAATATGACAAGTGTATAGCCTAAAAAGAGACGCACCACTTGCCTTTATGACTAGCCAATAAGAGCATTACAAAATTTCAATTTTTCTTTAAGGAATTAAATTGTGATAGAAAATATTTACAACACAACATATGTAATAAATGAATTCAGGACTACTTTAATTTTCTTATCCTTTTCTCTTCTAGGTTCGACCAAACCACTCCTATTTACAGCCTCTTTATTGTCTTCTTCATCAACAATTAGGTGTAGGAGTTCTTGAAGAAAACTAAGAACAAGATCGAGGACTTACAAGAGCCAAGTAGGGCTTATTTCATCCACTTTTATTTCAAAATTCACTCTGAAATTTTCTGATCAATTGTGTAACATCCCCATTTTTCATCCTAAATCAAGGTTCACTTGGGGATGACCCGAGTAAACGATTTCACTTGAAACTGTTGAATTTTCACTGATCAAGGGTAAGTCTAACATAAAATGTTAAGTGTTGACCAACGATCAACAAAAGTCAAGGTCAAAGTCAAAAAGTCAAAATCTCAAGTTAAAAGTTAACCACAAAGTCAAAGTCAATCATAAAATTCAAAGGTTTGTAAAAGTCAACAAAATCATAAGAAAGTCAAGTAACACATGTAATAGTCAACATAATGATCAAAGATCAATTAAATCATGATTTAGTGATTTAATTAAAGATAATCAAGGATTAAAGCACTAATCATGGATTAGACATACGTAATTGTCATAGGATTCCCTAAATAAATAATAAAATAAGTTTAACTAGCAATTTACTATAAATGACAATGATCTTAAAAATGAGTTATACCATAAATAGCCAAGATAAAGATGATTAATTACTAATTAGGATGATTACCAACCTGATAAGAGATTAACATAATTAATCTATGATAGATTCTTCATTAAAAATAAAATATGTTTAAAAGGTGGATTAACCATTTTTGGTAAAAAGAATATTACTAAAAGAGGTAAAAACACCTATTTATCCACCAGATAATGTGCTTCTCTATAGAATAACTCTTAAAACCCGTTGGAATCTTTTCTAAACCTCTATTTTCAGCAAACATGTAAAAGAAAACACTCACATAAGTTTCATCAAAACAACTTACACTAAAATTAATTTAACTACAAGACAACACCAAGTTATATATCAAAACAAAAACACAAGATTTCCCTTGATATTTCTTTGATTTGGCCAAAATGCATCAGCCACCATTCAAGAGTGATATGAGCTTGAGTGAAGCTTGCTTAAGGCCTTAGTGAAAGGTTGATGGGTGTCAAATGACAAGTTGTCATTAGGCTTAAAGACTAAGCCATAGGTGGTGTTTCTATGGTATGTAATCTAACTAGCCAAGCTAACTTAGTTTTAATTCCCATTACCCCAACTAAATAACTAACTAAATGAGCTAAGTGAGAGTTTAAAACTGATCCAAAAAATCCCTCCAAACTCATGGCCAAGAGGCCTATAAAAGGAAGAATGGTTGTTTGCTTTGTGTTCTTTACAAACTCTTTATCATTCCTAAGTCTCAAGTTTCCTAACTTCTTCTATTTTATCTCTTCCTCACACACTCCCATCCTTAACTCTAAGTCTTCTTTCTGATTAGTCAAGGAATACCTCTTCCAAACCTTGCAAACATATCTCAAGACAATACACTAGCTTCCTTCTTGCACACAAGACATTAAAGCTTGGAGCTAGGTGCTAAGATTTTCTCTTTTACTCTTCTTTTTTTTTTCCTGTTTGTTCATGAACTCCCTCAAGGAGTAAAGGACTCATAAAACCTCTACATTTGCTTGGTAGGTGTTTTTATCTTGAGGATGTGAGAGTTTTAAGTCTTAGCTTATTTTAGGCTTAAAGGCTTAAAGCTGGCACATCTACTCCTCTAAAAGTTTTGTTATTTTCTCTCCATGATAAATATGCTCCAAGATGTGTGTTAGTTTGTTCAAAAGCTCTGTATTGATGTATATATGTGTTGGCCATGATTGGAAATGATAGGAATCCATGATTTAATTTGAAAAGAAGCAAGTAAACTCACACACTAGTGCTAAAAAACATTTCTGCCTGAGATAGGTGCACTAAAACATGTTACATTTAAAAACCGTGCCTCTAGAATCTTTGGAAAAATTATATTCAAAGCTGGCCTCCCAAAGAACGTTTTCCAAAAGAAAGCACCAAAAAATACATTTCCTAGACAGAGATATGATTTTCTAAAATTTACCTTCCTTACTAGAATTGTTGTCTGACCTCTAAGCACTAAATTGAACTTATCTTTTTCTATATAAAAGTAAAACATGTAAAATAGGTGTTGTTGGAAAGCTAAGATCCCAAGGAACACAGAGATGTAAAATGTATTCACTGAAAATATGCACATGACTCCAGAAAAACAAAAGAATTCACGGATTAAGTTTTGGGACACTGCTGGAATAGGGTAATTTTGTAAAGGCATAAAGTCATTTGACTTAGCATAATTTTGCAAACAGCATGTCCAGAGAAAGAGGAGTGAGTCAGGATTCTGAACTTATCTTTAGTTGCTGAAGAGCAAGTATAATGAGAGATATTAATTTTTCATTCAGACATGCCAGAAATAGAAATAAGTTGTCAAAGTCTAATAAGTAAAAAATGGTATTATTGAAGGTAAATTTGAAAATTAACATCATCTGAGGATTAAGATTAATTACTGAAACTAAATAGAATTATATAACAATGATAAATACACATAACCTATGATTTCACATAATTAATAATTTTCACTCATAAATGACTAAGATAACTTAATCCTTGACCTAAAAACTTATGTTTCAATTAAACAAGACTTAATGACTTTGAGACACACATAATGTATGACCTTGATCTATGATCTTGAATATTTATGAAATGTTATGAATGATTATGAATGGCTCATTACATGCATGAATGTTTCAAAGTGCTATATCTGCTATGATGCGAACGTTATGCTTTATATGACTTGAGTATTAATCATATAGTATGCATTGAATTGAATGATAATATATTACCATGGTGATTCAAATGAGAAATGTTAAATGTCAAAAAGAATTGCATATGAAACATGATATATGGCACTAATGAAATTAGCAATGAAAGTCTGGAAAAGTAGACTTCAGTCAAACCATAAAAAGTAATAGGAGAAACTCAATACTTAACCCGTTGAGGTTTTCTCACCAAACATGTTGTGGTGACGGCCATAGTATGAGCTCATTACCCACGGAGGTGGATTAGGATATTGGTGTTGATGCACTCAGTGAGTGAAAGACCAAATCAAGTTAAAGATGTATAAAATGTTAAGTGCATGTATATAGTTATGGTGAACCTATCTTACTCTGATACTTGCTCTACTTGAGTAACTGGAAGAAATGTTAATCAACGAAAGGATGATGATTATAACTCAAGTAAATGTCGAGGATGAGTAATCATGAAATGCGTGCATCTTGAATTAGTTATTGCCCATTAGTGATTCACATGAAATGCATGATTGATGAATGACTGAATGGATATTCCTGCTAATGTTATATGAGTAGTTTAAAAGCAACTGCACTTTGGCTAATTATGTTTGTGAAAAATTTAGTAATTGAACCATCTGTATACCTACCTTTTTATAATAAACCCAAAGTGAGTGGGATGAGAATGATGACATGATTAGTACAAATAGGAACTCCTATTGAGAAATCTTGTATTTCTCACTCCTATGTTTCTCTTTCCGTTGTCGTCATCAAAGACAGGCGAGTCCATTTGAAGCAACAGATATAGTTAAGGAAGGAGGCAACATGTGAAGACTTCAGAACTTCCAAGAATCAGCACTCTGATTTTAGTTATGTTATAGATTGTGTAACACAACTCTAAACCACAATTAAAAGGAGAGATTTTCCTCCCTCCCTTGGCTGATGCATTCAGCCACTCCTCTTCCTTATTTCTATCACATGTTTGAAATTTCAAATACTCAAAGAACTATGCCTTGAGCTATGCTTTGAGCCATACCTCACCATATCTTGAATCATACCTCACCATGCTTCAAGAACACAACATCTCACCTCATGGAACACATGGCCTGGCCGAAATTCCTCCTCCCTCCATTGCACCTCTCATTTGTTTCATTTCTCTATAAATAGCATGCTTGGATGAACTTGAAGCACTTTTAGTTCATTTGCTAAGTTTGAGTTTTCAAAGAGCACTTTGAGCTTTTCTTTTTTTCGCAAGTCCAAGAGTTCATCTTCTTCATCTTCTTCATCTTCTTTACTTATCTCAACCTCAAGTCACTAGGTAGGGATTTTGTTCTAAGTGTTTCATTCATTAAAGTTCTTATTTAGTTTTGTGCTTTATGATTTCTCTTGAAACTTTTTAGAACTTTTTCTCCCCCTCTTTGATTTTCAGCCAAGAGCCTTTGGGAACTTGGAAATGAGAGCTTGATGATGAGGAATCCATGATGATATTCATCACTTGTGTAACCTCTAAAGTTTGATCTTGGTTCTTGAGTAAAAGATGTTTTTAGTTTCTTCCTTTCTTATTCTTGAGAAACTTAACTTTGATGATGTCCTAAGATGAATATGTGAACTCAATGATGAGGACACATGATGTTGGTGTTAATACATCGTAAAGATCATGACCTCTAGAGTTTTAAAGTCTCATTCTTTTCTTCCCATGGTATTGGCCACCTTTCCTTTTCTTTAAGTTCATTTGTTCTTTTAATCCATTTCCTTAGAGCTTGATGATGAAGTTCACACCATATGGTTTCTTTGAAAACCTTGGTACAAGAACTCTAAAGCTTGCTTTATGTTACTATGATAAGTTTGGGTTGAGGTTTAAATTCCTTTAAAGTCTTGCAAGAGCTCTAGGGAAGAATATAAAATGAACTTGCATTCATATTTACTTTCCTTGCCTAGCATATTTATTTTTGGCCATCACCTAAAACATAAAGATTAAAACAAGAGTTACATTTCCATATCACCTAAGAATTAATCTCGAAGCTCGCCTATTTCGGCCTTAAAGTCGATTGTTGTGGAGCCTAAAGCACTAAAATAAAGAATTGGACTTGCATTCATGTTTACGTTTCCTTGTAGCATATTTATAATTTCAAGTTATCACTTAAATCCTAAAAGATAAAATGAACTTGTATATTTACTTTCAAGCTTTGCATATTTACTTTCAAGTCTTGCATATTTATATTTCTAGCACCTCATATTTATATTTCAAGTTCTTTCATCTCATATTTACTTTGAAGTTCTCACTTTACTTTATAATGAAGAATAAAATGGGATGCATAGCATGTTTACATTTTGTCATCACTTAAAGACTCTAGAAGCTCAAAGACTTGCCTCTTTATCTCAAGTTAAAGTTTGGTCATGGAAACATCCCCATGGATGCATATTTCGGCTATGTGATGATGATGAACTCGATATGAGTTTCATCTAGTCACAAGAGCCAACAATCTATGTTCTAAGATTTTCTTTAGGCCTTAAGAGTTTTTATAAGATCGTTACCAACAAGATTTATGAGTTAAACCTCTTCTAAACATGCCTTGAATTAGCTACTGCCCTATAGTTATTTTTATTCTCCTTTTAGAAAATAAAGTGGGTTTCAATGAGTTTTAGAAGTCCTAAAATGATTTCAAGAGAAACTAGTAACTTGTATGTATTAAGGACATGATTTTTGAATAATGCTTGAGCTTTAATGTTTCAATTCTGCCTTGGTATGTTTGCTGCTGTATGATGTTGTTTTGGCATGTTAGAATGTGTTAAAATTATATATGTTGAGGTAGGAGCCTTTCTATGCATGCTAGGAAAGAAACTAGTCTTACAGAAAAACCGTAAAGTTGAGTTTTAGCATAGTTTTGACTGATTTATTTTTAGCCACTGCCAAAACTGTTTTAGTATGATAACATTTAGTTCAGGATTGTTTAATTATGAAAAACTTGGTAATATTGGAGGTAGGATTGATTTTTAGCACCTATACAGAAACTAGTAACTAGAAAACTGTAAAAGTGTAATTCTAGAACACTTAGATTAATTAATTTTCTGTTTCTGTCCAGCAACCTTGGAATGTAGTAAACATGGTTTATAATTAGTTCATAGGCATAGAAATACCCCATAATTGGTTTAGATTTGATTTATAGCGCCTTTGGTGAAGACGGAACGTAGAAAGGGTCTAAAACGTAGTTTTTAGAACCCCGTAATTGCAAGATCTAGAACTTGACAATCTGTATGGAGTTGTTTGGTTTGCTCCTAACCATAAAAATTAATGAGGATAATTAGTTATGAACCCATATGTGCATAAAAGGTTAATAGCGAATGTTAGAATAATTATATCTCGAGTTTAAGCCCTATAAGGGTCAAGGCATAAGACACCATAGTTTTAAGAGCATAATGAGCTTTAGTGTTTCATGTGAATGCATGTTTCATTATGAAAATAACTTGAGCATGTGATCTCCTATGAGATTATATAAGGTTGATGTGTTGATACTCATGCTATGATGTCTTATGAAAAATTTATGATGATTATGATGCTCATGACTGTGTATATATATGAATGTGGCATAAAGCAAATTTGGAAGAAATTCGGTGCGCTGTTTTTATGCTGCTAAATTTCTGACAAATTTGAGGAACTTAGAAAGTTTTCAAAAAGATATGACTTGTTGAATGTGACATAGTACTGTAAGAATGCATTCTAGGGGACGGCGATACGTAACGCCTTAGAAATAAATCCTTGAGGGGGACGGTGATATGTAATGCCCCAAAGAGGACAATATTCGCTGTGTATTTGATATCGGTGCGACGCGTTTTGTTATGATTATTATTATTGTGATTACGCTTATCAGAGGATAAGTAAGAACTAGTGACGACTAGTTAAGGTATGAGGTCATGACCTAGAGAAGATTTTAGGGTGATCCTTATGTTGCAGTACGATACTTTGAATGTCACACAGTTACAGAAAGAGAAATGCTTTTACATGAGAAGAATATGCCACTTTATGCCACCTGCATGATGTTGATTTCTCTATGGATGTTTATTTGATTTCTGCCTGTTGCATCTTTATGCATTCATGCTTTATTATGCTACATCCATAACATTAAGATTCATCCTAAAGGAAACGGACCTTGGATAATTAAGTTTGAAACCTAATAAATGACGTATATGCATGTTCACCTTTTTCAAAGAAACCCAAGGTTCCTGAGGACGTAGATGATGTCACCTAGATAAGAGGTTACCCTACTGAGATTCTTTAGTAAGATTCTCACTCCCTCTATCTCTTCTTTTCGTCATGTCTTCAGATGGCGACATTCGTGGTCTTTGTGGATACCCCGACGTGGGAGGTGCACTATGATCCAGAGCATAGATCATATCATTTTGAGGGTCGATGTGCTGTTCGCATCTTCAGGTTTGTCGGAAGACCTTTCGCTCATCTTATACATACCCACCGTTTCTCCCTGACATTACCCTACGACGACGACGATCAGGTTTTTGAGCATGCCCGCACGCACAATGAGAGGGTACTCCGCATGTACACCGCCGCTTCGGCCATGTGCGACTACCCTGACTACGTGCCTTGTACGTATTTCTCGGAGACCGACCCATCGAAGGACCCGCCTACCTACATGTATAGCGAGAGCTCAGTCCCCACTCTGCTGCAAATGAGAGAAGGCAGTAAGGAGACTGTCACGCAGCCGAGATTGGCTCGGAGGCCATCTATGCGCCCATGTCATGGAGGTCACTCACAGTTCTCTGGCATGTCCATTCCCGCCGAGCTCCGACCGTGGACTGGATATGTCCCACCCTCTTCGGGACCCCGGCAATAGAGGCCCGTAGGTAAAGATAGTGCACACACCACATAGATGAGGATAAACCTTCTTTTGTTTAGAGGTTATCCATTTTAGATGCACCTGGGTAGGGGAGTTTCCTTTTACGCTTTCTATTGCATTTTCCTTTCTATTGTATTTTCATTTTGGATATATTTGTTTCTATGTTGTACCAACTAAGTCCCACTTTTCATGAGTGGGCATATTATATATGTATGCAGTTAGTTTTATCATGATGTGCAATCACATGCTTTATGTCCTAACAGATGTTTATTTGATCTTGTGCTTTATTTCTTTATATGCCTCATCCTCCGTCATGTTGCGCGGCTCTCACTTTGTATTTATATTTTTTTAAAAAATTTACCTGTATTTTCCGCTAAGTATCTTAAAGAAAGGTTTAAAGAATGAGACTAAAAGAGTAATAGACTAATGATTAATCTAAATACGTTCTAGGAGTATTAGGTTAAAAATTAGGATATTACATAAATACTCCCTTTTAATACATTATCACAAACTAAAGGTCTTTAACATTAACCAATACTTTCAAGAGGCATACAACTTTAGAAACCATTTAAACTCATCATAAAAACCTTTTAGGGCCATAGACTAAATTTAACACATTTTATGGGTCAAAATGCAAAGTTGCTTATTTTTTACACTTATCAAAAGCCAATACTTCTAAAACTTTTTCTAAAACATTATAAATGGTATTTTAAACATATAGACACATAAGATATCATTACTAACTCTAATTAAAATCCTTTGACCAAAATTATATATTTGATAATTTAGAACATAACCTGCCGCATTTTGCCAAACGGTCAAAACTAACACTTGTAATTATTCTTTTCAACCTCTAAGATACCAAAAACAATTTTCACTTCAAATACTAATAATTCTTATGTATACAAACAATATGATTAGTATCAAATTAGTGAGGAATTAATCCAGAAAATTCATTCTCTAAAGCTTTATGAAATTACGACTTTGATCTTTTCTAGTTACTAGTTTATCTCAAAAATGCTAAAATCAATTCTTACATCAATTATAAGAAATTTATACATATCCAAACCTTTTTGAATCAGCATCCTAACTATTTTATTTAAATCAGGTCAGTAATCTAATTCAAAAGCTTGAGAAAAGCACAATCTTTAACATCTTTGAATTTCTAATTCTAACAAAAGTTAGTTGAGTAATTTAAAGACAAGATCAAAGCCTTATAAATAAAATAAACCAACTTTAATATCAAGAACATCAAGAGGCTGAAAATAACATAATAAAAATTCCTATTTAAGATTAACGAGGTAAGTTTTGAGCTTTAGAGATTTAGGTGATAGTAAGAATCATAAACATGCTATGCAATCCCATTTTTAATCTTTATCATTATGAGGTGATAACTTGGAAATTTAAACATGATATACAATATTTGAAATATAAATATGAAGATGCAAGTTTATTTTTAGATCTTCAAAGTTTAGGTGATAACTTGAAATATAAACATGAAATGCATTACTTGGAATTTAAACATGAGAATGGAAATTCATTATTATCTTTAAGATTTAAGGTGATGACTTGAAATTAAACATGATTATGCAAAGTTTGAAATTTAAACATGATATGCAAGAGCTTGAAACATAAACATGGATGCAAGTTCACTCGTTATCTTGTTAAGCTCAAAACTTTTAGAGAATTAAACTCTTTAACCTTAATTAATCTTAACAAAGGAAGTGAGCAATAGAGTTCTTGATTATCATGGTTCCAAGAACCTTATTTCATGGTCTCATCATCAAGCCATAAATCAGAAATTATTAGGAAGAATTAAAGGAAAGAACATGAAATAAAACCCTACCAAGTTATTTCTTGTTAACAAAAGATAATGTGTAACACCCCGATTTTTCTGTCTGAGGGAAATGACCAAAATGCCCCTGAGGTCATTTCTTGACCCGAATTCGAGGGTAACCAACTCGGTCATCCTCGAGGGGTCAACTCAATGTTTGAAGGGGATTGAATGGCCTTTGAATGCTTCCGGAAGCGAAAATCTCATTTTCCGCAGTTCGGGTCAAAATGACCAAAATACCCCTATAGCGTTTTTACGCGGGTAGAAGTGCCGTTTGAGCCCGAAACTTTCCTCAGAGGTTTAAAAACATGTTTTCATGTGTCTACAGGTCTCTGTTCAAGTCCCGGTGGTCCCGGGCAGTTTTGTGCAAAATTACGATTTTGCCCCTAGAATAGTGTTTTTACGCCTAATGACGTAATTAAGCTAACCTAAGCAATATTAGGCTCTAATCGAAGGTTAATTAATTTTCCTAATTAATCTAGAGCCAAAATAATTTATTAAGGTTAATTAGAACCTAAAATTTCTTAGATTAAACTTAAATCCCTTTTTAGAACTCAAGATTCCTAGTCCTGGAATCTTGAATAGTGTTTTCTCTCTTCAATTCCTTAAATCAAGGAAGTGTGTCTAGAGTTGTTTAGACTCTAAATTGAGGATCTAACTCACTAATGGTGTAAGACCACTCCTTAATTATGTCTAGACCACCCTAATTATCCATTTTCCTTACCTAAACACTTTCTTACAAATTCCTAATCTTAAGCATAATCAAAAGATACACCTAAACATAACTCTAAACCACAATTAAAATGCAAACACAACCCCACATAGGCTGATGCATTTCGGCCAGCACACCTCCCCATTGACCACATGTTGAATTGTTTTCCCACTCAAAGAACCATGCTTAACCCATGCTTGCACCATACTTGAGCCCATGCTTGACCATGCTTCCAACCATGCCTACAACCATGCTTTGTAAAAGATATTTTCCTCCCATTTCTGCACCCTCATGGCCGAAACCCCTTCAACCACACACACACTCCATTTGCTTCATTCTTCTATAAATAGATGGCCTTGGGAAGCTTGCACCACTTTTAGATCATTTGCTAAGTTTAGGAACACTCAAAGCTTTTCTTTTCTCTCAAAGTTCTAGTGTTCTTCAAGTTCTTCATCATCTTCATCTTCTTCTTCCATCTTCAAGTTCATCACACCAAGTAGGGATTTCCTTTCATGTATTCTTTTCTTTAAAGTTCTTGTTTCAAGCTTGATGTTCATAGTTTCTCTTGTTTCTTTTTAGAACTTCTCTTCTACTCGTTTTTCCTTTTCATTTTCGGCCATAGGCCTTGGAGAACAAAGGAATGAGAGCTTGATGATGAGAGTTTCATGATGATGATCATCACTTGAAACAAACTCTAGAGCTTGATCTTTGTTCTTGAGTAACATACTTCTAGTTCTTCCTTTCTTTAACTTTTGGAATCTTTAACTTTGATGATGTTTTAAAATGGTTCTAAGGACTCAATGATGAGGTCTCATGATGTTGATGTTAATATATCATCAAGATCATAGACTCTAGAGTTTCAAAATGTTCTTTTGTTTTCCTTGAAGTTTCGGCCATTTCCTTTTCTTTTACATGCAAAATGTTTCGATTTTCTAAAAATGTCATGTTGAGTTCTAAGAACTCTAGACTTTACTTTATTTTGGTTTGATGAGTTTGGGTTGAGGTTTAAGTTCCTTTAAAGTCCTGTTAAGAGCTCTAGAGAGATAAAATGAACTTGCATAATTTATCTTATGTTTGTACTCATATTTACATTCTTGCTATGCACCTTTACTTTCAAGCTATCACCTAAGAACATAAAGATTAAAATGGAACTTGCATCATCAATCAATTTAATTTTCAAAGCCTTTCTATTTCGGCCTTAAAATCGATTGTTGTTGGGCCAAGAGCACTAAAATAAAGAATTGAACTCGCATTATCACCTAATTAATCTCTCGAATGCCTATCTATTTCGGCCTTAAAGTCGATTGTTGTTGGGCTAAGAGCACTAAAATAAAGAATTGAACCTTGCATATTTACTTTCAAGCTTGCACATTTAAGTTTATGCCTCGCATATTTACTTTCAAGCTTGCACGTTTAAGTTTATGCCTTGCATGTTTAATTTAAGTCATCACTTTATTTTGTAAGCAAGATTAAAAATGAAAAGCATGAGCACGTTTATTTTATGTCGTAACTTAAGAACCTAGAGCTCAAAGACTTGCCCATTTCGTTCCAAGTTAAAGTTTAATGTGAATGCTTTCTTTGAATGCCTGTTTTCGGCCAAGTAGTGATGATGGACTTGCAATGAGTTTTCATCTAGCTATAAGGACCAATAGTCTATGTTCTAAGTTTTTCTTAAAAGCTTTACAATCTTTACAAGGTTATGTTATCATGAGATATGACTTTATTCCCTCTTAGACGATGAAATACATTTTGGTTACTGACCTAAGGTTTCTCTTAGCCTCTTGATGAATTAAAATGATTTGCAAAGAGTTTTAGAAATTCTAAATTGATTTCAAGAGAAACTAGTTAACTTATGTACCTAGAAATGTCAATTTAAATCCTTTACTGAAGCTAAATGTTTTTGGTTCTGATATGATGAGTGTGATGCTGTATGATGATGTTTTGATGTGTTAGAATGTGTGAAAATATCATATGATGATGTAGAAATGATTTTATGCATAATAGGTAAGAAACTAGCTAACTAGAAATACCGTAAAGCTAGAATTTAACATAGTTTTGACCCATTTGTTTTTGGAACTTATCCAAACTGTTTTAATGGGAACATAAACAGATTAGGATTGTTTAGACATGAAAAACTTGGTAACATTCGGATTAGAATTGAATTTTAGCACCTATAGGGAAACTAGTAACTAGAAAATCGTAAAAATGCATATGTAGAACTCTTAGAACATTTAATTTTCTGGATTCTGTCCAGCACCCTTGCAACATGATAAACATGATTAATAGCTAGTCCTTAAGCTTAGGAATGCCTCATAATTGATTTAGATTTAATTTATAGCGCCTTAGGCGAAGACGGAACTGAGAAAGGGTCTAGAACGTAAGTTCTAGAACCCCGTAACCACAAGTTAGAAATTCTGCCCTATGCTTTTCAGATTTGAGTATGAACATGGGGATTAGGAATGATGATTTATTATGAGCCCTTAGGTGCATAACATATGAACGACGGATGTTAGAGAACTATATCTCAAGATTAAGACCCGTAAGGGTCAAAGCATAAACTACCGTAAGGGTAAGCGTTTGGATGTTTTATGATGATGCATGTAGTATGCAAATGATGATGATGTTATTCATATGAGGAATTCATGAGGATACATGTTTATGTGGCATAAAGCAAATTTGGAAGGAATTCGGCGTAATGCCATCGTGCCGCCGAATTCCCAACGAATTTGGGGACTTAAAGAGATTTTTGAAAATTAAGGTACTAAGATGGGTTCTAGGATGACACTGATTCGGCCGAGCACCTCCATAGAACTCATGTGACATCGGTACCAATTTATACTCTTAGGTGACACCGGTTCGGCCGAGCACCCCTAAGAGAATTACCCCCTAACCCGTACTCAGATAGTCGGGATTTATGATTTATGATATGCTTATCGTTAAGTGGTAAGTAAGAACTAGTGATGACTAGTTAAGGTATGAGTTCATAACCTAGATATGTGACATGTTCTGGGTGACACCGGTTCGGCCGAGCACCCTCAGTTCGATTGTCTTTTAGGGTGGCCCATGAGGAAGAAAAGTTTCATGATTATGATTATGTCACTAAGTTTGTCCCATATGAATGTTTCTATTGCCACTTTATGCCACTAAGTATGATGATGCTTGATGTTATGTTTTACGTATGTGCATTAGGTAGTGCCATGCATACATTCGCTATTATATTGCATTCATGACATTAAGACCATCCTAAAAGGAATGGACCTTGGCTAAACTATGTTTTAGAATTCAAAAATGGACTTAATGCATGCTCACTCATTTGTATAATTAAACCCAAGGTTCCTGAGGACGTAGATGATGACACCTAGGTAGTAAGAGGCCCTACTGAGATTCTTTAGCAAGATTTTCACTCCCTCTATCTCTTTCTTTCCGTCACGTCTTCAGATGGCGACGTTAGTAGTGTTTGTGGACACCCCGACATGGGAGGTGCACTATGACCCGGCTCACGGGTCATACCATTTTGAGGGGCAGTGCACGGTGCGGGTTTTCATGTTCGTAGGACGCCCCTTCGCTCATCCCGTGCACACCCATCGCTTCTCCCCGACTGCACCCTATGGCGACGACGAGCGGGTTTTTGAGCATGCGCGTACGCATGACGAGAGAGTGCTCCGCATGCACACCGCCGCCTCAGCCATGTGAGACTATCCCGATTACGTGCCCCGGACCTACTTCTCGGAGACCGACCCGTCCGAGGACCCGCCTACCCATCCGTATAGCGAGAGCTCTGCCCCCTCTCCACCATTGATGAGGGAGGGCAGTGAGGATATCGTGACTCAGCCACGACCTGCACGGCGACCGGAGATACGGCCACACCGCGGGGGTCACTCTCGATCCCCGTTCCACCTCTTTACGCCCGAGGAGCTCGCCCAGTTTCTCGGATACGTGCCTTGTTCGTGAGATGGACGTCAGTAGGAGGTGACGATCGACCGATGGAGTACCCGGTTAGAGCACACACCACTTAGATGGGGATAAACCTTCTTTTGTTTAGAGGTTATCCCATTAGATGCACTCGGGTAGGGGAGTAGATCATGTTTATGTTTATGTTGTATTTCCTTTCATGTATTTGCCTTGTACTAAATTAAGTCCCACACTTATAAGTGGGCAAGTTATATATGTATGAGATGATATTCAGTGTTATTCATGGTGTGCCTTATGCTATGACGTTATGAGATGTATGTTTTGCCCGTTACTTGTTACATCGCATCACGCGGCTCTCACTTTGTATTTCAAAAAAAAAAAAATTTACCCGTATTTTCTGCTAAGTATTTCTAAGTAAAAATGAGAACTGTGAAGTAAAAGACTAATGATTAACCTAAGTATGTTCTAGAGTATTGGGTTAAAAATTAGGATGTTACATAATGCTTGATCTTTAGAGAAGTTAGAAGAAGAAAATATGTCTTTGATGAATCCTCCAATTTCGGCCAAGATGAGAACTAATAGAGGAAGGATTTTTCTTGTAATTTTGTGTTTGATAATGGAAAGGTTATGTGTTTAGGAGTTGATTTTTGATTGGAATGTGTATACTTGAGGTTTAGAGCTTGGTTAGAGTTGCGAATGGAGTCTCTTGGATGTGAATGAGGAAGAAAAAGAAAGCTTGAAGTATTGAGAGAATTAGAGAACTTTGAGCAAGGAAACTATTAGGTAAGCAAGTACTAAGACTATGAGTCTTTGTGTGAATATTTTGACAATGGAAGAGCATCTATTTATAGACATTTTGAAGGGTGTTGGCCCCTACATTCATGGCTGGAAATGGAGGTTTTATTTCATTTTTTTATTAAAGAAAACTTAGAAAAAGAATGCTTTTATTGTTTAATAATTTTGTTCATGCATAATGGATGAAAACACTAAAGTATGATGCTAATGGGAGACATTGTGGCTAATCACATCATGGCTGAAATGGGAGGGTTTTCTTTTGATTAAACATACCACAAATAATGCAAAAGAAAGGTAAAGGTATGGTGTTATGGATGGATATGTTTTTATATTGGAAAAACAATAAAATATGGTGAAATGGAGCATGTATGGCTGCTGGTTTCTGATGGAATTATGATCAGATTTGTGTTGTTTTGCAATGGTAAATCATGCATTAGATGTGTACTTACTTAGGTAAAAGATTAGGAATTGATAGATTAGTGAAAATGGTAAAAGGTTAAGTGTTTAGGACAAATTAAGGCAAGGTAAAAAAGAGTAATCATATACTAGTAAATGAAGTTAATTTCAAGTAAGTAAAAATCAATTTGTAATATAAGTTCTAAACTTAGGATAAGTAATTGTAAATATACTAGGTTTTACCTAAACCGTAATCTTAACTTTGATCTCAACATCACTAATTTTATGAGCTTTTGTAATTAAGGAAAGGTAATTTAATTTTACCTTAGGTAATTTTAGGCTCTAATTACCTCAAGTAATTATTTTTAACCTTGAGTTGAAAAATGAAATCAATTTGAGCTTAATATTACCTTAATTACACAAGTAAACCTATTTAGCACAATTAGGGGTAAAAAAGTAATTTCATATAAAAACTCTCTGTAATTATTGGAAATTCCCAAATTATACTTGAAATAGTCATTTTGAACCTTTGGATAAAAACCGAATTCAAGGATTGTATAATTTCATGTAAAATTACTGTAGGGGTCAAATGGTAATTTTATGTACGGTAAAAATTAAGAATTGAGATTTTTATCTTTAAGGCATATATAATCCCCATCAAGCATAAAACTAGCCCCTCAAAGATAATCTAGGTTGGTTATCCTTTATTTCTAGGTAAAAATGACCTCAGGGGCATTTTGGTTATTTTACACATACAGAAAAATTGGGGTTTGTGATTTTCACATGAATTGCTAATCAAGTCTCTCATAATGTTTCTCTAATATTATATTCCTTTATTGAGGATTATTCAGCCTCAAATTACGTGCAAAAATTATCTCGATGCATTTTGGTAATTTTTACACAATAGTAAAAATTGGGGTGTTACAGTTGCTACCATGCTTAGCCATAGTATTGAGCTTGATCAACTCGATGTCTATTGTTTGGTGTGTTTAGGAACTAATGGCAAAAAATGGATGTACACACAAAACACGCAATAGGGGAAATAATGAGTTGGCAAGTGTACTACAGGAAATAGCTAGAGCAATGCAAGCCCAAGCAGCAGTGACGATGGAACAGATGAATAGAAGGTCAGAGGATTCAGTTGGGAACCAAGAGCAAAGGAAGTTCTCAAAATTCAAGAGGGTTGGACCACCAAAATTCAAAGGGACAACCAACCCTAAAAGGTGATGGATGGATTCAAGAAATGGAGAAGGTTTTCTCTATAATAGAATGCTCTGATAAGCAAAAGGTGGTATATTCCACTTATATGCTGAAAGGAGAGGCTATAGCTTGGTGGAAAGGTGCCAAGAACGTACTTGAAAGTGCTGGAATGTAGATTTCATGGGAAGTTTTTTGTACTACCTTCCACAACAAGTATTTTCCGAATCCGATAAAGAAGGAAGTAGAATTCTTGCTACTAACTCAGGGAGACCGAAGTGTGGCTGAGTACACAGCTAAGTTTGAAGAACTGATTAAACACTCAACTAGCTACCAAAGGGATCCTAACGAGGCTTGGAAGTGTATGAAGTATGAGAGTGGTCTGAGGCCAAACATCCTAGCATCTGTGGCCCCGCTGGAAGTTACTGACTATGCATCTTTAGTCAGCAAAATCCAAGTGGTAGAGAATTGTAATTGCCAGCTAGTTGCCCACCAAGTTGAAGAGAATAGGAAAAGGCCCGCCCTACAAGGCCACTAAGCATTTTGACCTCCTCAGAAGAAACCCTACCAAGGAGGTAGATTCAAAAGGGAGCAGCCCAACGCCCTACGACGAATAGCCCTAGGATGCAAGTTGTTAATCAACCAAAGATAGCCACCATCCCTGAACCTGTGACTAGACCACCTTGCACTACTTGTGGAAAAATGCATGGAGGGGAATATAGATTTAGCAAAAATATACATTATCAGGTATGTGTAACGCCCAATTTTTCTGTCTAAGTGGAAAATGACCAAAATGCCCTCGAGGTCATTTTTCGCCCTGAGTCGAGGATGGCCAACCCGGCAGTCCTCGAAGGGCCAACTCAATGTTTGAAGGGGATTGAATGACCCTTGAGTGGTTCCGGAGGCGAAAGCCTCATTTTCTGCAGTTTCGGGTCAAAATGACCAAAATACCCCTATAGTGTTTTTACGCGAGTAAAGGTGCCGTTTGAGCCCGAAACTTTCCCCAGAGGTTTAAAACCATGTTTTTACATGTTTCAAAACATCTATTTGAGTTCCGGCAGTCCCGAGCAGTTTTAGTGCAAAATTACGATTTTGCCCCTAGAATAGTGTTTTTGAGCTTAACGATGTGATTAAGCAAACCTAAGCAATATTAGGCTCTAATCGAAGATTAATTAATTTTCATAATTAATCTAGAGTCAAAATAAATTATTAAAATTAATTAGAACCTAAGATTGCTTAGATTAGATTTAAATTTCTTTTCTAAAACTCAAGATTTCACTCTTGGAATCTTGAATAGTGTTTTCTCTCTCCAATTCCTTAAATCAAGGAATTGTGTCTAGAGTTGTTTATACACTAAAATGAACTTATAACTCACTAATGATGCAATAACACTCTTTAATTATGTCTTGACAACCTTAATTACCCATTTTCTCACCTAAACACTTTCTTACAAATTCCTAATCTTAATCCTAATCAAAGATACACTTAAACACAACTCTAAACCACAATTAAAATGCAAGAGAACCCTCCCCATGGCTGATGCATTTCGGCCCTCTCTCTCTCAATTACCACACATGTTGAATTGTTTCTCACTCAAAGAACCATGCTTGAAGCCATACCTTGAACCATACCTTACCATACTTTGAACCATACCTCACCATGCCTCAAGACCACATTATCTCATCTCATGGAACTCATGGGCTGCCCTCCATGCTGTATGGTCGAAGCCTTCCTCTTCATTTGCACCCTTCCTTTGTTTCATTTCTCTATAAATAGCTTGCTTGGGTAAACTTGTATCATTTTGGGTTCATTTGCAAAGTGTAAGTTTTCAAAGAGCACTTCAAAGTTTCCTTTTTCTCTCAAGTTCAAGTCTTCAAGTTCTTCAAGTTCTTCATCCTCTTCTCTCATTCCAACCTCCTAATCACTAGGTAGGGATTTTCTTTCAAGAGTTCTTTCATTTAAAGTTCTTAATTTCTTTATGTGTTCATAGTTTCTCTTGAATCCTTTTTAGAACTTCTTTTCTTCTTCTACTCCTCTTTGTTTTTCGGCCATGAGGCTTGAGAATCAAAGGAATGAGAGGTTGATGATGAGAGTTTCATGATGATGTTTATCATTTGAACTATCTCTAAAGCTTGATCTTTGTTCTTGAGTTAAAGATGTTTTTAGTTTTTCTTCTTGAATCCTTGAAGACCTTTCACTTTGATGATGTTTTAAAGTGGTTAACATGAACTCAATGATGAGGACTCATGATGTTGGTGTTAATGCATCATCAAGATCATGGTCTCTAGAGTTTCAAATGTTTCTTTGTCTTCTAAAAAGTTTTCGGTTCCTTTTCCTTTTCTCCCTTCATATTTTTCGGCCATATTGGCCAAGGAAGCTCACAATGGCTTGATGATGAGAGCTTCTAGATGATGACTATGTGTTCATCACAAAGAGGTCTCTAGAGCTTAAGTTTAATAAAAATGTTATTTATGTTTACATTTCAAGGAAAGAAACTTTGTGCTTTAAAGAACCCTTGAGGTTCACTCTTGTTCTTACCTTACCTTGACATGATAAGTTTGGGTTGAGGTTTAAGTTCCTTCAAAAGTCTTGTATGAGCTCTAATAAGAAATAAATGGACTAGCATTCATATTTATATTCAAGCTTATGCATTACATATTTATTTTGAGCTTTGCATTCATATTTAATTTCCAAGCCATCACTTAAAGTTAAAGGATAAAGAATGGAGTGCATCTCATATTTACATTCTTGCCTAGCATATTTACTTTTATCACTAAAGAATATAAAGATTTAAAATGAGAACTTGCACTATCACCTAACTAAATCTCAAAGTCTTTCTATTTCGGCCTTAAAGTCGATTGTTGCTGGGCCTAGAGCACTAAAATAAAGAAATGAACTTGCATATTTATATTCCAAGTCTTGCATATTTATTTCAAGCCTTGCATACTTATATTTCAATTCTTACACGTTTACTTTAAGCTCTCACTTTATTTTGTAATGAAGAATAAAAATGAAGTGCATAGCATGTTTAAATTATGTCATCACTTAAAAGACCTTAGAGCTCAAAGACTTGCCTATTTTATCTCAAGTTAAAGTTTAATGTGAGAGCATTCTTTGAATGCATGAGTTCGGCCTTGTAGTGTTGATGAACTTGGAATGAGTTTCATCTAGCTCCAAGGGCCAATAAGTCAAGTTTTAAGAATCCTTTTAAATCTCATGAAGTTTATGAGATTAAGTCCAACAAGATTTATGAATTTAATCCTCTTCTAAGGAGGGATCAAGTGGTCACTGACCTAAAGATGTTTATAGTCTCTTTCACAAAATAAAATGGTTTGCAAAGAGTCTTAGAAGTCCCAAAAATGATTCCAAGAGAAACTAGCAACTTATGTGTTTTAAAAACATCAAGTTATGCATTCTTTTGGAAACTTAATGTCTCGGTTTTTCCATGATGAATTTGCTGCTGTGTGATGATGTTTTGATGTGCTTGAATGAGTAAAAATTATGTATGAAGAGGTAGGGACATTCCTATGCATGATAGGAGAGAAACTAGCTTTCTAGAAAAACCGTAAAGTCAAGATTTAGCATAGTTTTAACCCATTTATTTATGGACACTGCCCAAACTATTTCAATGGGAATATAATCAGATTAGGATTGTTTAATCATGAAAAATTTGGTTTCAATTGAAGTAGAATTGAATTTTAGCACCCATAGAGAAACTAGTAACTAGAAAATCGTAAAACTGCAAATCTAGAACTCTTAGAACATTAAATTCTTAGAATCTGTCCAGAAACCTTATAAGGAAGAGAACATGGTTTATAATTAGTCCTTTGACTTAGGAATGTCTCATAATTGGTTTAGGATTAACTTATAGCGTCTTAGGCGAAGACAGAACCAAGAAAGGGCCTAAAACGTAAGTTCTAGAACCCCGCAATTTCAAGATTTAGGTGCTGCCCCTAAATGAATGATGATGTTCAGATTTAATAGAGAGCATGAATAATAATAAGTTTTGCTAAGAGAGAACCCTTAGGTGCCTAAAAGTTTGATAGGAGATTATAGGTTAACTACATCCCAAGTATAAGACCCGTAAGGGTCAAAGCATAAAATACCGTAGGACCAAGTGCATAACGAATCTTTAATGTTGCTTGTGAAAGTATGAGGATGATTATGTGAATGCATGAAATTATGATGAAGGATGCATGTTTGATTGACTTATGTGGCATAAAGAAGAATTTGGAAGAAATTCGGCATGCTGCAGTTATGCCGTCGAATTTCTGACAAATTTGGGACTTAGAAAGTTTTTGAAAAACTATGAAATTTTTATGAGGTACTAAGATGAGTTCTTGGATGACGCCGGTTCGGCCGAGCAACTCCAGAGAACTCATGTGACATCGGTACCAAGATGAACTCTTGGGTGACACCAGTTCGGCCAAGCACCCCCAAGAAATGCCCCCTAGCCCGTACTGGATAAGTCGGGATTATGTTTATGATTATGTTACGCTTATCGAGATTGATAAGTAAGAACTAGTGATGCCTAGTTAAGGTATGAGCTCATAACCTAGAGATGTGACACGTTTTGGGTGACACCGGTTCGGCCGAGTACCCCCAGAGCGCTTGTCTTTTAGGGTGGCCTATGAGGAAGTTTGATGATTATGTCACAAAGAGAATTTAATTGCCACTTTATGCCACTATTATGATGTTCTTAAAGTTATGATGATTATTCTTGTATTAAGTAGAGCCATGCATACATCCATTAATATGTTTGCATCCATGACATTAAAGAATTATGCTAAAACGAACGGACCTTGGCTAAATTATGTTTTAGAACCTAAAAATAGATGTTTATGCATGCTCACTCATTTCGTATAACTAAACCCAAGGTTCCTGAGGACGTAGATGATGACACCTAGGTAGTAGGAGACCCTATTGAGATTCTTTAGCAAGATTCTCACTCCTTCTATCTCTTTTTTTTTTTTTTCCGTCACGTCTTTAGATGGCGACGTTCGTGGTTTTCGTGGACACCTCGACGTGGGAGGTGCACTATGACCCGGATCACGGGTCATATCATTTTAAGGGACAGTGCACGGTACGAGTCTTCATGTTCGTAGGACGTCCCTTCGCTCACCCTGTGCATACCCATCGCTTCTCCCCGACAAAGACACCCTCTACGGCTGACGATTTAACGGGTTTTGAGCGCCAGACGTGCATAACGAGAGTACTCCGCAAGCACACCGCCGCCTTAGCCATGCGTGACTATCCCGATTACGTGCCCCGGACTTACTTCTCGGAGACCGACCCGTCCGAGGACCCGCCTACCCATCCGTATAACGAGAGCTTCGCCCCCACTCCACCACTGATGAGGGAGGGTAGTGAGGATACCGTGACCCAGCCACGGCTTGCATGACGACCGGAGATGCGGCCACATCGTAGGGGTCACTCTCGATCCCCGTTCCACCTCTTTACGCCCGAGGAGCTTGCACAGTTTCCCGGATATGTGCCTCGCTCGCGAGAAGGACGTCGATGAGGAGGAGACGTCTGACGATGACGAGTACTGGGTAGAGCACACACCACTTAGATGAGGATGAACCTTCTTTTGTTTTAGAGGTCATCCCGTTAGTTGCACTTGGGTAGGGGAGTTGCTTTTATAGTTTCCGTTGCACTTTCTCTTGTATTTCCTTTTTAGTTGTATCGCTCATGATGTATCAAACTAAGCCCCACTCTATACAAGTGGGCATATCATATATTATATAAATATGCAGTTCAATGTTATTGTGATGTGCCTTCACTTGCTATGTGTTATGATGAGATGTTTACTTTACTTTCGTCTATTCTCTATAGATCATCGTGTCGTGCGGCTCTCACTTTGCTTTTATATTTCAAAAAAAAAATTTACTAGTATTTCCGCTAAATATTTTAAAGTAATAAAGAAGCTATGACGTAGCAGACTAATGATTAACCTAATTATGTTCTAGAGTATTGGGTTAAAAATTAGGATGTTACAGTATGGACAGTCGAGACACTATTCTAGGGAGTGCCAAAAAGTTCAATCAGTCTACTACACCCAAGCCTAGGGCACAGGGATGCATGTTTACTATCACTACGAAGAGAGACTCTGAATCCAACAATTTGATTTAAGGTAAATACTCAGTAGTAACAAATTTTGAGGGCAAAATTTCTAAAAGAATGGGAGAAATATAACATCCCCATTTTTCATCCTAAATGAAGGTTCATTTAGGGATGACCTGAGTAAATGATTTCACTTGAAATTGAGACCTCTGGCTGTTGGCTGCAACTGTGCAATTTCTGACCTTTAAAAATGTGAGATTTTTTAAATATAGCTAAAGACGTTTTTTATGCTTAGAAATTTTTATAGACCTTATTAACACATTGAATTACCTCAAAAAAATAGTTTTACTCTATTTTAGTGATGTTTAATAATTTAACCATAATTTTCTTGATGACTGAAATTCTGGCAGCATGCTTAATTAGCCAAAAGGATGATGAAATGATTATGACTTTGATCTCATTCATGTTATGTGAAATCGTTAATGATGCTAGGCACATATAAATGCTACTTATTACAATTGCTTACTTGTGAAAGAAAAACATGAGATTATGTTTCTTGGGTTAGAGAAAGTAAATCCAGTTTGTTAGGGAACGTAAACTTGACTGTCTTTGAATTGAGTCAGGAAAAGTAAACCTGACTAAGAATAGGTCTATGTGAGAATTGGATAAAGTAAATCCAATGTTCATGTATAGGAATGAGTTCAATCCTGAAAAACAGTCTATTACCTAGGAGTAGTATAAGCCACCATAGTCAAGGGTCAAGACAATTGAAGTAGCAATTGTTTTTAAGTTACACTTTATGCTGTGTCATAAGAATGAGTTTTATTAGTTCATTGAGATTAAATACTTATGTACTAAGTTAGCATTATAAATTCCAAGAATGATAATTGGATAAAATGAACCTGCTTCGGATAAAGATTTTATAAACTAAGATAACTGTTATTAATTCTTTTATTTACATGCAATACTTTTATTGATAAACCAAAGCAGCTGAGGTAGATAATAATGACAGTTGCATGTGTATGGGAGTACTCTATTGAGTATTTCAGAATTCTCAACCCTATTTGCATTCCATGTCTACCACAAATTTAGGGATTGGCGTTGAAGGGTTGCTTTAGAGCAGGAGCATGTTTTTTATGTTTTGATGTACTTTGGTTGTCCCTGCATGGACTTCAGACTTTTGTGTACTGTATGCTATAAATACATACTGAAATGGCATATGTGCCCATGTTGTCTATAAATAAAATTACTGATGTTTTAATACTTATAGAATATCATATGATACTCTATTATCTATTATGTCCTCTTGTATAAAGTTTCATCTATATGTCATTAGGCGATAATACATCGTACTATTTGAATTCTAATAAGAAGTGATTTTCCATTGAATAGGAACTTATAAATAAATAAGTTTGCTACATGGTAAATACATATGATACATGGTATCACACTCTTACTTACGTTGTCACAGCCTAGGTGGAACACTGTAATTAAGGGGGTGTTGCATAGCTTGCTGATGCGAGCTGTCGTGACTCACAAACAAATTAAAATTTATAAAGTACTAAGTTGCACTAAAAATGTAATAAAGGACACAACCTAGGTCGTCTCTCAAGGAGGCTTCAACACTTAGTTAAAAAATTGGGGATTTGGAAGAATGGAAATTAAAACAATTAAAATTAAAAGTTAATAACAATGAGATAATAGCAATAGTGAAGAAAGCACTAGTGCAAAGTATTCCTAGGACTGGAAATCAATTATCATTAACCAAATATTAAACACATTGATGGCTATTGGTAATAAATTACTGGCAATTTTACTAGTGATCAATCAACCTCTAGAATTTGAACAATGCAAATAACTAATAAATGACGATCGCCAATTTATTTAGAAATTACATTGATTTAATGAACCAATTGCTATAGCCTAACTGTCAATCGGAAAGTTAATTCTAATGTTCTCCCTCAAACACAAACCAATAGGTCTATCAATTTATACCCAAAGGGTTTCCCTAAACGACGATCACCAATTTAGTTATTCCAATAAAGATTATAGCAATCACCACAATAGCTAAAGGAATAGAAACTGTAGAACATTAAGAAAACCAATGCATTCAATATAAACAAAGGGTCTCAAATGTCATCCCAATCTATCCAGAAATCCCTACACTAGTAAAGAAATCTACTCCTCCATCTCTGGAGGATTATAATAATGGAGATAAAAGAACTTGAAAATAATAGCAATGATCCTTGCCACAATCGCCAAGATAAGGCACCTTCACCAATGGAACCCTTAGAAAGAGAAGAATAGAGAAGGAGAAGAGAGAAATATAGAGAGAAAATAATAGCAACTGAAAGTGGCGGCTTCAAACTGAGTAAAAGTCTAGGATAAAAGTCTATAACAATCCCTTAAAAACTGTTCTTTAATAATGGGCCAAAGTGGGCCTAAAAACAGATAAGTGGGCCTAAAAACAGAGAAGTAGGTTGCAATCCTGTCATCTCATGAGCTGCAGCACTTGACAGAATTGACGTCTTCATATTTTTGGTCATTGTAGCCCCTTAAACATCTGAATCTATCCTTGGCATTAAAAATAATGATTGTAGCCCTTTGAATAAGGTTTCCAATGCCAAATTTTTGTGAAAATATTAACTAGAGGTTAAGTTGAATAGGATCAGAACATCAGCAATTTTTAACCTTGCAACTCGATTTCACCAAGAAGCTCTTAGGACTGGGCTTTGAGCTGAACACGAAAGTTATAGAGAACTTGAGCTCTCTAAAACATCTTTATTCATCTTAATCCGATCCCTGTAAAGAGAGATACAGATTTTCTCTTACAATACTTTTTACAATTGTGCTCAAATAAGCTCAAGAACTCTTCTATTTTGCTCCCAAATTCTTCCCAATAGTTTCCAACCTTGTTCTTGATATTTTACACTTGATCCAAAGCTCCTGTATACAAAACCATACTCAAAAAGATAGGTTAAATGCAACAAGTTCTAATCCTAATTATCTCAAAATCATTGCAAAAGCCATCAATTCTATCAAAAACACACAATAAGGAATAAATTAAAATTCTAATTAATTCTTTCAATATCTCAATAAAACTCATGCAAAAAGCTAAGGTTTGGTAGCAAGATAAGTGTCATAAATACTCCTTATTGTAACACCTTAATTTTTCTCTAAGTGTACAAATGACCAAAATGTCCCTAAGGTTATTTTTACTAGAAAAATAAGGATAGCTGGCCTCGGCCGTCCTCAAAGGGCTATTGAAATGTCAGAAGGGGATTGTATGTGAGTGAATGTTATAGAGCAAAAAAATCTTATTTTTGGGGTTTCTGCACAAAAATGACCAAAATACCTTGCTATGATTGAGTACGGTTTCGAATTCTGTTTCGACCCGGACTTTGCCCAAAAGTCTAAAACCATGTTTTCAAGCCATATTTAAGGTTTGTTTAAGCCCCAGAGACCCCGGGCAGTTTTTGAAAAAAATTACAATTTTGCCCCTATATAGCATTTCAGACCTAATGATGTAATTAAGGAAACCTAAACAATATTAGGCTCTAATTGAAGATTAATTAAATTTGGTAATTAATCTAGAGTCAAAATAATTTACTAAGGTTAATTAGAACCTAAGATTACTTAGATAAACTTAAATTCCTATCTTATGTTAAGATTCTATGTCATGGAATCTTGAATAGTATTTTCTCTTTCCAATTCCTTAAATCAAGGAATTGTGTTCACAATTGTTTACACTATAAAATGAGTTTTAATCTCTCTAATGAAGCAAGAACACTCCCTAATCATGTCTTGACATCCTTAATTACCTATTACCTCACCTAAACGCTTACTTATAAACTCCTAATCAATTACCTAATCAAACCCATTCCCTAAGCCAAGTCATAACACAAATGAAATCACAAAATATTCTCCCTAAACCTCCTATAAGAACCGGCCACACCCTCCTCTATAAATCCATCACATGTTGGAATTCAAACACTCAAAGAGCCATGCTTAGGACCATGCTTAAGGCCATGCTTTGAGCCATACTCTACCATGCCCTGAACCATGCCTTTGAATGACCAGCTAATGAGATATTTTCCTTCCTTCCTCCCTCTAAAATGTCACGGCCTTCCCCTCCATTTAGTCACCCTTGACTTTGTTTTTCTATAAATACCATGCTTGGAAGACTTAGTCATATTTTGAGTATTTGCTAAGAGTGAGTTTCAAAGAGCATTCTTGAGTTTCTCTCATTTTCTCTCAAGAGTTCAAAGAGTTCTTTCATCTTCTTCTTCATCTTCTTCTTACTCACAAAGAACCACCACCTCTCAACCATACACCACGTTCTAAACACTTGGCCTTATCATTCCAAAGATCAAACTCAAAGAAAACACAACTTTCTTCCTTTTTCCTCCTTGGCTGAAAATACCATCAAGCTCTAAGGAAGATTTTTTTTTCATCCTTCTCTCAAGATGAAGTCCTTTTCATCCCTAAGAAAACATACCTTTGGTAGGGAGTTATTTTGAAAATTATTTCCTTACTTTGTTAAGCTTTGTTCTTGGTTTAAAATGATGTTTTGATGCTTTACCATTTCGATTTCCTCCTTTTCCTTCCTTATGCATTTCGGCCATCAAGGTTTTGATGGTTTCTCATGATAGCTTGATGATGAAAGTTGTAACACCCCGATTTTTTCTATCTGAGAGAAAATGACCAAAATGCCTCTGAAGTCATTTTCCACCTGGAATTCGAGGATAGCTGATCCGGCGGTCCTCGAAGGGTCAACTCAATGTTTGAAGGGGATTAGATGGTTTTTGAGTGGTTTCGGAAACAAAAATCTCATTTTCTGAGGTTTGGGGTCAAGATGACCAAAATACCCCTATAACGTTTTTACGCGGGTATAAGTGTCGTTTGAGCCCGGAACTTTTCCAGAAGGTTTAAATGATGTTTTTATGTGTTTAGTGTCCTCTGTTTGAGTCCTGGTAGCCCTAGGCAGTTTTTGTGCAAAATTATGATTTTGTCCTTACATAGTGCATTTTGGGCATAATGATATGATTAGCAAAACCTAAATAATATTAGGCTCTAATTAAAGATTAGTAAATTTTAATTACTAATTTAGAGTCAAAATAATTAATTGAGGTTAATTAGAACCTAAGATTGGTTAGAGAAACTCAAAACTCTTTTCTAGTTTTAATTCTTTGAGAAAGTAATCTAGAAATAGTATTTTCTCTCTCCAATTCCCTAAATCAAGGAAACATGTTGGCATTGGATTCCAAGTTTATGGAGTTTGACTTCATTCATTTAGTGAGACCACCTTCTAATCTAGCCTTTTATGGCCTTAATCACCTACTTACCTACCTAAACACTTAGTCACAAAACTCTAATCTTAAGCCTAATCCAAGATACACCTAAACACATCACTAAGCCACAATTAATGAAAGATTTTCCTCCCCCCTTGGATGCTCCAAGAATGGCACCACCTCACCTCTAATATCCATCACATGTTTGAATTCTTACACTCAGAGAGCCATACCTCACCATGCTTAGGCCCATGCTTGAACCCATACTTGAACCCATACTTGGCCATACCTTTGAATGACCACATGTAAGAGATATTTTCCTTTCTCCTCCCATGGCCATAAGAATTTCGGCCACCCTCTCAATTCATGCACCCTTGATGTTGTTTTTCTATAAATACCATGTTTAGATGGACTCGGTTCCACTTTGGTTCATTTGGTAAGTTTAGCTTCAAGAGTAGTTCTAAGTTCTTTCTTTCTCTCTCAAGAGTTCAAAAGTTCTTTCATCTTCTTCTTCTTCTTCTTACTCACCAAGGACCAGCATTTCTCAACCATACACAACCTTCTAAACACTTAGCCTTACCTTTCCAAGGGTCAAGTTCAAGAAACACAACTTTCTTCCTTTCTTTTCCTCCTTGGCTGAAAATATCATCAAGCTCCAAGGAAGATTTTCTTTTCATCCTCCTCTCAAGATCAAATCCTTTTCATCTCCAAGAAAACATACCTTGGTAGGGAGTTGTTTTAATAATTATTTCTTTGCTTTGTTAAGCTTTGTTTTTGGTTTAAAATGATGTTTTGAGGCTTTACCATTTCAGTTTCTTCCTTTTTTCCTTCCTTATGTATTTCGGCCATCAAAGTTTTGTTGGTTTCTCATGATAGCTTGATGATGAGTGTTTCTAGATGATGACTATGAGTTCATCACAATGAGACCTCTAGAGCTTGAGTTTTACCTTTTTGCAAGTTTATGAGCTCTAGTAAGAAATAAAATGAACTTGCATTCATATTTATATTTCAAGTTCTTGCATGGCATATTTATGTTCAAGCTTTGCATTCATGTTTATATTTCCTTGTTATCACCTGATAACTAATCTCGAAGCCTACCTATTTCGGCCTTAAAGTCGATTGTTGTAAGGTCTAGAGCACTAAAATAAAGAATTGAACTTGCATTCATATTTATGTTTCAAGTCCTTGCATGGCATGTTTATATTCAAGTTTTGCATTCATATTTATATTTCTTTATCATCACTTAATAATTAATCTCGAAACCTACCTATTTCAACCTTAAAGTTGATTGTTGATTTAGAGTAAATATTCTAAGGGGCCTAGAGCACTAAAATAAAGAATTGGACTTGCATATCATGGTTATTTCCAAGTTATCACATAAAGCTTAAAGATAAGAAATGAACTTGCATTTCATATTTATATTCTTGTCTAGCATGTTTATATTTCAAGCCATCACCTAAACTCAAAGATAAGAAATAAACTTGCATCTCATATTTACTTTGAAGTTCTCACTTTATTTTATTTTATAATGAAGAATAAAATGAGATGCATAGCATGTTTAAGATTTTGTCATCACTAAAAGATCCTAAAGCTCAAGGACTTGCCTTCTTTTATCTCAAGAATGTTTTAGTTTAGTTATTGCCCTATGATTATTTTTAGCACGTTTGACAAAGTAAATTAGTTTTCAAAGAGTTTTAGAAGTTATCTTAAGTATAAAGCTTAGTTACTTGAAATGCCTTATTTTGTGCTCATGAGACATGTTACTTTTCTGGCTTTGCCTTTAGATTTCCAGCACCTTTAAATTCTGTTTTAGTTGATTTAAACGTGTTAGATACCTTGTTACTTGATGTGATAATCATTCTTGACACTTTGGGCAAGCCTAGTAACTAAAAAGAATTGAAAATGTGAATTCTAGAACTCCTAAGGAAATGAACTACACATTCTGTTCCAGCACCTTTGAATAATTGTAAAACCATGTTATACCATGTTTACTTAAGTGAAATTGACTCATAAATGGTTTAGGAGTTTATTTTAGCATCATAAGAAAAGCCGGTAACGAGAAAGGGAGTAAAACGCAACTTCTAGAACACCTTAAATCATAGAAATTCATGTATTGCCTATGCTATCCAACTTTGATTGATGGTGTTCTTGAGGTTAATAATTAGTGGTAATGATGATGAATAGTCCTTTAGATGCATAAGAAAATAATTTGACACTTTTAGTTACCCAATTTAAGTGTTTGGTCATTTAAGGGAATGTTTATGTGATGATAATTTGAGATGATGCATTCATGTGATGTTTGATGTTATGTGAGGTATTGTTATAGAGTTCATCATTTGCAAGTTATAGTTCATTTGGAATGTTAGAGATGCATATATGAAGAGTTATGACATTTATGACTTATGTATTGCATCTTGTTATAACATGCTAAGGCTTAAGGTGACTTAAAATATGAGAAAATAATCCTTTGGACTCATCAAACAATAGGTGATAAAAATGTGATTCTTGCCTAAGGTGATTTAAAATATGAGAAAATGATCCTTTGGACTCATCAAACTATAGGTAATGAAAAGGTGATTCTTGCCCTCTAACCTGTACTTATCAAGTCGGGACTTCAACTTATCAAAAGGGAATAAGTTTATGCCAGTGACAACTAGTGAGGTATGAGCTCATAACCTAGAAGTACTCTCAAAAGGGAAAAGTAATAAGGTGGCCCCAAGAATGAAAAGAAACTTAAGTCACCTAAAGAAAACAAGGAATGTCATTCATGAATCATGTTCTATGCACATCCTATTTGTTATGAAGTTAGATGTATGCTTTAAAGTTAATGTTGCATAAAGTATTGACATGCATGTCATAAAGAAGTATGATGCATTCATTACAAGACTCATGATAAAATGAACGGGCCTCGGTCATGGATGTTTTAGAACTTAATAAATGAATCTTTGCATGCTCACTATTTCATAATTAAACCCGAGGTTCCTGAGGAGGATGATGATGACACGTGTATGAAAAGGGAAGCCCTACTGAGATTCTTGTATAAGTTTTTCATCCCTTATCTTTCTTTTCCATCTTTATCTTTAGACAAGGTTGACAACGACGTCCGTGGATTGCCCTGAAGTGCCAACATGGAAGTAGCTTGATGGTCGAGAATAGAGTGGCATAGCAGAAGCGGGGACATAGTCTTAGCTTATTTACATCATAGTTATGTGTGGTTTTTGAATTGTTATGTAACATCCTAATTTTTAACCCAATACTCTAGAACATATTTAGGTTAATCATTAGTTTATTACGTCATAGTTTCCTTATTACTTTAAAATACTTAGCGGAAAATACTGGTAAATTTTTTTGAATTATAAAAGCAAAATGAGAGCCGCGCGACACGATAAGCAATAAAGCACGTAAGGAAATAAAGCAAGCATCTCGTAAACATCATAACATAAAGCAGGTAAAGGCACATCACGATAAAACTGAACTGCATATATATATGATATGATATGCCCACTTATGAAGAGTGAGACTTAGCTTGGTACAACATGAAACGAATACATCGAAAAAGAAAATACAAAGGAAAGTGCGATGGAAAGCATAAAAGCAAACTCCCCTACCCAAGTGCAACTAAAGGGATAACCTCTAAACAAAAGAAGGTTTATCCTCATCTAAGTGGTGTGTGTACTAGCCCAGGTACTCCATTGGTCATCTGCTACCTCCTACTGACGTCCATCCCACGAGCGAGGCACATACCCGGCAAACTGGGCGAGCTCCTCCGACGTGTAAAGACGAAGTAGGGATTGGGAGTGACCCCCATGACGTGGCCGCATCTCCGGTCGTCCTGCTAGCCGAGGCTGAGTCACGGTGTCCTTACTGCCCTCTTTCATTAGTGGTGGAGTGGAGGCAGAGCTCTCGCTGTACAGATGGATAGGTGGATCCTCCGACGGGTCGGTCTCCGAGAAGTATATATGGGGCATATAGTCGGGGTAGTTGTGCATGGCTGAAGCGGCGGTGTGCATGCGGAGCACTCTCTCGTTATGCATATATGCGTGCTCGAAAACCTGCTCATCGTCGCTGTAGGGTGCTGTCAGGGAGAAGCGATGGGTATGTACAGGGTGAGCGAAGGGTCGTCCAATGAACATGAAGACACGAACTATGCACCGACCCTCAAAATGGTATGATCCGTGCTCCAGATCATAGTGCACCTCCCACGTTGAGGTGTCTACAAAAACCATAAACGTCGCCATCTGAAGACATGACTGAAAGAAAAGATAGAGGGAGTGAGAATCTTTCTAAAGAATCTCAGTAGGGCCTCCTACTACCTAGGTGTCATCATCTACGTCCTCAGGAACCTTGGGTTTAGTGTATAAAATAAGTGAGCATGCGTTAAGTTCATTTTTAAGCTTTTAAAATATAATTAACCAAGGTCCATTCATTTTAGAATGAATCTTAATGTCATGAATGCAATATAGTAAAGGATGTATGCGTGGCACTACTTAATGCAAGGACATCAATCATAACATCAAGGACCATCATAATGGTGGCATAAAGTGGCAATTGAAATCTCATGTGGGGAAAACTTTGTGACATAATCATCATACTTTACTTTCTCATGGGGCTACCCTAAAAGACATTCATTCTGGGGGTGCTCGGCCGAACTGGTATCACCCAGAACATGTCACATCTCTAGGTTATGAGCTCATATCTAACTAGTCATCACTAGTTCTTACTTATCCCTTACCAATAAGCATATCATAAATAAATCTCGACTCTCTAGTACGGGCTAGGGGGCATTTTCTTAGGGGTGCTCGGCCTAACCGGTGTCACCCAAGAATACGTCTTGATATCGATGTCACATGAGTTCTTAGAGGTGCTCAGCTGAACCGGTGTCATCCAAGAACACATCTTAGTACCTCATCTCTTTTAAAGAAAATCTTATGGGTTTTTCAAAAACTTTCTAGGTCCCTAAATTTGTTAGAAATTCGGTAGCATAACGGCGGCATACCGAATTTCCTCCAAATTTACTTTATGCCACATAAACAAGTAGAACATGTATCCTCAATCATAATTTCAAACGTTTACATAATCATTCTCAAATAAAACATACATTCACATGTAACATTGAAACTCATTATGCTCTTGATCCTATGGTATCTTATGCTTTGACCATACAGACCTTAAACTTGAGATGTAATTATTCTATTATTCTCTATCAACCTCTCATGCACCTAAGGATTCTCTTCTAACAAATCTTACTATCATTTATATTCTTTAATAAATCTGGGCAGCACCATACTCCAAGGGCAGAGTTATATATCTATAATTACAGGGTTCTAAAACTTACGTTTTAGACCCTTTCTCGGTTCCGTCTTCGCCTAAGGCGCTATAAATTAAATCTAAGCCAATTATGAGGCATTCCTATGCCTAAGAACTAATTATAAATCATGTTTTCCATATTATGAGATTGCTGGACAGAATCCAGAAATTAAATGTTCTAAGAGTTCTAGGATTGGACTTTTATGGTTTTCTAGTTACTAGTTTCTCTATAGGTGCTAAAATTCAATCCTACTTCAAATGTAACCAAATTTTTCATAATTAATCAATCCTAAACTGATTGTTATCATACTAAAATAGTTTTGGCATTGATTAGGATTGAAGAAGTTAAACACACGTTAAATTCCAACTTTACGGTTTTTCTATGAAGCTAGTTTCTCTCCTAACATGCATAGAAGAGTTCCTACCTCATCATATATCATTTTCACACATTCTAACACATCAAAACATCATCATACAGCAACAAACACATCAAGGCAGAACCAAACTATTCAAGTCCAAAAAGACAAATAATTTGACATTTCTAAAGCATATAAGTTGCTAGTTTCCCTTGGAATCATTTTAGGACTTCTAAAACCCTTTGCAAACCATTTTATTTTATCAAGAGGCTAAAAACAACCTTAGGTCAGTAACCAATTTAATTCTTCTTTAGAAGAGGATTAAAATCATAAATCTTGTTGGTCATAACTTTATAAAACTCATCAAGCTTAAAGAAAATCCTAGAACATAGGTTGTTGGCCCTTGTAACTAGATGGAACTCAATCCAAGCCCATCATTATTACTTGCCCAAAATTATACATTCAAAGAATGCTTCCATATTAAAATTTAGCTTGAGATAAAATGGGCAAGTCTTCAAGCTCTAAGGTCTTTAAGTGATGACAAAATATAAACATGCTATGCACTTCATTTTTATTCTTCATTACAAAGTAAAGTGAGAACTCTAAAGTAAATATGCAAGACTTGGAAATAAATATGCAAGGCTTGAAATTTAAATATGCAAGACTTGAAGTAAATATGCAATACAAGTTCATTTCTTTATTTTAGTGCTCTAGGCCCAGCAACAATCGACTTTAAGGCCGAAATAGAAAGGCTTTGAGAATTAATTAGGTGATAATGCAAGTCTTGTTTTAATCTTTGAGTCTTTTGGTGATGACTTGAAAATAAAGATGTAAAGCAAGAATATAAACATGAGTGCAACCTCAAAATAAATATGCAAGTTCATTTATATCTTATTAGAGCTCATTCAAGACTTTAGAGGAACTTAAACCTTAACCCAAACTCATCATGACAAGATAAAGTGAGGTCTAGAGTTCTTAGAACTCAAGATAAAATTTCTAAAGAATTAAACCACAAGTGAGCTATATAACATTTTTATAAAAACTCAAACTTTAAAGGTTTCATTGTGGTGAACATAAAGTCTCCATCTAGAACTCTCATCATCAAGCTATCATGTTGGACCACCCAAGTTGGTTGGCCGACATCATGAAGGAAAAAAACCGGAATCTTGAGAAAAGAAAAAGGAAGGAACCGAAATCATAAGCAAGAAAAGATCCATTTTGAAACTCTAGAGACCATGATCTTGATGATGTATTAACACCAACATCATGAGTCCTCATCACTGAGTTCACTAACTCATTTTAAATCAACATCAAAGTTAAGAATCTCAAGGTTCAAGAAAGAAAGAAACTAAAAACACCTTTTGCTTAAGAACAAAGATCAAGCTTTAGAGGTTGTTCAAGTGATGAATATTGTAACATCCTAATTTTTAACCCAATACTCTAGAACATATTTAGGTTAATCATTAATCTGTTACTTCATAGTTCTCATTTTTACTTTGAAATACTTAGCGGAAAATACGGGTAATTTTTTTTTGAAATACAAAGTGAGAGCCGCGTGATGCGATATAACACGTAAAGGTCAAAACATGCATCTCATATCGTCATAGCATAAGGCACATAAAGGCACATCATGAGAAACACTGAATATCACCTCATATATATATATATAACTTGCCCACTTATAAGTGTGGGACTTAATTTAGTACAAAGGAATACATGAAAGATAATACAATATAAACATAAACATAAACTACACCCCTACCCGAGTGCATCTAATGGGATAACCTCTAAACAAAAGAAGGTTTATCCCCATCTAAGTGGTGTGTGTTCTAACCCGGGCCATCTACAGCCTTCTACTGGCGACTATCCCTCGAGCGTGGCACGTAACCAGGAAGCTGAGTGTAACACCCTAGTAATTAACCAGATACACCTAGGTTGAATCTGATTAATGACTAGACTTTACTCCTTGCTTTGGTTCTTTCTTCATAATTTGAAAATACTTAGTGAAATTACGAGCCATTTTTTTTTTTTTAAAACACATAATTGAAAACGTGAGCCGAGTACAACGTGAACGAGTAAGCGGGGTATAATAAGATGTTTAAGAATATATCACATCATATCACTTAGGCTCCATCATATAACATCCATAAGCACATTATAGCATATATTTACATACAATAACCTCACTCAAAGGGTGGGTTATGTTCATACATCATTATCTTATGCAAACCCATAAAAGAAAATATACTTAAGGAAATACATGCCCCTAAACTAGATAACTCCATAAGCGGGAAGGTTATCCTAAAACTAGGGTGCATGATCACACATAAATCTACTAAGAACCTTCTATGGCCACTTGTCTGGAAATGGGGAATAAATCCGATCCTTTGATGAGCTCCCTCGGGAGGGACACACGAGATGCACCAGTGGGAGTCGCATGGACGGCCTTCTTGCTAACCTCGGTGAACAACTGTTTCCTCACTACCCCTCTTACACGTGTGGGAGTAGGAGCAGAGCTCTCAGAATATACATGAGTAGGAGTGTCCTCTGAAGGATCAGTTTCAGAATATCTCGTCTCGGGAACATACTCTGGAAATCCATGGACAGCAGATGAAGCGGGATAAGAACGTAACATCCTTTCATCAAGTGGACGTGCATGTTGAAAACCATTTCATCGCCATAGGGAGAAGTAGGAGAAAATCGATAACTAGGGACAGGATGTGCAAATGGACGACCTATGTAAATAAAAACACTAATCACAAGACCTCCTTCAAAATGATACGAGCGATGCACGGATCATAGTGGAATTCCCAAGTAGGGGTATCAGCGAGCAGACGAATGTCGCCATTTGAATCTGGAGACAATGACGGAAATAAAGAAAAGGGAGTGAGAATCTTGCTAAAGAATTCTCAGTAGGGTACCTCCTTCTATAGTGTCATCATCAAAGTCCGCAGGAACCTCGGGATTATTCTAAAATAGTGAGCATGCAAAGATTCATTTTAAGTTCGGACAAATACTTAACCGAGGTTCGTCAATTTTTAATTATGGCTCTTATAATGCATCTTATTCTTAACATGTCATATTTACAATGAACATTTCCTTTATCATTACATCATATTCCTCATCATCATTATCAAAATAACATGCATAAAAGAACGTCATATAATATTAGCTACACATGGACACAAAGTGCACATATTTCATTTCTTTAGTGCCTTTGGTGACTTAAAATCTTATCATCATCATTATTTTCCTTGGGCCACCCTATACTCCACCCTTTTGGGAGTAATTTAGGTTATGAGCTCATACTTTACTAGTCGTCACTAGCATATACTTATCCCTTTTGATAAGCTAAAGTCCCGACTCTACCCTTTTGAGAGAACGGTTAGGGGGCTAAAATCACCTTTTCACCACCTATAGTCTGTTGGTTCCAAAGGATCATTTTCTTATAAGTTTAAGTCACCATTAAATCTTTGCATGTTATATCATAATACAATTCATAAACATCATAACATTTTCTCATTTATAGTCTTAAGCTAGAATAATATATATCAAGCTGTAATCATGCATATGGGAGATTCCCAGGAAAGAGAGGTGGGTCACAATGGACACGCTTAAATACCAAGTCTTTCCTTAGCCAGAACCTTTCCAAATTACACTTTTACAATGATATACTTTCTTCTAGCAACAAAGGTAAATTTTACATAATAAAGAACATTTCATGTACAAGCATTCTCATTATTTGCAACAAAGAACTATAACAAGCAAGCCGGAAATCATTCAATGATATCAAGTACTTAATAAGCATCCAATCCTTACATAGAATTATCAATTATAGAACTAATTAGTTACTAAACCAATTATGAATCATTCTCTTAACAATAAACCATAATTATCACAACTTCAATCATATCAAATCATTATCACACATTGATACTAAACTCAGATCAGTGGCGAATCATGAACCTCATGCAATTACATAGAATCATATTTTAAGTGCATATAAAATACTAGTTCCCCGTAAAATCCTTGTAAAGCCTTAAAACTCATTTAGAAACTAGTTCTTTTGTCAAATTTGGGAGGATCTTCACAATTAAAATTCTCACTTAAGATAAAAGGAGTAAGTCTTGAGCTTTAGAGATTTAGGTGACATCTTAGAATTATAAACATGCTATGCAACCTTATTTTAATCTTATCTTTATAAGGTGATAGCTTGGAATTATAAACATGATATGCAATTCCATTTCTTTATCTTTAAGATTTAAGGTGATGACTTGAAAATTAAACATGATGCAAGAACTTGAAATATAAACATGATACAAGAAACTGAGCGCGTGTAATCCGCACAGGACCGATCGAGGAGAAGAAAATATTAAGAAACCGGAGCGGCTGTAGTCCGTCTGAGGACGATGAGGGAGAAGAGAATATTAAGAAACCCGAGCGGCGGTAGTCCGCACAGGACCAGTAGAGGGAGAAGAGAATATTATTATTACATCTTTTTAAGCTCCAATCTCAAGACTTTTTAAAGAATAAATTCTTTAACTCCAATAATCATATTTCTTTACTTGTGATACATGGGCAAGTCTTTGAGCTCTAGGATCTTTAGGTGATGGCATAAAATAAACATGCCATGCGTTGATTCTTTTAGCCATTATAAAATATAGTGAGAGCATAAATTAAATATGAGATGCAACCTCTTTATTATCTTGAAAGATTAAGCGATGACTTGAAACATAAACATGAAATACAAGCTTGGAATTTAAACATGAGAAATGCAAGTTCATTTAGTGATGACATAGAAGGTAAACATGGTTATGCAAAGCATAAACTTAATCATGGATGCAAATTCATTTTGTTTCTTTACTAGAGCTCCTTCAAGACTTTAAAAGAATTATAAATTCAACCCAATACATATCTTAACAAGAAATAAAACATAAAAGGAAAAAATACATCTTTCAAGTTCTAAACTAAAAATCTTTGTTTTAGCATCATAAAGCATTATTCTTTAAAGTTTTGCATCAAGTGGAATTTTCAAGCTTTAGAGGCCTAACTTGTGATGGATTTACAACCCACCCTCAAGGTCCTCATCATCAAGCCATCATCTTAGTTCCACCTAGGCCATATGGTTGAATTGGTTAAAGAACAATTGAAGAGGAAAACCAAAATGAAAAGCTAAGGCAAGTTCATAATTTCATCATTTTGAGCTAAAAACACAACTCCTCAAAGCATAGAAATAAATTTAGAAACTACTCCCTACCTAATCTGAGTTGAAGAAGAGGAAGAGAACTTGGTTTCTTGAAGTGAAATGAAACTAAATCTCTTTGAAAAAATGAAGAAAGAATTCAGCCAAAGAGGAGGAAGAAAGAAAGTTTTTGGTGCTCCTAAAAACTAGTTATGAACCAAGCATTCCAAGACCACTCAAGCAAGCCTATTTATAGAAGATTTTGAGGCTTCTAATTGGCCAAAATGATGAGGTAGTGGACGGAATTTTGCAGGAGAAATAAGGGAGGAAAAATCATTTTAGACAAAGTTGTATGAAATTAAGGAATTATGTCTCTTATGGTGACATTTTGGCATTTTGTTTTAGTGCAACTTTTGGCAATAATTCAGCTGCATAATGGCATCAATAATTTCGTCCATTACAGCCCAAAGAAGTGAAATTTGTGTGTTCAATGCATTATTTAGGTGTAGGCAAGGTATTCATGTAATTTAGAGAATTTACGGTTAAGGGTTTAAGTGAATTAGTAAGCAATTTGGGTGTTTTTGAGCAATTTTGGGTTCTAATCAATCTAAATACATACTTTTGACTCTAGATTAATATTTAGAATTTAATAAGCTTTAATTTGAGCCTAATATTGCTTAGGTTTCGATTATACGAATCAAAAATCCCGAAATTAAAAGCGCCCAAAAAGCAGGGGCAAAATCGTACTTTCACTTAAAAATTGCCCGAGGCCACCCGAGCTTAACCAATGGTTAATCATGGCTTAAAAACACATTTTAAAACATTTTAGTGAGGTTCGGGCTCAGTCGGCACGCACATCGGAGTTAAAACATAGAGGCGTATTGGTCATTTCGCGTCGAAACTCAAAATTGAGATCCTTCTGCTCTATTAACACACATAACACAAACAATCCCTTATTATCCTCAAAATATCCCCTTGAGAATAGGTGGGGCCCACGATCCTCATTTTCTGAGTAAAATAACTTCAGGGGCATTTTGGTCATTTTATACGTCTGAAATTGGGATTTGCGACTCTCGCATGAATCGTTCCTAACCTCTCTTCTAATGTTATATTCCTTTATTGAGGATTGTTCGGCCTCAAATCTTATGTAATAATTACCTACGGTAATTCGGTAATTGAGTAATTTCTAATGACAGTAAAAATTACAGTAAAAATTGGGGCGTTACACTGAGCAAGCTCCTCAGGCGTGAATAGGCGGAACAGGGCTCGGAAGTGACCTCCACGGCGTGGCCTCATCTTCGGTCGTCGTGCAAGCCTCGGCTGAGTCACGGAGGGCTCGCTACCCTCCCCAAGGTCCATGGGTATGGTGGGGGAAGATCCCTCGGAGGGTACCTGGGTTGCCGAATCCTCGGAAGGATCCGTCTCCGAAAAAGACGACAGGCAACGGGGCACATACTGGGGGTAGTCTTGAACGACGGACGCAGACGGTGGAGTACGGCGAAGCCTCTCCTCTCGGGGACATGCGCGCTCGAACACCAGGTCATCGCCAAAAGGTGAGACAGGGAAGAAACGATGGGAATGTACAGGGGGAGTGAAGGGTCGACCTATGAACATGAATACTCTAACTGTGCATCGACCCACAAAATGGAACGACCCGTGGTCCGGGTCATGGTGCACCTCCCATGTCGGCGTGTCCATGAACACTACGAACGTCGTCATCTGAAGACATGACGGAATGAAAAGATAGAGGGAGTGGGAATCTTGCTAAAGAATCTCAGTAGGGCCTCCTACTACCTAGGTGTCATCATCTACGTCCTCAGGAACCTTGGGTTTATTTCGTAGAAGTAAGTGAGCATGCATCGAGTTCGTTTTATACTTTAAAATATACTTTAGCCAAGGTCCATTCATTTTAGGATGATCTTAATGTCATGAATGCAACATAATAGAGAATGTATGCATGGCGCTACCTAATGCACATACATAAGTCATATCGTCAAGCATCATTATACTTAGTGGCATAAAGTGGCAATAGAAACATTCATATGGGACAAACTTAGTGACATAATCATAATCATGAAACTTCTCTTCCTCATGGGCCGCCCTAAAAGACAAGCGCTCTGGGGGTGCTCGGCCGAACCGATGTCACCCAGAACGTGTCACATCTCTAGGTTATGAGCTCATACCTTAACTAGTCGTCACTAGTTCTTACTTACCACTTAACGATAAGCGTATCATAAATCATAAATCCCGACTATCCAGTGCGGGTTAGGGGCAATTCTCTTAGGGTGCTCGGCCGAACCGGTGTCACCTAAGAGTATAAATTGGTACCGATGTCACATGAGTTCTATGGAGGTGCTCGGCCGAACCGGTGTCATCCTAGAACCCATCTTAGTACCTTAATTTTCAAAATCTCTTTAAGTCCCTAAATTCGTTGGGAATTCGGCGGCGCGATGGCATTATGCCGAATTCCTTCCAAATTTGCTTTATGCCACATAACATATATCCTCATGAATTCCTCATATGAATAACATCATCATCATTTACATACCACATGCATCATCATAGAACATTCAAACGCTTACCCTTACGGTAGCTTATGCTTTGACCCTTACGGGTCTTAATCTTGAGATATAGTTCTCTAACATCTGCCGTTCATATTTTATGCACCTAAGGGCTCATAATTAATCATCATTCCTAATTCTCATATTCATTCTCAAATCTGAAAAGCATAGGGCAGAATTTCTAACTTGTGGTTATGGGTTTCTAGAACTTACGTTTTAGACCCTTTCTCGATTCCGTCTTCGCCTAAGGCGCTATAAATTAAATCTAAATCAATTATGAGACATTCCTATGCTTAAGGACTAATTATAAATTAAATTTATCATGTTGTAATGTTGCTGGACAAAATCCAAAAAACTAAATGTTCTAAGAGTTCTACATTTGCATTTTTACGGTTTTCTAGTTACTAGTTTCCCTATAGGTGCTAAAATTCAATTCTAATCCAAATGTTACCAAGTTTTTCATGCCTAAACAATCCTAATCTGATTATGTTCCCATTAAAACAGTTTGGATAAGTTCCAAAAACAAATGGGTCTAAACTATGTTAAATTCTAGCTTTACGGTATTTCTAGTTAGTTAGTTTCTTACCTATTATGCATAGAATCATTTCTATATCATCATATGATATTTTCACACATCAAAACATCACCATACAGCATCACACTCATCATGACAGAACCGAAATCATGGAGCTTCAGTAAGAGAATTAAATTGACATTTCGAGATACATAAGTTAACTAGTTTCTCTTGGAATCAAATTAGAATTTCTAAAACTCTTTGCAAATCATTTTAATTCATCAAGAGGCTAAGAGAAGCCTTAGGTCAGTGACCAAAATATATTTCATCTTCTAAAAGGGAATAAAGTCATATCTCATGATAACATAACCTTGTAAAGATTTGTAAAGCTTTAAGAAAAACTTAGAACATAGGCTATTGGTCCTTGTAGCTAGATGAAAACTCATTAAAAGTCCATCATCACTACTTGGCCAAAAACATGCATTCAAAGAAAATCCCTACTTGGAAGAAGTACTTGAAAGAAAATCCCTACTTGGTGTGATGAAGTTGAAGATGGAAGAAGAAGATGAAGAAGATGAAGAACTTGAAGAACTTTGAAGACTTGAACTTGAGAGAAAAAGGAAGCTTTGAAGTGTTTCTTTGAGAACTTACTCTTTGCAAATGAACCCAAAATGATACAAGTTCACCCAAGCAAGCTATTTATAGAGAAATGAAATAAATGAAGGGTGCACATGGAGAGGAAGGCTTCGGCCATCAAATGGGGAGGGAACCCATGAGTTCCATGAGGTGAGATAATGTGGTCTTGAGGCATGGTGAGGTATGGTTCAAAGTATGGTGAGGTATGGTTCAAGGCATGGCTCAAGCATGGTTCTTTGAGTGAGAAAACAAATTAACATGTGGTCAAATAGGGGAGAGGTGGCCGAAATGCATTAGCCAAGGGAGGAGGGTTTCTTGCATTTTAATTGTGGTTTAGAGCTGTGTTTAGGTGTATCTTTGATTATGCTTAAGATTAGGAATTTGTAAGAAAGTGTTTAGGTGAGGAAATGGGTAATTAAGGTTGGCAAGACATAATTAGAGAGTGTTCTTGCATCATTAGTGAGTTATAAATTCATTTTAGTGTATAAACAATTCTAGACACAATTCCTTGATTTAAGGAATTGGAGAAAGAAAATACTATTCAAGATTCCAAGACTAGGAATCTTGAGTTCTAAAAAGGGATTTAAGTTTAATCTAAGCAATTTTAGGTTCTAATTAACTTTAATAAATTCATTTGACGCTAGATTAATTAGGGAAATTAATTAATCTTCGTTTAGAGCCTAATAATGCTTAGGTTTGCTTAATTACATCATTAAGCTCAAAAACACTATTCTAGGGGCAAAATCGTAATTTTGCACTAAAATTGCCCGGGACTGCTGGGACTCAAACAAATGTTTTGAAATATGTAATAACATGGTTTTAAACCTCTGAGGAAAGTTTCGGGCTCAAACGGCACTTCTACCTGTGTAAAATGCTATAGGGGTATTTTGGTCATTTTGACCCAAAACTGCAGAAAATAAGACTTTCGCCTCCGGAACCACTCAAGGGTCATTCAATCCCCTTCAATCATTGAGTTGACCCTTCGAGGATTGCCGAGTCGGCCATCCTCGAATTCCGAGCCAAAAATAACCTCAGGAGCATTTCGGTCATTTTCCACTCGGATAAAAAATCGGGGCGTTACAAATATCATCATGAAACCCTCATCATCAAGCTCTCATTCCTTTGTTTCAAAGGCTGATGGCCGAAAATGAAGAAGGAAGAGAAGAAGAAAAGAAGTTCCAAAAAGATTCAAGAGAAACCATAAAACACATAACTAGATTAAGAACTTAAATGAAAGAAACACTTGAAAGAAAATCCCTACCAAGTGATTGGAGGTTGAGATGAGTGAAGAGGATGAAGAACTTGAAGAACTTGGACACTTGAACTTTGAGAGAAAAAGAAAACTTTAGAGTGCTCTTTGAAAACTTACACTTAGCAAACGAACCCAAAGTGATGCAAGTTCACCCAAGCATGCTATTTATAGAGAAATGAAACAAAATGAGAGGTGTAAATGGGGAGGAAAGCTTAGGCCATTTACAACCATGGGGAAGAGAAAATATCTTTTCCAAGGTATGGTTCAAGGCATGGTGGGAAGCATGGCTAGGTATGGATTCAAGTATGGGTGTAAGTATGGGTCAAGCATGGTTCTTTGAGTGAGAAACAAATCAACATGTGATGCAAATGGGGGAGGAGGTGGCAGAAATGCATTAGCCATGGGGGAGGATTTCTTGCATTTTAATTGTGGTTTAGAGTTGTGTTTAGGTATATCTTTGATTAGGATTAAGATTAAGAATTCGTAAGAAAGTGTTTAGGTGAGAAAATGGGTAGTCAAGGTTATCAAGACATGTTTAAGGAGTGGTCTTGCATCATTAGTGAGTTATAAATTCATTTTAGTTCATAAACAACTCTAGACACAATTCTATGATTTAAGGAATTGGAAAGAGAAAATACTATTCAAGATTCCAAGATTGGAATCTTGAGTTTTAAAAAGAGATTTAAGTTTAATCTAAGCAATTTTAGGTTCTAATTAATTTTAATAGCTTATTTTGATTCTAGATTAATTATGGAAATTAATTAATCTTCGATTAGAGTCTAATATTGCTTAGGTTTGCTTAATTACGTCATTAAGCTCAAAAACACTATTCTAGGGGCAAAATCATAATTTTGCACTAAAATTGCTCGGGACCACCAAGACTTAAACAGATACCTCTAAACACTTGAAAATACCTTTTTAATCCTTTGGGAAAAGTTTCAGGCTCAAACGGCACCTTTACCCGCGTAAAAACGCTATAGGGGTATTTTGGTCATTTTGACCTAAAACTGCAGAAAACGAGATTTCGTTTCTGAAATTACTCAAGGATCATCCAATCCCCTTCAAACATTGAGTCGGCCTTTCGAGGACTGCCGGGTCGTCTATCCTCGAATTCCGGGCAGAAAATGACCTGAGGGGCATTTTGGTCATTTTCCTCTAAGATAGAAAAATCGGGACGTTACATGTTGCATGCTCAACCTTTACAAGTGGGCTCAATATATCTAATGTGGTATTATTGTGGAATATTCCTATATCATTAATACTATTAATGTTGTTTGACTTAATATTTGAAGTTAATGTTATATGATGATGTGCTGATGTTTCTGATTATGTTATTCTTTTTATGTTTACGCTTTACATTAACGACCTTTTATGTTACGCAAGGCTCACGTTTATTTATGTTTTCAAAAAAAAAATTCTACCTATATTTTCCGCTAAGTATTTTAAAGAAAGGTTTTAAAGAATGAGATTAAAAGAGTAATAGACTAATGGTTAACCTAAATACATTCTAGGAATATTGGGTTAAAAATTAGGATGTTACAAAAGTTTCTAGATAATGACTATGAGTTCATTACAATGGGATCTCTAGAGCTTGAGTTCTTCTTTTTATAAAGTTAGATGAAAATGCTAGGTAGCACATTGCATTCATGTTTATATTCCTTTTGTAACATCCTAATTTTCAACCCAATTCTCCTAGAACGTATTTAGGTTAACCATTAGTCTATTACTCTTTTAGTCTCATTCTTTAAAACCTTTCTTTAAAGTACTTAGCGGAAAATACAGGTAGAATTTTTTTTTTTTAAAACATAAACAAAACATGAGCCTCGCGTACCGTGAAGCATAAGCATAAAAGAATAACATAAACGGAAACACTAGATAAGCTTCATAGAAAGAACAACCAACGGCATATCATCATATAACATTATTATTAAATATCAAGTCAAACATTAATAGTGTTAATATAACATCACACCAAATATATTGGGCCCACTTGTGGAGGTTGAGTACACAACAATTCAAACTACACACTAAACTTATGGTGTAAATAAGCTAAGACTACGTCCTCGCTTCCGCTGCGTCATTCTATTTTTGGCCATCAAGCTACTTCCATGTCGGCACCTCGGGGCAATCCATGGACATCCTTGTCAGCCTTATTTGAAGACGAAAATGGAAAAGAAAGATAGGGGGTGAGAAACTTATACAATAATCTCAATAGGGCTCCCCTTTTCATGCACATGTCATCATCATTGTCCTCAAGAACCTCGGGTTTAATTATGAAATAGTGAGCATGCAAAGATTCATTTATTAAGTTCTAAAACATCCCTTACCGAGGCCCGTTCATTTTAACATGAGTCTTGTAATGAATGCATCATACTTCTTTATGATATGCATGTCAATACCTTATGCAACATTAACTTTAAAGCATACATCTAACTTCATAGCAAACATGATGTGCATGAGACATGGTTCATGAATGACATTCTTTATTTTCTTAGGTGACTTTAAGTTTCTTTTCTTCCTGGGGCCACCCTATTACTCTTCCCTTTTGAGAGTACTTCCAGGCTATGAGCTCATACCTCACTAGTCATCACTAGCATAAACTTATTCCCTTTTGATAAGTTGAAGTCCCAACTTGATAAGTACGAGTTAGGGGGCAAGAATCACCTTTTCATCACCTATAGTTTGATGAGTCCAAATGATCATTTTCTCATATTTTAAGTCACCTTAAACAAGAATCACCTTTTTATCACCTATAGTTTGGTGAGTCCAAAGGATCATTTTCTCATGTTTTAGATCACCTTAAGCAAGAATCACCTTTTCATCACCTATCGTTTGGTGAGTCCAAAGGATCACTTTCTCATACTTTACATTTCCTTGAGCAAGAATCACCTTTTCATCACCTATAGTTTGGTGAGTCCAAAGGATCATGTTCTCATACTTTAAGTCTCCTTAAGTCTTAGCATGTTATAACAAGATGCAACACGTATCTCATAAATGTCATAATTCTTCATATATTTCTAACATATGCATCTCTAATTTGTCAAATGAAACCATAACATGCAAACGATGAATTCTATACCAATACCTCACATAACATCAAATATCACATGAATGCATCATCTCAAATCATCATCTCATAAACATTCCCTTAAATGGCCAAACACTTAAATCGGGTAACTCAAATTGTCAAATTATTTCCTTATGCATCTAAGGGAATAATCATCGTCATTACCACTAATTATTAACCTCAAAAACATCATCAATCAAAGTTAGGCAGCATAGGTAGTAAATGAAATTCTATGATTTAAGGTGTTCTAGAAGTTGCATTTTACGCCCTTTCTCGTTACCGGCTTTCCTTATGATACTAGAATTAATTCCTAAACCATTTATGGGTCATTCTCACTTAAGTAATCATGGCATAACATGGTTTTACAATCCTCCAAAGGTGGTGGAACAGGAACAGAAAATGAATTAATCTAAGTGTTTTAGAATTGCACTTTTACGGTTTTCTGGTTACTAGTTTCTCTATAGGCGCTAAAAATCAATCCTACATCAAATGCTACCAAGTTTTTCATGATTAATCAATCCTAAACTGAATATTATCCCATTAAAACAGTTTTGGCAGTGGCTAAAAATAAATGGGTCAAAACTATGTTAAAACTCAACTTTACGGTTTATCAATAAGACTAGTTTCTTTCCTAACATGCATAGAAAGGCTTCTACCTTAACATATATAATTTTTACACATTCTATCATATAAAATCATCATCAAACAGCAACCAAATCATCAAGGTAGATCCGAATTCATTCATCATCATACTAAGCATGAAATTTCATTTTCAATGCACATAAGCCACTAGTTTCTCATGGATTCACTTTAGGATTTCTAAAACTCTTTGGAAACCGACTTATTTCACTAAAATCATCATAAAACAAACAAGGGCAGCAACCATTTGAGTTGGCTTAAGATTGGAATTTAAAACGTAAAATCATACTTGAAATACTCTTTGAGTTCATCTATGCTTAAGAAAATCCTAAGACATAGATTATTGGTGCTTGTGACTAGATGAAACTTACTCTAAGCTCATCATCATCACATGACCGAAATATACATCCATGGGGATGTCTCCATAACCAAACTTTAACTTGAGATAAAAGGGCAAGTCTTTGAGCTCTAGGTTCTTTAAGTGATGACAAAATATAAACGTGCTATGCATTCCATTTTATTCTTCATTAGAAAGTAAAGTGAGAGCTTCAAAGTAAATATGAAAGGCAAGATCTTGAAATTAAATATACAAGACTTGAAAGTAAATATGCAAGGCTCAAAGTAAATATGCAAAACTTAAAAGTAAATATGCAAGTTCAATTCTTTATTTTAGTGCTCTAGGCCCAACAACAATCGACTTTAAGGCCGAAATAGAAAGGCTTCGAGATTAATTAGGTGATATGCAAGCTCTCGTTTTAAATCTTTAAGTTCTTTAAGTGATGACTTGAAATATAAACATGCAATGCGAGGCTTGAAACTTAAACGTGATAATGCAAGTTCTTTTCTTAGATCTTTAGAGTTTAGTGATGACATAGAAAAGTAAATATGAGATGCAAGAACTTGAAATATAAATATGAGGTGCCAGAAATATAAATATGCAAGTTCATTTTTACATCTTTACTAGAGCTCTTTCAAGACTTTAAAGGAACATAAGCCTTAACCCAAACTTATCATGACAAGATAAAGCAAGCTTTAGAGTTCCTTGCACCAAGGTTTACAAAGAAACCATATGGTATGAACATCATCATCAAGCTTTAAGGAGTGGATTAAAAAAAAGGCAAATCATACACCAACTTTATTTTTTAAGAATCAAAAGGGATCAAGTTAAAGAAACAATCTTTGGGTTTTAAAAACCATCTCACCATGTCTTTGGTGACAAAACCAAAATATCAAAGAAAATGAGACCATGGCCGAAGCCATGAAGAAGAAAATATAAAACTTTAAAACTCTAGAGGCCATAATCTTGATGATACATCAACACCAACATCATGTGCTCTCATCCTTGAGTCATTTCCCAACTAACATAAGCCTTTAAAATCAAAACTAGGACCAAGGAAAAAGAAATGGAAACCCAAACTAGAGCATGAGAAGAAAAGGAAAAACCGAAACATGCTTGGTCCAAGAACCAAGTTCCAAGCTCTAGAGGTATCACAAGTGAAGATCCTCATGATCTACATCTTGAACCCTCATCATCAAGCATCATTTTCTTTAAAAAGAAAGGCTCCAAGGCCGAAATCAAAGAGAAGAAAAAGAAGTTCTAAAAGCTAAGAGAAACTAGCAAAAACTCATTTTTTTGACAAAACTCTAAAAGACAAAACTTTAAAGAACAAAATCCTTATCTTGGATGTGTTTTCTTGATTGAGAAAGAGAACTTGCTCTTGAGGAAGAAGAAAAAGAAGAACTTCTTGAAGCTTGAAAGAAAGAAAGTATTTGGGGGTATGAGAGAAATGAGCAAAGGTTCTAGCAAGCTCCTTGGGTGTCTATTTATAGAGGAAATGAACATGAGAGGAGTGAGGGGAGGAGGCTAGGTGGCACAATTTGAGTGGAGGAAGGAGAGAAAATATCTCTTACATGTAGTCATTCATAGGTAAGGCTAGGCATGGTTGGAGATATAGGCTAGCATGTCACTTTGAGTGTTGGAAAGAACAAACTCTTGATGTAGGGAGGGGTGAGGTGGTGCCTATTTTGAAGAATCCAAAGGGAGGAAATTGCTTCCCTAATTGTGGGTTAGTGATGGGTTTAGGTGTGTCTTTGATTAGACTTAAGATTAGGAGTTTGCAAGTAAGTGTGTAAGTGAAAGGATAGGTAATTAAAGCTATGTTGAGGCATGATTAGTGGGCATTCTAGCTCATTAGTGGGGTCAAAATCCTACTCTAGCTAGGCTTCTTCGAGTATGGAGAGTGAATAGTGAAAACATTATTTAAGATTCTATGTTCTAGAAACCTGAGTTTTAAAAGAAAAAGGGGTTTTGAGTTTAATCTAAGCAATTTTAGGTTCTAATTAATTTTAATGACTTATTTTGACTCTAGATTAATTATGGAAATTAATTAATCTTCGATTAGAGCCTAATATTGTTTAGATTTGCTTAATTATATTATTAAGCTCAAATGGCACTATGCCAGGGGCAAAATTGTAATTTTGCACAAAAACTGCCTGGGATCATCAGGACTTAAACAGATGCTTTTAAATACATGAAAACATCATTTTAAACCTTTGAGGAAAGTTTCGGGTTTGAACAACACCTTTACTCGCGTGAAACGCTATAGGGGTATTTTGGTCATTTTGACCCGAAACTGCAGAAAACACTGATTTTCATTCCGAAACCACTCAAGGACCATCCAATCCCCTTCAAACATTGAGTTGACCCTTCGAGGACTGCCGCCGCCTATCCTCGAGTGCAGTAAAATGACCTCAGGGGCATTTTGGTCATTTTCTCTCAGACAGAAAATCGGAGCGTTACACCTTTACTATCACATAATTAATTAATCTCAAAGCCTACCTATTTCAACCTTAAAGTTGATTGTTGATTTAGAGTGAATACTCTAAGGGGCCTAGAGCACTAAAATAAAGAACTGGATTTGCATATCATATTTTCTTCTAAGTTATCACCTAAAGCTTAAAGATAAGAATGAGCTTGCATTTCATATTTACAATTCTTGCCTAGCATGTTTACTCTTAAGCCATCACCTAAAACTTAAAGATTAAAATGAGAGCTTGCATTTTCATATCACCTAATTAATTAACTCGAAGCCTACCTATTTCAACCTTAAAATTGATTGTTGATTTAGAGTGAATACTCTAAGGGGCCTAGAGCACTAAAATAAAGAATTGGACTTGTATTCACGTATACTTTTCCTTGTCTAGCATATTCATTATATCTCTTGATTTAGAAGTTATTTTAAGTATGAAGTTCACTAGAAATGCCCTATATTGTACTCATAGGACTTGATACTTTTCAGTTTGCCTTTGAAATATCCAGCACCTTTAAATTCTATTTTGGATGATTTAAATGTGTTAGATACCTTGTTAATTAATGTGAAAATTATTCTTGGCACTTTAGGCAAGCCTAGTAACCAAAAGGAACTGAAAATGTAACTTCTAGAACACCGTAACTCATAAAAATGTATTTACTATCTACGCTGTCCAACCTTGATTAATGATGTTCTTGAGGATATAAATTAGTGGTAATGATGTTAATTAATCTCTTAAATGCATAAGAAAATAATTTTATAACACGATTTAGGGGTTTGATTATTTAAGGAATAATTGCGTATTGATGATTGAGATGATGAAATCATGTGATATTTAATGTTATGTGAGATAGAGTTCATCATTTGCATGTTATGGTTTCATTTGGAACGTTAGAGATGCATATGCTAGAAATATATGAAGAATTATGACATTTATGAGTTATGTATTGCATCTTATTATAACATGCTAAGACTTAAGGTGAGTTAAAACATGAGAAAATGATCCTTTGGATCCAACAAATTATAGGTGATGAAAAGATAATTCTTGCCCCCTAACTCATATTTATCAAGTCGGGACTTTAACTTATCAAAAGGGATAAGCTACGCTAGTGACAACTAGTGAGGTATGAACTCATAACCTAGAAGTACTTTTAAAAGGGAAGAGTAATAGGGTGGCCCCAAGAATGAAAAGAAAACTTAAGTCACCTAAAGAACCAAGGAATGTCATTCATGAACCATGTTCTATGCACGTCATGTTTACTATAAAGTTAGATGTATGCTATAAAGTCAAATGTTGCATAAAGTATTGACATGCATAACGTAAAGAAGTATAATGCATTCATTACAAGACTCATGATAAAATGAATGGGCCTCAGTAATTGATGTTTTAGAACTTAATAAATGAATCTTTGCATGCTCACTATTTCATAAAAAGCCCGAGGTTCCTGGGAATGTTGATGATGTCACTTAGATAGGAAAATATGTAACGCCCCGATTTTTCTGTCTGAGGGAAATGACCAAAATGCCCCTGAGGTCATTTCCTGACCGGAATTCGAGGATAGCCGACCCAGCAGTCCTCGAAGGGTCAACTCAATGTTTGAAAGGGACTGGATGGCCTTGACTGGTTTCGGAAGCAAAAATCCCATTTTTCGCAGTTTCAGATCAAAATGACCAAAATACTCCTATAGCGCTCTACGCGGGTACAAGTGCCATTTGAACCCGAAACTTTCCTCAAAGGTTTAAAACCATGTTTTTATGAGTTTAGAAGTCTCTGTTTAAGTCTCGGTGGTCCCGAACAGTTTTTATGCAAAATTATGATTTTGCCCCTGCAATAGTAATTTTGAGCCTAATGACATGATTAAGTAAACCTAAGCAATATTAGGCTTTAATCGAAGGTTTATTAATTTCCATAATTAATCTAGAGCTAAAATGATTTATTAAAATTAATTAGAACTTGCTTAGATTAGAGTTAAACCTTTTCTTAACCCAACTTCCAAGACATAAAATCTTGAATAGTATTTTTACTATTCACCCTCTACACCTCAAAAGGAAGCCTAGGATGTAATTAAAAGCCTAGGATGAGTAGAGATGGACTCCCCTAAAAGGCTAGAATGCCTACTAATCATAACCTACATAGCCTTAATTACGTATCCTTCCACTCACACATTTTATTATAAACTCCTAATCTTAGGTCTAATCCAAAAATACACCTAAACACATCACTAACCCACAATTAATAAAATAATTTTCTCCCCTTGGATTCCCCAAAATGTGGCACCACCTCATACCCTATACCTCACAAGTTTGTTCACTCAAACACTCAAGGAGGTATGACACACCTCACCTATGATCTTACCTATAACCTTACCTACAACCTCACCTTGAAATGACACAACCAAGAGATCTTTTCCCTCCTTTTCCCCCTCAATATTTTGGCCACCCCTCCCTTCACTCACCCTTCCATGTTTTGTTCTTCTATAAATAGCATACATGAGTAAACTTGAAACACCTTTAGTCACTTGATAAGTTTTAGTTTTCTAGAGCACTCAAAGGCTTTCTTTTTCTCTCAAGTTTCAAGAGTTCCTCTTCTTCAACTTCTTCAACCTCATCCCACTACGTAGGGATTTTATTTCAAGTGTTTCTTTCATTTTAAGTCTTTATTTAGTTATTTATTTGATGGTTTCTCTTGAATCTTTTAGAGCTTCTTCTTCTCCTCCTCCTTTGTCTCATTTTCGGCCAAGGCCTTTAAAGAGCTTGGAAATGAAAGTTTGATGATCGGGATTGCATAATGATGTTCATCACTTAAGCAACCCCTAAAGCTTGATCTTAGTTCTTGAGGAAACGATGCCTTTAGCTTCTTTTCTTGTCCCAAAGAGCTTAACTCGATATTGTTTTAAAATGAGTTAAGTGAACTCAATAGCGAGGGCTCATGATGTTGGTGTTAATACATCATCAAGATCATGGTCCCAAATGTTTCAAAATGGTTCTTTTCCTAGCCTATGGTTTCGGTTCCTTTTCCTTTTCTTTCTCCAAGATTTTTGTCCATGTTGGCCAATGAGGCACATAATAGCTTGATGATGAGAGCTTCTAGATGATGACTATATGTTCATCACAATGAGGCCTCTAGAGCTTGAGTCTTAATAAAAATGTTATTTGTGACTTCGTTTTCAAGAAAAGATACTTTGTGTTCTAAGAACCTTGCGGTTCACTTTAGCTTGTTGTGATAAGTTTGAGTTGAAGTTTAAGTTCTTCTAAAGTCTTGGATGAGCTCTAATAAGAAATAAAATGAACTTGCATTCATATTTATATTCAAGCTTATGCATTGCATATTTTCTTTGAGCCTTGCATTCATGTTTATTTTCCAAGCTATCACTTAAAGTTAAAAGATAAGAAATGGAGTGCATCTCATATTTAAGTTCTTGTCTAGCATATTTGCTTTTCATCACTAAAGAATGTAAAGATCTAAAACAAAAGCTTGTATATCACCTAATTAATCTCGAAGCCTTTCTATTTCGGCCTTAAAGTCGATTGTTGCTGGGCCTAGAGCACTAAAATAAAGAATGGAACTTGCATATTTACTTTCAAGTCTAGCATATTTATTTCCAAGTTCTTGCGTCTCATATTTATTTTGAAGTCCTCACTTTATTTTCTAAAGAAGAATAAGATGGAATGCATAGCACGTTTACCTTTTGTCATCATTTAAAAATCCTAAGAGCTCAAAGACTTGCCCATATTATCTCAAGTTAATGTTTGATTATGGAGACATCTCCATGGATGCATATTTCGGCCATGCAATGATGATGAGCTTAATATAAGTTTCATCTAGTTGTAAGGGCCAACAATCTATGTTCAAAGCTTTTTCTATGAATTAAGAAAGGTCACTACCAATAAGAATTTTAAATGGAACCCCTTCCAAGTATGTTTTAAATTAGTTACTACCCTATGGTTGTTCTCAGTTCCTTTTTCAAGATAAAAATGTTTGGCAAAGAGTTTTAGAAGTCCTAGAACGATTTCAAGAGAAACTAGTAACTTGAGTAGTTAAAAACTGAGATTTTATGCATGATAAGCATGTGTATGAATTCGGTTCTGCCATGCCTTGTTTGGTGTTGCATGATGTTATTTTGATATGCTAGAATGTGTAAAAATTACATGCGTTGAGGTAGGAATCTTGCTATGCATCTTAGGGAAGAAACTAGTCTAACAGAAAAACCGTAAAGTCAAGTTTTAGCATAGTTTTGACCCATTTATTTTTAGATTCTGCCCAAACTGTTTTAGTATGATAATAATCAGAATAAGATTGTTTAGATATGAAAAACTTGGTAACATTTGATGTAGGATTGAATTTTAGCACCCATAGAGAAACTAGTAACTAGAAAACCGTAAAAATGCAATTCTAGAACTCTTAGAACACTTAATTTTCTGGTTCTGTACAGCACCCTTATAATGTAGTAAATATGATTTATAATTAGTTCAAATGCATAGGAATACCTCATAATTGGTTTAGATTTAATTTATAGCGCCTTAGGCGAAGACGGAACGTAGAAAGGGTCCAAAGCGTAGTTTCTAGAACCCCGTAATCGCAAGGTCTAGAAAATGGCAGATCTGTATGGGGCTGTTTGGTTTTGCTCCTAGGCATAAAAATTAGTGAGGATATTAGTTGTGAACCCATAGGTGCATAAAAGATTAATAGCAGATGTTAGAATAATTATATCTCAAGTTTAGGACCCGTAAGGGTCAAAGCATAAGACACCATAGGACCCGTAATGAGCTTTATGACTTCAAGTAGATGTTTGTTTAATTATGAGAATGACTTGAGCATGGCATATGCATTAGCTGAGTCCGGTCCTTGATTTCGGCAAACTGGTTAGAAGCATGCTATCTTTTAAGAATGTTAAAACAATGATGTGATGACATATATGCTATGATGAGTTTGACGATATGACTTGATGTCTTATGGTGATGTTGAATGGCTATGCATGCTCTATATGTTTCGTGGCATAAAGCAAGTTTAAAGGAAATTCGGTGTACGCTGTTACGCTGCCGAATTTCCCATCAAACTTGAGGATTTGAGAAAAGTTTGCGAAAACTCGTGGGTGACACCGGTTCGGCTGAGCACCCCCAGGAAAGGTTCTGGGTGACACCGGTTTGGCATAGCACCCCCAGAACAGATGTGATATAACACTGAGACGCATTCCTCCCGCTACGGTGGGGAGGAAACAAATCCGTGAAGGTACTGACATTGAGCTTGCCAAAGCGGACAATTCGTTGTGTACTAGATACCAGTAAAGCGTTTCAAAGAAGGAAATGATCCTAAGATAGGTGATTCAAGAAAGTTATGTATACCCCCTCTATTAGCCCATATTAAATCTAATGACGACTAGTTAGGATTGAGCTCATTCCTACGCAATAGGTGAGATGTAGTTTGGTGACCAGATTATCGCCGGGCCGGTGAGTCATTGGATTTTTGGTGGATATGTTAAGAGGGTGGTCTTTAAGAAAAGAACTTAAAAGTTCGACTTATGAGAAAGATGTCACATGAAAAGTACTGTGCCTTTTATGCCACGTGTATGATTTATGCTTCTTTATGATATGCCCAAGTATTATGATTTTCATGTTAATGTGCATATGGTATTGTCATGCATTCATCGAATATCTGTTGCATTCATGTCATTAAGACACATACTAAAAGACACCCACTTTGGATAAATAGATTTGAAAAGTCTAAAACCAATCCTTATGCATGTACACCTTTTTTATAATTAAAATCGAGGTGGCTGGGGACGATGATGATGACACTTGTGTTAGAGTCAGGAGTCCTTACTGAGAATCTTGAATGAGTTTCTCATCCCTTCCTTTTCTTTCGTGTTGTCTCTAGACGAGGACTACAACGAGGTTCGTGATTTCTTCTAAGGTTCGTGCTTAAGGTTTACACTAGTAAACGGAGCAAACGGTCGCTGCGGAAGCATAGATAACTTAGCTTTTGGGTTGACACTTCTCCAACCACATAGGTGGATAAGGATCACTTCATATATATATATGTGCATATTTTGATGTAAATAATGGTACAATGATGCTAGTAATTTATGTATTTATGAAGGTGTGATGATATTGTGTTGTTATGGATAATACTACCTTTCATGAGTATGTATGGTGTGAATTACTTTTTCCTACACGATGTGGTTATGACGAACGTTGGGTTAGCGTATAGCTCGCGTTTTGTTTTCAATTTTCAAAAATGAAAAATTTATTCGTATTTTTCGATAAGTATTTTAATGAAAGGTTTTAAAGAATGAGACTAAAAGAGTAATAGACTAATGATTAACCTAAATATGTTCTAGAGTATTGGGTTAAAAATTAGGCTGTTACAGGATACCCTACTGAGATTCTTTAGTAAGATTCTAACTCCCTCTCTCTCTTTCTTTCCGTTACGTCTTCAGATTTCGATAGCGACGTTCATTCTTTTCATTGACACCCCCACCTAGGAGGTTCACTTCGACCCCGACCACCAGTCTTACCATTTTGAGGGATGTTGCTCCGTCTGAGTCTTCATGTTTATGGGATGACCATTTGCACACCCCATACCTAGCTACCATTTCTCGCTGACTTCCCCGTACGGTGATGATATGGTTTTTGAGCATGCGCATACGCACAACAAGAGGATCCTTCATATATACACCACCGCATCTATCATCCCCAGCTCGAGGCATTTAGAGACTGACTTGTCAGAGGACTTGCCTACCCACATGTATTTCGAGAGTTCTGCCCTTACTCCCCCACATATGAGGGAGGGTAGTGAGGAGACGGTCACCCAGCTGAGGTTGGCACGGAGGCCAACTATGTGCCCCCAGCGTGGAGCCCATGTTCAACCACTTCGTAAGCCCACTCCCAATGGGCTTCGCCCATGGATCGGTTATGTTCCGCCCTTTCCGGGCCCGCAGCAGTAGATCTCTTAGAAGGTTTTTAGTGCATACACAACTACCAGTTTAAGATAACCTTCTTTTGCTTTAGAGGTTATCTACCTTAGGTGCACTAGGTAGGCATGTTTTCCGTTGTATTTTCCTTTCCCGATGTATTTGTATTTCCATGTTATACTGAACTTAACTCACCTTTCATAGGTGGGATATTACCTATTTAACTATGGTGTGCTAATGGTTGTTTATCTTATGAAGCCTATCTGATGTTTCTATTTTATGTTATTCTTTTTATGATTATGCTTTATGTTAACAATCACTTATGTTATGCGTGGCTCACATTTTGTTTATGTTTTCAAAAAAAATTGGCTCATATTTTCATTAAGTACTTACAATGAAAGGAAAACTGAAACAAAGAGTAATATCTAATAATTAACTAGAATACGTCCTAAGCGTGTTGAGTTAATTATTAAGGTGTTACACTTATCACTTGCCACAATGTATGTGAGACTCAAGATAATATACTTAGAGAACACAAAATCATAAAAAAATATAGAAAATAAGTTTTGAAATCTTTTTATTTTATATATTTTAATATTATAAAGGGTAAAATCAAATGCAATTAATAAGGTATAAATAAGATAAGTATATGATTTTAAGTTATATTAAAATAGAAAAGATTACTAAGGAATTGTGAAAAAGTAATAGTGAAGGAAGTCAAACTAGCTGTGTATATATATAGTTTAGGTGCACGACTTGATTTTTCTTCTCAAGAAAAATTATCAAAATATCTTTGAGATGACTTAACATGAGATTAAGGATGACCAACCCTGATTATCATCAAAAAGTTGGCTTGATTAAGATTTAATTACTTTAATTAAATTAATCTTGAGATAATATAATTATCTTTAATTAATTATAAGCTCTTAATGATTAAACAAATTTAATTAGCAAAGAGACATAAAGTGCATGATGTGGCATAAAGTAAAAAGCAACGTCAAAAAGTGTTTTCTAATTTATACAACCCCTAAGTTGTCAGAGGAGTGTTTCTCCTTGAAATCCAAAATAATAGTATTATATTATTAAAAGTAAGATGTTTTAATTTAATAATAATTTACAATTAATTATTTTAAACGTATGAAATGATCTCCTTAGAAATCCTAAATTAAATTTCAAAAGATCCCCTATCCCTGTGATTTTCCTTACATGCTTGACAGTCTATCCACACATCAATACCCTCTCATTTGATTTTTATTCCATGACACGAACATACATACTCTTATAATCCTTAATCACAAAACCCACTTTGCTAAGGAACACAAGAACCTTTCCAAAGCCCTTTTATCTTCATTAGCTTCCTCTTCATTTCTAAACTTAAACACTAACCAAATGTATGTATAAATGTGCACGAGAAGAGGGGTTATATCATGCTTTGTTTTTTCTTTTTACTTATCTAAAATATTTAACACAATACTATCAAGCATTAAGCTTAAAATGCAACAAAAACGAGATTAGTAGTTTCAGAAAGTAGATTTTTGAAGCATATAATAAATAACAGAACAACCATAATGTTATATCAGTAGATATTGAACTTTAAAGCGTAACCAAAAGAAAAGTAAATAAAGGAGATTAAGGAGAAGAAGATTTGACATGAAGATTTTTATACTGGTTCGGTCAAATCTGCCTACACCTAGTACTCAACACACATTGAGGTTCCACTAAACATCCTTTTCAAATCAAGAAAGAAAAGCTAAATAGTCTTTACATTAGTCTTCTCAAGCTCTAATTTGTGATTAGCAGACAACCCTTACTGTCATAAATTGAGTAGTTATTCACCAGCCTCTCCAAGTTGAACCTTAAGTAGTCTTGTACTAATCTCTCCAAGCTAACACCTTGGACTAGTAGACAACCCTTACTATCACAAACTTGAGTAGTTATTCAACAGCCTCTCCAAGCTTAATCAAATAGTTATTCACTAGCCTCTTCAAGCTGAACCAAGTAGTTATTCACCAGCCTCTCCAAGCTAAACCCATAACAAGTAAACCAACTGCTACTGTCCCGTTGAAAGTAGTCTTTAACCAGCCCCTCCAAGCTAAACCGTGACCAGTAAAAACACCTTACTGTCGCGTTGCAAGTAGTTTTACATTAGCCTCTGTAACATCCTAATTTTTAACCCAATACTCTAGAACATATTTAGGTTAATCATTAGTCTATTACGTCATAGTTTCCTTTTTACTTTAAAATACTTAACAGAAAATACTGGTAAATTTTTTTTTAATTATAAAAGCAAAGTGAGAGCCGTGCAACTTGATGAATGATGAAGCATGAAAGGAATGAAACGCAATCCAAATAAACACATCATAAACATCTGATTATAAAACATGTAAATGCACAGAATAATATAGCAAACTGCATAAGTAGATATATATATATATATATATATATATATATATATATATATATATATATATATCATGCCCACCCAAGAAGGGTGGGACTTAGTTTGGTACGACATGAAGCGAATACATCTAAAAAGAAAATACAAAGGAAAGTGCGACGGAAAGCATAAAAGCAAACTCCCCTACCCAAGTGCAACTAGGGGATAACCTCTAAACAAAAGAAGGTTTATCCTCATCTAAGTGGTGTGTGCACTAGCCCGGGTACTCCATCAGTCATCCCCTACCTCCGACTGACGTCCATCCCGCGAGCGAGGCACATACCCGGCAAACTAGGCGAGCTCCTCTGACGTGTAAAGACGAAGCGGGGATCGGGAGTGACCCCCACGACGTAGCCGCATCTCCGGTCATCGTGCTAGCCGAGGCTGAGTCACGGTGTCCTCACTACCCTCTCTCATCAGTGGTGGAGTGGGGGCAGAGCTCTCGCTATACAGATGGGTAGGTGGGTCCTCCGACGGGTCGGTCTCCGAGAAGTATGTCCGGGGCACATAGTCGGGGTAGTCGCGCATGGCTGAAGCAGCGGTGTGCATGCGGCACACTCTCTCGTTGTGCGTACGTGTGCGCTCAAAAACCCGCTCGTCGTCGCCGTAGGGTGCTGTCGGGGAGAAGCGATGGGTATGTATGGGGTGAGCGAAGGGTCGTCCAATGAACATGAAGATACGAGCTGTGCATTGACCCTCAAAATGGTATGATCCGTGCTCCGGATCATGATGCACCTCCCATGTTTAGGTGTCCATAAAAATCACGAACGTCGCCTGTAACATCCTAATTTTTAACCCAATACTCCTAGAACGTATTTAGGTTAACCATTAGTCTATTACTTCTTAGTTTCATCTTTTCTTTAAATTACTTAGCGGAAAATACGAATAAATTTTTCTTTTTGAACTTGAAAACAAAAACGTGAGCCTCGCATTAATATAAAACCTTTTGTTCATCATAAACATAACTTACAAGGAAAAGAAATCACATATAAACATGAAATACAACATTATATTAACCACATATCATAACCACATCATTATAGTTACATAGTACTAGCATCAGTGTTCACACCAAAACATGCATATATATATGAAATACTTCTTATCCACCTACGAGGTTGGATAAGTAACAACCTAGGGACTATCCTATCTATTCTTCTGCAATGACCCTTGGCATCCGTTTGCTGAAGTGACCTTTAAGCACGAACCTCAGAAGAAGTCACGAACCTCATTACTATCCTTGTCTGGAGATGACACGGAAGAAAAGAGAGGGATGAGAAACTTATTCAAGATTCTCAGTAGGGATTTCCGACTCTAACACAAATGTCATCGTCATCATCCCCAGCCACTCCGATTTTCATTATAAAAAGAGTGTGCAAACATAAGGATCGATTTTAAACTTCTTAAATCTATTTATCCGAAGTGGGTGTCTTTTAACATGAGTCTTAATGATATGAATGCAATAGATATTGAATGAATGCATGTCAATACCATATGCAAACAGTACTAGCTTTTTAGCAAGTATAGCATTCATAGACATAGTGCATGATACATGGGTCATAAAAACATAGATCATAAAACATAGGACATGGAACTTGATACATAGTACATGGTACATAAAACATGAATCATGGAACGTAGAACTTGGTACTTAAAACATGGTGCATGGTAGCTTAACTTGGTTACTTAGGTGACGTTGACATATTATTCTTTTCTTCCTGGGGCCACCCTAATATTTCTCCCTTTGAGAAATCTCTAGGTTATGAGCTCATACCCAGCTAGTCGTCACTAGCATCTGGACTTATCACATTGTGATAAGTTAAAAATCCCGACTTAAAGTACGGGTCTAGGGGGCATAGAATCACCTCATCCCCACCTATAGTTTAATGGTTCCAAAGGATCATTTTCTCATAGTTTAATGTCACCTTAAGTCTTAGCATGTTATGACAAGATGCCCCATAGTTCATGCATGTTACATATGAATCACCTCATCCCCACCTATGGTTTGATGGTTCCAAAGGATCATTTTCTCATAGTTTAGTCATAGCAAGATGCTACATATTTCATGCATGTCACATATATCGTGTAATTCTAACATAGGCATCTTTAAAGTTCTAAAGGGAACCATAGCATGCAAATGATACAATCATCATTTAAGAGCAATAACTCGCATAGCATCATAGTGGTCATGAGACAACACAATAATCCATCATCATTCACATAGAACATATAAATCATTCCTTTAAGAATAAACCCCTAAATCGGGTAATCTCAAACTTCCAAATTATTTCCTTATGCCTCTAAGGGATTGATTAATCTCATTACCATAATTTATTAAGTCCTAGAACCTAATTTATTATGGCTGAGCAACATAGGCAGTAAGCATAGTTTTGATGGATTACGGTGTTCTAGAAGTTGCGTTTTAGATCTTTTCTCTTTACTGACTTTTCCTATAATGCAAGAATTAATACCTAAGCCAATTATGAGTCACTCTCACTCATATAGACATCATATGATGTGATTCTATACACTTAAACAAGGCTGGAACAGAATGTATAAGTTCAGTTCCGCAGGGGTTCTAGAAACTACGTTTCAGACCCTTTTTAAGTTCTGTCTTTGCCTAAGGCGCTATAAATCATCCCTAAACCAATTGTAAGGGATTCCTATACATATAAACTAATTATAAAACATGATTTCTGTACCTAAGGGTTGCTGGACAGAAACAGTTTTACTTTTGATTCTAAGTGTTCTAGAATTCACATTTTCAAGCATTTCAAGTTACTAGGCATGCCTAAGATGCCTAGAACCTTTATCATACATAAGGCAAGGTATTTAAACACATATAGACCACCCAAAACAGAATTTAAGGTGCTGGAAAATAAAAGGGCAGAATTGAAACTTGAAGGCATGTAAATGCTCAAAATAAAACATTTCTAGTTCACATAGTTTGCTAGTTTCTCTTGGAACACTTTTGAAACTTCTAAAACTCTTTGGAAATCAATTTATCTTGTCAAAAACCTTTACAAAAGACATAGGGCAGTACCTATCTATTTTCTTTCATGGTTAGGATTTAAATCATAAAAACATGCTTGAAGCATTCTTCAAGACTACCTATGATTAAGAAAATCCTAAAACATAGGTTATAGGCCCTTGTAACTAAATGAAACTCATGCTTGAGCCATTATCATCACATGGCCGAATGCATATCCAAGAAATACCTCCTTGATAGATCTTTTCTCAAGATGAAATGGGCAAGTCTTTGAGCTCTAGTATCTTAGGTGATGATATAAAATAAACGTGCTATGCATTTCATTTTAGAGTCCTTTAGAAAGTAAAGTGATAGCTCAAAGTAAATATGAAGTGCATATTCATTTTCATTCTTTGAGTTTAGTGAGGACTTGAAATATAAAATGAGATGCAAAGCTTGGAATTTAAACGTGTATAATGCAAATTCATTCTTTATCTTGGGATTTAGTGATGGCATAGAAAATAAACGTGCTATGCAAAGTGTGAAATAAACGTGAATGCAAGTTACTTTTACATCTTGACTAGAGCTCTTTTAAGACTTTAAAAAGAACTAAGTCCAACCCAAAACTCATCCTCACAAGAAAAGATAAGAAGCTTTACTAAGCCTTAAAGATATAAACATAAAGGGACCTATGTCATATTCTTTATTAATGCCCAATAACCCCTATCTAGAAAGAACTCTAGAACGTGCCGCCCAACTTTAAGGTTGACAAGGGTAGGTTATGGACTTTTTGAAAACCTTATTAATTTCTTTTTTTTTCTTGGATAAAACCATGGTGAGTTAAGCAAAACATAAAGAGAATGAACTCATAGAGGTGGTAACCTCAAAAGAATGGAAATGGCCGAATCCTAGCAAGGAATAATGGACCATTTTTAAACTCTAGGGACCAAGATCTTGGTGATGTGTTAACACCAACATCATGAGTCCTCATCATTGAGTACTTAACATCATTCTAAACCATCATCAAAACAAAGTTCATGACAAGTTAAGGAAAGGAGAAAACCGAAAACCATGTTTGTTTGAAACATAGATCAAGCTCTAGAGGTTGTTCAAGTGCTAAGCACCATCATCAAGCTTACATTTTTCCAAGTTTCAAAGGCCTTCATGGCCGAAACCTTGAGAGAAAGAAATGAGGTTTTTAAGGGTTCAAAGGAAACATAACCCATTCTTGAATAAATCTTGAAAAAGATGAAACTTTTCTTTTTAAAAACTCAAGCTTTAGAGGTTGTTCATGTAACATCCTAATTTTTAACCCAATACTCTAGAACATACTTAGGTTAATCATTAGTCTGTTACTTCATAGTTCTCATTTTTACTTTGAAATACTTAGCGGAAAATACGGGTAAATTTTTTTTGAAATACAAAGTGAGAGCCGCGTGATGCGATATAACATGTAACGGTCAAAACATACATCTCATAACGTCATAGCATAAGGCACATCATGAGAAACACTGAATATCACCTCATATATATATATATATATATATAACTTGCCCACTTATAAGTGTGGGACTTAATTTAGTACAAAGGAATACATGAAAGATAATACAACATAAACATAAACATAAACTACTCTCCTACCCGAGTACATCTAATGGGATAACCTCTAAACAAAAGAAGGTTTATCTCCATCTAAGTAGTGTGTGCTCTAACCCGGGCCATCCACAGCCTCCTACTGGCGACTATCCCTCGAGCATGGCACGTAACCAGGAAACTGAGCAAGCTCCTTCGGCGCGAATAGGCGGGACGGGGCTCGGAAGTGACCTCCATGGTGTGGCCTCATCTCCGGTCGTCATGCAAGCCTCGGTTGAGTCACGGAGGGCTCGCTACCCTCCCCAAGGTCCATGGGTATGGTGGGGGAAGATCCCTTGGAGGGTACCTGGGTTGCCAAATCCTCGGAAGGATTCGTCTCCGAAAAAGACGACAGGCAACGGGGCACATACTGGGGGTAGTCTCGAACGGCAAACGCAGACGGTGGAGTACGGCGAAGCCTCTCCTCTCGGGGGCATGCGCGCTCGAACACCAGGTCATCACCAAAAGGTGGGACGGGGGAGAAACGATGGGAATGTACAGGGGGAGTGAAGGGTCGACCCATGAACATGAATACTCTAACCGTGCATCGACCCACAAAATGGAATGACCCGTGGTCCGGGTCATGGTGCACCTCCCATGTCGGCGTGTCCACGAACACTACGAACGTCGCCATCTGAAGACGTGACGGAAAGAAAGGATAGAGGGAGTGAGAATCTTGCTAAAGAATCTCAGTAGGGCCTCCTACTACCTAGGTGTCATCATCTACGTTCTCAGGAACCTTGGGTTTATTTCGTAGAAGCAAATGAGCATGCATCAAGTTCATTTTAAACTTTAAAATATACTTTAGCCAAGGTCCATTCATTTTAGGATGATCTTAATGTCATGAATGCAACATAATAGAGAATGTATACATGGCGCTACCTAATGCACATACATAAATCATATCATCAAGCATCATCATACTTAGTGGCATAAAGTGGCAATAGAAACATTCATATGGGACAAACTTAGTGACATAATCATAATCATGAAACTTCTCTTCCTCATGGGCCGCCCTAAAAGACAAGCGCTCTGGGGGTGCTCGGCCGAACCGGTGTCACCCAGAACGTGTCACATCTCTAGGTTATGAGCTCATACCTTAACTAGTCGTCACTAGTTCTTACTTACCACTTAACGATAAGCGTATCATAAATCATAAATCCCGACTATTTGAGTACGGGTTAGGGGGCAATTCTCTTAGCGGTGCTCGGCCGAACCGGTGTCATCCTAGAACCCATCTTAGTACCTTAATTTTCAAAATCTCTTTAAGTCCCCAAATTCGTCGGGAATTCGGCGACACGCTGGCATTACGCCGAATTCCTTCCAAATTTGCTTTATGCCACATAAACATATATCCTCATGAATTCCTCATATGAATAACATCATCATCATTTACATACCACATGCATCATCATAGAACATTCAAACGCTTATCCTTACGGTAGCTTATGCTTTGACCCTTACAGGTCTTAATCTTGAGATATAGTTCTCTAACATCTGTCGTTCATATTTTATGCACCTAAGGGCACATAATTAATTGTAACACCCTAGTAATTAACCAGATACACCTAGGTTGAATCTGATTAATGACTAGACTTTACTCCTTGCTTTGGTTCTTTCTTCATAATTTGAAAATACTTAGTGAAATTACGAGCCATTTTTCTTTTCTAAACACATAATTGAAAACATGAGCCGAGTACAACGTGAACGAGTAAGCGGGGTATAATAAGACGTTTAAGAATATATCACATCATATCACTTAGGCTCCATCATATAACATCCATAAGCACATTATAGCATATATTTACATACAATAACCTCACTCAAAGGGTGGGTTATGTTCATACATCATTATCTTATGCAAACCCATAAAAGAAAATATACTTAAGGAAATACATGCCCCTAAACTAGATAACTCCATAAGCCGGGAAGGTTATCCTAAAACTAGGGTGCATGATCACACATAAATCTACTAAGAACCTTCTATGGCCTTGTCACGGAAATGGGGAATAAATCCGATCCATCGATGAGCTCCTCGGACGAGACACACGAGATGCACCAGGCTGGGGTCGCATGGATGGCCTTCTCGCTAACCTCGGCTGAACAACTGTTTCCTCACTACCCTCTCTTACACGTGTGGGAGTAGGAGCAGAGCTCTCAGAATATACATGAGTAGGAGTGTCCTCTGAAGGATCAGTTTCAGAATATCTCGTCTCGGGGACATACTGAAATCCATGGACAGCAGATGAAGCGGGATAAGAACGTAACATCTTTTCATCAAGTGGGCGTGCATGTTCGAAAACCATTTCATCGCCATAGCGAGAAGTAGGTGAAAATCGATAACTAGGGACAGGATGTGCAAATGGACGACCTATGTAAATAAAAACACGAACTGCGCACCTCCCTTCAAAATGATACGAGCGATGCAACGGATCGTAGTGGAATTCCCAAGTAGGGGTATCAACGAACAAGACGAATGTCGCCATTTGAATCTAGAGACAATGACGGAAATAAAGAAAAGGGAGTGAGAATCTTGCTAAAGAATTCTCAGTAGGGTACCTCCTTCTCTGATGTCATCATCAAAGTCCCCAGGAACCTCGGGATTATTCTAAAATAGTGAGCATGCAAAGATTCATTTTAAGTTCGGACAAATACTTAACCGAGGTTCGTCAATTTTTAATCATGCGTCTTATAATGCATCATAATCTTAACATTTCATATTTACAATGAACTTTTCCTTTATCATTACATCATTTTCCTCATCATCATTATCAAATAACATGCATAAAAGAACGTCATGTAATATTAGCTACATGTGGACATAGTGCACATATTTCATTTCTTTAGTGCCTTAGGTGACTTAAATCTTATCATCATCATTATTTTCCTTAGGCCACCCTATACTCCACCCTTTTGGGAGTAATTTAGGTTATGAGCTCATACTTTACTAGTCGTCACTAGCATATACTTATCCCTTTTGATAAGCTAAAGTCCCGACTCTACCCTTTTGAGAGAACGGGTTTGGGGGCTAAAATCACCTTTTCACCACCTATAGTCTGATGGTTCCAAAGGATCATTTTCTTATAAGTTTAAGTCATCATTAAATCTTTGCATGTTATATCATAATACAATTCATAAACATCATAACATTTTCTCATTTATAGTCTTAAGCTAGAATAATATATATCAAGTGTAATCATGCATATGGGAGATTCCCAGGAAAGAGAGGTGGGTCACAATGGACACGCTTAAATACCAAGTCTTTCCTTAGCCAGAACCTTTCCAAATTACACTTTTACAATGATACACTTTCTTCTAGCAACAAAGGTAAATTTTACATAATAAAGAACATTTCATGTACAAGCATTCTCATTATTTGCAACAAAGAACTATAACATGCAAGCCAGGAAATCATTCAATGATATCAAGTACTTAATAAGCATCCAATCCTTACCTAGAATTATCAATTATAGAACTAATTAGTTACTAAACCAATTATGAATCATTCTCTTAACAATAAACCATAATTATCACAACTTCAAATCATATCAAATCATTATCACACATTGATACTAAACTCAGATCAGTGGCCGAATCATGAACCTCATGCAATTACATAGAATCATATTTTAAGTGCATATAAAATACTAGTTCCCGGTAAAATCCTTGCAAAGCCTTAAAACTCATTTAGAAACTAGTTCTTTTGTCAAACTTGGGAGGATCTTCACAATTAAAATTCTCACTTAAGATAAAAGGAGTAAGTCTTGAGCTTTAGAGATTTAGGTGACATCTTAGAATTATAAACATGCTATGCAACCTTATTTTAATCTTATCTTTATAAGGTGATAGCTTGGAATTATAAACATGATATGCAATTCCATTTCTTTATCTTTAAGATTTAAGGTGATGACTTGAAAATTAAACATGATGCAAGAACTTGAAATATGAACATGATACAAGAAAGCTGAGGCGGTGTAATCCGCATGGACCAGTAGAGGGAGAAGAAAATATTAAGAAACCGGAGCGGCGGTAGTCCGCACAGGACCAGTAGAGAGAGAAGAGAATATTAAGAAACCGGAGCGGCGGTAGTCCGCACAGACAGAGAGAGGGAGAAGAGAATTATTATTACATCTTTTTAAGCTCCAATCTCAAGACTTTTTAAAGAATAAATTCTTTACCTCCAATAATCATATTTCTTTGCTTGTGATACATGGGCAAGTCTTTGAGCTCTAGGATCTTTAGGTGATGGCATAAAATAAACATGCCATGCGTTGATTCTTTTAGCCATTATAAAATATAGTGAGAGCATAAATTAAATATGAGATGCAACCTCTTTATTATTTTGAAAGATTAAGTGATGACTTGAAACATAAACATGAAATACAAGCTTGGAATTTAAACATGAGAAATGCAAGTTCATTTATTCATTCTTGAAAATTTAGTGATGACATAGAAGGTAAACATGGTTATGCAAAGCATAAACTTAATCATGGATGCAAATTCATTTTGTTTCTTTACTAGAGCTCCTTCAAGACTTTAAAAGAATTATAAATTCAACCCAATACATATCTTAACAAGAAATAAAACATAAAAGAAAAATACATCTTTCAAGTTCTAAACTAAAAATCTTTGTTTTAGCATCATAAAGCATTATTCTTTAAAGTTTTGCATCAAGTGGAATTTTCAAGCTTTAGAGGCCTAACTTGTGATGAAAAGCTAAGGCAAGTTCATAATTTCATCATTTTGAGCTAAAAACACAACTCCTCAAAGCATAGAAATAAATTTAGAAACTACTCCCTACCTAATCTGAGTTGAAGAAGAGGAAGAGAACTTGGTTTCTTGAAGTGAAATGAAACAAAATCTCTTTGAAAAATTGAAGAAAGAATTCAGCCAAAGAGGAGGAAGAAAGAAAGTTTTTGGTGCTCTTAAAAACTAGTTATGAACCAAGCATTCCAAGACCACTCAAGCAAGCCTATTTATAGAAGATTTTGAGGCTTCTAATTGGCCAAAATGATAAGGTAGTGGACGGAATTTTGCAGGAGAAATAAGGGAGGAAAAATCATTTTAGACAAAGTTGTATGAAATTAAGGAATTATGTCTCTTATGGTGACATTTTGGCATTTTGTTTTAGTGCAACTTTTGGCAATAATTCAGCTGCATAATGGCATCAATAATTTCGTCCATTACAGCCCAAAGAAGTGAAATTTGTGTGTTCCATGCATTATTTAGGTGTAGGCAAGGTATTTATGTAATTTAGAGAATTTACGGTTAAGGGTTTAAGTGAATTAGTAAGCAATTTGGGTGTTTTTGAGCAATTTTGGGTTCTAATCAATCTAAATACATAATTTTGACTCTAGATTAATATTTAGAATTTAATAAGCTTTAATTTGAGCCTAATATTGCTTAGGTTTCGGTATACGAATCAAAAATCCCGAAATTCGCAAAACTGCCCAAAAACAGGGGCAAAATCGTACTTTCACTTAAAAAATTGCCCGAGGCCACCCGAGCTTAACCAATGGTTAATCATGGCTTAAAAACACATTTTAAAAGCTTTTAGTGAGGTTCGGCTCGGTCAGCACGCACATCGGAGTTAAAGCAAACCCATGAGGGCGTTTTGGTCATTTCAGCGTCGGAACTCAAAATTGAGATCCTTCTGCTCTATTAACACACATAACACAAACAATCCCTTATTATCCTCAAAATATCCCCTTGAGAATAGGTGGGGCCCACGATCCTCATTTTCTGAGTAAAATAACTTCAGGGGCATTTTGGTCATTTTATACGTACAGAAATTCGGGATTTGCGACTCGCATGAATCGTTCCTAACCTCTCTTCTAATGTTATATTCCTTTATTGAGGATTGTTCGGCCTCAAATCTTATGTAATAATTACCTACGGTAATTCGATAATTGAGTAATTTCTAATGACAAGAAAATTACAAGAAAATTGGGCGTTACATTACTCCCTCCTTAAAAAGAATTTCGCCCGAAATTGCACTCCGAGAACAACTCGGGGTATTGTGCTTTCATGTTTGATTCCAGCTCCCATGTAAGTTCTTCGGTTTCACCCTGTCCCCATGCTACTTTGACCAGGGGTATAACCTTGTTCCTTAACTGCTTAACTCCTCGGTCGACGATTCTCGTGGGTAATAAGTTAAATGTCAGGTTATCTCTTAATTGTACATGTTCTGGCTCTAGTACATGACTCGGGTCAGATTGATACTTTCTTAATTGAGAGACAAGGAAAACATCATGAAGGTTGGACAGACTCAGGGGTAGGGCTATACAGTAGGCTACAGGTCCTACTTTGGTAAGGATTTCAAACGGACCAAGAAATCTGGGGCTCAATTTCTTTACTTTTATTGCTCGGCCTATGCCTATGGTGGGGGTGATCCTTAGGAACACGTGGTCCCCTTCTTGAAAATCTAGCGGTTTTCACCGCTTGTCCGCATAGTTTTTCTGTCGACTTTGAGCAGTAAGAATCTTATCCCTAATCTTCTTGATTTGTTCCGTTGTTTCCCTCACAATATCAGGTCCGAGTAAACTTTGCTCTCCGGGTTCATACCAACATAAGGGAGATTGACATTTCCGTCCATAGAAGGCCTCATACGGTGCCATACCGATACTTGCATGATAACTGTTGTTATATGCAAATTCAATCGATGTGTGTACTTATCCCTACTTCGCCTTTGATCTAAAACACATGCCCTTAACATATCCTCCAAGGTTTGGATAGTTCTTTCAGATTGACCGTCTGTTTGGGGGTGATAGGCCGTGCTTAGACACAGCTTTGAACCAAATGCCTTTTGAAAGGCTGCCCAACATCGTGACGTAAACCGCGGATCCCGGTCCGAGATTATCGTCGACGGCACCCCATGTAACCTTACTATCTCCTGAATATATAATTGTGCTAACCTATCCAAGGAATGAGTCACCTTAATAGGTAAAAAGTGGGCTGACTTTGTCAATCGATCCACGATTACCCATATGGTATCATGATTCATTTGGGTCTCTGTAATCCAGTCACAAAATCCATGGAGATACTATCCCACTTCCACTCGGGGATCGACAGAGGTTGCAGTATTCGGAGGGTTTTTGGTGTTCAATCTTCACCTTTTGACACACCAAGCACTTACTCACCCATGTGCACACATCTTTCTTCATTCCAGGCCACCGTAACATCTTCTTCAAATCTTGATACATCTTGGTGGCACCAGGATGAAGGGTAAAATGGCTCTTATGGGCTTCCTCCAAAATATCCTTTCGAGGCCACCACTAGCAGTACACATATTCGACCTTTAAACCTCCACAAATCGTCCATTCCTTGGGTAAAACCTATCAACTTTCCCGCCTTCATCGCCCTAAAGTCTCTTGAAACTCAAGATCGTCCCCTTGAGCTTGAACAATCCTTTCTCTGAACTCACTTGTCACTCTAAGATGACAAGCTCTGATGCCCTTAGTGGTCAAAGTCATTCCTAGGTTTAAGTCCCTAAATTGCTCAATCAATTCAACCTCCTTCACCATCAAATGGGACACTTGTAAGGACTTCCTACTCAAAGCATCAGCTACTACATTAGCTTTACCAGGATGGTAATTCAATCCAAAATCATAATCTTTCAAGAACTCCATCCATCGCCTTTGCCTCATGTTTAGCTCTTTTTGATCAAAGAGATATTTCAAACTCTTGTGATCGGAAAACACCTCAAACTTAACTCCATATAAATGGTGTCTCCAAATCTTTAGAGCAAACACGACGGCAGCTAACTCAAGGTCATGGGTAGGGTAGTTTGCCTCATGTGGCTTGAGTTGTCTTGATACATAGGCCACCACTTGCCTATCTTGCATCAATACACAACCTAAACCCTTTTTTGAAGCATCACAATACACCTCGAAAGGCACATTGGGGTCGGGTAACACTAAAATAGGGGTAGAGGTTAGCTTGTGTTTTAACTCTTGAAAGCTCTTTTCACACTCCGGGGCCCATGAAAAAGGGGTGTTCTTCCTAGTCAACTTGGTCAAAGGTAGGGAAATCTGGGAAAATCCCTTGATAAATCGACGGTAATAACCTGCTAAACCCAAAAAGCTCCTTACTTGATTCAGTGGTTGGTCTTTCCCGCTTACTACCGCTTCTACCTTACTAGGATCTCTGACAATTCCTTTCTTAGATACTACATGCCCTAAAAATTGCACCTTATCCAACCAAAACTCACACTTGGAAATCTTGGCATATAGTTTCTTTTCCTTCAAGATCTCCAGTACTATGGTCAGGTGGCATTCATGCTCTTCATGGGTCTTAGAATATATGAGAATGTCATCTATAAAGACAACTACAAACTGATCTAAATAGGGCCGAAAGATCCTATTCATGTAATCCATAAAAATAGCTGGAGCATTGGTTAACCCAAAGGACATTACTGCAAACTCAAAATGGCCGTATCGAGTCACGAAAGGCCGTTTAGGTATGTCTTCATCTCTCACTCTAATTTGATGGTAGCGACCTCAAATCTATCTTAGAAAACACTACCGCACCTTTCGGTTAGTCCATCAAATCATCGATCCTAGGCAGAGGATACTTGTTTTTCACCGTTACTTTATTCAACTGCCGATAATCTACACACATCCTCATACTCCCATCCTTTTTCTTTACAAACAACACAGGCTCCCAAGGTGATGCACTAGGCCTAACAAACTTTTTCTCCAATAAATCTTCCAATTGAGTTTTTAACTCGGTCAATTCTAATGGGGACATCTGTATGGGGCTATGGATATAGGTCCCGCACCGGAAGCAATTCTATGGAAAACTCTATCTCTCTCTTGGGGGAAACTCGTATCTCATCTGGAAATACTTCAGGATAATTTCTTACTGTTGGTATCTTATCGATACTTTGCTCAAAGTCTACATCACTAGCGGCTAAGAAAATGTAACCTTTACTCTCACCCTTACCACAATCCATTTCCACAGCAGTTATGTAAAGACTTATGGGTTTCTTAGGTTCAATAGGAACAGGAAGAAAAGTGATGGTTTTCTCATAACAGTTTAACAGTACACGGTTGGCCTCAAGCCAATCCATGCCAAGAATCACATCTAAACCTCGCATGGGTAAGCAAATAAGATCTAAAACAAAGGATCTATTATCTATAATAAAACTACAATCTAAACAACATTTACAAGTCCTAACGGGTTTTCCAGTCGGGGTAGAAACAATAAGGTCAAAAGGAAGCTCAGTCATAGGTAAATTAAGGCTTTTAACACATGAATGGGAGATAAAAGAATGAGAAGCGCCAGAATCATATAGTACAATTAAGTCTTTACCATGCATATTACCCTTACCTTCCACGAGATTTCGTGACTTCGTTGTTTCTTCAGCATTAACAGTAAATACCCTTCCCTGGTATTGCGGCTTGGGATTGGGGGTTGGCGGGTTTCTTTCCGTGCATTCTCGGGAGTAATGACCTGGTTTTCCACACCGATAGCACACGTTTGTTCCGGCTCGACATGGCATGCTCCCATGATTCTTGCCGCACTTGGGACATTCCATGGATGGCGCAGGCCGTGGAGGTATTGCTGGACCTCTTTGTGGTGCTTTCCCTTTATTGTTGTTATTGTTGTTGTTGTGATTGTTACTAGGGTTATTATTGTAGCGGTTGTTATTATAGCGATTGTTGTTGTTTGGCCTTCCTTGTTGAAAATTTCTTTGTGTCCCTTGTGGTCTTGATTGAGGGGGAAATGGAGGTCGATTCTGCCTCTTGAACTAGCGACCTTGAGGTGTCAACTTTTTGGTAATATTATCTGACTTTGGGGTGTTTAGTTTTCTCTGACCTTCTTCAATAATCCGACATTTGTTAACTAGGGTAGAGAAATCCTAATCTCCAAATGTGCAATCGCCACATTAAGTTCGCCTTCAACCACGACTCGTATTTAATGCATTTCCAAGTACTCATCAGGATTTCCTTGGTATATTCTTGAGAACTTAATGAGTTCTTCAAATCTGGCGATTATCTTGGGCCACATTCATATTCCCTGGACAACTTGCATGAATTCAATGTCCTTGGCATTTCTAGCGACTCTGGAAAGTACTTTTCATAAAAATGGACCTTGAAAAGTTCCCAATCAATGTCCATGTCGGTCGTCTCCAGGAGTCTTGAACACCCGTCCACGAAAACCGGCATCACCTTCAAGCATATGAGTAGCGAAGGTGACCTTTGCTCCTCCGAGCATGGGACTACAAAGAAAGACCTTCTCAATATTCGAATCCATTCATCTCGCAATATTTGGATTCAGTGTCCCTTGAAAAGCGGTGGGTTTGCCTTACGAAACTCCCCGAAACAGGCATGTTCAGGAATCTCATGTCCCTGATTCATATTGGCTTGACGATCCTGATCCATTCGTTCCATCATCATTCTCATGGTCCTTGCTACGTCGCGAGTGCTTCACTGTCTCATTGTCTTGATTATTACGTCTTTGCGCTCCTAGTCCGTTGTCGGCGTGCCATTGGTCCCTATACACACAAAACAAAGAACACAGAGGTGATCAGGCCCAATATTCCATGCAAAGTGAGCAAGTTACCATGGCACTTTCAACATACAGTAGTCATGTATTTCTAATCCTCAAGCTCATCCTAATGATAAACATCTACACATGACGTTACTAACGTATTATGCTTTAGAAGCATAGCTAGTCCAATCCTCAGGCTCCATGAGAATCGAACGGCTCTGATACCAAAATGTAACACCCTAGTAATTAACCAGATACACCTAGGTTGAATCTGATTAATGACTAGACTTTACTCCTTGCTTTGGTTCTTTCTTCATAATTTGAAAATACTTAGTGAAATTACGAGCCATTTTTTTTTTCTAAACACATAATTGAAAACATGAGCCGAGTACAACGTGAGCAGTAAGCGGGTATAATAAGACGTTTAAGAATATATCACATCATATCACTTAGGCTCCATCATATAACATCCATAAGCACATTATAGCATATATTTACATACAATAACCTCACTCAAAGGGTGGGTTATGTTCATACATCATTATCTTATGCAAACCCATAAAAGAAAATATACTTAAGGAAATACATGCCCCTAAACTAGATAACTCCATAAGCTGGGAAGGTTATCCTAAAACTAGGGTGCATGATCACACATAAATCTACTAAGAACCTTCTATGGCCACTGTCCTGGAAATGGGGGAATAAATCCGATCCATCGATGAGCTCCTCGGGGCGGGACACACGAGATGCACCAGTCGGGTCGCATGGACGGCCTTCTCGCTAACCTCGGCTGAACAACTATTTCCTCACTACCTTCTCTTACACGTGTGGGAGTAGGAGCAGAGCTCTCAGAATATACATGAGTAGGAGTGTCCTCTCAAGGATCGATTGAGAATATCTCGTCTCGGGAACATACTCTCGAAATCCATGGACAGCAGATGAAGCGGGATAAGAACGTAACATCCTTTCATCAAGTGGACGTGCATGTTCGAAAACCATTTCATCGCCATAGGGAGAAGTAGGAGAAAATCGATAACTAGGGACAGGATGTGCAAATGGACGACCTATGTAAATAAAAACACGAACTGCGCACCTCCCTTCAAAATGATACGAGCGATGCAACGGATCGTAGTGGAATTCCCAAGTAGGGGTATCAACGAACAAGACGAATGTCGCCATTTGAATCTAGAGACAATGACGGAAATAAAGAAAAGGGAGTGAGAATCTTGCTAAAGAATTCTCAGTAGGGTACCTCCTTCTACAGTGTCATCATCAAAGTCCCCAGGAACCTCGGGATTATTCTAAAATAGTGAGCATGCAAAGATTCATTTTAAGTTCGGACAAATACTTAACCGAGGTTCGTCAATTTTTAATCATGCGTCTTATAATGCATCATAATCTTAACATTTCATATTTACAATGAACTTTTCCTTTATCATTACATCATTTTCCTCATCATCATTATCAAATAACATGCATAAAAGAACGTCATGTAATATTAGCTACATGTGGACATAGTGCACATATTTCATTTCTTTAGTGCCTTAGGTGACTTAAATCTTATCATCATCATTATTTTCCTTAGGCCACCCTATACTCCACCCCTTTGGGAGTAATTTAGGTTATGAGCTCATACTTTACTAGTCGTCACTAGCATATACTTATCCCTTTTGATAAGCTAAAGTCCCGACTCTACCCTTTTGAGAGAACGGGTTTGGGGGCTAAAATCACCTTTTCACCACCTATAGTCTGATGGTTCCAAAGGATCATTTTCTTATAAGTTTAAGTCATCATTAAATCTTTGCATGTTATATCATAATACAATTCATAAACATCATAACATTTTCTCATTTATAGTCTTAAGCTAGAATAATATATATCAACTGTAATCATGCATATGGGAGATTCCCAGAAAGAGAGAGGTGGGTCACAATGGACACGCTTAAATACCAAGTCTTTCCTTAGCCAGAACCTTTCCAAATTACACTTTTACAATGATACACTTTCTTCTAGCAACAAAGGTAAATTTTACATAATAAAGAACATTTCATGTACAAGCATTCTCATTATTTGCAACAGCAACTATAACATGCAAGCCAGGAAATCATTCAATGATATCAAGTACTTAATAAGCATCCAATCCTTACCTAGAATTATCAATTATAGAACTAATTAGTTACTAAACCAATTATGAATCATTCTCTTAACAATAAACCATAATTATCACAACTTCAAATCATATCAAATCATTATCACACATTGATACTAAACTCAGATCAGTGGCCGAATCATGAACCTCATGCAATTACATAGAATCATATTTTAAGTGCATATAAAATACTAGTTCCCAGTAAAATCCTTTGCAAAGCCTTAAAACTCATTTAGAAACTAGTTCTTTTGTCAAACTTGGGAGGATCTTCACAATTAAAATTCTCACTTAAGATAAAAGGAGTAAGTCTTGAGCTTTAGAGATTTAGGTGACATCTTAGAATTATAAACATGCTATGCAACCTTATTTTAATCTTATCTTTATAAGGTGATAGCTTGGAATTATAAACATGATATGCAATTCCATTTCTTTATCTTTAAGATTTAAGGTGATGACTTGAAAATTAAACATGATGCAAGAACTTGAAATATGATCATGATACAAGAAAGCTGGAGCTATGGTAATCCGCATGTGACCAGAGAGGAGAAGAAAATATTAAGAAACCGGAGCGGCGGTAGTCCATACACAGACGATAGAGGGAGAAGAGAATATTAAGAAACCGGAGCGGTAGTCCGCACAGGACCAGATAGAGGGAGAAGAGAATTATTATTACATCTTTTAAGCTCCAATCTCAAGACTTTTTAAAGAATAAATTCTTTACCTCCAATAATCATATTTCTTTGCTTGTGATACATGGGCAAGTCTTTGAGCTCTAGGATCTTTAGGTGATGGCATAAAATAAACATGCCATGCGTTGATTCTTTTAGCCATTATAAAATATAGTGAGAGCATAAATTAAATATGAGATGCAACCTCTTTATTATCTTGAAAGATTAAGTGATGACTTGAAACATAAACATGAAATACAAGCTTGGAATTTAAACATGAGAAATGCAAGTTCATTTATTCATTCTTGAAAATTTAGTGATGACATAGAAGGTAAACATGGTTATGCAAAGCATAAACTTAATCATGGATGCAAATTCATTTTGTTTCTTTACTAGAGCTCCTTCAAGACTTTAAAAGAATTATAAATTCAACCCAATACATATCTTAACAAGAAATAAAACATAAAAGAAAAATACATCTTTCAAGTTCTAAACTAAAAATCTTTGTTTTAGCATCATAAAGCATTATTCTTTAAAGTTTTGCATCAAGTGGAATTTTCAAGCTTTAGAGGCCTAACTTGTGATGGATTTACAACCCACCCTCAAGGTCCTCATCATCAAGCCATCATCTTAGTTCCACCTAGGCCATATGGTTGAATTGGTTAAAGAAAAATTGAAGAGGAAAACCAAAATGAAAAGCTAAGGCAAGTTCATAATTTCATCATTTTGAGCTAAAAACACAACTCCTCAAAGCATAGAAATAAATTTAGAAACTACTCCCTACCTAATCTGAGTTGAAGAAGAGGAAGAGAACTTGGTTTCTTGAAGTGAAATGAAACAAAATCTCTTTGAAAAATTGAAGAAAGAATTCAGCCAAAGAGGAGGAAGAAAGAAAGTTTTTGGTGCTCTTAAAAACTAGTTATGAACCAAGCATTCCAAGACCACTCAAGCAAGCCTATTTATAGAAGATTTTGAGGCTTCTAATTGGCCAAAATGATGAGGTAGTGGACGGAATTTTGCAGGAGAAATAAGGGAGGAAAAATCATTTTAGACAAAGTTGTATGAAATTAAGGAATTATGTCTCTTATGGTGACATTTTGGCATTTTGTTTTAGTGCAACTTTTGGCAATAATTCAGCTGCATAATGGCATCAATAATTTCGTCCATTACAGCCCAAAGAAGTGAAATTTGTGTGTTCCATGCATTATTTAGGTGTAGGCAAGGTATTTATGTAATTTAGAGAATTTACGGTTAAGGGTTTAAGTGAATTAGTAAGCAATTTGGGTGTTTTTGAGCAATTTTGGGTTCTAATCAATCTAAATACATAATTTTGACTCTAGATTAATATTTAGAATTTAATAAGCTTTAATTTGAGCCTAATATTGCTTAGGTTTCTGTATACAATTAAAAATCGAAATTCGCAAAAGCGCCCAAAAACAGGGCAAAATCGTACTTTCACTTAAAAATTGCCCGAGGCCACCCGAGCTTAACCAATGGTTAATCATGGCTTAAAAACACATTTTAAAACATTTTAGTGAGGTTCGGCTCAGTCGGCACGCGACATCGGAGTTAAAACAATTAGGGGCTGCTTTTGGTATTTTCGCCTGAACTCAAAATTGAGATCCTTCTGCTCTATTAACACACATAACACAAACAATCCCTTATTATCCTCAAAATATCCCCTTGAGAATAGGTGGGGCCCACGATCCTCATTTTCTGAGTAAAATAACTTCAGGGGCATTTTGGTCATTTTATACGTACAGAAATTCGGGATTTGCGACTCTCGCATGAATCGTTCCTAACCTCTCTTCTAATGTTATATTCCTTTATTGAGGATTGTTCGGCCTCAAATCTTATGTAATAATTACCTACGGTAATTCGATAATTGAGTAATTTCTAATGACAGTAAAAATTACAGTAAAAATTGGGGCGTTACATTAATCATCATTCCTAATTCTCATATTCATTCTCAAATCTGAAAAGCATAGGGCAGAATTTCTAACTTGTGGTTACGGGGTTCTAGAACTTACGTTTTAGACCCTTTTTCGGTTTCGTCTTCGCCTAAGGCGCTATAAATTAAATCTAAATCAGTTATGAGACATTCCTATGCTTAAGAACTAATTATAAATCACATTTATCATGTTGTAACGTTGCTGGACAGAATCCAGAAAACTAAATGTTCTAAGAGTTCTACATTTGCATTTTTACAGTTTTCTAGTTACTAGTTTCCCTATAGGTGCTAAAATTCAATTCTAATCCAAATGTTACCAAGTTTTTCATGTCTGAACAATCCTAATCTGATTGTGCTCCCATTAAAACAGTTTGGATAAGTTCCAAAAACAAATGGGTCAAAACTATGTTAAATTCTAGCTTTACGGTATTTCTAGTTAGCTAGTTTCTTACCTATTATGCATAGAATCACTTCTACATCATCATATGATATTTTCACACATCAAAACATCACCATATAGCATCACACTCATCATGACAGAACCGAAATCATGGAGCTTCAGTAAGAGAATTAAATTGACATTTCGAGGTATATAAGTTAACTAGTTTCTCTTGGAATCAAATTAGAATTTCTAAAACTCTTTGCAAATCATTTTAATTCATCAAGAGGCTAAGAGAAGCCTTTGGTCAGTAACCAAAATATATTTCATCTTCTAAAAGGGAATAAAGTCATATCTCATGATAACATAACCTTGTAAAGATTTGTAAAGCTTTAATAAAAACTTAGAACATAGACTATTAGTCCTTGTAGCTAGATGAAAACTCATTACAAGTCCATCATCACTACTTGGCCGAAAACATGCATTCAAAGAATGCATTCACATTAAACTTTAACTTGAAATGAAATGGGCAAGTCTTTGAGCTCTAGGTTCTTAAGTTACGACATAAAATAAACGTGCTCATGTTTTTCATCTTTAATCTTGCTTACAAAATAAAGTGATGACTTAAATTAAATATGCAAGGTATAAACTTAAACGTGCAAGCTTGAAAGTAAATATGGGAGGCGTAAACTTAAACGTGCAAGCTTGAAAGTAAATATGCAAGGTTCAATTCTTTATTTTAGTGCTCTTGGCCCAACAACAATCGACTTTAAGGCCGAAATAGATAGGCATTCGAGAGATTAATTAGGTGATAATGCAAGTTCAATTCTTTATTTTAGTGCTCTAAGCCCAACAACAATCGACTTTAAGGCCGAAATAGAAAGGCTTTGAGAATTAAATTAAGTGATGATGCAAGTTCCATTTTAATCTTTATGTTCTTAGGTGATAGCTTGAAACTAAAGGTGCATAGCAGGAATGTAAATATAAATGCAAGCATAAAATAAATTATGCAAGTTCATTTTATCTTTCTAGAGCTTTTACCAAGACTTTAGAAGAACTCAATCCTCAACCCAAACTCATCCAACCAAGGTTAAGTAAAGCTTAGAGTTCCTAGAACTCAAGGCAACATTTTAGAAAATCAAAACATTGAACATGTAGAAGAAAAGGAAATGGCCGAAACATTCTAGGCAAGAAAAGGAATATTTGAAAACTCTAGAGTCCATGATCTTGGTGATATATTAACACCAACACCATGAGTCCTCATCATTGAGTTTATAGAACCATCTTAAAACACCATCAAAGCTAAAGTTCTCAAGAGTTCAAGAAAGGAAGAACTAGAAACATTTTTGCTCAAGAACAAAGATCAAGCTCTAGAGTTTGTTTCAAGTGATGAACATCATCATGGAACTCTCATCATCAAGCTCTCATTTCTTTGAAATTCAAGGCCCATGGCCGAAAATGAGAAAGAAAAAGGGGAAGAAAAGAAGTTTTAAAAAGAATCAAGAGAAACTATGATCATGAAGCTAGAACAAGAACTTTAAAGAAAGAAGTACTTGAAAGAAAATCCCTACTTGGTGTGATAAACTTGAAGATGGAAGAAGAAGATGAAGAAGATGAAGAACTTGAAGAACTTTGAAGACTTGAACTTGAGAGAAAAAGGAAGCTTTGAAGTGTTTCTTTGAGAACTTACTCTTTGCAAATGAACTCAAAATGATACAAGTTCACCCAAGCAAGCTATTTATAGAGAAATGAAACAAATGAAGGGTGCACATGGAGGAGGAGGCTTCGGCCATCAGATGGGGAGGGAACCCATGAGTTCCATGAGGTGAGATAATGTGGTCTTGAGGCATGGTGAGGTATGGTGAGGTATGGTTCAAAGTATGGTGAGGTATGGTTCAAGGCATGGCTCAAGCATGGTTCTTTGAGTGAGAAAACAAATTAACATGTGGTCAAATGGGGGAGCGGTTTCGGCCATGTGCATCAGATTTGGGGGAGGATTAGTTTGCATTTTAATTGTGGTTTAGAGTTGTGTTTAGGTGTATCTTTGATTATGCTTAAGATTAGGAATTTGTAAGAAAGTATTTAGGTGAGGAAATGGGTAATTAAGGTTGGTAAGACATAATTAGAGAGTGTTCTTGCATCATTAGGGAGTTATAAATTCATTTTAGTGTATAAACAATTCTAGACACAATTCCTTGATTTAAGGAATTGGAGAGAGAAAACACTATTCAAGATTCCAAAAGTGAAATCTTGAGTTTTAGAAAAGAGATTTAAATCTAATCCAAGCAATCTTAGGTTCTAATTAATTTTAATAAATTATTTTGACTCTAGATTAATTAGGGAAATTAATTAATCTTCTTTTAGAGCCTAATATTGCTTAGGTTTGCTTAATTACATCATTAAGCTCAAAAACACTATTCTAGGGGCAAAATCGTAATTTTACACTAAAACTGCCCGGGACCACCGGGACTTGAACAGAGACCTCTAGACACATGAAAACGTGTTTTTAAACCTCTGGGGAAAGTTTCTGGCTTAAACGGCACCTTTACCCGCGTAAAACGCTATAGGGGTATTTTGGTTATTTTGACCCGAAACTGCAGAAAACGAGATTTTCGCTTCCGGAAGCATTCAAAGGCCATTCAATCCCCTTCAAACATTGAGTTGACCCTTCGAGGACAACCGAGTTGGTTACCCTCGAATTCGGGTCAGGAAATGACCTCAGGGACATTTTGGTCATTTCCCTCAGACAGAAAAATCGGGGTGTTACAATTCATGTGATAAGCATCAACATGAAACCCTCATCATCAAGCTTCCATTTTTCCAAGCATCCAAGGCCTACATGGCCGAAACATTCAAGGAAAAGAAAGTGAGGTTCCAAGAGATTCAAGAGAAACATAGCTCATACTTGACTAAAACTTGAAAAAAGGTGAGGCTTTTCTTCAAAAAGATTCAAGCTTTAGAGGCCTCATGTTGAGATGAACTCATAGTTACATCTTGGAGAGCACTCATCATCAAGCCATCATCATCTTGGCCTTGAGGCCGAAAATAAAAGAAAAGGAAAAGGATGAAACCGAAAATAAAACTTCATGGATGTTCATCCAAACAACATTTTTCCAACAAGATCAAGACATAGAGAACAAGGAAAGCATTTTTAGAAAAACTCCCTACCTAGTACTTGTGCTCTTGAAGATGGAGAAAGGTTTGATCTTGAAAAACAAGAAGAAGAAATCTCCTTTGAACTTGGGTATGTATTTTCGGCCAAACAAGGAAATGGAGGAAGGATGTGTTGTTGGCTTGGGTTTGGATTTGGATGTGTGTTTAGAAGAAAAAGAGATGAAGATTGGAGGTGGAGAAGGTGGCGGTTTTGGCTTGGACAAGGAGGAAGAAAGGAAAATTTGAGAGAACTTGGAGAGACTAGAACTTGCTCTTGGAAGTTTATACTTTGCAAATGAACTAAAGTAGCAAAATGTTCACCAAGGTAAGCTATATATAGAGCCTTGAGTCATGAATGAGTGGAGGGGAAGAGGCCATGTGGTTTTCTTCTAGAATGAGGGAAGTGTGTGGAGGAGAATGAATGAGAAGTTGTCTTGGAGACATGGCTATTTGTGTGCCACACATTCAAACAACATGTGATGCAAAGTGGAGGGAAAAGTGGCGCCATTTTTGGGCAGCCATTGGGGCAAAATTCATCTCCACTAATCATGGTTTAAAGGTGTGTTTAGGTGTGTTATGGATTAGACTTAGGATTAAGGGTTGTTAAGTAGGTACTTTAAGTAAACTAATTAGTTAATTAAAGCTATAATTCCTTAGGTTAGAAGTGGTCTTGTAGGTTTAATGGAGTCAAAACCTCTATGACTAGCGATGTGAGTATGACAACCTTTCTTGGAAATAGGAGCGTGAATAGTGAAAACACTATTCATAGATACTTTCTCTCTTTAAAGGAAGAGATTAGAATTAAGTTTGAATTTCCTTAAGCAATTCTAGGTTCCAATTAGTTTTAAATAATGATTTTGCCTCTAGATTAATTATGGAAATTAATTAACCTTTAATTAGAGCCTAATATTGCCTAGGTTCTAAGTTAGATAACTCATTAAGCCCAAAATGCACTAAGCATGGGCAAAATCGTAATTTTACTCAAAAACTGCCCGGGACCACCGGGACTTAAACAAACCTTAAACAAACATAGTTCATGCCTTAAAATCATTGTTTTGAACCTCCGGACAAAGTCCAGGTCAAAACGGAACTTAAAACTGCCTTAAATTACTGTAAGGGTATTTTGGTCATTTATACGCAGAAACCTCAAAAATGAGATTTTTCTGCTCTATTAAACACGCCATCACATATAATCCCCTTCAAACATTACAATAGCCCTATGAGGATGGCCGAGGTCGGCCGTCCTCGATTTTCAAGTAAAAATGACCTCAGGGGCATTTTGGTCATTTTTACGCTTAGAGAAAATCAGGGTGTTACATCGCCATTTGAAGACATGATGGAAAGAAGAGATAGAGGGAGTGAGAATCTTGCTAAAGAATCTCAGTAGGGCCTCCTACTACCTAAGTGTCATCATCTACATCCTCAGGAACCTTGGGTTTGGTGTATAAAATAAGTGAGCATGCGTTAAGTTCATTTTTAAGCTTTTAAAATATAATTAACCAAAATCCATTCATTTTAGAATGAATCTTAATGTCATGAATGCAGTATAGTAAAGGATGTATGCATGGCACTACTTAATGCAAGGATAACAGTCATAACATCAAGAAGCATCATAATGGTGGCATAAAATGGCAATTGAAATCTTATGCGGGGAAAACTTTGTGACATAATCATCGTACTTTACTTTCTCATGGGGCCACCCTAAAAGACATTCGTTCTGGGGGTGCTCGGCCGAACCGGTGGTATCCTCAATCATAAATTCATACGTTGATGTAATCATTCTCAAATAGAACATACATTCACATGTAACATTGAAACTCATTATGCTCTTGATCCTATGGTATCTTATGCTCTGACCCTTAGGGGCCTTAAACTTGAGATGTAATTATTCTATCATTCTTTATCAACCTCTTATGAACCTAAGGATTCTCTTCTAACAAATCTTATTATCATTTATGTTCTTTAATAAATCTGGGCCGCACCATACTTCAAGGGCAGGGTTATATATCTATGATTACGGGGTTCTAGAACTTACGTTTTAGACCCTTTCTCTGTTCCGTCTTCGCCTAAGAACTAATTATAAACCATGTTTGCCATATTATGAGGTTGCTGTACAGAATCCGAAAATTAAATGTTCTAAGAGTTCTAGGATTGCACTTTTACGGTTTTCTAATTACTAGTTTCTCTATAGGTGATAAAATTCAATCCTACTTCAAATATAACCAAATTTTTCATGATTAATCAATCCTAAACTGATTGTTATCATACTAAAACAGTTTTGGCATTGATTAGGATTGAAGGGGTTAAACTTACGTTAAATTCCAACTTTACGATTTTTCTATGAAGCTAGTTTCAATCCTAACATGCATAGAAGTGTTCCTACCTCATCATATATCATTTTCACACATTCTAACACATCAAGACATCATCATATAGCATCAAGCATATCAAGGCAGAACCGAACTGTTCAAATCCAAAAAGACACATAATTTGACATTTCTAAAGCATATAAGTTGCTAGTTTCACTTGGAATTATTTTAGGACTTCTAAAACCCTTTGCAAACCATTTTATTTTATCAAGAAGTTAAAAACAACCTTAGATCAGTAACCAATTTAATTCTTCTTTAGAAGAGGATTAAAATCATAAATCTTGTTGGTCATAACTTTATAAAACTCATCAAGCTTAAAGAAAATCCTAGAACATAGGTTGTTGGCCCTTGTAACTAGATGGAACTTATTCCAAGCTCACCATTATTACTTGGCCGAAATTAATCATTCAAAGAATACTTCCATATTAAACTTTAACTTGAGATAAAATGGGCAAGTCTTTGCACTCTAAGGTCTTTAAGTGATGACAAAATATAAATATGCTATGCACTTCATTTTTATTCTTCATTACAAAGTAAAGTGAGAACTTTAAAGTAAATATGCAAGACTTGGAAATAAATATGCAAGGCTTAAAATTTAAATATGCAAGACTTGAAGTAAATATGCAAGGCTTGAAAGTAAATATACAAGACTTGAAATAAATATGCAAGGCTTGAACGTAAATATGCAAGACTTAAAATAAATATGCAAGGCTTGAACGTAAATATGCAAGACTTAAAATAAATATGCAATGCAAGTTCATTTCTTTATTTTAGTGCTCTAGGCCCAGCAACAATCGATTTTAAGGCCGAAATAGAAAGGCTTTGACAATTACTAAGGTGATAATGCAAGTCTTGTTTTAATCTTTGAGTCCTTAGGTGAAGACTTGAAAATAAAGATGTGAAGCAAGAATATAAACATGAGTGCAACCTCAAAATAAATATGCAAGTTCATTTATATCTTTTTAGAGCTCATTCAAGACTTTAGAGGAAGTTAAACTTTAACCCAAACTCATCATGACAAGATAAAGTGAGGTCTAGAGTTCTTAGAGCTCAAAATAACATTCCTTAAAAATATAACCATAAATGAACTTTATAACACCTTTATGAAAACTCAAGCTTTATAGATTCCTTTGTGGTGAACATAAAGTTATCAACTAGAACTCTCATCATCAAGCTATCATGAGGGTTCATCCAACAATTGTTGGCTGAAAATTTTAGAGAAAAAGAAAAGGAAAGAAACGGAAACTCAAGAGCAAGAAAGAACCATTTTGAAACTCTAGAGACCATGATCTTGATGATGTATTAACATTAACACCATGGGTCCTCATCATTGAGTTCATGTAACCATTTTAAAACATCATCAAAGTTAAAGATTTCAAGGTTTAAGAAAGAAAGAACTATAAACATTTTTAACTCAAGAACAAAGATCAAGCTTTAGAGGTTGTTCAAGTGATGAACATCATCATGAAACCCTTATCATCAAGCTCTCATTCCTTTGTTTTCAAAGGCTCATGGCCAAAAATGAAGAAGGAAGAGAAGAAGAAAAAAAGTTCCAAAAAGATTCAAGAGAAACCATAAAACACATAACTAGATTAAGAACTTAAATGAAAGAAACACTTGAAAGAAAATCCCTACCAAGTGATTGGAGGTTGAGATGAGCGAAGAGGATGAAGAACTTGAAGAACTTGGACACTTGAACTTTGAGAGAAAAAGAAAACTTTGAAGTGCTCTTTGAAAACTTACACTTAGCAAATGAACCCAAAATGATGCCAGTTCACCCAAGCATGCTATTTATAGAGAAATGAAACAAATGAGGGGTGTTTGGGGAGGGAATGGCTTCGGCCATTACAGCCCCAAGGAGGAGAAAAATATCTTCTCCAAGGCATGGTGGAAAGCATGGCTAGGTATGGGTTCAAGTATGGGTGCATGTATGGGTCAAGCATGGTTCTTTGAGTGAGAAATAAACTAACATGTGATGGAATTTGGGGGAGGGATGGTCGAAACATGCATCATCCATGGGGAAGGGTTTCTTGCATTTTAATTGTGGTTTAGAGTTGTGTTTAGGTATATCTTTGATTAGGATTAAGATTAGGAATTTGTAAGAAAGTGTTTAGGTGAGAAAATGGGTAATCAAGGTTGTCAAGACATGTTTAAGGAGTGGTCTTGCATCATTAGTGAGTTATAAATTCATTTTAGTTCATAAACAACTCTAGACACAATTCCATGATTTAAGGAATTGAAAAGAGAAAATACTATTCAAGATTCCAAGATTGGAATCTTGAGTTTTAAAAAAAGAGATTTAAGTTTAATCTAAGCAATTTTAGGTTCTAATTAATTTTAATAGCTTATTTTGACTCTAGGTTAATTATGAAAATTAATTAATTTTCGATTAGAGCCTAATATTGCTTAGGTTTGCTCAATTACGTCATTAAGCTCAAAAACACTATTCTGGGGGCAAAATCATAATTTTGCACAAAAACTGTCCGGGACCACCAGGACTTAAACAGACGCTTTTAAACATGTAAAAACATTGTTTTAAACTTTCAGAGAAAATTTCGGGCTCAAACGGCACCTTTATCTGTGTGGAAACGCTATAAGGGTATTTTGGTCATTTTGACCCGAAACTATAGAAAATGAGATTTTTGCCTCTGAAACCATTCAAGGGCCATCCAATCCCCTTCAAACATTGAGTTGGCCCTTCGAGGACTGTCGGGCCGGTCATCCTCGAATTTCGGGCAGAAAATGACCTCAGGGGCATTTTGGTCATTTTCCTCTCAGATAGAAAAATCAGGGCGTTACAGCCTCTCCAAGGTATCTCACATTGATTGCTAGTAGATTAAGGATACAAAGGTTTGGTGTTTGGGTTGCCACTCAAACTAACCTACACTCAAGATTCCTTAACATATACATGAATAACATAGGAAAAACATATATCTATTTAAGAAAATAGAAAGAAGACTTTTACAAGTAAATAATCTGATTACATGATGATAAACCTTACTGGATGTGAAGAGAGATTTTCACAGAGTTTCTTCTTTTGAGCAGCATCAAATCTCTAGTTCATTTGAACACAGGATTTCTGTTTATAGATGGTCTTCTTTGTGACTGTCACCCTTGATTAGATCTCCAAGTGACACGTGTTAATCATCTATTTATGTCTTGGAAAAATAGTCCGGAAAAGTAGGTTAATAGTTGGTCAGATCTGTTGCAAAAGGTCTTGTGGCATTGAGGGGTTTCTGATGTCTCTTCAGAAACTACTTTTACTTTCTGAACGTAGTTTCTAAACTCTTTCTTCTAGAAGCTGGGGTAGTTGATCCAGTTGGGTGAAGAGATGACACGTTAGTTCTAACACTGGGTTTGACATTCAATCTGAATTTAAAAAATTCAAATTTCACTCCTTTTCTAGTAACATTTAGCACTTTACATAGAAGTGAGCTTTCTAACGTGTGATATCAGCTCCTTGATGATTTTTTGATCTTCTGGTCTTCAATCCAAGCTTTATAATGATGAAATAATTATGATCATGCTGACTGAAGATAGTATAACACTAGGCTCTTAGAGTTTGTTTAATATCTTTACTGTAAATGTACTTTCTGGTAACCAATGCTACTTTCTGAAGACCTATGCCTTGGTTTCTTGTTCTTGATATGATTGTCTTTCATCCATAAAGCATGTATACATACTTTGGATGATATAATATTCACTTCTATTAGTTTCATTCTCTTCAAATGAGAAAAATTATGTTAATACATGTAGAGTGAAATTATTCTCGCTTCAAGTGCGTGTTATACAATCCGGTTATACCTATAAACTATGTCAAGAAACTCAAGTAAGATATTAGTCATTCTTCAAAAACTTTTCTTTAAATTGGTTGTATTGTCATTCAAAACATATTGCCTTGAAGCTTTTTGAAGGGTTCTAGAGCTAACAATCTCCCTCTTTTTGATGAAGATAAACTAATTTGAAGAAAATCTTTAGAAGAGATATTGAAAGAAATATTATTGAAAATACAATGTGACAATTTATATTCTTTCAACTTATCACTAAATGTGATTTTTAGGAAGTTCTTTTCTTAAGGCTTGATATGAATAAGAAAAGCATTTTATAGCCTTAAGTGACTTGAATCATAGCTGTTGTCATTATTCCTGAAACTTTGGACAGGCTCAAAATGCTTTCTAAAGGGTATCAAGTGGTATGTTAAGGGAAATATTGTTTGAGCCTTGTTCATAAAAGCAGTTTGATTTTTAGTCATAAAGGAACATTCCAAAGATCCACGTGCTTTAATATAAAACAAGTAATACTTGTGATATTTTATCTTGATTAATTTCGTATTCAACACATCTTTAACCAAATGAAATTTTTGAAATGAATGCTCAAAAAAAATGATAATCTTAATATAGCAAGCATGACACTGAGAGAAAAACATACTTGCACTTATAGTTTCTGATGCTCAAAGAAACCATAAAACAGTTTTATCAGCATATACTATGCGAGGTTTCTGAAACTCATTGGGATCAATCCTAGTATTTGCAAAGCATAGATAAGCTTTTTGTTATGAGCTGTGAAACTTTTCTCATAAGTATCATAGCATAAATGTAAACTTGTAAAACAAAGCTTAAAACATATCCTTTTCAAATAGGTTTGCCCACTGATATATATATGAATCATAACATAACACATTTTATGACATATAAGCATAGTATACTTCGCGAGAGTTCTAAAGCTTACAAACTGATCTTAGTTGTATCAAAGCATGTACGAATATGTTTCTAAAGACAATCAGGAACTATACACAACTATATTTTGATTAAATTATATAGAGCCTTTTGAAAACATCTCATATGTGTGTCAAAGAGAATGTGTTTTAAAAAGCAATATTTTTAAGCATATCATACATATCGAGGCATATAAGATAGATATGAGTATTAGAGCAACAACAGAGAGATCTTGTGCTTCTAAAGATACTTGCTAGAGCTAATCATAAATACACTTATGAGCTAAATATCCTAGCATGCTGATGATTAAGCAAGACAGATCACACACATAAGAGATAAGAAGCAAAATATCTATCAGCATGTTATATGATTAGCTGAGCATAACTAAGCATCAATATGTATTAAAGCCTAAAAAAATATACATGTATCAGAAGTTTAAAAGAAACAGAGCTTAAGATAGATATGCATAAGAATCAACCATATAGTGTAACATCCTCCTAAGTACAACGTCATCCTTAAGTCATGACATTAGACTTGAGAGTTGCTACTTATAAATTAGCGGACCTTTCTTAAATATTTGTAGCTAGTTCGATTGAATCGTGAAGTAACTAAATCGTAGTTCAATTAACATTTATGGCCAAGAAACAAACATTTATTGATTGTAATGTTGAGTACAAAAGGAAACTCTTCTATGAGCTTCAATACACATCTGGTCTCTATTATAAATATAGATATAAACATATGACTAAGTACAATCTATACAAACTTCAGCTGTAAACTACTACAAATCTGATTTCCTTTCATAAAGTAGCCTCCTTGTGCTTGGGATCAATCTGGGAACAACATGGGAACATAAACACATAGGGGTTTAAAATTCTTAGTAGGGTAACTCCCTTAATACATAATCATAATGTCATCGTCATTGCCCCAGCCACTTTAGTTTTTTTTTTTAAAAAAGTGATCAAGCATTATATAATAACAATTTATTTTTAAAGTTCCAAATTATATTTTCGAAGTGGGTTGTTTTTAAGAATCAATCACTTGGTAAACATTTATCATAAGCTCATAATCATAGTAAATAATGTCAATCAAAATAATTTGATATGATATAAAAATGTATATACCAAATGTAGGGAAATTCTCTTTAATTGCCTTTTATAAATCGAAGAGGATCTTATCTATCTTTATTTTCCCTCGACAAGTTGAAAGGACCTCATCTCTCTCTAATTGCCCTCAACAAGTCAAAAGGATCTTATGTTTCTTTATTTGCCCTTACAAGTTGAAAGGACCTCATCTCTCTCTATTTTCCCTCGACAAGTCGAAAGGACCTCATCTCTCTCTAATTGCCTTCAACAAGTCGAAAGGATCTTATGTTTCTTTATTTGCCCTTGACAAGTCAAAAAGGATCTCTTGTCTCTTATTTGCCCTTGACAAGTTAAAGAGGATCTTATATTTCTTTATTTGCCCTTGACAAGTCAAAAAGGATCTCATATTTACTTATGGCTACAGAATTTAATTCAATATATTATTCATTTTCTTTTCCAATGCATGTATAAAATACATATAGGCATTCATTCACATTGTGATTTCAATCACGCCTCATAAACTAATATTTACTTCCTCAAGTATGCATTTATACATCACAAGTCACATGGCCAAATATTTACCATCAAGTATTCATGTCATACTAGAACCAAACTACCATTACAATATTTTCAAGTCTTTGGTTCATTTCCAACAATTGGGCAGATTTCACACCATTGTAGCACAAATTTATTTCTACATCAAACAATCAATTCAAAGGCTATAAAAATTATCCAAGACACTTCAATGTATCCCCAAGGTGGTGTAAACATTTCAGGGTAAATAGAGTTCTCTAACTATATAAACAAAATTCTACAAATTTAGTGGTCAGAAACTCTTCCACCTCAGTTCAAGAACCATAATTCATAATTTTTAACCTTAGAAAATGATTGAATCAATTCAGAATAAAAATCATGGTTTTACTTCAGATGTTATAAGTATCCTGTAAAAATTTCAAATGATAATTCAATCATTTGCTATTGTAACAAAATTATACAAAATTACAGCTTTAGTTCCCTCAATCTAGACAACATATGCTTAATTTCGGTTCTTGATTTTTCTAAGGCAGTTTGACTCAAAATAAGAACCCAGGAAAATTTGTGGGACTACCCCAAGATGTTAGTTTCAACATATATTTTTTACAGCTAACGAAAATGCCCATAACATGCCCAGAAAATTCATGATCATACACTGCCTGTAAGAAAACTGAAAATCTAGCAAGTATCACTCAACATCTTTTGACAAAATGATCTTTCTAACCTCATCCAAACACTTCACCAAAATTCATACATCAATATCAACATAATATCAATCAAATTAACTAAAAGTTTTAGACTAAAACCAGTAAAAATTTCTCAGAAAAATTTTAAAAGTAAAGGCCAAAGAAAACCCTACTCTTGAAAGCTAATGTATCTTTGTCTCTAGTTTGCTCCAAAATGGAGGTTCTTCACTCCAAAGCTTTTAAAACACAATCAAACCCTCCTCTAATCAGTGATGGGTGAGGTAATAAGGTAAGATTTAGGGATTCTAATTGGTTAGTTTTGTAGGTATTGAGGAGTAGAATAAGTTTTGTGAAATGAGTTTAGAGTTTTATCAAGTTCAAGCTTAAGATTTTGAGGTTGGAATTCAAATTTTCATGGAAGCAAACATGGAGGTTGCTGTATCCCTTGCTATCCGAGAAAGTATAATGATGAGATAAGGTTAGATGGCTTGTATTTATCTTGTAGTTAAAGCATAGGTATTATATAATATAAATGTATAATTCTTTAAAGGAAAGAAAAACAAATGGATGGCTAGGATTTAATCTTGCTTTACAAGATTAAATCTTAGCCATTCACTAAGTCAAAATGGATATACATTACCCTTTTATAGAGATTTAACTATCTTTCGGCGTTAAAAATCACACACCGAAATCTTACTGAACGGGTAAAATATCATACCCGAGTAATCAAACATTGCTCAAAAATAAATTCTAGGCATAAAATATTTATTTCTAACTATTTCTAACCTCATTTCCATGTTTTCCCAATTTCGTGCACCTTCGGGTCTCGAATCAGAGGTTTTGACTGTCTTGGCAGGCCTACGGGGCCTGTAAAATACTATTCATTTTTTTTTTTTTACAAAACCGTTGGACTGTCCTCATCATTGCTAAAACTGTCAGATTTTTGAAATTATGACTAATAAAACTCAAATTAATTTTTAACTAATTTTTAGGGTGTTACATATAGCATAAGCATGATATTTGAACAAATATAATGAATTGTATAAAACATGATAAAGTATTTGTCAAAGCATTAAAAAAACAAAACAGCAAAAGAATATGTATGCTAAAGAACACAAAAAAAAAAAAAATCTTTGAGATCCCCCATAGCATTGGCTCCCCTTGAATTCTATAGCACTTGATTTTCTTTAAGTCTTTTCTTCTTCCCCTTTTGACATCAGTAAAAAGGAGGTGTGCCTAGAATCAAAAACACCATCTTCAGTCCTAACACTGCAAATCTGAAAAATTTGAAGTTGTAGTTCTTCAACTTGTCTAAGCTGGGTGCCATGCTCTATACTTGTTGCCTTAAGCTTATCCTGTCTAGAAGCGATCTTTTTCAGATGTTGTAGCATGATTTGATGGAACTGAGAGCTTGCTGGAGGCTTAGTTAAGGACAGAGGCGATAAGTTGATGGGTGCAGGAGTAGTTCTAGGAGATGGCTTAGGAATGTTTAAGGGTATAGTCTCCCTTGACTTGGGCGATTTAGCTTGAGTTTCAGCATGTGCATCAGGAGGTGGAGAGAATGGTGTGACATTTTCAAAGGTAGCAGGAGTAAGAGTAGAGGTGGTAGGAGCAGAAGTAGTCTCAGGAATTGAAGCAACAATACTTCCAAGTATTGGAGCTGATGCAAAAGTAGTAGCTTCTTAACCCAAAAGAGCCCCAGCTTTTGTCATTCTAACATCTTCTTTTTCCATTTGGGTTATGCGAATGGAAGGAGGTGGTTGAGGTACCATTATTATAATGCCTGGTGATGAAGCCAGGGAATGATCGCTGATGCAGGAAGGCATGGACAAAGAGTGACTCCTGGCAAACTTCTAAGCAAAGAGGTACATGAATGAACCGACTCCACACCCGAATGAGAGGGATCTTGAGACTGTATAGGTATGGGATTATACAGTTAAGGAGGGCTTATATGAATTGATTTGTACTACCTATACCAATAAGATGTATCTTCTTTTCGATAGCCTATCACTAAAGAACTCCATTGTTAAGCATGCTTGACTTGGAGCAATTTTAGGATGGGTGACCTCCTAGGAAGTTTTCCTGGGAAGTGTGTGAATGAGGACGAAGCATGCTGAAAAGACCCGTCTTGATTTGTGGGGACAGTCATCAATCCATAAAGCAACAGGGGATGTTACAAATGGTATCAGAACCTGCACCTCTCCTAGTACGGTATGGTTCGGGGATGAACCAAGCGAAAGCTGATGCCATGTAATGCTCGGTCACGAAGTTGGGAAGTGATCGCCAATGCAGGAAGGCATAGACAAGGAGCGGCTCTTGGAAAACTTCCAAGCAGAGGGGTATATGAATGAACCGATTACACAATCGAATGAGAGGGATCCTGAGATTGTATAGGTATGGGACTACACAATTAAAGAAGGCTTATATGAATTGATTTGTACTACCTATACCAACAAGATACATCTTCTTTTCGGTAGCCTATCACTAAAGAACTCCACAGTTAAGCGTTCTTGACTTGGAGCAATTTTGGGATGAGTGACCTCCTAGAAAGTTTTCCTGGGAAGCATGTGAATGAGGACGAAGCATGCTGAAAATACCGGTGTTGATTTGCGGGGACAGTCGTTAATCCATAAAGCAGCAAGGGATGTTACAATTATAATAATAGTAGTGCTAGGTTCATAGTCCTCTTCATCAAGTTCTTCACTAATGGGCTCTATTCGAGACTCCTTAGCCATGGCCTTGAATTGATTGTAACACTTAGTCTAGCCTTCTCTCTATTAAGTTGGCTTTCTTCTTCTTCAAATGATGATGATGTTCCTACTTGTTCTTCTTCTTCCTTCTTTTCTTTATCATCTTCAGAGCCATTAACAATGACTTTATAACCAGCTTCTTCATACTTTGCGATTTCCTTCCTTAGTGTGGAGATTCTTGGGTCATGCATAGGCATCTATTTGCACTTGAGCCAAACTTCTTTCCTACTGATGACTTTCATTGGTTTGGCTGCCATATGAGTTTCTTAAGGAGAAGACTCTTATTTTCTTTTTGCCTTTCTTTCTTCAAAGTAATGAAGCAAAGTGGCTTCCTCCTCTGAGTTCTCTAGCTCACTTTCTATGAACACTAGCTTTCTTTTAACTTTTGCTTTTTCTCATTGAGACTCAACCTTTTGAGAGGTTTCTCTAGCTTAATCACCTATTGTTCTAGGACTCTACCTTGTCAATTTAGAAATTTGGAGGATTGATCTTTTTTTTAATGTTCTGAAAGAAGAAGGTGTAAACGAGGTTCCTTCCAAAAGCTCATATCTCTTAGTGAGAAGGGGGAAGTGTTGGAGAAGCCTGGTCAATAATATTCCATATGGAATACTGGTGGGTCTCCATTTTCTTTTATGGTTGCCCTCATCATATAGTCTAGAATGAGTATTGGAGGTTTACCTTTCTCTTTGCCATCAGGTAATAGAGAAGCATGCAGTCCATGCTAACAAGCGCATCTATGCTTCCTACACATGGTAAAATAGAGAATTGAACCATCATATATGCCTTCCTAGCCCTTGCACTTAACATGGCTGTGGTGATTTCATTAGGCTTATGAAGAATGGAATCAGTTGTATATCTCTTTCATTTATTCCTAGAGATTTAGCACAGTTTGGTGAGGAACTACAAATTATTCCATCATTAGGTGCTTTAATGATCTTGGCGAGTCTTGAGGTAGTGATTTTGATAGCGCAATCTCTGATCATTGTTATGACATATTAGGTTGAGGATTTCTCTAGATGTGAGTAGAAGGCATTAACTAATTGTGGGAAGACTAGTTCATTTATCTCCAAATATTCATCTTATAAAAGTAAAGACTTCATCAAGAATAGAAATTTCTTCACGAAGATCTTTCCTTAGGGATTTCCAGGTGCTATCTTTCTTGAAGCAAAGAACTTTTCATAGTAATCCTACATGCCAGGATCATCATACATATGAAAAGAGGCTTTCTCAGTAGCAAGTTGAGCCATATTTTTTCCTTTAGCCATTAATAAAGATGTTTATAAGGGAGAGGTTGAAAGATTAAATCTTAAAGATAATAAAGGTAAGGAATAGAAGGAATTTTTTTGTGAGATGAAAAGCAATTTATGTTGCAGAGATGAAGGTTTAAGAGAAAATGGTTGCAGTTATAGAGAGGAACGATATGTGTGTGTGAGAGAGAGAGAGAGAGAGAGAGAGAGAGAGAGAGTAGTAGAGGTAGCATGTTTGAGGTTAAAGGTAAAAAAGTGATATGTGAGGAGTGGGGGTTTTAAGTGATGTGACATGACTGGTTGAAGGCAAAGTGACATAGGAGAGAGAAATGCAAAAGAGTGGGAATAATCTCGCTTTTTCATTATTCTTTCAAAAAGAGAGATTTCTAATGCCTAAGATCACTTTCTGAAGGAGTCAATTTCTGAACTTCACTTTCTGGCCTATCGGTGTCTCACCATGTTTTTCCCATACATTCATATTTATATCCTGAGCTTCATGAAGGCAAACATATTCTATTTTTTGACCCTTTTTTCTCTTCTTTCTGAGCTTATAAACTATACTTCTGATTTTTCAAACTGACTTTCTGGTCCGCTAACTAATCAGTTAATCTTGTAAACTGAATTTTTGCTGCTCTTGCAAACTGATGGCTTTGTGAGGGCTTTAGTTGCAAGTTATGAAGGGAGAATGCGCAGAGATGTTTTATGCATGAATACTTATGCAGATGTAAAACCTTTTAAAGAAAACTTTTTAAAAAAGAGAAACATAAAAGAGATCTTTAGCAAAAGATATTGTGAATATATCTGACACTTGGTCTTCAGTATTCACATCTATTAACTCAACATCTCCTTTGTTTGAACATGATCTTGAATAAAAGATGTTTTATAACAAGAGCTTGGATTTTGAGTGCTAAAAGGATTCTTAATAAAATAAGTAGCACTAGTATTGTCTTAGTAGATGGGAATTATGAAATACCTTAGGAGATAATCTTCCAGCTGGTTGCTTGTCCACAGTATCTGGGTGCAACAAGTTTCAGCAGTTACATATTCAGCTTCAGCAGAAGGAAGAGCAATCATATTCTATTTTTTGCATGATCATGTGATCAGGCTTTTTCCAAAGAAGCAACATGTAACACCCCAATTCTTATTCAGAAAATAATTGAGGCTTTGTTAATGAGAATAAAATTCTAACAGACATAGAAATGATGAGAACATTGCAAAAAAAAAAAATGAATAGTGTTTTGTGGGTCCCGTAGGCCCACCGAGACAACCGAAACCCCTAATTCGGGACCCAAAGGTGCTCGAAATTGGGAAAACATGGAAATAAGGTTAGAAATAATTAGAAATAAAAATTTTGTACTTATAATTAAATGTTGAGTAATATTTGATTTCTCGGGTGCAATATTTCACCCGTTTGGTGAAATTTCCATGTGTGAATTCTAACACTAAAAACTAATTAGATCTCTACAAAACAATGAACTTATCTCTTTAAATCAAATGAATGGCTAAGATCCAATCTTCAATTACAAGATTGAATCACAACTATCCATTTTACTTGATTGGATTAGTAATTATCTAAATATAATATATAATATTCATGTCATTTAATATAAGATAACCTTAACCAATTAGCTTCTTCAAGAAGCCATTTCCCGGCCAACAAAGAGAAGAGAAGTAGCTGCATTTCCTCCATAGCCAAGAGCTTCATCTTGGTTTCAACTTCCATATATACTAACCTAGAGTCTTTGAAATCAAAACTTTCCTTCATCAAAGTTGTTCTACAGCTCAAACTCTACAATTCTAACCGATCAGAATTCTATTTCTCCATCAATTTTCACCTTGGTTCCTTACTCCCTCACTGCCTAGGGGAGGTTGGTGTGTGATTAGGAGTTCTCAAGGTGAAGGGAAGTCAAGTAAAACACCTTTAGAACAAAGAGCTCAAAAGCTCTCAAAGTAGGGTTTATTTATTCTCTTTTGTTTCAAAATTTATTCTGAAATATTTTTGCTGGTTTTCTCCAAAATTTCTGATTATATTGGTTGATAATATGTTGATATTGATATATTAATTTTGACGGAGTGTTTGGTGTTGTGAAAAAATCATTTTTATCAAAAGAGATTTTGAATTGGTTTGCTGGATTTTCGGATTTCAACAAGGCAGGATTCGTTCACAAATTTTCTGGTTCAATTGTAGTCATTTTTATGAGCTATAAAAATTATATGTTGAAGCTAACATCCTAAGGAAACTCTGAGAAATTTTGTGGTGCATGATAAAGAACTTTACTTTCTGAGAAAAATCAAGAACCAAAGTTGTAACTATGCTGCCTAAAATGTAGAAGCTGAAGCAGTAAAATTGTATGATTTTATTATCATAGTAAATGATAGATTTATTCATTGAAATTTTTATAGGAAGTTGATAACACATTGTGTGAATTTTATTTTGAGTTGATTCAATCAATTGATACAGTTGAAAATTATGAGAATCTTGATCTGAGCTGTGAACAAGTGGTCTCTGACCACCAAATTTGTACAATTTAGTTGATATTGTTAGAGGACTCCGTTTATTGTGAAATTTTTACAGGGCCTTTTAGATACATTAAAATGTCATAGAAAATTTTTGTGGGTCTTGAATTAGCCATTTGATATGAAAATTAAATATTATTTCTGGAGTAGTAAATTGGCCAGGGTGTTGAAATGGTGAGAATGTCTTAAATTAATGATAGCATGGTATTTAATCCAAGTATATGGTATATGTATACATGCTAGATGTTTTACAGAAATGCTTATGAGACATGGATGAGAGTCCAATGAAATTAAATCCTTACTTGTGATGTAAGAATGCCCTTGAAATAAGAGAAGTGCATGATGTGAGTATTGTGATGATAAAAGAGAAAACATGACTTATAATTGAGCAAATTTTTTTAACATATGGGGAAAACAGAGACAAGGCTTGTATGGTCAAAAGGGGAAGGCAAAAGCAAGAACTTCCCTAGGAATTTGATGAGTAGGTAGATGTATCAACATATAGGAATGAGCTCATGTCCTAGTAGTCTATAGTTCTTGTGGAGTGATTCCACTACAGATACCACTTAATGAGAAATTAAGCCTCCCCTATGTTAATGAGAAAAAAAAAGAATATGGCTCTTAAATTGAATTCATTGTTGTGAGACAGAATATGTGATCATCCTTATTAACTCTATAATTATTTTTGGATATGATCTTGCATGATATTATTTATAAGAAAGGATTTGTTAATTATATTTGTTTAAGTTTGAGGGAGTACTCTACTGAGAATTTTATAATATTCTCATCCATATGCTACATGTATTTTATGTTGTATTCAAATTCCAAAGATGCTATCCGTGATCTTCTTTCTTGACTCGCCACAATGGTAGTGGCATTATGACCCGGCATTAGATTCCTTGTGTGTCATAGCTTACTCCCGGATCAAAGTATACGTGTTCTTTAGCCATTCATTTAGTACTTTTGTTTTCTCTGCTGGTTTGACCTAGGATTTCCTTATGCCGATGTGCCTCTTGAAATGGCACACCTTGACGTATTTGTAGCTCCACCTGCACCACCTATGTCTCCCCTCGGAGATGATCCTTCATCCTCTTCCTCGGACTCCAATCCACCTTCTGACCCTGATGCTCCTACTGGGGGCCACGCCATTGCACCAATGGCAAATGGTTTCCTTTAGAAGAGCATGGGACTACTCAGGGACTCCTGATTTATGTATAGTGGTAGTTTAGAAGTAGAATCCACCAGACTACAGTTTGACCTTATTAGATGTTGATGAGATTCATTTTCTGTTTGTATAAAAATTTTGCTGGATCTCAACTTTGAGCGGGTTAGACTAGACAGTAGAGGTGTTTTTTTTTCTTTTGTGAATTGACTCCCTGGTGTTTAGGAACTAACTAATTGTTTTACAGTTTGCTATACCTATTGTAAACTTAACAGCAATGTCCATATATGTATATACTAGCTTTACAACATATATGTCTATATTATTTTATTTCATTTATTTTCGAATAGCATAGATTGTGAATGTAACTAATACTTTTCTAATTACTGTGTTGATACTCGAGTAAAATATGGTAATTAGGAGGGTGTTACACAACATCAACCATTGGCGCTTCCTCTTTAAGCTCTATCTCTAGCGAAGTTAGCATCACAATATCCTCTTTTCAACCTATTCTATAGCAAGAAGGTGTTCAGTCTATCATACCAAGCTTGAGGAGCTTGTGTCAAACTACAGAGAGCCATTGTTAGCATGAAGACATGGTTGAGAAGTTCTTCACTCTTAAAACCAAGGGGCTACTTTACATATACTTTCTCAGAGAGGAATCCATTTAGAAATGCAGACTGCCCATCCGTTTGGTAGAAAGTGAATCCCTTGAAGGTAGCAACAACAAGTAACATTTTGATGGCTTCAAGCCTAGCTACTGGTGCAAAGGTTTCATCATAATTAGTTCCCTTTTGTTGATTATAACATGTGCAACCAATCTTGCTTTATTTTTGAAAACTTTGCCAGCTTCATCGAGATAAATCTTGAATATCTACTTTGTACTGATTATGATTTTTCAATAAGTCATTCACACCTTGCTTTTCTTAAACTTGGTTAGCTCTTTTTACACAGCATCTACCCAACTTTGATTACTCAAAGCTTCTTTAACAGTTTTAGATTTAAAGGTGGAAATGAAAGCACAGTTTGATATACTTTTGAGGGATGACCTAGTTCTCATACCCTTGGAAGTGTGTCCATGAACTTTGTTTTAAGAAACCATCTTTGAATCAGAAACTCCTTTTGTAGTTTCTGTATTATTGAGCATTCTCAGCTTTTCTTCCTTCTTCAAATTGCTTATCTTTGAGTCTAGAAAACATTACTTTTTGATAGCTTGGGAGTTCTAAGCATGCTTTCTGAAGATTTGATGTTTTGGAGCCCATTTTCTGATGGTTTGGCTTTCATCTTCTTGCTTTTTGGAACTTCCTTGAGATTCATTTCCTTAGGTCTTTCCACAAGATCATTGAGACTATCAACAAGGTTCTCTTTAAGCTCTTTCATCATCGTACTTGAGATATTTTGCGTTCTTATTTTTCAAGTTCCTAATTAACTTTTAGATTTAGGATCGGTGTCTGGAATGATCATCATTTTTTTCCTTGATACTCGAGCCTGTGAATCTTTTCAAACATACCTGCAACAAGAGTAGTTTTGATTTTGGTACCTAGATTTTCTTGGGTCCTTCTGGGTTAGTTTCAAAGGAAGAGATTTTTCCAACCTTTCTAATGGAATTCTTTCTCAAGAACCATTATTTTCAGGTGGTTGTCCTTTCTTGTGGTAGAGAGTGCAAGAAAAAAGATTTAGATCTTAGATGAGATTGCATAGCTTTTCCTCCCTTATTCCTTCTTCATATCCCAAACTTGTTTTCTAAAACTATGGACTCTGACCTTTAGCATAAAAATAAGGTTTTTGAACTATATTCACCAAATCTATCAAGTCAGGTCTTAGAAGTCATGAAGTTCTCTCAAGATTAGAAATAACTTTTTAACATCTTTTACATTTCTTTTGGAGGCTTCAGAATTATAGGCAATGAACTTGAGAAGGACAAGAAATAAAACTCCTTGAAATATTTTTCACTTAAGCTTACACTTTTCAACTTCAAGCTTGATCTTCTCAAGTTTCAAAGTAATCTTCTGAGTTCACTTGACTTGCTTGATATATTTTGAGAAAAGTGTTTAAGAAACTTCTAGCAACTCTTCATATAAAGCAATCACTAAGTAACATGAAAGATTGAGTTTAGATACTCTTAGCATAAATCTCTCATTGAACCATACCTAAACCATGATTCATAGGTTTGTAGTACATTCTAGCTCATCATGACTTTATGATTCATTCTTTCATCTTCAGTGATACTCCAGGTAGTCAGCATGCTCTTCTTCTTGAGATTAGGATATTTTTGTGCTACTATGAGCTTGGAACTCTTGATTCAAGATGTTCCTTCTTACTGCTGTTAGCAGATTGATCTTTCAAAATATTCTTTGCCCTTTCTGTTTTTCCTAAAATTGATGTCTCTTTTTCTCTTTGTTTAGTCTTCTTAGACTTTTGACATTTTCAATAGACATAGAGATCTCATATCCATTATCAATCTTAGATTCTTCATCAGATCTTTCCTCTTCATTGAGGTTTCAGCAACTTTCATTGCTTTAGCTTTGTACTACTTCTGACATGATAACCTTAGGGCTAAAGACTTTTAAGATGATTTTAAGATCTTTAGACAACATGCACAATCTATCCCATATTTCTTTTCATGCCACAAGCAACACATATGTCATATTCATCTCTGCATAGTGCACATATAAGCAGGTGCTTTTCTTAGGAGTTCAACTAAACTCTTGCTTTTTGTTATTCTTATTCATCTACCCTTTGGGAATCCTTCAAACATTAAGTATACCTTGATAGATCTTGGAACCTCATCAATGAAAGATGGTCAGTTGATAGATTGATCTTCTGTAGTGTGGATATATGCTATTCTGTCCCTCTGATCTTTATCCTCTACAATTGTTGGATTACTCAACCACTTAGAGGCCTAGTTTTGATACCATTTATAGGTATAAATGTACATGAAAAGGGGGGTTGAATCATACTTTGTTTCTTTTTGCCTATCTGAAACATTTAACACAATACTATCAAGCATTAAGCTTGAAGCGCAGTGGAAATAAGATTAGTAGTTTTAGAAAGTAGATCTCTAAAGTATAGGATAAATAACAGAAAAGCTACAACATTATATCACTAGATATTGAACTTTAAAGTGTAACAAAAAAAAAGGAGATTAAGGAGAAGAAGATTTTACACAAAGATTTTTATACTGGTTTGACTAAACCTGCCTACATCCAATACTCAACACACGTTGAGGTTCCACTAAATATCTTTCTTAAACTGAGAAAGAAAAATTGGATAGTCCTTACATTAGCCTTCTCAAGCTCTCATTTGTGACGAACAGACAACCCCTACTGTCACAAATTGAGTAGTTATTCACCAGCCTCTCCAAGATAAACCAAGTAGTTATTTGTAACACCCAAATTTTTTCTGTCTGAGTGAAAATGACTAAAATGCCCCTGAGATCATCTTCCACCCAGAATTCAAGGATAGCCGACCCGGCAGTCCTCGAAGGGTGAAATTGAGATTCAAAGGGGATTATGTGTTGTATGTATGCTAATAAAGCAGACAAATCTCACTTTTGAGTTTCGATGCGCTAAATGACCAAAACACCCCTATGACTGTCTGTAACATCCTAATTTTTAACCCAATACTCTAGAACATATTTAGGTTAATCATTAGTCTGTTACTTCATAGTTCTCATTTAACTTTGAATTACTTAGCGGAAAATATGGGTAATTTTTTTTTTGAAATGAAAGTGAGAGCCGCGTGATGCGATAAGCGGTAAACCATGTATGGTAAACAAATGTCTCACAACATCATAACATAAGGCACAACATGAACATCACTGAAAATCATCTTATATATATATAACTTGCCCACTTATAAGTGTGGGTCTTAATTTAGTACAAGGGAAATACATAAAAAGAAATACAACATCAAACATAAACATAATCTACTCCCCTACCCGAGTGCATCTAATAGGATAACCTCTAAACAAAAGAAGGTTTATCCCTATCTATGTGGTGTGTGCTCTAACTCGGGCCATCCTCGACCTCCCATCGGCGACCATCTCGTGATCGAGGCGGATATCCGGAAGCTGAGCGAGCTCCTCGGGTGTGAAAAGGCGGAGTGGGGATCGAAAATGACTCCCAGGGTATGGCCGCATCTCCGGTCGTCGTGCACGCCTCGGCTGAGTCACGGTGGGCTCGCTATCCTCTCCGAAGTCCATAGGTATGGTGGGGGAAGATCCCTCGGAGGGTACCTGGGTGGCCGAATCCTCGGAAGGATCCATCTCCGAGAAGGACGATGGGCAACGGGGCACATACTCGGGGTAGTATCGAACGGCGGATGTGGAAGGTGGAGTACGGCGTAGCCTCTCCTCTCGGGGACGTGCGCGCTCGAACACTAGGTCATCGCCAAAAGGTGAGACGGGGGAGAAACGATGGGAATGTACAGGGGGAGTGAAGGGTCGACCCATGAACATGAATACTCTAACTGTGCATCGACCCACAAAATGGAATGACCCGTGGTCCGGGTCATGGTCCACCTCCCATGTCGGCGTGTCCACGAACACTACGAACGTCGCCATCTGAAGACGTGACGGAAAGAAAGAGATAGAGGGAGTGAGAATCTTGCTAAAGAATCCCAGTAGGGCCTCCTACTACCTAGGTGCCATCATCTACGTCCTCAGGAACCTTGGGTTTAATTATGCGAAAAGTCTGAACATGCATTTAGTTCATTTTAAACTTCAAAATATACGTTAGCCAAGGTCCATTCATTTTAAGATGATCTTAATGTCATGAATGCAACATAATAGAAGATGTATGCATGACACTACCTAATGCACATACATAATAACATAACATCAAGCATCATCATTCTTGGTGGCATAAAGTGGCAGTAGTAACATTCATATGGGACAAAACTTAGTGACATAATCATAATCATGAACTTCTCTTCCTCATGGGCCACCCTAAAAGACAATCGAACTGGGGGTGCTTGGCCGAACCGGTGTCACCCAGAACGTGTCATACATCTAGGTTATGAGCTCATACCTTAACTAGTCGTCACTAGTTCTTACTTACCACTTAACGATAAGCGTATCATAAATCATAAATCCCGACTATCTGAGTACGGGTTAGGGGGCAAATCTCTTAGGCGTGCTCGGCCGAACCGGTGTCACCTAAGAGTATAAAATGGTACCGATGTCACATGAGTTCTATGGAGGTGCTCGGCCGAACCGGTGTCATCCTAGAACCCATCTTAGTACCTTAATTTTCAAAATCTCTTTAAGTCCCCAAATTTGTCGGAAATTTGGCGGCCCAAACGGTCATTACACCGAATTTCCTTCCAAATTTGCTTTATGCCACATTAACATATAATCTCATAAATTCCTCATATGAATAACATCATCATCATTAGCATACTTCATGCATCATCATAAATCATCCAAACGCTTACCCTTACGGTAGCTTATGCTTTGACCCTTACGGGTCTTAATCTTGAGATATAGTTCTCTACGTCCGTCGTTCATATTTTAAGCACCTAAGGCTCATAATTAAACATCATTCATAATCCTCTCATTTTACTTTTAAATCTGAATAGCATAGGGTGGAAATCCTAACATGTGAATACGGGGTTCTAGAACTTCGTTTTAGACCCTTTCTTGGTTCCGTTACTTGAAGGCTATATATTAAATCTAAATCAATTATGAGGCACTCCTATGCTTAAGGACTAATTATTAATCATATTTACCATGTTGCAAGGGTGCTGGACAGAATCCAGAAAATTAAATGTTCTAAGAGTTCTACATTTGCATTTTTACGGTTTTCTAGTTACTAGTTTCCCCGTAGGTGCTAGAATTCAATTCTAACTCAAATGATACCAAGTTTTTCATGTCTAAACAATCTAAATCTGATTATGTCCCCATTAAAACAGTTTGGAAAAGTTCCACAAACAAATGGGTCAAAACTATGTTAAATTCTAGCTTTACGGTATTTCTAGTTAGCTAGTTCCTTGCCTATCATGCATAGGATCGCTTCTACATCATCATACGATATTTTCACACATTCCAACACATCAAAACATCATCATACAGCATCATACTCATCATGTCAGAACCGAAAACATTTAACTTCAATAAGAAAGTTAAATTGACTTTTCTAGGTACATAAGTTAACTAGTTTCTCTCGGAATCAATCTAGAACTTCTAAAACTCTTTGCAAAACATTTTAATTCATCAAGAGGCTAAGTGAAGCCTTAGGTCACTGACCAAAACATATTCCATCCCCTAAAAGAGATTGGAATCACAACTTATAATGACATAACCTTATAAAGAATTGTAAAACTTTAAGGAACACTTAAAACATAAGCTATTGGTCCTAGTAGCTAGATGAAAACTCATTGCAAGTCCATCATCACTACTTGGCCGAAAAACATACATTCAAAGTATGGTTTACATTAAACTTTAACTTGGAATGAAATGGGCAAGTCTTTGAGCTCTAGGTTCTTAAGTTACGACATAAACTAAACGTGCTCATGCTTTTCATTTTTAATCTTGCTTTCAAAGTAAAGTGATGACTTGAAATTAAATATGCAAGGCATAATTTAAACGTGCAAGCTTGAAAGTAAATATGCGAAGCATAATCTTAAACGTGCAAGCTTGAAAGTAAATATGCAAGATTCAATTCTTTATTTTAGTGCTCTTGGCCCAACAACAATCGACTTTAAGGCCGAAATAGAAAGGCTTCGAGAATTAAATTAAGTGAAGATGCAAGTTCCATTTTAATCTTTATGTTCTTAGGTGATAGCTTGAAAATAAAGATGCATAGTAAGAATGTAAATATGAATGCAAGCATAAAATAAATTATGCAAGTTCATTTTATCTTTCTAGAGCTCTTAACAAGACTTTAAAGGAACTTAAACCTCAACCCAAACTCATCAAACCAAGACAAAGTAAAAGTCTAGAGTTCTTAGAACTCAACATAACATATTTAGAAAATCAAACATCTAGCATGAAAAGGAAAGGTAATGGCCGAAACTTCAAGGAAAGAAAAGAAATGTTTGAAACTCTAGAATCCATGATCTTGGTGATATACTAACACCAACATCATGAGACCTCATCATTGAGTCATTAGAACCATTTTGAAACAACATCAAAGTTAAAGTTCTCAAAGGTTCAAGAAAGGAAAAACTAGAAACACTTTTGCTCAAGAACAAAGATCAAGCTCTAGAGTTTGTTTCAAGTGATGAACATCATCATGAAACTCTCATCATCAAGCTCTCATTTCTTTGAACTCCAAGGCCCATGGCCGAAAATGAGCAAGAACAAGGAAAGGAAAAGAAGTTCTAAAAAGAATCAAGAGAAACTATGAACATAAAGCTTGAAGCAAGAACTCTAAAGAAAGAATTCATGAAAGAAAATCCCTACTTGGTGTGATGAACTTGAAGATGGAAGAAGAAGATGAAGGTGATGAAGAACTTTGAAGAGCTTGAAGAACTTGAAGAACACAAGAACTTTTGAGAGAAAAGGAAAAGCTTTGAGTGCTCCTAAACTTAGCAAATGATCTAAAAGTGGTGCAAGCTCCTCAAGGCATTCTATTTATAGAGAAATGAAACAAATGGAGGGTGTATGTGGGCTGATGCATTTTCGGCCAAGAGGTGCAGAATTGGAGGGTTCCATGTGTTCCATGAGGTGAGATAATGTGTTCTTGAGGCATGGTGAGGTATGGCTTAAGGTATGGTGAGGTATGGTTCAAGGTATGGCCTCAAGCATGGTTCTTTGAGTGAGGAAACAATTAAACATGTGGCCAATGGGGATGAGGTCTGGCCGAAACTTCATCATGCATGGGGAGGATTAGTTTGCATTTTAATTGTGGTTTAGAGTTGTGTTTAGGTGTATCTTTGATTATGCTTAAGATTAGGAATTTGTAAGAAAGTGTTTAGGTAAGGGAAATGGGTAATTAAGGTGGTCTAGACATAATTAAGGAGTGGTCTTGCACCATTAGAGAGTTAAATCCTCAATTTAGAGTCTAAACAACTCTAGACACATTTCCTTGATTTAAGGAATTAGAGAGAGAAAACACTATTTAAGATTCCAAGACTAGGAATCTTGAGTTCTAAAAAGGGATTTAAGTTTAATCTAAGCAATTTTAGGTTCTAATTAACTTTAATAAATTATTTTGACTCTAGATTAATTAGGGAAATAAATTAATCTTCGTTTAGAGCCTAATATTGCTTAGGTTTGCTTAATTACGTCATTAAGCTCAAAAACACTATTTTAGGGGCAAAATCGTAATTTTGCACTAAAACTGCCCGGGACCACCGGGAGTTGAACAGAGACCTCTAGACACATGAAATCATGTTTTTAAACCTCTGGGGAAAGTTCCGGGCTCAAACGGCACCTTTACCCGCGTAAAAACGCTATAGGGGTATTTTGGTCATTTTGACCCGAAATTGCAGAAAACGAAATTTTCGCTTCCGAAAGCATTCAAAGGCCATTCAATCCCCTTCAAACATTGAGTTGATCCTTCGAGGATGACCGAGTTGGTTACCCTCGAGTTCGGGTCAGGAAATGACCTCAGGGGCATTTTGGTCATTTCCCTCGGACAGAAAAATCGGGGTGTTACACTGTCTAGCACCGTTTAATGTGCCGACTGAGCCCGAACCCCACCCCCAAAGGTTTTAGATGGTGTTTTCATGAGCTTGGGTATGTCTGTTTAAGTGCCGGTGGCCCCGGGCAGTTTTTATGTAAAATTACGATTTTACCCCTGGAATAGTGATTTTGAGCTTAATGACATAATTTAGCAAACCTAAGCAATATTAGGCTCTAATCGAAGATTAATTAATTTCCATAATTTATCTAGAGTCAAAATGATTTATTAAAATTAATTAGAATCTAAAATTGCTTAGATTAAACTTAAACCTCTTTTAAAATTTAAGGCTCCAAGTCATGGAATCTTGAATAGTGTTTTCACTATTCCAATCCCATGATTCAAGGAACTTAGGATGTGATTGATAATCTTGATTAGATAGGGTTTGACTCTACTAATGGGCAAGAGTGCTAACTAATCATACCCCAATTAGCCTTAATCACTCATCCTTTCACTCAAACACTTAACCATAAACTCCTAATCTTAAGCCTAATCAATGATACACCTAAACACATCACTAAACCACAATTAAATGAGACATTTTCCTCACCCTTGGATACCCCAAGAATGGCGCCACCTCATTCCCCATACATCACAAGTTTGTTCACTCAAACACTCAAAGAAGTATGACACACCATGCCTAGCCTATACCTACAACCTTACCTTGAAATGACACAACCAAGAGATATTTTTCTCTCCCTCCTTTCCCCTCCATTCTCACCCCATCATGTTTTATTTCCTCTATAAATAGGCACCAAGGGACCTTGCAAGAACCTTTGCTCATTTTCTTGCACCTCCCAAAGACTCTATTTCTCTCAACTTCAAGGAATTTTCCTTTTTCTTCTTCTTCTTCTTCTTCTTCTTCTTCTTCTTCTTCTTCTTCTTTTCCAAATCTTCTAAGACAAATCTCTCTCTCAATCAAGAAGCACATCCAAGGTAGGGAGTTGTATTCTTTTCTTTTGTTATTTATCTCTTGACTTGTGAAGATACAACGTTGGTGTTTCTCTCTTCTCCACTTTCCTTCTTTTTGGTTCTTGTCTATCCTTTCCCCTTCCTTTGATTATCGGCCATATGGCCTACATTGGGAGAAACCATGGCTTGATGATAAGGATCTTGAGTGTTGGTTGCAAAACCATCATTTGTTTGACCTCTAAATCTTGAAGGTTTCACTTTTGAAAAGGGTTTTTTTACACAAAGAAACTATGTTGTTGTGAAGAGTAATCTTGAGCTTAAGATTCAAATAAGTAAGAAATGGTTGCATTCATGTTTATTTTCTTTGCTATCACCTTAATAATTAATCTCAAAGCCTACCTATTTCAACCTTAAAGTTGATTGTTGATTTAGAGTGAAAACTCTAAGGGGCCTAGAGCATTAAAATAAAGAATTGAACTTGCATATCATATTTATTTTTCCAAGTCATCACCTAAAAGCCCAAAGATAAGAAATGGACTTGCATTCATGTTTACATTTATTGTCTAGCATGTTTATGTTTCGAGCCATTACCTAAACTTAAAGATTAAGAATGAACTTGCATTCTCATGTTTATTTTCAAGCCTTACATCTTTACTTTTCCTTGCTATCACTCTATAATGCTAAGATTAAAAGGGAAATTGCATTAACATGTTTATGTTTATCACCCAAGGATCTAAGGTTCAAAGATTCTCTCTCAACTAAATCTTGAAAGCTATGGGCTTTTATCTTGTAAAAGTGTTTTGATTTCAAAAGAAATGATGAAGAGAGGTTTAAAATGGTTGTAAGAAGGAAGGAATGACTCAGATGTGTTTTAAACTTGGTTTTTTGTATTTTGAAGGCGCTGGTAATCGATTACACAGCCCATGTAATCGATTACTAGAAAGCTTTGATGCACTCGGATATGAACTTTTGTCCTGAGTAATCGAGTACAACATAATGTAATCGATTACATATTCTGGACTCCAGTAATCGATTACCATCTCATGTAATCGATTACTAAGATGTTCTTGGGGCCCAAGAATGCAACAGTAGTCATCGATTACAAGGCTCATGTAATCGATTACCAGAGCCCTCATTTCATCTATTTTGAAAACCCGAAGCTGTGTAATCGATTACAAGGCTCATGTAATCGATTACCAAAGCCCTTAACTCTTCTGATTTTAAAACTCGAAGCTAGGTAAAGGATTACAAGGCTCATGTAATCGATTACCAGAACTTAATGAATGCAGTAGACATTTTCTCTACATGAATGCTACTTGGATTTATAATTTTTGTATGATGTGAACCTATGATTTTGTTTACCATGAATCTATGAAGTTTACATTATATAATTTGATGAGATGTGAATAACCAATTTTGGATCATGAGCATGTTTATTTTATGAGCAACATAAATTCATTAACCCAAGTCATGACGTATTAATGCATATGTTATAGGTACATGTTTATATGACCTTGATGGCTTATCTTGAAGATGGAATTATGATTGAATGTACCTACTTTATGATTTCTTGTGCCATAAAGCAAGTTTGAAGGAAATATGGTGTACCACCATTACGCTGCCGAATTTTCATCAAACTTGAGGACTTGAGAAAAGTATTTTAGAAAACTTCTGGGTGACACCGGTTCAGCCGAGCACCCCTAGGATAGATGTGATACATTCTGGGTAATGCCGGTTTGGCCGAGCACCCCAGAAATAAAACCGTGAGGGTATTGACATTGAGCTTACTAGAGCGGACAAATAACTGAGTACTAGTTACCAGTAATTGCGTTTTAAAGAAGGAGATATTCCTATGGACTCCCCGAATTAAAGGTTATGATAAGTGATCCTTATGCCCCCTAGCTCGTACTTTAGAAGTCGGGATTATTATGATACGCTTATCAAGAGGGATAAGTAAGAACTAGTGACGACTAGCTAGGTATAAGCTCATAACCTAGAAATGTTTTTAGGGTGGCTCCCATGATGTAAAGTATAAAGTTTAATGTCACAAAGTTGAGAAAAGGGAAAGTTTCACGAGAAAAGTTATGTGCCACTTTATGCCACCTATATGAGATTGCTTGATAATGTACTTTATTGTCTTCTTGCATAAAGCATTGCCATGCATTCATGATTTGACATGTTGCATACATGACAATAAGATTCATTCTAAAATGAACGGACCTTGGATAATTATGTTTTAAAACCCAATAATGAGCTATATGCATGCACACCTTTTTATAATAAACCCAAAGTTCTTGAGGATGTGGATGACGACACTTAGATAGGAGATTCCCTACTGAGATGCTTTAGCAAGATTCTCACTCTCTTTCTTTTCCGTCACATCTTCAGACTCCGATGGCAACATTCGTGCTTTTCATTGACACCCCCACCTGGGAGGTTCATTTCAACCGGAGAATCGATCGTATCATTTTGAGGGGAGCTGCACAGTTCTTGTTTTCATGTTTTTGGGACGCCCCTTTGCACACCCTGTACATAGTTACCGTTTTCCTCCGACCTCTCCTTTTGGTGATGACATGGTCTTTGAGTGTGTGTGGACGCACAACGAAAGGATATTCCATATGTATACTTTCGGATCTGCCGTCCACGACTTCCCGGATTATGTTCCCCACTCTAGGCACTCGGAGACTAACCTGTCAGAAGATTCGCCTACCCACATCTATTCCGAGAGTTCTGCCCCCACTCCCCCTCTGAGGGTGGATGGTAGCAAGGAGACGGTCATGTAGCCGAGGTTGGCACGGAGGCCAGCCATGCGGCCCCAACATGGCGCTCATGCTCAAGCATCCCGTGTGCCTACACCCGACGAGTTTCGTCCGTGGATCGGCTATGTCCCACCTTATCTGGACTACCAATAGTAGGACTCTTGGGGATCGTTAGTGCATACCACTACCACTAGTTTAGGATAACCTTCTTTTGCTCTAGAGGTTATCTATCTTAGGTGCACGAGGGTAGGGGGTGACTTCTTTTATGTTTCCTTTGTATTTCCGTTGTATTTTGTTTTAGTTGTATTTCGCACTATGATGTACTGAACTTATATTAATATGATATTATTGTGGCGTGCCTACGATCATCTTATGTTACGAAGTTATTTGCACTATGAGTTAGCTGCCAGCTTCTACTCATGCCTATCAAAAGGAGGAACATAACCAACCCACTGAGCCAACTCAGCTGGGGTGGCCAAACGGTAAGAGGTGTAACATCCTAATTTTTAACCCAATACTCTAGAGCATACTTAGGTTAAACATTAGTCTGTTACTTCATAGTTCTCAATTTTACTTAGAAATACTTAGCGGAAAATACGGGTAAAATTTTTTTTGAAATATAAAGTGAGAGCCGCATGATGCGATAAGCGGTAAACCATGCAAAGTAAAACAATTGTCTCACAACATCATAACATAAGGCACAACATGAACAATACTGAATATCATCCCATATATATATATAACTTGCCCACTTATAAGTGTGGGTCTTAATTTAGTACAAGGGAAATACATGAAAGAAAATACAACATAAGCATAAACGTAATCTACTCCCCTACCCAAGTGCATCTAATGGGACAACCTCTAAACAAAAGAAGGTTTATCCCTTATCTAGGTGGTGTGTGCTCTAACCGGGTACTCCATCGGACGATCGTCACCTCCTACTGGCGTCCATCTCGCGAACGAGGCAGATATCCGGGAAACTGGGCGAGCTCCTCGGACGTGAAGAGGCAGAACAGGGATCGAGTGTGACCCCCGTGGTATGGTCGCATCTTCGGTCATCGTGCAAGCCGTGGCTGAGTCACGGTATCCTCACTGCCCTCCCTTAACGGTGGGGGAGAGGGGGCAGAGCTCTCGCTATACGGATGGGTAGGCGGGTCCTCGGACGGGTCGGTCTCCGAGAAGTAAGTCCGGGGCACGAAATCGGGACAGTCTCGCATGGCTAGGGCGGCGGTGTGCCTGCGGAGCACTTTCTCATCATGCGTTCGCGCGCGCTCAAAAACCCGCTCATCGTCGCCATAGGGTGCAGTCGGGGAGAAGCGATGGGTATGCACGGGATGGGCGAAGGGGCGTCCTACGAACATGAAAACCCGCACCGTGTACTGTCCCTCAAAATGGTATGACCCATGAGTCGGGTCATAGTGCACATCCCACGTCGGCGTGTCCACGAACACTACGAACGTCGCCATCTGAAGACGTGACGGAAAGAAAAAGATAGAGGGAGTGAGAATCTTGCTAAAGAATCTCAGTAGGGCCTCCTACTACCTAGGTGTCATCGTCTACGTCCTCAGGAACCTTGGGTTTAATTATACAAATGAGTGAGCATGCATTATGTCCGTTTTTAAGTTCTAAACATAGTTTAGCCAAGGTCCATTCATTTTAGAATGATCTTAATGTCATGAATACAACGTAATAGGAGATGTATGCATGGCACTACTTAATGCACATACTTAAAACATAACATCAAGCATCATCATACTTAGTGGCATAAAGTGGCAATAGAAACATTCATGTGGGACAAACTTATTGACATAATCATAATCATGAAACATCTCTTCCTCATGGGCCTCCCTAAAAGACAATCGAACTGGGGGTGCTCGGCAGAACCGGTGTCACCCAGAACGTGTCATACATCTAGGTTATGAGCTTATACCTTAACTAGTCGTCACTAGTTCTTACTTACCACTTAACGATAAGCGTATCATAAATCATAAATCCCGACTATCTGAGTGCGGGTTAAGGGGCAATTCTCTTAGGGGTGCTCGGCCGAACCGGTGTCACCTAAGAGTATAAAATGGTACCGATGTCACATGAGTTCTATGGAGGTGCTCGGCCGAACCGGTGTCATCCTAGAACCCATCTTAGTACCTTAATTTTCAAAATCTCTTTAAGTCCCCAAATTTGTTGGGAATTCAAGACACGATAGCATTACACCGAATTCCTTCCAAATTTGCTGTATGCCACATAAACATATATCCTCATGAATTCATCATATGAATAACATCATCATCATTTACATAACATACATCATCATGGAACATTCAACCGTTTATCCTTACGGTGGCTTATGCTTTGACCCTTACGGGTCTTAATCATGAGATTTGGTCCTCTAACATCCGTCGCTCATATTTTATGCACCTAAGGGCTCACAATTAAACATCACTCATAATCCTCATATCTACATTTAAATCTGAAAAGCATAGGGTAGAATTCCTAACTTGTGATTACGGGGTTCTAGAACTTACGTTTTAGACCCTTTCTTGGTTCCGTCTTCGCCTAAGGCGCTATGGATTAAATCTAAATCAATTATGAGGCATTCCTATGCTTAAGGACCAATTATTAATCATCTTTATCATGTTGTAAGGGTGCTGGACAGAATCCAGAAAAATAAATGTTCTAAGAGTTCTAAATTTGCACTTTTACGGTTTTCTAGTTACTAGTTTCCCTATAGGTGCTAGAATTCAATTCTAATTCAAATGATACCAAGTTTTTCATGTCTAAACAATCTAAATCTGATTATGTTCCCATTAAAACAGTTTGGATTAGTTCCATAAACAAATGGGTCAAATCTATGTTAAATTCTAGCTTTACGGTATTTCTAGTTAGCTAGTTTCTTACCTATCATGCATAGGATCGCTTCTACATCATCATATGATATTTTCACACATTCCAACACATCAAAACCTCATCATACAGCATCACACTCATCATATTAGAACCGAAAACATCTTGCCTCGATAAGAGAATTAAATTGACATTTCTAGGTACATAAGTTAACTAGTTTCTCTTGGAATCGATCTAGAACTTTTAAAACTCTTTGCAAAACATTTTAATTCATCAAGAGGCTAAGTGAAGCCTTAGGTCAATGACCAAAACATATCCCATCCCCTAAACGAGAATGAAATCACAACTTGTGACGATATAACCTTATAAAAATTTGTAAGGCTTTAGGGAAAACTTGAAACATAGACTATTGGTCCTAGTAGCTAGATGAAGACTCATTGCAAGTCCATCATCACTACTTGGCCGAAATTATGCATTCAAGGAATGCATTCACATTTAACTTTATCTTGGAATGAAATGGGTAAGTCTTTGAGCTCTAGGTTCTTGAGTTACGACATAAACTAAACGTGCTCATGCTTTTCATTTTTAATCTTGCTTACAAAGTAAAGTGATGACTTAAATTTAAATATGCAAGGCATAAACTTAAACGTGCAAGCTTGAAAGTAAATACGCAAGACATAAACTTAAACATGCAAGCTTGAAGGTAAATATGCAAGGTTCCATTCTTTATTTTTGTGCTCTTGGCCCAACAACAATCGACTTTAAGGCCGAAATAGATAGGCATTCGAGAAATTAATTAGGTGATAATGCAAGTTCAATTCTTTATTTTAGTGCTCTAGGCCCAACAACAATCGACTTTAAGGCCGAAATAGAAAGGCTTCGAGAATTAAATTAAGTGAAGATGCAAGTTCCATTTTAATCTTTATGTTCTTAGGTGATAGCTTGAAAGTAAAGATGCATAGCAAGAATGTAAATATGAATGCAAGCATAAAATAAATTATGCAAGTTCATTTTATTTTTCTCTAGAGCTCTTGGCAAGACTTTAAAGGAATTTAAACCATAACCCAAGCTCATCCAAACAAGGTAAAGTCAAGCTTAGAGTTCTTAAAACTTAACATAATATTTTTAGGAAATCAAACCATGAAGCCAAGCAAAATTTAAGGGAATGGCCGAAATCATGAAGAAGAAAAGGGAACATTTTAGAACTCTAGAGTTCATGATCTTGATGATATATTAACACCAACATCATGAGTTCTCATCATTGAGTTCATAGAGCCATTTTAAAACATCATTAAAGCTAAAGTTCTCAAGAGTTCAAGAAAGGAAAAACTAAAAACATTTTTGCTCAAGAACAAAGATCAAACTCTAGAGTTTGTTTCAAGTGATGAACATCATCATGAAACTCTCATCATCATGAAACTCTCATCATCAAGCTCTCATTCCTTCATTCCCAAAGGCCCATGGCCGAAACATAAAGAGGAAGAAGGAGAAGAAAAGAAGTTCTAAAAGGAACCAAGAGAAACTATGAACATCAAGCTTGAAACAAGAACTTTAAAGAAAAGAATACATGAAAGAAAATCCCTACTTGATGTGATGAACTTGAAGATGGAAGAAGAAGATGAAGATGATGAAGAACTCCAAGAACTTGAAGAACACAAGAACTTTGAGAGAAAAAGGAAAGCTTTGAGTGTTCCTAAACTTAGCAAATGATCTAAAAGTGGTGCAAGCTCCTCAAGGCATTCTATTTAGAGAGAAATGAAACAAATGAAGGGAGCTCATGGTGATGAAGGGCTTCGGCCATGTGTGCAGAATTGGAGGCATCCATGAGTTCCATGAGGTGAGATAATGTGTTCTTGAGGCATAATGAGGTATGGCTTAAGGTATGGTGAGGTATGGTTCAAGGTATGGCCTCAAGCATGGTTCTTTGAGTGAGAAAATAATTAAACATGTGGTCAATGGAGAAGAGAATTTCGGCCATGTGCATCAGATTTGGGAGAGGTTTAGTTGCATTTTAATTGTGGTTTAGAGTTGTGTTTAGGTGTATCTTTGATTATGCTTAAGATTAGGAATTTGTAAGAAAGTGTTTAGGTAAGGGAAATGGATAATTAAGGTGGTCTAGACATAATTAAGGAGTGGTCTTGCACCATTAGTGAGTTAAATCCTCAATTTAGAGTCTAAACAACTCTAGACACATTTCCTTGATTTAAGGAATTGGAGAGAGAAAACACTATTCAAGATTCCAAGACTAGGAGTCTTGAGTTCTAAAAAGGGATTTAAGTTTAATCTAAGCAATTTTAGGTTCTAATTAACTTTAATAAATTATTTTGACTCTAGATTAATTAGGGAAATAAATTAATCTTCGTTTAGAGCCTAATATTGCTTAGGTTTGCTTAATTACGTCATTAAGCTCAAAAATACTATTCTAGGGGCAAAATTGTAATTTTGCACTAAAACTGCCCGGGACCACCAGGACTTGAACAGAGACCTCTAGACCCATGAAAACATGTTTTTAAACCTCTGGGGAAAGTTCCGGGCTCAACAAAGACCTTTACCCGCGTAAAACGCTATAGGGGTATTTTGGTCATTTTGACCCGAAACTGTGGAAAATGAGATTTTCGCTTCCGGAAGCATTCAAAGGCCATTCAATCCCCTTCAAACATTGAGTTGACCCTTCAAGGACGACCGAGTTGGTTACCCTCGAATTCGGGTCAGGAAATGACCTCAGGGGCATTTTGGTCATTTCCCTCGGACAGAAAAATTGGGGTGTTACAAGAGGGTTGGACATGCGCTCCTCATCCTGCCTCCTCGAAGTGGTTACGTCACAGTAGCCTCGCTACCTAACTCCATGGGTACGCTGGGGGAGGAATTTATGGATGGGATGTTTGTCTCAAAGGGCTCGGTCTAAGAAAAGCCGAGGGTGAACGAGGAACGTACTCCGGGTAGTCTCAAACGGTGGAGGCAGCAACGGGGATACGACAGATACGCTCTTCTCGAGAGCATGTACGCTCGAAGAGTAGATCATTGCGAAAGGTGAGGTCGGTGAGAATCGGAAGCTAGTAATTGGCTAAGAAAAAGGGCAATCCAGGAATACAAACAGACGGATTGAACAACAACCAACAAAGTGATAGGACTGGTGTGTGGCGTCAAAATGCAGCCCCAAGTCGGTGCATTAAAGTAAATCACGAAGGCTGCCATCATCCTCTAAAGACATGATAGAAAAAAAGATAGAGGGAGTGAGAAACTTGATAAAGAATCTTAGTAAGGTATTCCCCTATCTTGGTGTCATCATCTACGTCCTTAGGAACCTCGGGTTTCTTTATAAAAAGGTGAACATGTATAAGGTTCAATTTTAAAGTTTTAAAGTACCATTTACCGAGGCCCATTCATTTTAGTATGCATCTTGGATGTCATGAATGCAACACACCTTATCATGAAATACATGGCAATGCAAGGTACCATATGCTAATTCCAATCATAAGAAATGCTTATGGATCATAACAATCATAACATGACTTTCTTCCATTTATCTTTTAGGTGACTTAGATTAATTCTTTCTCTCATTTAGGGCCACCCTATTTCTCTGGCCTTTTGAGAGTTCTGAGTTATGAGCTCATACCTCACTAGTTGTCACTAGCATAATCTTATCCTATGATAAGTTAGCACCCGACTCTTAGAGTGCGGGATAGGGGGCAATAGGATCACCTTTCATAATCTTTAATTCGGGGAGTCCAAAGGATCATTTCCTTATTGGATCACCTCTTATAACCTTTAATTCAGGAAGTCTAGAAGATCATTTTCACATATTTTTATGTCACCTTTATAATAGCATGTTTATGTTACGATGCAAAGTCATAACCATATCATATACTTTTCTCATGCTCTTTACATTACTTGAACATATGCAACTTTAAAATGTTTCAAGTGAAATCACAGCATGTCATATCAATTCTCACAATCAAATAACTAAACATATAAGACATCAATTTCACATAATTCTTCAAGCATATGGAAAATCACAACATTTTACAGGATAAGTACTTTCATTGCCTCTTAATTGATTTAACCTCTAAATCGGGTAAACCCAACTTTCATTTTTATCTTCTTATGCATCTAAGGGATCCAATACAAGAGTTCTCATTTATTATTAACCTAAGAGCATCACAAAATAAATCTGGACAGATTTGAAATAAAAACGAAATGAACCATTTCAATGTTCTTATAAAATACGTTTTTGGCTATTTCTCATTACCGACGTTTCCTATGATATGCTAGAATTAATTTCTAAGCCAATTATGGGTGATTCCTATATTTTTACTAATTGTTAAATATCATTTTTACTTAAATATCACATGCAGGTCAGAAAGCATATTTTCATTTTAAAGAGTCCTAGAATTCACATTTTTCGGTTCTTTCTAGTTACTAGACTTTCTTTAACTATCAAAAATGATTATCATACCTATTAATAACAGTTTTTGCATGTTAAGAGCACTCCAAACAACATATGTCAATTCTGGAAGGGTTTGAACCGAAACCAAAATTTAATTTCCTAAAAGCATACAAAATTGTGAATCAGGCATTTCTAGTAACTAGTCTTTCTTAGGATTAATTCTAGATCAAGTAATGCTCTTATAATCAATTCTTATTTTTTTTATAGTAACACAAACAATAACCTTAAATTAGTAGCATAATTAGAGAGCTTAACAAAAGAATATTTATATTCATACAGATATATATCCCATGAGTCAAAGGTCCCATGTGAGTTGAAAAGATGAGTCTTGAGCACTAGGTTAATTAAGTGATGACATAAATTTAAACGTGCAATACAAGCTTCATTTTTAATCTTGGCATTATAGGGTAATGTCGAAAGAAACATAAATATGATATGCAAAGCTTAAATATAAATATGAAAATGTAAGCTCTAGTTTTAATCTTTAAGTTTAGGTGATGGCTTGAAAAGTAAACATGCTAGGCAAGAAATATAAATATGAATGCAAGTCTAATTCTTTATATTTTAGTGCTCTAGGCCTTTTAGAATATTCACTCTAAATCAACAATCAACTTTAAGATTGAAATAGGTAGGCTTTAAGTTTAATTATTTAGGTGATGACATAAATGTAAATATGCTAATGTAAACTTCATTTTAGTTTTTAATATTATAAGGTAATGACAAGGAAATATAAATACGAATGCAAAGCTTGAATATAAATATGAAAATGCAACCTCTACTTTTAATCTTTAAATTTAGGTGATGACTTGAAGAATAAATATGCTAGGTAAGAAATATAAATATGAATGCAAGTCTAATTCTTTATTTTAGTGCTCTAGGTCCCTTAGAGTATTCACTCTAAATCAACAATCAACTTTAAGGTTGAAATAGGTAGGCTTCGAGTTTAATTATTTAGGTGATGACATAAATGTAAACATGCTAATGTAAGCCTTAAATATAAATATGCAATGCAAGGACTTGAAATAGAAATATGAATGCAATCCATTTATTATTTCTTTGAGTCCTAGGCTCAAGGCTACCACTTAACATAATATCTTTGTTCGCCAAAAACTCTTAGGAGTGAAACCTTCAAGCTTTAGAGGTCAAATAAAGGATGGTTTTACAACCAACACCTAAGATCCTTATCATCAAGCCATGGTTTCTCCAATATGTAGGCCATCAAGGCCGAAAATAAAGAGAAAGGGAAAGGAAAATATGGAACTGAAAATAAGAAGGAAGGAAGAATCAACATTATAACATCTCAATTCAAGAGTAATATAAAAGAAAAGAATAGTAATCTTTAAAACAACTCCCTACCAAAGGTATTTTTCTTTAAAAAGAGAAAAGCTTGGCCTTGGAAATGAGATGAGAAGTGTAACGCCCCGATTTTCTGTCTGAGTGGAAAATGACCGAAATGCCCCTAAGGTCATTTTCGGCCCGGAATTCAAGGATGGCCGACCCGACAGTCCTCGAAGGGCCAACTCAATGTTTGAAGGGGATTGAATGACCCTTGAGTGGTTCCGAAGGCGAAAGTCTCATTTTTCACAGTTTTGGGTCAAAATGACCAAAATACCCCTATAGCGTTTTACGCTGGTAAAGGTGCCGTTTGAGCCCGAAACTTCCCCAAAAGTTTAAAACCATGTTTTTACATGTTTCAAAACATCTGTTTGAGTCCCGGTGGTTCCGGGCAGTTTTAGTGCAAAATTAAGATTTTGCCCCTAGAATAGTGTTTTTGAGCTCAACGATGTGATTAAGCAAACCTAAGCAATATTAGGCTCTAAATGAAGATTAATTAATTTCCATAATTAATCTAGAGTCAAAATAAATTATTAAAATTAATTAGAACCTGAGATTGCTTAGATTAGATTTAAATCTCTTTTCTAAAACTCAAGATTTCACTCTTGGAATCTTGAATAGTGTTTTCTCTCTCCAATTCCTTAAATCAAGGAATTGTGTCTAGGATTGTTTATACACTAAAATGAATTTATAACTCACTAATGATGCAAGAACACTCTTTAATTATGTCTTGACCACCTTGATTACCCATTTTCTCACCTAAACACTTTCTTACAAATTCCTAATCTTAATCCTAATCAAAGCTACACCTAAACACAACTCTAAACCACAATTAAAATGCAAAGAGAACCCTCCCCATGGCTGATGCATTCCGGCCCTCTCTCTCTCTTTTACCACACATGTTGAATTGTTTCTCACTCAAAGAACCATGCTTGAAGCCATACCTTGAACCATACCTCACCATGCCTCAAGACCACATTATCTCACCTCATGGAACTCATGGGCTGCCTCCATGCTGCATGGCCGAAGCTCCTCCCCCTCCTTGCACCTTTCATTTGCTTCATTTCTCTATAAATAGCTTGCTTGGGTGAACTTGTATCATTTTGGGTTCATTTGCAAAGTGTAAGTTTTCAAAGAGCATTCAAAGCTTCCTTTTTCTCTCAAGTTCAAGTCTTCAAGTTCTTCAAGTTCTTCATCCTCTTCTCTCATTCCAACCTCCTAATCACTAGGTAGGGATTTTCTTTCAAGAGTTCTTTCATTTAAAGTTCTTAATTTCTTTATATGTTCATAGTTTCTCTTGAATCCTTTTTAGAACTTCTCTTCTTCTTCCACTCCTCTTTGTTTTTCGGCCATGAGGCTTGAGAATCAAAGGAATGAGAGCTTGATGATGAGAGTTTCATGATGATGTTCATCACTTGAACAATCTCTAAAGCTTTATCTTTGTTCTTGAGTTAAAGATGTTTTTAGTTTTCTTCTTGAATCTTTGAAACCTTTCACTTTGATGATGTTTTAAAATGGTTAACATGAACTCAATGATGAGAGCTCATGATGTTGGTGTTAATGCATCATCAAGATCATGGTCTCTAGAGTTCCAAATATTTCTTTTCTTCTCCAACAATTTCGGTTCTTCTTCCTTTTCTTTCTTTAAGGTTTCGGCCATATTGGCCAAGGAAGTTCACAATGGCTTGATGATGAGAGCTTCTAGATGATGACTATGTGTTCATCACAATGAGGCCTCTAGAGCTTGAGTTTTAATAAAAATATTATTTATGTTTACATTCCAAGAAAAGGAACTTTGTGTTTCAAAGAACCCTTGAGGTTCACTCTTGTTTTACTTTATCTTGTTATGATAAGTTTGGGTTGAGGTTTGAGTTCCTTTAAAGTCTTGTATGAGCTCTAATAAGAAATAAAATGAACTAGCATTCATATTTAAATTCAAGCTTATGCATTGCATGTTTATTTTGAGCTTTGCATTCATATTTAATTTCCAAGCTATCACTTAAAGTTAAAGGATAAAGAATGGAGTGCATCTCATATTTACATTCTTGCTTAGCATATTTACTTTTATCACTAAGGAACGTAAAGATTTAAAATGAGAATTTGCACTATCACCTAACTAAATCTCAAAGCGTTTCTATTTCGGCATTAAAGTCGATTGTTGCTGGGCCTAGAGCACTAAAATAAAGAAATGGACTTGCATATTTATATTTCAAGCCTTGCATATTTATATTCCAAGTCTTGCATATTTATTTTAAGCCTTGCATTTTTATATTCAAGTCTTACACGTTTACTTTGAGCTCTCACCTTATGTTGTAATGAAGAATAAAAATGAAGTGCATAGCATGTTTAAATTATGTCATCACTTAAAAGATCTTAGAGCTCAAAGACTTGCCCATTTTATCTCAAGTTAAAGTTTAATGAGGGAGCATTCTTTGAATGCATGATTTCGGCCTTGTGGTGATGATGAACTTGGAATGAGTTTCATCTAGCTTCAAGGACCAATAAGCCAAGTTTTAAGAATCCTTTTAAATCTCATGAATTTGTTTGAGTTCAAGACCAACAAGGTTCTAAGAATTTAACTCTTTTGAAGGAGGGATTAAGTGGTCATTGACCTAAGATTGTTTTAGTCTCTTTCACAAAATAAAATGGTTTGCAAAAGAGTTTTAGAAGTCTTGAAAATGATCCCAAGAGAAACTAGCAACTTATGTGTTTTAAGATATCAAGTTATGTATCTTTTTAGGACTTAATGTTTCGGTTCTTCCATGATGTGTTTGCTGCCATGTGATGATGTTTTGATGTGTTTGAATGAGTAAAAATTATGTATGATGAAGTAGGAACATTTCTATGCAAGTTAGAAAAGAAACTAGCTTTCTAGAAAAATCGTAAAGTCAAGATTTAGCATAGTTTTATCCCATTTATTTATGGACACTGCCCAAACTGTTTCAATGGGAATATAATCAGATTAGGATTATTTAATCATGAAAAATTTGGTTACATTTGAAGTAGGATTGAATTTTAGCACCTATAGAGAAACTAGTAACTAGTAAACCGTAAAATCGCAATTCTAGAACCCTTAGAACATTTAATTCTTAGAATCCATCTAGAGACCTTATAATGTAGAGAACATGGTTTAAAATTAATTCTTTGATATAGGAATGACTCATAATTGGTTTAGGTTTAACTTATAGCGCCTTAGGGGATGACAGAACCAAGAAAGGGTCTAAAACGTAAGTTTTAGAACTCCGCAATCCTAAGTTTAAAGTGCTCCCCCTAAGGAGTGATGATGTTCAGATTTAATAGAGAGCATGAATAGTAATAAGTTTTGTTAAAAGAGAACCCTTAGGTGCATAAAATTTTGACGGAAGATGATAGATTAATTACATCACAAGTTTAAAGCCCGTAAGGGTCAGAGCATAAGACACCGTAGGTCCAAGTGAATAACAAATTTTAATGTTGCTTGTGAAAGTATGAGGATGATTATGAGAATGCATGAATTTATGATGAAGGATGCATGTTTGATTGACTTATGTGGCATAAAGAAGAATTTGGAAGAAATTCGGCACACTACAGTTATGCCGTCGAATTTCTGACAAATTCGGGACTCAGAAAGTTTTTGAAAACCTATGAAATTTTTATGAGGTACTAAGATGAGTTCTCAGATGACACCGGTTCGGCCGAGCACCTCCAGAGAACTCATGTGACATCGGTACCAAGATTAATTCTTGGGTGACACTGGTTCGGCCGAGCACCCCCAAGAAATGCCCCCTAGCCTGTACTAGATAAGTCGGGATTATGTTTATGATTATGTTACGCTTATCGAGATTGATACGTAAGAACTAGTGACGACTAGTTGAGGTATGAGCTCATAACCTAGGGATGTGACACGTTCTGGGTGACACCGGTTCGGCCGAGCACCCCCAGAGCACTTGTCTTTTAGGGTGGCCTATGAGGAAGTTATGATGATTATGTCACAAAGAGAATTTAATTCCCACTTTATGCCACTATTATGATGTTCTTAAAGTTATGATGATTATTCTTGCATTAAGTAGAGCCATGCATACATTCTCTAATATGCTTGCATCCATGTCATTAAGAATCATGCTAAATGAACGGACCTTGGCTAATTATGTTTAAGAACCTAAAAATGGACTTAATGCATGCTCACTTATTTTGTTTATTAAACCCAAGGTTCCTGAGGACGTAGATGATAACACCTAGGTAGTAGGAGGCCCTACTGAGATTCTTTAGCAAGATTCTCACTCCCTCTATCTCTTTCTTTCCGTCACGTCTTCAGACGGCGACGTTCGTGGTTTTCATGGACACCCCGACGTGAGAGGTGCGCTATGACCCGGATCACGGGTCATACCATTTTGAGGGACAGTGCATAGTGCGAGTCTTCATGTTCGTAGGACGTCCCTTCGCTCACCCCGTGCATACCCATCGCTTCTTCCCGACAGCACCCTATGGCGACGACAAGCGGGGTTTTGAGCATGCGCGTACGCATAACGAGAGAGTGCTTCGCATGCACACCGCCGCCGCAACCATGCGAGACTATCCCGATTACGTGCCTCGGACCTACTACTCGGAGACCGACCCGTCCGAGGACCCGCCTACCCATCCGTATAGCGAGAGCTCCGCCTCCTCTCCACCACTGATGAGGGAAGGCAGTGAGGATACCGTGACTCAGCCACGGCTTGCACAATGATCGGAGATACGGCCACACCGCGGGGGTCACTCTCGATCCCTGTTCTGCCTTTTTACGCCTGAGAAGCTCGCCCAGTTCCCCGGATATGTGCCTCGCTCGCGAGATGGACGTCAGTAGGAGGTGACGTACGACCGATGGAGTACCCGGGTAGAGCACACACCACTTAGATAGGGATGAACCTTCTTTTGTTTTAGAGGTCATCCCATTAGTTGCACTTGGGTAGGGGAGTTGCTTTTATAGTTTCCGTTGCACTTTCTCTTGTATTTCCTTTTTAGTTGTATTGCTCATGTTGTATCAAACTAAGCCCCACTCTACGCAAGTGGGCATACCATATATTATATAATTATGCAGTTCAATGTTATTGTGATGTTTGCTTTACCTTCAATCATGCTTTATCATTCATCGTGTCGCGCGGCTCTCACTTTGCTTTTATATTTCAAAAAAAAATTTACCAGTATTTCCGCTAAGTATTTTAAAGTAATAAGGAAGCTATGACGTAACAGACTAATGATTAACCTAATTATGTTCTAGAGTATTGGGTTAAAAATTAGGATGTTACATTATGGTATCAGAGCAGTTCGATTCTCATGGAGCCTGAGGATTGGACTGACTATGCTTTTAGAGCATAACGCGATAGAGATGTCATGTGTAGAGCTTGCTAGAGACAAGCTATAGGTTAGAGATGCATGACCCCTATTTGTTTGCAAGTGCCATGGTAACTAGCTCATTTCACATGAAACGTTGAGCCTGATCAACTCAGTGGTTATTGTCTTATGTGTTTAGGAACCAATGGCACCCAGACAACAAAATAGGACCTCGACCGAGGGTAACCAAGAGGATGCAATTGCCACTGCTGTCCGTGACATGGCAAGAGCCATGGAGCGGATGTTCGAAAGAATGAACCAACAAGGGGACACCGGACGTGCTCCCTCTACTGCTGAAATGGTCGAACAAGCAAGGTTCGGTGAGTTCTGCAAGGCAAACCCACCGGCCTTTAGAGGAGCCATGGATCTCGACAAAGCTGATGAGTGGATCAAGAATCTGAAGAAGATCTACTCCGTGGTCGCTTGCTCGGAGGAGCAAAAGGTCACCTTTGTGGCCTACACGATGGAATCGGATGCCAAATTCTAGTGGACCGACACCCGAAGACTGCTAGAAGCTTCTAGTACTGCTGTCAACTGGGAGCTGTTCAAGACTTACTTCTACGAGAAGTACTTCCCGGAGTCAGTAAGGAACGCAAAGGATATTGAATTCATGCAGTTAACTCAAGGAGGAAGGTTCGTTGCCCAGTACACGGCGAGATTTGAAGAACTGATTAAGTTCTCGTGGGTGTTCCAAGGGAACCCCGACAAGATATGGAAATGCGTGAAGTACGAAGCCGGATTGAAGCCGGAGCTGAACTATGCCATAGCACACATGGAGATCAGGGACTTCCCTACCCTAGTCAACAAGTGCCGCATTCTGGAGGAAGGGCAAGGAAAGCTCCAGGCTGCAAGGACGGAACGTGCCAAAAGGCTAGGACCTCAAGCCCCGAAGTTCAAGCCACAACACCAAAACCAACCCCGAAACCATTACAACCCCTACCACACCAACCAGTTCAAGCCACATCAACAACAACAAAGAACCTCCTTCCACCAACAACCCAAGCAACCCTACAGGCCATCATTCCAGTACAAAAACCACCGAAACAACAACAACAACAACAATAACCGACAAGGAGTGTTGGGAGGCCCCCGGAACAACGCTCAACAAGGAGGGTCCAGTGGGACCAAGAACAAGACGCCCCAAGGAGCCCCCGCCACCCTTGCTAGGCCTACACCGGCGATGATGTGTCCCCAGTGCGGGAAGGAAAATCTATGGTGGTTTTGTGGTGGTTTGGGATTGAAAAGTGTAACATCCTAACTTTTAACCCAATACTCTAGAACATAATTAGGTTAATCATTAGTCTGTTACATCATAGCTTCCTTATTACTTTAAAATACTTAGCGAAAATATTGGTAATTTTTTTTTTAAATTATAAAAGCAAAGTGAAAGCTGCGCGATACGATGATCAATAGAGTGTAGATGGAAGTAAAGCAAACATCTCATCAAAACATATAGCAAATAAAGGCACAACACAATGAAACTGAACTCCATATTTATATATAATTATGATATGCCCACTTAGGTAGAGTGGGACTTAGTTTAGTACAACTAGAATGGAAATACATGGAAACGAAAGTACAACAAAGGTGATAAAAGTAACTCTCTCCTAACTCTAGTGCACCTATGTATAGATAGCCTTAGGACAAAAGGGACTATCCATGCCTAGTCAAAGCTCGGGCACCAAAACGCGATGGTCGTCTCCTACTGCGGGCCTCTCTGGAAAGGAGGGATGTACCCGATCCACGGGGCTATCTCGGCCGGGGTGGCGATGTGCTGCATCGGTCGGGCATGAGCTCCACGGCGGGGAATCATCCTCACCTGCCCTCCACGTACTGGCTGAGCGACAGAAGCCTCGCTACCCTCCCCAACGCCCATCGGCACAGTGGGGGAGGATCCCTCGGAGGGTACCTGAGTGGCAGAGTCCTCCGAAGGGTCCATCTCGGAGAATGATGAGGGCGAGCGGGGTACATACTGTGGGTAGTCCTGGATGGCAGAGGCCGTCGGTGGGGTGCGACGGATCCGCTCCTCTCGAGGGTGGGCGCGCTCGAACACGAAGTCATCGCCGAAGGGTGAGACAGGAGAGAATCGATGGCTATGTACGGGGTGACTAAAGGGCCGTCCAACGAACATAAACACTCGAACGACGCAGCGACCCACAAAATGGTATGACCCGTGGTCCGGATCATGATCTACCTCCCAGGTTGGGATGTCCACAAAAACCACGAACGTCGCCATCTGAAGACGTGACGGAAAGAAAGAGATAGAGGGAATGAGAATTTTGCTAAAGAATCTCAGTAGGGCCTCCTACTACCTAGGTGTCATCATCTACGTCCTCAGGAACCTTGGGTTTAGTTATACAAAATAAGTGAGCATGCATAAACATCTATTTTTAGGTTCTAAAACATAATTAGCCAAGGTCCGTTCATTTTAGCATGAATCTTAATGACATGGATGCAATCATATTAAAGAATGTATGCATGGTTCTACTTAATGCGAGAATAATCATCATATCTTTAAGAACATCATAATAGTGGCATAAAGTGGCAATTAAATTCTCTTTGTGACATAATCATCATAACTTCCTCATAGACCACCCTAAAAGACAATCGCTCTGGGGGTGCTCGGCCGAACCGGTGTCACCCAAAACAAGTCACATCTCTAGGTTGTGAGCTCATACCTTAACTAGTTGTTACTAGTTCTTACTTATCAATCTCGATAAGCGTAACATAATCATAAACATAATCCCGACTTATCCAGTACGGGCTAGGGGGCATTTCTTCGGGGTGCTCGGCCGAACGGGTGTCACCCAAAAATTAATCTTGGTATCGATGTCACATGAGTTCTCTGGAGGTGCTCGGCCGAACCGGTGTCATCCGAGAACTCATCTTAGTACCTCATAAAAATTTCATAGGTTTTCAAAAACTTTCTGAGTCCCGAATTTGTCAGAAATTCGACGGCATAACTGTAGCGTGCTGAATTTCTTCCAAATTCTTCTTTATGCCACATAAGTCAATCAAACATGCATCCTTCATCATAAATTCATGCATTCTCATAATTATCCTCATACTTTCACAAGCAACATTAAAATTCGTTATGCACTTGGACCTACGGTGTCTTATGCTCTGACCCTTACAGGCCTTAAACTTGTGATGTAATTAATCTATCATCTTCCATCAAACTTTTATACACCTAAGGGTTCTCTTTTAACAAAACTTATTATTATTCATGCTCTCTATTAAATCTGAACATCATCCCTCCTTAGGGCAACACTTTAAACATTGCGGGGTTCTAGAACTTACGTTTTAGACCCTTTCTTGGTTCTGTCTTTGCCTAAGGCGCTATAAGTTAAACCTAAACCAATTATGAGTCATTCCTATATCAAAAAACTAATTATAAACCATGTTCTCTACATTATAGGGTTGCTGGACAGATTCTAAGAATTAAATGTTCTAAGGGTTCTAGAATTGCAATTTTACGGTTTACTAGTTACTAGTTTCTCTATAGGTGCTAAAATTCAATTCTACTTCATTTGTAACCAAATTTTTCATGATTAAACAATCCTAATCTGATTATATTCCCATTAAAACAGTTTGGGCAGTGTCCATAAATAAATGGGATAAAACTATGCTAAATCTTGACTTTACGGTTTTTCTAGAAAGCTAGTTTCTTTCCTAACTTGCATAGAAATGTTCCTACTTCATCATACATAATTTTTACTCATTCAAACACATCAAAACATCATCACATGGCAGCAAACACATCATGGAAGAATCGAAACATTAAGTTTCCAAAAGGTGCATAGCTTGATATTTTCTAAAACGTATAAGTTGCTAGTTTCTCTTGGAACCATTTTTAGGACTTCTAAAACACGTTTGCAAACCATTTTACTTTGTAAAAGAGCTAAAAGCATTCTTAGGTTAGTGACCACTTGATCCCTCCTCAAAAGAGTATTAAATTCATAGAACCTTGTTGATCGTAAACTCAAACAAATTCATGAGATTTAAAAGGATTCTTAAAACTTGACTTATGGGCCGTTGAAGCTAGATGAAACTCATTCCAAGTTCATCTTCACTACAAGGCCGAAATCATGCATTCAAAGAATGCTCCTTCATTTAAACTTTAACTTGAGATAAAATGGGCAAGTCTTTGAGCTCTAAGATCTTTTAAGTGATGACATAATTTAAACATGCTATGCACTTCATTTTTATTCTTCATTACAAAATAAAGTGAGAGCTTAAAGTAAACGTGCAAGACTTGAATATAAAAATGCAAGGCTTAAAATAAATATGCAAGACTTGGAGTATAAATATGCAAGGCTTGAAACAAATATGCAATACTTGGAATATAAATATGCAAGGCTTGAAATATAAATATGCAAGTTCATTTCTTTATTTTAGTGCTCTAGGCTCAAAGAACAATCGACTTTAAGGCCGAAATAGAAAGGCTTTGAGATTTAGTTAGGTGATAGTGCAAGTTCTCATTTTAAATCTTTACGTTCCTTAGTGATAAAAGTAAATATGCTAAGCAAGAATGTAAATATGAGATGCACTCCATTCTTTATCCTTTAACTTTAAGTGATGGCTTGGAAATTAGATATGAATGCAAAGCTCAAAATAAACATGCAATGCATAAGCTTGAATTTAAATATGAATGCTAGTTCATTTTATTTCTTATTAGAGCTCATACAAGACTTTAAAGGAACTCAATCCTCAACCCAAACTTATCATGACAAGATAAAGTAAAACAAGAGTGAACCTCAAAGGTTCTTTGAAACACAAAGTTTCTTTTTTTGGAATGTAAACATAAATAACGTTTTTATTAAAACTCAAGCTCTAGAGGCCTCATTGTGATGAACACATAGTCATCATCTAGAAGCTCTCATCATCAAGCCATTGTGAACTTCCTTGGCCAATATGGCCGAAACCTTAAAGAAAGAAAAGGAAGAAGAACCGAAATTGTTGGAGAAGAAAAGAAACATTTGGAACTCTAGAGACCATGATCTTGATGATGCATTATCACCAACATCATGAGCTCTCATCATTGAGTTCATGTTAACCATTTTAAAACATCATCAAAGTGAAAGGTTTCAAAGATTCAAGAAGAAAACTAAAAACATCTTTAACTTAAGAACAAAGATCAAGCTTTAGAGATTATTCAAGTGATGAACATCATCATGAAACTCTCATCATCAAGCTCTCATTCCTTTGATTCTCAAGCCTCATGGCTGAAAAACAAAGAGGAGTGGAAGAAGAAAAGAAGTTCTAAAAGGATTCAAGAGAAACTATGAACATATAAAAAAATTAAGAACTTTAAATGAAAGAACTCTTGAAAGAAAATCCCTACCTAGTGATTAGGAGGTTGGAATGAGAGAAGAGGATGAAGAACTTGAAGAACTTGAAGACTTGAACTTGAGAGAAAAAGGAAGCTTTGAAGTGCTCTTTGAAAACTTACACTTTGCAAATGAACCCAAAATGATACAAGTTCACCCAAGCAAGCTATTTATAGAGAAATGAAGCAAATGAAAGGTGCAAGGAGGGGAGGAGCTTCGGCCATGCAGCATGGAGGCAGCCCATGAGTTCCATGAGGTGAGATAATGTGGTCTTGAGGCATGGTGAGGTATGGTTCAAAGTATGGTGAGGTATGGTTCAAGGTATGGCTTCAAGCATGGTTCTTTGAGTGAGAAACAATTCAACATGTGTGGTAAAAGAGAGAGAGAGGGCCGAAATGCATCAGCCATGGGGAGGGTTCTCTTTGCATTTTAATTGTGGTTTAGAGTTGTGTTTAGGTGTGTCTTTGATTAGGATTAAGATTAGGAATTTGTAAGAAAGTGTTTAGGTGAGAAGAATGGGTAATTAAGGTTGTCAAGACATAATTAAAGAGTGTTCTTGCAACATTAGTGAGTTATAAATTCATTTTAGTGTATAAACAATTCTAGACATAATTCCTTGATTTAAGAAATTGGAGAGAGAAAACACTATTCAAGATTCCAAGAGTGAAATTTTGAGTTTTAGAAAAGAGATTTAAATCTAATCTAAGCAATCTTAGGTTCTAATTAATTTTAATAATTTATTTTGACTATAGATTAATTATGGAAATTAATTAATCTTCGTTTAGAACCTAATATTGCTTAGGTTTGCTTAATTACGTCTTTAAGCTCAAAAACATTATTCTAGGGGTAAAATCGTAATTTTGCACTAAAATTGCCCGGGACTGCCGAGACTCAAACAGATGTTTTGAAACATGTACAAACTTGGTTTTAAACCTCTGGGGAAAGTTTCGGGCTCAAACGGCACCTTTACCTGCGTAAAACGCTATATGGGTATTTTGGTCATTTTGACCCGAAACTGCAGAAAATGGGACTTTCGCCTCCGGAACCGCTCAAGGGTCATTCAATCCCCTTCAAACATTGAGTTGGCCCTTCGAGGACTGCCGGGTCGGCCATCCTCGAATTCCAGGCCGAAATGACCTCAGGGGCATTTTGGTCATTTTCCACTCAGACAGAAAATCGGGGCATTACAAAAGGTGGTGGAGGGTGGTGGCTCTTGGAAGAATGAAGAAGATGAAGAAGAAGAATTCTTTGAGATCAAAGGAAGAAAGCTTGAAGTTGTAAAGATGTGCAAAGGTTCTTGCAACTTCTTTTGGCACCTATTTATAGAAAATGAAACATATGGGGGCACGAGGGGGGAGGCGTGGCCGATGGTCTTAGAGGGAGGAAAGAAGAGAAAAAATATATCATTCATGGTATGGTGTAGGCATAGCTCAAGGTATGGCCAAGTATGATTCAAGGTATGGTTCTTTGAGTGCACATTTTTAATTGAATTTCAACATGTGATGGATGAAAAATAGGGGAGGATGGCCGGCCATATTAAGAGAAAATGGGGGAGGATTTCTTTTATTCTAATGTGGATTAAAAGTTTGTTTTGGAGTGGATTTGGTTAGGGCATGGATTAGGAGTTGTAATTAGGTGTTTAGGTGAGAAAGTGAGCAATTAAGGTGGCTCAAGACAAGAGTAAAGAGTGTTCTTGCACAATTAGTATAAATCCACCTTTATTAGCAAGGAATCTCATCACATGACCATTCCCATGATTTAAGGAATTGAATAGAGAAAATACTATTTCAAATTGACATGACACTAATTCTTGGATTAAGAAAAGGGTTTTGAGTTTCTCTAAGAAATCTTAGGTTCTAATTAACCTCTCGACTGTAGATTAGTAATTAGAATTTATTAATTTTTAATTAGAGCTTAATATTGCTTAGGTTTCGTTAATCGTATCATTAGGCCTAAAATGCACTAGCCAAGGGCAAAATGTTAATTTTCACAAACCCCCCTCCCGGGACTACCTGGGCTCAACCAGATGTCAAACATCACTTAAAAACATCATTTCAAACTTTTGGATGAAGTTCGGGCTCAAACGGCACTTAATTTTGTGTCAATTAGACACGGGCATTTTGGTAATTTTATGCATCGAAACTCAAAAATGAGATTCTTCTGCTCTATTAACATATATAACACATGTAATTACACATAATCCCCCTTCAATACTAAAACAACCCTTTGAGGATGGTCGAAGCCAGTTATCCTTATTTTCCCAGTAAAAATAGCCTCAGGGGCATTTTGGTCATTTGTACACGGAAAAATCGGGGCGTTACAACATGTGTTGTTCATCAGTTGTGTTTTGAAGGAAACAGCTAGAAGAGAGGTTGACATATCTATCATGTCGGTTGCAGAAATTGTTGTAAATTTGAGTTTTCTGATCTTCCTTCAAAAACTACTTTTCTATTTTCTGAGCATGCTTTCTGAAGTCCTCCTTCATGAAGCCAAGGTGGTTGATCAAATAGGTAGAAGAAACATACCAGTTTGAAACTAAATTTGACTTGATTATTTGAAATTCAAATTTCAAATTTCTCTCCTTTTCCTATAGCATTCATTACTGCACTCACGGATGAGCTTTCTAATATACGTAATCAGTCCCTTGAAGAGTTTTTCACATTTTGATTTTCAATCAAATCTTCTTTGCTGATTATACCTTTGCGATTGTGATGATTGAAGATTAAGTAACATGTTGCTCTTGGACATGAGTTAAAATCTTCATCTTGAGTATACTTTCTGATGTCATATGCTACTTTCTGAAGTCTCTTAGCTTGGTTCCTTGTAGCATTGAAAACTTTTTTTCATTAGTAGCTATCAATGCTTAGGTAATTTCACATCTATTTCATTTCAGATCTCATAACATGAGATAAACATGTTTACACATGTGTAGTGAAATATTTTCTTATTTGAGTAAGCCTTACTCTTGCTAAATGCTAGAAACCTGTTATAATCGTACAGGGAACTCAACAGAGACATTAGTCATTCTTTAAAGCATTTTCTTTAAATTGGCTTTGTTGTCATTCAAAACAAATAAGCGCAAAGGGTTCTGGAGCTAACAATCAAGAACCAGATTCAGCTAATGCATATGTCATGTTCAACAAGATATATGCAATATTACAGTAATCATTACTTGTATAATTTGAGAATCAAGCATGCATAGCCATCAATACAGAATCTTGCACAATTATCTCAAGTCATGTAATCTCCAAAAAATTCATATGAACATAACCTTCATAACACATTAATCACATTAATATCATCGAGTTATTGATCATTATACTTAAGTCCCAAAAGCGGTCAAAACTGTAATTTCTAAAAGATTATGGGTCAAAGTATAAATTCCCCTTTTAACACATTTCCTTAAACCAATGATTCTTAAAATTAATTTACACTTTCAAGAGACCCATAACACATAAAAATTATTTAAACTCATCATAAAACCATTTTGGGCTATTGGCCAAATTTTGATAGATTTTAGGGATCAAAGTGTAAATTTTCCTATTCTTGACACTTAGCAAGTGCCAATGATTCTAAAACTTATTCTTAACATAGTAAATGGTACTTTGAATACATTGACACATTCAAAGTCATTACTAACTCTAATTAAACCCATTTCGCCAAAATTCCATAATGATACGCTCAAGGCATAATTTTTCATATTTTGCAAAACGGTCCAACCTAACGCTTGTAATTATCTTTTTAAGCACCTAAGGCACCAAAAATAATTTTTACAACAATAATTACTGATTTTTAAGAACATAAACAATGCCAAACAGTACTGTACAGTGTTGGATAGTATTGAAAAATTGATTTCAAAAGCTTTGAGAAATTACATTTTTAACCTTTTCTAGTTACTAGTTTTTCCTAAGATGCTAAAAATAATTTTTGCAATAATTATCAACAATTTTCATACACATGAACACTGCCAAACAGTGTTTCACAGTGCTGAACTGTGTCAAATAGTACCATAAATTAAAATTATAAAAGCTTTAGAAATTGCATTTTTTTATCCTTTTTAATTGCTAGTTTTTTCCCAAAAGCTATTCTAAGACATCTAAGACACTTGAAATTACTTCCAACAATTTTTAACATATTTTTGGACATGTGAATGGTACTACGTTGTACTGTACAATGCCCAAACAGTAGTAGAAAAAGAAATTACAAAAATTTTGGAAATTACATTTTTAATCTTTTCCAGCTACTAGTTTTTCTCAAAAACTATTCTAAGATACTCAAAACACATGAAATCATTTTGTCCCTCTTAGAAATTAATTATTTTCATTCAAATCAGTAGCAAAACTCAAAGTTTCATAAATACAGTTGTACTTATTCAAAATCACAATTTTTTTCTCCTTTTAAATTTCTAATTCTTTTGACATTCCTTTGTACACTCTAAACACAAGATTCAACTCTCAGAATAAAGTGAAACTAACTTCAAACCCAATACCCTCATAAGGCCAAAATACATATATGAATGTGTGTCCATGATCAAAATTTCCACTTAAGACAAAGGGGCAAGTCTTGAGCTTTAGAGACTTAGGTGATGGCTAGAGTCATAAATATGCCATGCATCTCATTTTAAGTTTTTAACATTATAAGGTGACAACTAGAAAATATAAACATGATGTGCAAGGATTGAAATATAAACATGATGCGCAAGTTCATTTTTAAGTCTTTAAGATTATAAGGTGATAATATGAAATGCAAAACTTGAAATATAAACATGAAAATGCAAGTTTTTTAAGTCTTTAAGATTACAAGGTGACAACTTGGAATATAATCATGATATGCAAGGTATTGAAATATAAACATGAAGATGCAAGACTTGAAACATAAACATGAATGCAAATCCATTTTTATATCTCTTCAGAGCTAAAAAACTCAAAACTCTAAAGAGTGAAACTTGCAACCCAATCAATTTTAACAAAAATGAGAATGAGCTTTAGAGTCCTTTATGTAGGTGAAGATGTGCACGAGAAAGGGGGATTGAATCGTGCATTGATCCTTTTTGCATTTATTGAAACTGCTAAAAATAAATACTATTGAATATAAAACTTGTAGTGCAGTGGAAACATAGTTAGTAGCTTCAGAAAGTAGCTTTCTAAACCTTATTAAATAAAATACTTGCTATTAAAAGAGATAACATATAAAGAGCAGGATATATATATATATATATATATATATATAAGATCGATTGAAAGATAACGATGCAACAAAGGTAAATAAAAGAGATCAGAACAAGAAAGAGAGAAGAACACAAAAGATTTTATACTAGTTCAGCCAATCTACCTACATCCAGTACTCAACAACTATTGAGGTTCCACTATAACAATAACTTTTTCAACCTGAGAAAGTAAAAATGGATAGTCTTTACATTAGCCTTCCCAAACTATCATCCAAGAATTTCAAAAATCACCAATAGCCAAGGATTTTGAGTAGCTCTGTACTATCCTCTCCAAGCTAACATGAGTAGTCTTGTATTAGTCTCTTCAAGCTAACCTGTGATTAGTAACCACCCCTATAGTAGTAGTCTTGACACTGGCCTCTTCAAGCCAAACCGTGTACAGTAGCAACCTCTACTGACATGTTGAAAGTAGTCTTAATATTGGCCTTTCCAAGCCAAACAGTGTGTAGTACCAACCTCTACTGACACGTTGAAAGTAATCTTACTCCAGCCTCTCTAAGCTGTAAGTAGTCTTTCTGTAGCCTCTTCAAGCTAAACCGTGATAAGCAAAAACATCTTACCATTGCATTCGAAGTAGTTTTATAGTAGCCTTTCCAAGCTATGTTTCACACTGATCACTAACGGATCAAGGATATAAAGGTTAAGTGTTTGGATTGCCATTCAAACTAACCTACACTCAAGTTTCCTTAACATATACATGAAAAGTTCCTGGGAAAACTTTAATAACTTCCTTCTTCTACTTTTTCCATAAGAAGAGCATAAATCTAACTAAGAATATTGAAAGAAGATTTTCTTTACACTTCAAGGATAAAACTGATTATATAATAAAGATAGAATATTCCAGGAAGTGGGAAGAGATTTTTGCAGAGTTTCCTTTCTTGAATCTTCAAATCTCTCTCAACGTTCTTCAAGCTTAGCATCTCTTATATAATAGTCTTTCTTTGTGATTATTTCCATAGATCAATTCTTCAAGTGACATGTGTTGAACATCAGTTGTGTCTTGAAAAGAACAATTAGAATAGAGGTTGATAGAATTGTCACATCGGTTTCAGAAGCCGTTGTAAATATGAGCTTTTAAATCTTCTATCAAAAACTACTTTTCTACTTTCTGACTAAGTTTCTGAACTCCTTCATGCATCCAGGGTAGTTGATCCACGAGACAGAAGAGATGACGTGCCAGTTTGAAACTGGTTTGACTTGATTATTTGAAATTCAAATTTCAAATTTCCCTCCATTTCCTGTAGCATTCTTTGCTCCACTCACAGGTGAACTTTCTGAGGTAAATAATCAGCCATTGAAGAGTTGTTTCACCTTTTGATCTTCAATCAAATCTTTTTTATGATGATTGAAGATTAAGTAACACATTGCATATGGACATATTCTAATATTTTCATCTTGAAAGTACTTTCTGATGTCTTGTGCTATTTTTTGAAGTCTCTTTCCTTGGTTTCTTGTAGCATTGCAGCCTTCCTCTAATCATTAGCTATCAAGAGCTTGGATAAGAATATAATTTCACTTTTATTTTATAATAAATCTTGTAACATGTTTACACATGCATAATGAAATATATATACTCATTTGAGTAAGCCTTGCTCTTGCTAAACGATAGATACATGTTATAATCTTACAAGAAACTCAAGAGAAACATCAGTATTTCTTCAAAGTAATTTCTTTCAATTGATTTTGTTGTCATTCAAGATGCATGAATGCGTAGGGTTCTGGAGCTAACACTTTATCCCTGTGGTTCAAAGAATCTCATTTCTTGGACTCATCATCAAGCTCAAAAACAACAAAGAAACCAAATGATTATTCTCTCTCTCTCTCTCTCTCTCTCTCTCTCTCTTTTTGAAACCAAAGATCAAACCTAAAGCTATAGAGGTCAAGCTCATGATGGTCTTACAACCATCATCAAAAACACTTATCATCAAGTTATGGCTTTGATCACAACAACAACAAGAGAAAAGAGTAGAAATAGAAAGAAAACTTCAGAATAAAATCCGAAATGCTTGATCTCTTGCAAAGCAATAAGAAGAAAACATTTTTTCTCCGAGCAAGGCAAGTTTCAGCCAAGAGGAGATAAGGTAGAAGGAGGATTTTTCTTGTATTCTTATGTATGAGAATGGAAAGGTCAGGTATTTAGCGGTTAATCTATGGTGGTTGTGTGGTAGTTTAAAGTTTGGAAGCTTGGTTTTGGAGCAACAATTGTGTCTCTTGAAGGTAAAGGAGAAGAGGAAGAAAGAGCTTGAGTTGAGAGAGAACAAGAGTATTTTTTTTTAACAAGTCTTGATGAGCAAGACTTCAACAAAAAAGTGAATAGTAAGAATGAGAGAATGTGAGTGTGTAAGAGTTGAAAAAAATACATATGGGGGGAATTGGGGCTATTTTGGCTGCTACCTATGGAGGGAGTAAGCGAGATATTTTTTGTGTTTCATGAGGGTTAGAGTTAGAATTAAAGATAGGTTTAATTAGGAGAAGGGTTAAGAATTGGTAATTTGGTGATTGAGGCTTTCAAGACAAGGTTAAGGAGTTATCTTGCATATTTAGTTGAGTTAAACTTGATTAATGTGAAATTCAAACACCAACATGTCCCTAGTCTTAAGGAAAAGAAAGAGAGAGAAAGTACTTTTGTCTTTTACTGTTTGGTTTTTGGTCATTAGTCATTTTTTGAATAAGAATAGGATTAAATTTTCCTTAACCAATATTAAGCCTTAATTAACTCCAAATAATTATTTGGATTCAAAATTAATTAATAAAAATAATTTATCTTTAATTAGAACCTAATATTGCATATATATCCTTAATTACTTTAATTAAGCTTAATTAGTACTAACTAGTGGTAAAATGGTAATTTTACACAAAACTCTCCGAGATTCACCCAGATATCATATACCCCCTCTAATTAACATATCCAACTCCCGAGTGATAACTGGGTCCGTTCGTCACTTAATCCTACGCTAAATTATATTAGGGGTATTTTGGTAATTTTGCTCACAGGGAAAACTAGCAATTGAGATTTTCACATATATTGCCATCAAAACATATCTAGCCACCTTCAAATATCAAACTAATCCCTTGAGGATAGTCGGGGCCAACTGTCCTCAATTTCTCTAGTGAAAATGACCTTAAGGGTATTTTGGTCATTTTGCAAAGTAGGAAAAAAGCAGGAATTATGATTTTCGCACAAATTATTATCTAAATAGCATATATTCTTATCCTAATATTAACTTACCCTATTGAGGATGGCTTGGACTGGCTGTCCTTGATTCTTGTACAAAAATGACTTAGGGTCATTTTGGTCATTTTGCATAACAGAAAAAATCGACGCGTTATACATACAATAACACTTCTCTTCTTCTACAATCCAAAATAGAGAACTACCACTCTAGTACTTGAAAAATCATATCGCTGATGATATAGCTCCCAAAAGAAATTATATTGTTCATGACAAATTTAACCAAACATCAACTAGCCACCACTTTTATTAAAAAAATTGATTCTTTCAAGGGTTCTTTTGCCAAAAAAATAATCTTTTGGAATCTAAATTGGTGGTTCTATGTTATTAATTTGGCAGAAAAAAGAGTTATTTTATCAAATGTATGATATTTTTGGATTAAAGTTATGGTTCTATCATACCAAATGAGTATAGAATGCGAAACAAAATTACTATTGTTAATGAAAATTGTAGTAAATTAACATTTGGGTGAATTTATTGAAAAGAATGGACTTGGGAGGGTCATTGACAAATATAGTTTCTTTTTTAAAATAATTTTGTTCTTGACATAATCTTTAGAGGCGAAAATGATATTTCTCTTAATCCAAAACTAAAAGTAGACAAACCGGAGACACGATATGTTTTGATTAGTGGTAAGTATTGGAGTGAAGTGGAATGAAATAGAACAAAACAGAGTGAAGTGATATAATTTTTCTGCTCCATTATTTGGATATTTTAGTAAAGAAATAGAGTGAAATAATAGTAATTTTATAAGTGAAAAATAAAAATAAAGGATTCAATCTCATTTTATCTAAATTAAAAGGAAAGGAGTACAATAAAAATTGATAAAATTAGATGAAATATATTCCATCATACTACAATCTATCTATGCAAAACGTATAGTGAGCCCTTACCAAAAAAAAAAAACAAAAAAGCATATAGGGAGCAAAGGCAAGGGGTGCCGCGAACGCGTCAGAGTGATTGCGTCGTAAGCGGCATGGAATTGGGAAATAACAAAAAGTCGTGTCAACGCGTGAACGGTCGTCATCAGCTTTCCTAACACGCCTGTCTCTCTCTTCTTCATTGCCCTTCACGCTCGCACCCCTTCTTTCTTTCCCCCGTTGCTTTGGATTTTCTTGCCCCTGCCTCTTCCGCCTCCTCTCCCTGTCTTCTTCTCAGTCTCGTTCACTGTGTCGACGAAATAATAATAAGACCATATTTTTTATATAGAAAAAAAAAAATCTAGGTGACCGACCATACTTAATTCTATATAAACCCTCCAGAGACCCAGTCATGACTGGCAGAGAAATCCTCCATAAGATGAAGGTATGCTCTTCCTCATTCTCTGGCTTATTTAATTTAAATTGTTACATCATGTTTTATTATATTTTGCATTTCCCATTTCTTTGTATACAGTGATGGTGAGCGGTAATTTGTAAGTGTTGATCATGATCAGTCATGCTCGGCGGATTGCATGTATTGGTCAATTTTATTTTGGGTTTACTTCTGTTGATCAATTTGGTAAACCCCACCACCATATTTTTAGTGCTTTTGTGCTTGTAATTGCATTATTGCTTACACCGATACGGGTCTACCTGATCCTTCTTTAATGACCAATAACTGTGTGTCATCTTCTGGATTCGAAAGCTTAGAATCATCAATTAGCTCGGATCTACAGGGAAAAAGATGTGTCACTGAACTGCTGATGTAATTTTTTCACTGGGCAATCATAAATGTGCCAGAACTAACTAGCTTTCACTATCTCTTTGTGGCACCATTTTAGTAATCAACTCATCTCGAGTTTACTTCCTCTGATAATTTTTATCACCCAACTATATAGGGCTCAATGATATAAGTTATAACAGATCAAAAATATTTGAGTGCTCTCTTCCTGTCCCTAGGTCTCTATTGTCTAGATTCATATGTTCTTTGACATGATTTTGCTTTTTGGGTTTAATTCAAGATGAGCCTTTTTAGCCGAAGATATTGAGTTTTTGGTTCAGAAATTTTGCCCAACGTCCAAGGTATGTTTTTATGGAGGGTAGAAAATGGGCAAAAAATTCTATTGATGAGTTAGATACGTAAAATTATACATGGAAGAATTGCATGAAAAATTTCCCCCTTTTTCACCTCAACCAAACACACCCAAAAGTAATAAATTCGTTAATTAATGAATGATGTGAAAGTTGCTGGTTTAAAAATATCAAATTTTTTGTCTGGCCTACAACGTTCAGAATTAAATGCACATCCTCCTTCACGGCCATGGGAGGTGGATGGATCACGGGTTCAACATCCAGTTGCTTGACTTTTGTGTCTTGTCGATGGTAGATAGGGGCAGAGAATGAATGGTAAAATGCCAATTATGTCCCTTATGAATGGATTTAGTCCAACCGAATTACAGATAATTGTTACACATCACATAGCAGGAGAATCTTGTGCTTCCTTTGTATCCTTTTTCTTGCACTTGCTGTATCATTTTTATGTTTGTTAGGTGTCAAAAAGCAAGGTGATATTGATCCTGATGTGATAAGGAATAGAATCTATTTATCTGCCACTAGTTCGGTGTTGCTATATCGGGTAAAGTAGTAAAGTATGATATAATCTGGCAATGAATAAAATGAAAATATAGCTGTGACTGATATGTACAAGGATCAAAAGTTATTTAAAGAAGTATAATGATTGATTACACTTGACAAATCCAGACATTGTTTGTTTGCAAAAGCTGATTTCATTTATAGTATACAGTTGTTGATATAGGAAATCCAGCTGGATTAGTTTTTCCTTTATTTTTGAATTCCGTGAAAAATTGATGCCTTTAGCTGCTTATTTTGAAAGTACACCAAAAACTCATAGAAGTTACGAATGACAAAGCTTTAGCAAATTCAACTTGGTTGGATAAATTGCCTGTGTTTCTGATGTACATGAATTCAACTCCCAGCTGCGCCTCTAACTACGAATTTGCTGATTTTTCTATTGTGACACTTGTCTGACAAGAGTATGTTGCTTGCAGGAAAAAGTTTTGGGCTCATCTGATCCTGATTCAGGGAAAGGAAAAAGCAAGATGTCAAAGCACATAACTCATGGCTTTCACTTGGTAAAGGGAAGATCAGGTCATGCCATGGAAGATTATCTTGTTGCTCAATTTAAGCAAGCTGACAACAATGAATTGGGTTTATTTGCAATATTTGATGGCCACTCGGGTCACAGTGTACCTGATTATTTGCGGTCTCATTTGTTTGATAATATCTTAGAAGAGGTAGTGAGGTTTATTGCTTTTGCTTTTTATGGTAACTTAATCTATGTGTTAGTTTCTGTAGAATCCTGAACTATGTTCAAGCCTTTGGGCATATTTGCAGATCCTCAAAGTCAAATTGAAAAATTATCGTTGTCAAGTCTCAAGTTGAATGAAGTTGAGTACCATTTGTAATAGGCGTTAATTGAAGTCGAAATGGGAATTCTTGCTTGCCATGAAAGTTTTTGTTTGTACTTTTTCCTTTTTGCTTGTTTCTGCACTTATTGGTAATTTGCTTCTCGGACTTACAGTTTTGTTTTTGTCTGTACTTCTATCTCTTTTTGTTTATAGATGTAGGGTGTGTGTTCTACAATTTTTATTTTTCTAGTAAAAGGTGATCACCCTTTTTTTTCCTTACCCTTGAAGCGAGTTTTATTAGCCATTTTTACCCCTTTTTTTGGTTTAGATGTATGCCTATAACTCCTGTTTTTCCCTAACATGTCCCGTTTCTTTTTCTTCATGTAGCCTGACTTCTGGACAGATCCTGCTAATGCCGTCAAGAAAGCTTATAGTATAACTGATTCTACTATTTTAGAAAAATCAGGTGAATTGGGTAGAGGGGGTTCAACTGCTGTCACAGCAATATTGATCAATTGTCAGAAGCTAGTAGTGGCTAATATAGGGGATTCTCGTGCTGTCTTAAGCAAGAATGGCGAGGCAAGACAACTATCAGTGGATCATGATGCACACACTGAAAGTGAGGATATCAAGAACAGAGGTGGTTTTGTATCAAACTTCCCAGGTATGGGGAATTTTGAAATTTTACGATAATTTTGCTTTGGTCTTAATTTTAAGTGTTGTAGTTACACTAGTTCATCCGTGAAATAGCATTTAAAATCACAACTTTGTAGGTCAGTGAGCACATATTTTAAATACCTTTTTCTGATGGGCATGATAGACTTTCAGTGCTAAGAATACAGCTTTTGTGACCAATTCAGGGGATGTTCCACGGGTTGATGGGCAGTTGGCAGTGTCAAGGGCATTTGGTGACAAAAGCCTGAAGAAACACTTGAGCTCGGAGCCATTTGTGACAGTGGAGCTGATAGATGATGATGCAGAGTTTATCATATTAGCCAGTGATGGGTTATGGAAGGTCAGATTTGATTATGATTGAAGCATGATGATGATGCATACACCTGCTTGATGTGTATTTGTTATGTAATTTTACTGTAGATATAACATTATTCTTTTCCCTATACAAATGGTTTTCCTTATACAAGGTGATATATGTTAGATTTAAGTACTGGTGACATCTGTTTATTGAAATAATTCTTATTCTAGGTAATGTCAAATCAAGAGGCAGTTGATGCTATCAGAGATATTAAGGATGCTCGTTCTGCAGCAAAACACCTTACCGAGGCAGCTGTTAACAGGAAAAGCTCAGATGATATCTCCTGCGTTGTTGTGAGATTTCACTGATCGCACTATCGCAGAACTCAAATCGTGTATTGTGATCTACGAACATCAAAGCGTAACTGTAATATATAATATGTGGATGAAGCTTGGTATCTGTTAGGCACTGTTTTGCTGAGGCATTCAGTCTGTGATCTCTTACATGTTTTCATTCAAACGCTTTCAGATCCAAACATCTTGAAGAACGTGTTGTTTGATGTGACAATGTGTAAGACGTTTAGTTTTGGATTGTGTTTATGTACATGATCAAAAACTGATTCGTATTGTGCAAGCATGTCTGGTCAATCTCGCTTACCTTGTAAACCGTTTTGCAACTTACTGCTCAACAATTGTAGCTTGAGAATTACGTTGATCTCCCTTCAGTCGTATTCATATTACACTTATTCCCTCCTAGTTTCAAAGATGATACTTAGCACTAACTATTTAACAGAGATTACAGAAACATCTCCTAGACGTAAGAGACATTAACACCATTAATTAATATATTCTTGAAAAATTAAAATACAAATAAAATGGCTTTTATATTCTTGAATGTTATTATCAATCTTCACCCATTCTATAATAACCCGCCCTCTTCCTTCCCTTGAATGTTTTATCAACTACGTGCCCCAGGGTAGGCTTTAAGAAGGTGAGCCTCCTCGACCCACCTAACTGTTAACCCTGCAGACATCAATCTTGGTTGATGGTGCCCACTGTTGACATACTCTGGTTCTGATGCTCTCGTTGAGTGTTTCTGTTAGGCCCTCTATAGCAGGCTCATCAGATGTGACTGGTGCGAACTACCATAGCACTTTTGCAGCAACGTAGAAGATTGTTTTGGTTGATAGGTGGCATAGCTCACTCAAGAGAAGGAATGTAGAAAGGAATGTAGCACGAGGACCAGAATATCAAAGAAGTCATGTGGCCTTTTTGCTGAACCTAGATACCATTTACTTTTCCTAAAGGCCTCAAATAACACTTCATTAATGCAAATGGATGCACTTTTATGTATATGAATGCCATGCTATCTGTGGATGCCATGCAGGGAAACCTATGGCTCTAATACCATTTTATCATGACTCGATTTGGGAACGTGACCAGTACGTGAGGAACTGAATCCCCGTGAAAGCTTCTGGGTAACTCAATGAATATAATTTGTTTCAAAACCTCAATTTAATATGAATTCTCAGTTCCAATAAATTAGTTCAAATAGTAATTCATAAATTGAGTTACTCCCAAAACATGAAATTTGAACATCAAAACTGAAGAATTCTACTTTGGGTCATAGGCAAACGTAATCAATGAAATAATTGTAAACAAAATAAGATAACATAAAATAATGCATGGTCCGAAATCTTTACTACTAATTTGAGTCTAATCTAAGCTTTACTCCAAAGCAAAGGTCACCAATGGAGTAGTTACAACAAAGTACATATAATATACATGCAATTGACATAATTAATGCTTATATACATAGCTATACTAGGGAAAAGCATTTAAAATTTCATAATTAGCAACTAATGAAGAAACAGTTATCTAAATTGAAGGTATTGAACTATACTAAATTGATAACTGAATTCTGAAGAGGGTATCTAACAAAGTCTCATAACGTAGACACCTTACAAGATTCTACGTCTATAAATAAAGGGTGAGCTTATCCTCTAGCGGACAACTTGGTATCAAAATTAATGATCTTGACAACTATTCACTCACTATTTTGTTTCTCACTAACTACTGGTTGAAGCTAGCATACACAATAATGAAATAATTCTATTGTGAATATTAAGTTGGGGTTTCATAGAGGAATTTACAGCCTTTGCCCAAAAACCTTTTGACAAACCACTTTCCAAAAGCACAGTTCTATCCATTTCTTACAAGCTTCTGTTTTTCCTTTTAGCTATCCTATTTTGTTGGGAAGTTCTAAGTGTAGAAAACTTGTGAAGGATACCATGTTTTTCACAAAACTCATTAAAAACATGATTCTCAAATTCTCCACCATGATTAGATCTAATAATGTTGATTTGAGAATCCTTTTCAATATAAACTCATTTTACAAAAACTTTGTATATCTCAAAGACCTCATCTTTAGAAGCTAGAAAGATAACCCATGTAAATATAGAGTAATCATCCACTATAACAAGGCAATATCTCTTTCCAGCTAGACTAGCAGTCTTGGTAGGACCAAAGAGATCCATATATAAAAGTTCAAGTGGTTTAGTGGTTGAAACCACATGTTTGCTATGGAAAGAAGCTTTAGTTAGCTTGCCTTTTTCATAAAAATCACAAGTTGAATCCTTATCAAATGTGATCTTTGGAAGACCTTTTGTGAGTTCTTTTTGAGATAGCTCAGAAATAAGCTTCATATGAGTATGTCCAAGCTTCTTATGCCAAATCCACTTATCATCTGTGAAAGATGTGAGACATTTTACATTTTGATCTCTTAGATCATCCAAGGATAATACATATGTATTGCCATGCCTTTTTCTAGAAAGAATTACTTTATTAGAAGTGGGACTTACTACTTTGCAAGAATGAGCATTAAATATGACATTAAAACTTTGGTCACAAAATTGGTTAATACTTAAAAGATTGAGTCAGACCATCAACTAATAAAACATCTGAAATTTGGTGAGAATCATCCTTACCAACATCTCCTATGCCTATGACCTTAACTTTACCTCCATTTGCAAATCTTACAGATCCTGAATTTTTTAGACGCAGATTTCTGAACCACCTTCTTGATTCGGACATGTGTTTCAAACAGCCACTTTAGCGTGCTTTGGATTGACAACTGAAAGAACTTTAGCGTGCTTCGAACATTTTCTTTTCGGTAGCCCAAACTGAAAGAACTCCATAGTTAAGCGTGCTTAACTTGGAACAATTTTGGGATGGGTGATCTCTTGGGAAGTTTTCCTGGGAAGCGTGTGAGTGAGGACAAAGCACGCTGAAAAGGCTCGTGTTGGTTTGTAGGGACAGTCGTCAATCCATAGAGCAGCAAGGGATGTTACACCTTGCATATTTATTTACAAGTCTCGCATATTTACTTTCAAGTTTTGCATATTTATTTTCAAGTCTTGCATATTTATATTCCTAGCACCTCATGTTTATGTTTCAAGTTCTTGCATCTCATATTTACTTTGAAGCTCTCACTTTACTTTATAATGAAGAGTAAAATGGAATGCATAGCACGTTTATATTTTGTCATCACTTAAAGAACCTAGAGCTCAATGACTTTCCCTTTTATCTCAAGTTAAAGGTGGCTATGGAGACATCCTCATGGATGCATATTTCGGCCATGTGGTGATGATAAACTTGGTGTGAGTTTCATCTAGTCACAAGAGCCGACAATCTATATTTTAAGATTTTCCTTAGACTTCAAGAGTTTTATAAAATTATTACCAATGAAATTTATAAATTAAACCTCTTCTAGGAATGTTTTAAACTAGCTACTGCCCTATGGCCATTCTTAGTCCCTTTCATGAAATAAAATGATTTTCAAAGAGTTTTAGAAGTCCTAAAACGATTTCAAGAGAAACTAGCAATTTATATGTCTTGAAAATATGAGATTATGTGTTCTTTGGAACCTATGCTTTTCGATTCTGCCATGGTGTGGTTGCTACTATATGATGATGTTTTGACATGTTAGAATATGTAAAAATTATACATGTTGAGGTATGAGTCTTTCTATGCATGTTAGAAAAGAAACTAGTCTTACTGAAAAATCGTAAAAGTTGAGTTTTAGCATAATTTTGACCCATTTATTTTTAGCCACTGCCAAAACTGTTTTAATGGGATAATGTTCAGTTTAGGATTGATTAATCATGAAAAAATTGGTAACATTTAATGTAGGATTTATTTTTGGCGTCTATAGAGAAACTAGTAACTAGAAAACCGTAAAAATGCAATTCTAGAACACTTAGATTATTTAATTTTCTAATTCTGTCCAGCAACCTTATAATGTAGTAAACATGGTTTATAATTAGTTTAAAGGCATAAGAATACCTTATAATTGGTTTGGATTTAATTTATAGCATCTTAGGCGAAGACGGAACGTAAAATGGGTCTAAAACGTAGTTTCTAGAACCCTGTAATTGCAAGTTTTACAAAATGGCAGATCTGTATGGGGCTGTTTGGTTTTGCTCCTAGGCACAAAAATTAGTGAGGATATTAGTTGTGAACCCATAGGTGCATACAAGATTAATAGCGGACGTTAGAATAATTATATCTCAAGTTTAAGACCTGTAAGGGTCAAAGCATAAGATACTCTAGGTTTAAGAGCATAATGAACTTTAGTACTTCATGTGGGTGCATGATTTTATCATGGAAATTTATGATGACTATGATGCTCATGATTATGTGTATATATATATATATATATATATATATGAATGTGGCATAAAGCAAATTTGGAAGAAATTCGGTGTGCCGTGGTTGTGCTGCCGAATTTCTGACAAATTTGAGGAACTTGAAAAGCTTTCGAAAAGATATGAGTTTTGAATGTGACATAGTACTGTGAGAACGTGTTCTGGGGGACGGCGATACGTAACGCCCCAGAAACAAATCCTTGAGGGGGACGGCGATACGTAACGCCCCAAATAGGGCAATATTCGCCGTGTACTTGATACCGGTGCGACGATTACATTATGATTATTATTATTGAGATTTCGCTTATCAGATGATAAGTAAGAACTAGTAATGACTAGTTAAGGTATGAGCTCATAACCTAGAGATGTGACACGTTCTGGGTGACACCTGTAAGGCTGAGCACCCCCAGATCGATTATCTTTTTAGGGTGATCCCTATGTTATAGTACGATGCTTTGAATGTCACACTGTTGCAGAAAGAGAAATGCTTTTACATGAGAAGTATATGCCACTTTATGCCACCTGTATGATGTTGATAGCTCTATAAATGTTTATTTGATTCTGCTTATTGCATCGTCATGCATTCATGTTTTATTGTATTGCATCCATGACATTAAGACTCATCCTAAAAGGAACGGACCTTGGATAATTAAGTTTAAAACCTAATAAGTGAATTTTATGCATGCTCACCTTTTTTTCAAAGAAACCCAAGGTCCTTGAGGACGTAGATGATGACACCTAGGTAGGAGGTCACCTTATTGAGATTCTTTAGCAAGATTCTCACCTCCTCTATCTTTTCTTCCCGTCACGTCTTCAGATAGTGACTTTCGTGTTGTTTGTTGATGCCCCTACCTAGGAGGTGCACTACGACCCGGAGCACTGGTTGTACCATTTTGAGGGGAGCTGCATACTCCGAGTGTGTATGTTTTTTGGACGCCCCTTTTCTCACTCTATACATAGCCATCGATTTTCTCCGACTTCCCCGTATGGCGATGACATGGTTTTTGAGCGAGCACAGACGCATAACGAGAGAGTGCTCCGCACGTACTTTGCTAAGTCCGCCGCCTTTTGATTTTCCCGACTATGTCCCCTGTTCGAGACATTCAGAGACTGACCCATCAGAGGATCCACCCACCCATCCATACTCCGAGAGCTCTGCCCCTACTCCTCTGCTGAGGGTAGAGGGTAGCGAGGAGACGGTCACACAGCTGAGGCTGGCTCGGAGGTAGTCCATGCGTCCCCGTCGAGGAGCTCATGTCCAATCGCAGCGAGTGCCCACTCCGGATGTTCTCCGCCCATGGATCAGTTATATCCCACCCTATCCGAACTACCAGTAGTAGAGGCGCTTGAGGAATGATAATGTACGCATCACATGTAGATTAGGGTAGCCTTCTTTTGTTCAGAAAGGCTATTCATTTTAGGTGCACTAGGGTGTGGGTGTTCTCTTTTATGTTTCCATGTATTTCTATTTCAGTTGTATTTGTTCGATGTTGCACTAAACTAAGTCCCACTTTTCTTGGGTGGGCATATGATATATTTATTTATTCAGTTTGTTTTATCATGCTATGCAATTACATGTTTTATGATCGGATGTTCATGATGTGTTTATTTGGAGTTGTGTTTTATTTCATTTACGTTTTATCGTTCATCGTGTTGCGCGGCTCTCACTTTGCTTTTACATTTTTAAAAAAAAAATTTACCTGTATTTTCCGCTAAGTATTTTAAAGTAAAGAGGAAACTATGACGTAATAGACTAATGGTTAACCTAAATATGTTCTAGAGTATTGGGTTAAAAATTGGGATGTTATAGTTTTCTTTTAGTTTTATGAAGGAAGGTTGATTTTCCCTTTTTATCAAACTCTTCTTCATGTCCCAGTCCAGCCATTTGAAAATATGGTCTTTGGCCACCAAGCATTAGATCAAGATTTCTTGATCCATTCACCATTTTTTTCAAGGTCAATTTTGAGAAGCTTTGGAGTTCTTTTAAGCTCAGAGATAACTTTCTAAGTATTTTCATTTGAATTAGCAACTTCATATTCTAAGGCTATGAATTTAATATTTAAAAATTTGTTTTCCTCTTTCACAACTGCCTTCTCCAGCTTTAGATTCTCAGCTTTTGATTTGACCATTTTAGGTTCTAAAATAATTTTTTTATGTTCCTTTTTCAAACTGAGAAAATGAGAGGAGAGAGTTTGAGAGTCTTCAAGCAACTTTTCATAAAGCGATAAGAGCTCATCATAAGAAAGATCAAAGTCAGCATTATTTACCTGGGAGTCACTTCCTTTTCTTCATCTGATGTCGCCAGCATGCTTTTCTTTTTGGGGTGAACCTTTTCTGTGGACCTTTAGACTTTGGACATTTTATTTTGTAGTGTCGTTTTTCTCCATAATCATAGCATATGATAACTTCAGGTTTCGGCCTTCCTCTTCTGTCTTTTCTGAAATTGATGTCTTTCCTTTTCTTCACTTTTTCCTTTCTAGTGTTTGGAAATTTTCTAACCAGCATGGAAAGCTCATTCCCATCTTCACCATCTGTCTCTATGTCTGTCTCATCCTCTTCATCGGAGGTTTCAACAACTTTCATTACTTTAGCTTTGTTGATTTTTTGATGAGACGACTTCAAGGCCATGGATTTCCTTTTTTTGCTGGATTCTCCATGTATCTTGGAGAGCACTACTTCATTGGTTTTTATAAGCCTAATAAGTGTATCTAGGCCTAAAGTTTGGAGGTCTTTTGCTTCAGTAATGGTTGTGAATTTGGGTAGCTATTTAGTGGGAAGGCTTCTCAAGATTTTTCTAACCATTTCTAAGTTAGAATATCTTTTACCAAGACTTTTAAGTTGGTTTACAATGTGCATAAACCCGATAGTCATTTCATCAATATTTTCTTGGTTAGTAATTTTGAATAGTTCATATTGATGAACTAGCATGCTGATCTTGGTTTCCTTTACTCGATCAGTTCCTTCATTAAGCATGTGAAGTCTATCCCATATTTCTTTAGCTATGTCACAGGCAACGATTTTATCACATTCAGCCTTATTGAGAGCACATGTAAGTAGATATTTGGCTTTTGAGTTCAGTTGAACTCTTGCTTTTTGTTGGTCAGTCTATCTACTTCTTGGGATTTATCTGGATGTTGACAGTGCTTCATCTGTTCCTGGAACTTCCTCCCTAGGAACATAATCACCTTCCTGTATGATTTCCCACAAATAAAGACTTGCGTATTTGATGAATAACTCCATTCTGTCTCTCCAATAAGCATAGTCTCCATCATCAAAGAATGGTGGTCTATTGATAAAACAACCTTCATCCATATGAATGTTGTTTTGTGCCATATTCCTCGAATCTTTACCTCTTTAGTCGTTAGAGTGCTCAACCCCTTTGAGGCCAAGCTCTAATGCCACTTGTTGGTAGAAAACACACGAGAAAAAGGGTTGAATCGTGTTTTTACTTTTTCTTCTTTCACAATAGATCTGAAAAGAAACTGGATTGAAAATGCTATCAAGATGTACTTGTAGTGTAGCGAAAAATATCGTTAAGGACATTTTCAGAAAGCGAGCTTTATGAATTTGATTAAATAGGAAAGATGTTAAAGAACTTTTTGAACTTCAAACATAAAAACAAATAAAGAAAATAAAGGAGATAAAGAGAAGAAGAAAAGTGAACACAAGAGGATTTATACTAGTTCGGCCAACCTACCTACATCTAGTTCTTAACCACCGTTGAGTTTCACTACATCTTCCTCCAACCTGAGAAAGGGTCATTATAGTCTTTCCAAAAGCCTTCTCAAGCTTTGTCCAATCGACTAGTAGAGACTTCTAGTGTAACGCCCTAATTTTTCTCTAAGTGTACAAATGACCAAAATGCCCCTAAGGTCATTTTTACTAGAAAAATGAGGATAGCCGGCCCCGGCCATCCTCAAAAGGCTATTGAAATGTTAGAAGGGGATTGTATGTGAATAAATATTAATAGAGCAGAAAAATCTCATTTTTGGGGTTTCTGTGCAAAAAATGACCAAAATACCCTTGCTATGATTAAGTACGGTTTTGAATTCTGATTTGACCCAAACTTTGCCCTAAAGTCTAAAACTATATTTTCAAGGCCTATCAAGGTTTGTTTAAGTAACGGGGGTCCCGGGCAGTTTTTGAAGAAAATTACGATTTTACCCCTACATAGTGCATTTTGGGCCTAATGATGCTATTAGCAAAACCTAAGCAATATTAGGCTCTAATTAAAGATTAATTAATTTTAATAATTAATCTAGGGCCAAAATAATTATTTGATGTTAATTAGACCCTAAGATTGCTTACAGAAACTCAAAACTCTTTTCTAGTTTCAATTTTTTAAGAAAGGAATCTATGAATAATATTTTCTCTCACCTACTTCCCTAAATCAAGGAATGTTGTTAGTATTGAATTCCAAGTTGATGAAGTTTGACTTCATTAATTTAGAGAGACCACCTTCTAATCTAGTCTTATATGGCCCTAATTACCTACTTACTTACCTAAACACTTAGTCACAAAACTCTAATCTTTGGCCTAATCAAATACTACCCCTAAGCTTACTCCTAATACACATTAAATTGTGATTTTCCTCCCCTAATTAAGAAGAAAACTGCCACTCCTTCTCCTCCTCCATTTAAAAGAATTAATTTATTTTAATCCCAAATCAAAGGCCATACTTGGAACCATGCTTGAGACCATACCTCACCACACCACCATACATCACCATACCTCCATGGAACAAATTCTCTCACCTCATGGAACATGAGATCATGGCCTCCACTCCTCCTCCATGTATCTTCATTTGTTTCATTTCTCTATGAATACCATGCCTAGATGGACTTGATTGCACTTTTGTTCATTTGTTAAGTTCAAGCTTCAAAGAGCATTCTTGAGTTTCTCTCAAGAATTCAAAGATTTTTTTTTCATCTTCTTCATCTTCTTCTTACTCACAAAGAACCACTCTTCAACCATACACTACCTTCTAAATACTTAGCCTTACCTTTCCAAAGATCAAACTCAAGAAACACAACTTTCTTCCTTTCTTTTTTCTCTTAGCCGAATCTTCCTCTCCATTTCAGGGAAGAATTTTCTTCTTGTTCTCTTCAAAGGATCAAGCCCTACATCTTGCTAAAGAAAATTTCTTGTGGTAGGGAATGTTGTTCTAAATTGCTTTAATCCTTTGATGTTTGTTTAAAGACAAGTTTTGTTGGTTTCTCTTGGCTTTTTGAACTTCTCTCTTTCTCTCTCTCTTTCTCTCTCTCTCCCTCTTTATCTCTCTCTCTCTCTCTCTCTATTTATGTTTCGACCTTGGAGCCTTTAGAACTTGAAAATGTTGGCTTGATGATGAGGGTTTCAAGATGATGATCATGAGAGTCATCACTTGTGTAACCTCTAAAGCTTGGTTGGAACTTGGTTCTTGGACCAAGAATGCTTTCGATTTCTCCTTTTCTTCCTTGTAAAGGATTTGGTTTTTGATGTTTGTTTTGAAGGAAAAATAACTCAAGGATGAGAGCACATGATGATGGTGTTAGTATATCACTAAGTCATAGTGTAACACCTTAATATTCAACCCAATACTACTAGTATGTATTGAGGCCAAATATTAGTCATTACTTCTTGTTTTAGTTCTATTACCTTTGAAATTACTTACTAAAAATATGAGCCATTTTTTTTTTGTAATAAAACCTTGATAAAGTATGAGCTGCATATTATGTAATTCAAACGATATCGTAAAGTGTGGAAATGTAAACACATAAAGGCTCCATACACAGCATCATGAACACACATACTAAAATACCTCATATATTAATACGTAGAATGCCCACCAGTAATGACGGGACTGTTCCATACATAGAGTACAATACAACTGAAACGTAGGAAATACATAGAAATTTAAAGGACACATGCAAGAGAAAACCCACAACCAAGTGCATCTGAAATGGATAGCCTCAACGCAAAAGAAGGTTTATCCTACTACGTGACGTGTGTGCACTAAGGACTACCCTCTAAACCATACGGCTACAGTCACGGGTAAGGTGGGACATAGCCGATCCACGGGCGAAGCGTGTCAGGAGTGGGCACTCAAACATGTCCACCGTGGTGAGGTCACACCTCGAGCATTCGAGCCCTCCGTGGCTGGGTAACCGTCTCCTCGCTGCCTGCTGGCACACGTGGGGGAGTGGGGGCAGAGTCCTCCTTATACATAGGGGCAGGTGGCTTCTCCGAATGCTGCGAGCAAGGTACATATTTGGGTACAGCGCCTGAGCCTGCGGTGTAAGTCCGTAGGATTCTCTCGTTACGTGTTCGAGCACGCTAAAAAACCATGTCATCTCCATAGGGTGACATCGGGGAGAAGAGGTAGCTATCTACAGGATGGGCGAAAGGCCGTCCGGGAAACATAAAGACACCTAACAAAGGCAAATGCCTTCAAAATGGTACGATCCGTGCTCCGGATCGTAGTGGTACTCCTACGTGGGTGTCTTAAAGTAGAGTACGAACGTCGCCATCCGAATCTAGAGACGTAATGGAAAGAAAGAGATAGAGGGAGTGAGATTTCTTACTAAAGAAACTCAGTAGGGTTTTTCCTCATATCTAAGTGTCATCATATACGTTTCCAGGGACCTCAGTTTCTTAGTAAAAACGTGGGCATATAATAGTTCATTTATGAAGTTTGCAAACATTAGCCTCCGAGGCCCGTTCCTTTTAATTATGAAAATCTCTTGGTTACATAGTTTATAAGTCATGAAACATGGATCATAAGTCATGGTACATTAATCATAAATCATGGTTTACTATATCATGGGTCATAGCACATAAACTCATAAATTCATGTTTCTTATATCATGGGGCATAGCACATAAACTCATAAATTCATGTTTCTTCTATCATGGGGCATAGAATCATAGTTCATGGAACATGGTACATGGTACATATCTTGGTTACTTGAGGTGACATTAAAACATCATCATTATTTTCCTGGGGCCACCCTAAATGATCTCCCTATGGAGAAAATTCTAGGTTATGAGCACATACCTTGCTAGTCGTCACTAGCACATGGACTTATCCCTTTTGATAAGTTAAAAGGTCCCGAATTAAAGTACGGGTCTAAGGGGCTAGAATCACCTTATCCCCTCCCTTAACTTGGTGGTTCAAGGATCATTTTCTCATAGTTTAAGTCACCTTAAGTCTTAGCATGTTTATTGAGAAGCCACTTAGTTCATACATGTCAAGTATCAACGATTACAACATAGGCATCTCTAAGTTCTTGAAGAACCATCACATGCAATAAAACTATCATTTATGAATAATAGTTCACATGGCATCATATAAGTCATGAGGTAAACACCAATTCATCATTCATAGAGTAATGCTTAAACCTTTCCCTTAAGAGTGAAAACCCCTAATCGGGTAACCTCAAACTTTCAGATTATTTTCTTATACCTCTAAGGAATTGATTAACCTCATTACCATAATTTATTAAGTCCTAAAACCTAATTAATCATGGCTGGACAGCATTGGCAGTAAGCTTGAATTAGATGAATTACGGTGTTCTAAAAGATGCATTTTAAACTCTTTCTCACATCCGACTTTTTCTATGATGCAACAATTAATACCTAAGCCAATTATGAGTCACTTTCACTGATCTAGACATCATATAATAAGATTTCATGGATGTTAATAATGCTGGACAGAATTCATATTTTCTGTACCTATGGGGTTCTAGAATTCACATTTCAAGCAATTTAAGTAACTAGGCATGCTCCAAAATGTCTAGAATAATTAGCATATACTTGGCAAGGTATTTAAACATATTTAGACCACCCAAAACATAATTTAAGGTGCTGGAAATGATCATGGCAGAACCGAAATTGGTAAGTCATCAAATCATGTATAAATTTCTTTTTCAATGTACCTAGGTTCTCTTGGAACAATTTTAGGACTTCAAAAGTACCTTGGGAATCAATTTAACTTGTCAAGAACTTTCATAAAACACATGGGGCAGCAACTCTTTAATTTTACTCATGGTTGAAATCCTAAATATAAGAACATACTCAAAAATACTTTTAAATGTAACTTATGTTTAAGAAAAACTTAAAACATAAACTATAGGCTCTTGTAACTAATGAAAAACTCATCCTAGAGCTTTCATCATCACATGTCTGAATGCATTTCAAGAAGATACCTTCTTGATTTAATTTTTCTCAAGATGAAATGGGCAAGTCTTTGAGCTCTAGTCTCTTAGGTGATGGCATAAAAGTAAACGTGCTATGCATTCCATTTTATTCTTCATTAGAGAGTAAAGTAAGAGCTTCAAAGTAAATATGAAATGCAAGAACTTGAAATTAAATATGCAAGGCTTGAAAGTAAATATGCAAAACTTGAAAGTAAATATGCAAGTTCAATTCTTTATTTTAGTGCTCTAGGCCCAGCAACAATTGACTTTAAGGCCGAAATAGAAAGGCTTTGAGATTATCTTAGGTGATATGCAAGCTCTCGTTTTAAATCTTTAAGTTCTTAAGTGATGACTTGAAATATAAACATGGAATGTGAAGCTTGGAATTTAAACATGCATTATGCAAGTTCATTCCTTATCTTGGGGTTTAGTGATAGCATAGAAATAAACGTGCTATGCAAAGCATAAAGTAAACGTGAATGCAAGTTACTTTTATCTTGTCTAGAGCTCTTGCAAGAATTTTAAAAAGAACATAGTTCCAACCCAAACCTCATCCTCACAAGAAAAGAGAACTACTAGTGCTAGAATACTTAAAATAAAACATATCCTTAAAGAACTTGGAAGTGGCCGAATCTCCATCATGGAGAATGAACTATTTTTAAACTCTAGGGACTAAGATCTTGATGATCTAAGACATCAACATCCCAAGTCCTCATCATTGAGTACATAGCTTCCTTCAAAACCAACATTTAATCAAAGTTCATGCTAGAGAAGGAAGCAAAACCAAAGCCATGCTTGTTTTAGGGTCAAAGTTTCAAGCTTTAGAGTTTGTTCATGTGACAAGCATCAACATGAAACACTCATCATCGAGCTTTCATTTTTCCAAGCCTTAGAAGCCTACATGGCCGAAAACATGGAAGGAAAAAGTGAAGTCCAAAAGAGTTCAAGAGACATAAACTCCTTTCTTTCTCAAACTTGAAAAAAGGATGTAACTTTCCTTAAAAAAAATTCAAGCTTTAGAGGTTGTTGAGTGACAAGCACCATCATGACAACCTCATCATCAAGCTTTCATTTTTCTCATGGGTTAAGGTCCTCATGGCCGAAACATTAAAGAAGAAAAGGGAAAGTTCCAAATGTTCAAGAGAAACATAACCTCATGTTCAACTAAACTTGTAAAAGATGAAACTTTTCTCAAGAAAAAAAATCAAGCTTTAGAGGTCTCATGTGAGATAAACTCATAGTCACCTCTAAAGAGCACTCATCATCAAGCTATCATGCTCAAGGCCTTGAGGCCGAAAATCAAAGGAAAAGAAAAGGAAGAAACCAAAAATGAAAAGCAACATGGAGGTTCCACCTTTCACCATTTCCCAACAAGATTCAACATAGAAATCAAAGACATATTTAGAAAGGTTCCCTACCTTGTGGTTTTCGAAAAAGGGGAGGAAGAACTTGAGCTTGAAGAACTCTTGGAAGCATGAGAGAAAAAGAAGTGAGAAAGCTTGAGACTTTTAGAGATTTTGCAAGAAGTGAGCAAAGGAGTGAAGTTGTGAGGTGTTGTGTATTTATAAGCAAATGAATCATGGAGGAGTGGAGGGAAGGAAGAAGTGGCCGAAACTTCTTGAGGAAGAATGAGGAAAAATATCTCTTGTGTTATCATTCATGGTGTCATAGGTCATAGGTCTTAGGGTGGCTTTGATGGACAATGTGATTGACTACATAAAATATCATTCTTTTGAATTTTTGGGGGGAAAAGTGGCTGAACATCATAAGACCATGGGAGGGAAGATTTCATTCAATTTAATCATGTACTAATGGAGTGTTTAGGAGTAAACAAGATTAGGTCACTAATTAAGGTTGTATAACCAAGTGTTTAGGTGAACTAATTAGGTAATTAAGACCCTAATACCTTAGACTAAGAGTACTATTGTAGGATTAATGGAGTCAAACTTCTATGACCATTGATTGAAATGTGACAACTTTTCTTGGGAATGAAAGTGTTCTTGGGAATGTGAGCGTGAATAGTAAAAACACTATTCATAGTTTCTTTTTCTTTAAAGAAAGAAAAGAATTAGAAATGAGTTTTAAATTTCCTTAAGCATTTTTAGGTTCTAATCAATCTCAAATAATTATTTTAGCTCTATATTAATTAAGGAAATTAATTAACCTTTCATTAGAGCCTAATATTGCTTGGGTTTGAGTTAAGTAACTCATTAGACGTAAAATGCACTAAGTGGGGGTAAAATCGTAATTTTTACCAAAAGTTGCCCAGGACCTCCGGGACTTAAACCAACATAGTTCATGCCTTAAAATATCATTTTTGATCTCCAGGATGAGTCCGGGTCGGAGTCAAAACTTAAAATTGCCTTAAATCAAGTTAGGGGTATTTTGGTCATTTGTGCACAGAAACCTCAGAAATGAGATTTTTCTAGTTTGTTAACATTCATAAATATATAATTCCCTTCACATATCATAAAAGCCTTGTGAAGATGGCCGAGGCCGGTCGTCCTCATATTTCAGGTAAAAATGACCTCAGGGGTATTTTGGTCATTTAAAAGTTTAGAGAAAAACGGGGCGTTACACATGGCCTCCAGAATCCCAAAGATTTCTCTTTTCTTCTTCGTTGGCTTCGGCCATGTTTCCTTTTCTTTAAGTTTGGGGTTTTTATTTTAAAGAATATGGAAGGTTAATGGCTTGATTTATTCTCTCAAATCCATTTCCTTGAGCTTGATGATGAGTTTCACACCATAAGGTTTTATTTGAAACCTTGGTACAAAAAACTCTAAAGCTTGCTTATTCTTGCTAAGATATGTTTGGGGTTGAGGTTTATGATCCCTTAAAGTCTTGAATGAGCTCTAGTAAGACATAAAATGAACTTTCATTCATATTTACCTTTTCAAGTTCTTGCATGGCATGTTTATATTTAAGTTTTGCATTCATGTTTATATTTCCTTGTCATCACTTAATAATTAATCTTGAAGCCTACCTATTTCAACCTTAAAGTTGATTGTTGATTTAAAGTAAATACTCTAAGGGGCCTAGAGCACTAAAATAAAGAATTGGACTTGCATATCATATTTATTTCCAAGCTATCACTATAAAGCTTAAAGATAATAAATGAACTTGCATTTCATATTTATATTTTTTGTCTAGCATATTTATATTTCAAGCAATCACCTAAACTCAAGGATTAAAATGAACTTGCATCTCATATTTACTTTGAAGCTTTTTTTTTTTTTTATAATGAAGAATAAAATGAAGTGCATAGCATGTTTATGATTTTGCCATCACTAAGTTCTTAGAGCTCAAAGATTTGCCCTTTTTATCTCAAGGAAAATTTTGGATGTGGAGGCATTCTTATGAATGCATAATCTCGGCCATGTGATGATGATGAGCTTGGTATAAGTTTCATTTAGTCACAAAGGCCAATAATCTATGTCCTAAGATTTTTCTTAGGTAGTAAGAGTTTAAAGAAAGCTACAAACATGATTTCATGGATTAAACCTCTTTCAAGAATGTTTTAATTTAGCTACTGCCCTATGGCCTTTTTTTTAGCACCCTAGAAAATAAATTAGTTTTCAAAGAGTTTTAGAGGTTCTAAATTGAATCCAAGAGAAACTAGTAATTTATATGCCTTAGAAACATGATTTTATGTGTTCTTTACGATTGAACTTTTTGGTTACTGTCTTGGCAAGTTTGCTACTGTATGATGCTGTTTTGGTGTGTTAGAATGTGTAAAATTATAATTATTGATGTAGGAACCATTTTATGCATGTTAGCAAAGAAACTAGCTTTCTAGAAAGACCGTAAAGTTAGGATTTTGCAAGTCCTTGACCCATTTAATTGTAGCCACTGCCAAAACTGTTTTAGTATGATGGAATTCTGTTTGGGATGGTTTGATCATGAAAAACTTGGTAACATTTGGTGTAAGATTGATCCTTGGAACTAAAAGTGAAACTAGTAACTAGAAAACCGCAAAAATGTGATTTCTAGAACTCCTAAGGAAAAGAATTATGCTTTTTGTTCCAGCACCTTTAAAGTTTGTGAAATCATGTTATACCATGTTTACTTGAGAGAGAATGACTCATAAATGGTTTAGGAATTAATTTTAGCATCATAAGAGAAGCCGATAATGAGAAAGGGCGTAAAATGCAACTTCTAGGACACCTTAAGTCAAAGAAATTCATTTACTGCCTATGCTGTCCAACTTTGATTGATGGTGTTCTTGAGGTTAATAATTAGTGATAATGATGATAGTTAGTCCCTTAGATGCATAAGAAAATAATTTGACAATTTGAGTTACCTGATTTAGGGGTTCGGCTATTTAATGGAATATTTATATAATGATGATTTGAGATGATATATTCATGTGATATTTGATGTTATCTGAGGTATTGTTATAGAGTTCATCATTTGCATGTTATGGTTTCATTGAAACGCTAGAGATGCGTATGCTAGAAATATGTGAAGAATTATGACATTTATGAGTTATGTGTTGCATCCTGTTATAACATGCCTTTTATAACATGCTAAGGCTTAATGTAACTTAAAATATGAGAAAATGATCCTTTGGACTTATCAAACTATAGGTGATGAAAATGTGATTCTTGCCCCTAACCCGTACTTATTAAGTCGGGATTTTAACTTATCAAAAGGGAATAAGTTTACGCTAGTGACAACTAGTGAGATATAAGCTCATAATCTAGAAACTCTCAAAAGGGCAGAGTTATTAGGGTGGCCCCATGATGAAGAGAATGATGAACTTAAGTCACCTAAAGAACCAAGGAATGTCATTCATGAATCATGTTCTATGCACATCATGTTTGCTATGAAGTTTGATGTATGCTTTAAAGTTAAATGTTGCATAAGGTATTGACATGCATATTATAAAGAAGTATAATGCATTCATTACAAGACTCATGATAAAATGAACGGGCCTCGGTGATTGATGTTTTAGAACTTAATAAATGAATCTTTGCATGTTCACTATTTCATAATAAACCTGAGGTTCATGGGGACATTGATGATGACATTCAGATAGGAAGATACCCTACTGAGATTCTTTAAGATTCTCACTCCCTCTATCTTTCTTTTCCGTCTTCGTCTTTAGACAAGGTTGACAACGACGTCCGTGGACTGCCCTGAGGTGCCGACATGGAAGTAACTTGATGGTCGAGAACAGAGTGGCACAGCGGAAGCGAGGGCAAAGACTTAGCTTATTTACATCATAGTTACGTTTAGTTTTTGAATTGTTGTATGCTCAACCTTTACAGGTAGGCTCAATATATTTGATGTGGTATTATTATGGAATATTCCTATATCATTAGTACTATTAATATTGTTTGACTTGATACTTGAAGTTAATGTTATATGATGACGTGCTCAGTTTATGCTAGATTCTGTTGTGATCTATATATGTGTTATATGATAAATAATCATACGCTATAACGTATAGGCGAATGGCTCATAGTCTGGTTTCATATTTTCAAAACATAATGGGTTGTATTTTCCATAAACTTATTTTCAAAACCCTAAGCTAAGTAAAATTTTGAGACAAAAGAGTAATAACTAAACGATTAACCACTATGCATCTTAGGCATATTGTGTTGAAAGTTAGGATGTTACATCTACTGTCTCACGACAAGTAGTTTTTTACTAGCCTCTTCAAGCTAAAATGAGTAGTCTTGAACTAGCCTCTCCAAGCTAAAACCATGATCAGTAAAACTTTGTTACTGCCACGTTGTAAGTAGTTTTTAACAAGCCTCTTCAAGCTATCTCACACTGATCTCTACTGGATCAAGGTTACAAAGGTTACAAGTTTGGGTTGCCACTCAAACTGTCTTACACTCAAGATTTCTTTGAATATACAATGACAAGCTTCTAAAATCTTGAATGAATTATTTCAATGAAAATTCTTCCTCAGGAGAAGATGTGTTCAATGAAGTGTAGAAAGAAGATTTTGTACAAGGAAATGATTTACAGACAATGAAAAAGAAACTTTACAAAGAGATGAAGGGATAACTTGATAGCATTTTTTTGCTCTTTTTGTTTAGCCTTAGTTCACGTCAATATGAAAAGTACTACATCTCTATATATTTAGGTCTTTCTTGTAACCATTACCTTCAAATAGACCTTTCAGGGACATGTATTGATCATCTATGTGTCTTGGAAAGATAGTCTAGAAGCATAGCCTTTCTACTTTGTTAGATCAGCCTGCAGAGTCCATTGTGAGATAAAAGTCATTTTTGATGTTCTTCAGAGACTACTTACTTTCTGAACCATGATTTTTGAACACTTCCTTCTAGAAACTTTTGATCATTGACTTTAAAGGTTAGCAAAAGAGATGATTTACCAATTCTGACACCGGGATTTGACTTTTCCATTTGAAATCTTGAATTTAAATTTCAAATTTTCCCTCTTTTCATGTGATGTGGATTTCATTGTCTTTGAAACAAGTACTTTCTGAAGTATGATATCATTTTCTTGGTCAATAAAGAGTCTTCATTGCTTTAATTATTTGTTCATTTTAAGATGCAAACATTATGAGCGTAATGATTGATGGTAGTGTGCTATCTGGTTTTCAGAGAATATTTGATTTCTTCATGTAAGCATACTTTCTGATGTCTAGTGCTATTTTCGGAAGTCTCAAAAGCTCAATTTCTTGAATCGCTGAAGTCTTCTTTAATCGTTTAGCCTTCAATGCTTAGATAAGAATATAATTTCACTTCTATAATAGCTCAGATCTCATAGCATGAGACAACCATGCTTACACATACATGATGAAAAGTATATTCTCATATGTTTTAATTTTACACTTGCTAAATGATAGAATCTATTAAATTCTTACCAGAAACTCAGAGAGAAACATCAGTCATTTTTCAAAGCATTTTTCTTTGAATTGACTTTGTTGTCATTCAAAATATATTAGTGTAAGGATTCTGGAGCTAACGCCTTTCAAGCTCCAACCTTTCATGTTAACATGGCTGAAAGAAAGAATTTTGGAGAAATTTCTGCTGATAAGTGAATACCCCTTATGTTTGATGAATCTTATCATCAGCAACACTATGCCAATAATTTTGTTCATCGTCAAATAGCCTGGGAAAATGTCTAAGCTATGATTTAGTTTCTCATATTGCCATTCAGTTAGAAGTCATTTCATTCCAAGGATGGGAAGAGTTCGTCAACATGACAGATAGAATCTTCACCAAGGTGGTAACCGCTTTTTACTCAGAATCGTGGTTCAAATCTTGATTCAGTAGTAACTTCGTATATCAAAGGCATTGATGTAGAAATTGCCAGCACAGATCTCTCCAATATCATCCATGCTCTAGATGAGGGTCTTAGTTGCTCATCTGAAAAATGTTGGTTTAGTCCTCTTAGGATCTCGCCTGAAGATGTTTCCATTAGTCTCACTGGTTACCCAAACTTTTTACCATGGAAGATATCTACTAATATGTTTCATACGGATGCAAGAAAGGTTCTTACTCTTATTCAATGTACTTTTCTTCCAAGGCTCAACACCGTGGCTCTTCTAAAAGGTATAGATTGCATGCTGTTGTTTTGTCTCCTATCTAAGGGGAAAGTTAACCTACCTCGTCTGATTTTGGATCATATGGTTGACTATGCCTCTAGAGATTCTTTATTCTCTTTGCTCTATGGAATTTTGATAACTAGGGTACTTGAGTATGTGAAATATCCGTTGGAAAATGAACAGTTTGAGTATATGAATGGAACTGAATATGCCATATCTCACTTCAAAACTTTGAAGAAACCCATCAAAGATCTCACTATAAAGGAAAGGGGTGCAAAAGGCGTGTGATCATCACTCTGGACAGTAATTCTGAAGACTCTGCAAAGCATCTTTCAGACACAATACCCAGTGGTGACACTATCCATTTATCTAAACCCTCAAGATCTAGAACTAATCAAGGAAGCAGGATTAGGATACATGAAGATATATCTTCCCTAACTTTTACGGGAAGTATATTACCTGAAACTATCCTTACTCTTGCTGGTAATTCTTCTCCTTCTTATGCTGAATAACCCTTTACTACATTCCCACCTATGTATTAACCATCTCAAGATTAAGGTGGTGATTAACCTTCCTCTAGTCATCGTCAAACAGCACCTCCTCTGAGCATTCCTTATCCTAGAATTAGGAGACTACTGGACAATAAACAGAAAATTTCTACTAGATTAGGCAATATGGAAGAAGCATCTCGAAATCAAGAAGAAAGGTCTCGAAATCATGATGATCTTCTGCATCAGATTGTTTAGAATACTTTTGACATCCTATAAAAACTAAGGCAAAGAAGCTGAATATGATGTCCTTGGTTTCTTGGCACACTTCTTTTTTAATGATGTCAAAAGGAGGAGTATATACTGAGGGGGAGCCTAGAGAACCGTTTTGTTTAGCATGTTTTAACAGTTTTTTGTATATCTCTAAACATGTCTTTATGATTCATATATGACCTTTGTTTTTTTCTTTCTTATCTTTATCTTTCTATGTCTTTATACTATATATCCTTTTAACTCATGTGTTTTTAGTGCATACATATTTATCATGCTTCATGTTTTCTTAAGCTCTGAATCATATCATTGCTCTATTTAAGCTCAGCTAATCACATATATATGTCTGCTTCTTATCTTGAATGCGTATACTTTATCACGTCTATTCATATAGACTGGATGTTAGCTTACATGCTTTTCTGTGATTAGTCTTGGCCAAGTATCATTAGGAGCACAAGGTGGTTGTCGCTCTGATACTATTTTATAAGCTGAGAATTGATACACATGATGAGCTTAATTGTTTTCTTTATCCTTACTCTCTTAAGAGATGTCCTAAAGTTCTATGCTTAACTCAATTAAAGTCTAGACGTATAAAGTTTCTGACTTGTCTTTAGAAATGTGCACTTACATGTGTTAAAAAGACCAAGATTAGTGAGCAAGTTTCAAAAATCTCTCGTAAAGTAATGTGCTATTGCTTTCACAAAACTTGTTTTAAAAAGGATCATACATCTTCTGTTTTTGAAAACATTATTTTCATAATCTGTTTCTTATAGGAAAGTTTCATAGCTTAGTTCAAAAGCTCTTTCTTGATGATTCAGGGATTGATCCCTATACGAGCTTTAGAAACCTTAAATAGCAATATGTTGATCTTATCTTATGATTTCTTCGAGCATTAGGAACTACATAAGCATAAGTTTGCTTTTCAAAAATTAAGGCTCTGTTTCATTTTTCAAATTTGTGAGCATTCCTTTCAAAGTTTCTTTCGGGATAAGTCATGCTGAAAATGGATCTAGTTAAGATAAAATATCATAAGTTTTTCTTGCTATGTTTTCAAGCATAAGGATCTTCAGAAAGTCCTTTTCTTTTGACAAATGATCAAGCTGATTGTTTATCCATATCTTAATCGTCTTTCTCTTAAACATCTACTCTAACAATGATCATAAAGTACGTTTAAGTCTATCTTATGCTTAAAACAAAATAACAGGAGTCTTGATTAGGTATCACTTTAGGCTAAAATGTTTTTATATGATTCACATCATGCCTTAAGAAAAAATCTCTCTTCCTGATATTTTGAAAGAATGTGCTTATCTTGTTTACTTTTCTGCAATATTTCTTTCAATTATCTCTTCAAAAGATTTTCTTCAAATTAGTTTGTTATCATCAAAAAGGGGGAGATTGTTAGCTCTAAAACCCTTGCCCTCATGTGTTTTGAATGACAACAAAACCAATTCAAAGAAAATACTTTGAAGAATGACTGATGTCTCTATTAAGTTTCTTGTAAGATCATAACAAGTATCTATCGTTTAGCAAGAGCAAGGCTTACTCAAATGAGTATATATATTTCGCTATGCATGTGTAAACATGTTACAAGATGTGTTATGAAATAGAAGTGAAATTATATCCTTATCCAAACTTTTGATAGCTAATGATCAAAGGTAGGCTATAACGCTACAAGAAACAAGGAAAAAGACTTCAGAAAGTACCATGGGACATCAGAAAGTACTCTCAAGATGAAAATATTAGAATATGTCCATATGCAACGTGTTACTTAATCTTCAATCATCATAATAGCAAAGAAATCATCAAGAAGAAGATTTGATTGAAGATCAAAAAGTGAAACAACTCTTCAAGGGCTGATTACGTACATTAGAAAGCTCATCTGTGAGTGGAGCAAAGAATAATACAGGAAAGGGAAGGAAATTTGAAGTTTGAATTTCAAATTATCAAGTCAAACCCACTTTCAAACTGACACATCATCTCTTCTATCTCTTTGATCAATAACCCTAGCTTCATGAAGGAGGAGTTTAGAAAGCTTACTCAGAAAGAAGAAAAGTAGTTTCTGATAGAAGATCAAAAAGCTCATATTTATAACTGTTTCTACAACCGATGTGACAGTTCTGTCAACCTTTTTCCTAGCTATTTCTTTCAAGACACATTTGATGATCAACACGTAGCACTTGAAGACCTGATTTATGGCAACGGTCACAAAGAAAGATCATTATATAAGGAGAAGCTAAGCTTGAAGAACATTGAGAGATTTGAAGATTCAAGAGAGGAAACTCTGCAAAAATTTCTTCCCATTTCCTGGAATATTCTTTTTTATTATGTAATTAGTTTTATCCTTGAAGTGTAAAGAAAATCTTCCTTCTATATTCTTACCTAGATTTATGCTTTTTCTATGGAAGAAGTAGATGAAAGAAGTCATTCAAGTTTTCCCAGGAACTTTTTTTGTATATGTTAAAGAAACTTGAGTACAGATTAGTTTGAGTGGCAACCCAAACACAAACCTTTGTATCCTTGATCTGTTAGTGATTAGTGTGAAATGTAACACCTTAAAAATTATTTAAAAATTAATTTAAACTTTATTAGACATAATTTCAAAAATTTGACAATTTCAATAATGATGAGGATGGTCTAACGGATTTGTACACAAAAAAAATGTGAATAGTAATTTCAGATAATGGTATTTTACCCGTTCGGTAAGATTTCGGTGTGCGATTTTTAACACCGGAAGCTAATTTAATCTTTGCAAAATGAATGAGCTTATCCATTTATATCAAATGAATAGCTAAGATTCAATCTTGAATTACAAAATTCAATCCTAGCCATCCATTTTACTTCCTTTGATTAAGAATTATCCAATTATATATATTATTATATTTTGACATTAAGTATAAGATAAATATAATCTCTTTTCTTCTCCAAGCCATATCATTCTTGGCCATAACCAGCAAGGAAACAACCAACTTCCTCTTCATTTTCTTTCAGCACCAAACTTGATTCCAATGCCTAAACACCTACCCTAAACTTGATAAAATTACAAACTCTCTTCACAAAATTTGTTCCACTCCTCAATACCTACAAATCTAACTGATTAGAATTTGAATCCATCACTTTTTCCAACTTTGAGAGCTCACTATATGCTGTTTAGGGAAGGGTTTGATGTTGAATTGGTGGCATTGAAGTGAGCAAGATCACTTTTTGAATATCCTTGAAGCCAAGATCCCTAAAGCCACCAAAGTAGGGCATTTTAAACCTCTTTTATTTCAAATCTATTCTTATGATTTGCTTACTGACTTGGCTGAATATTTTCGATTTTATTGGGTGATAATATATGGATAGTGATGTGTTAATTTTGGTGCAGTGGTTTGATGTTGTGAAAAATCATTTTTGTGGAAAGAGATTTTGATCCATGCTATTAGATTTCCGGTTTCTATATGGACAGCCACTGATCATGAATTTTCTGAGTGAATTGTGGGTATTTTCATGAGCTATAAAAATTATATTTTGAAGATAACATCCTACGACAACTCTGATAGTTTTCATGGATCATGATAAAGACTTTAACTGCTTGAAAAAAAATCATGAACCAAGACTACATATGTGTTGCCTGAATTTCTAAAATTGAAGCTGTGAATTTATCTAATTTTATTACCATATCAAATGATTGAATTATCCTTTGAAATTTTTACAAAGTGTTGATAACATGATTTTAATTCTAAATTTATTCAATCATTTGCTAGGGTTAAAAATTATGAGATTCTAGTTCTAAGCTGAGTATAAGTAGTCTCTGACCACTAAATTTGTTGAATTTTGTTATCATACTTAGAGAACTCTTTTTACTCCAAAATTTTCAGAAGACCTTGGGGGCATATTGAAGTATCGTTGAGAATTTTTATAGCCTTAGATTGGATGGTTTAAAATGCAGAATAATTTGTGCTATGGATAAGTGAAATCTGCCATGGTGCTGAAAATGAATTGATGCTTTGAATTGATGAAATAATGACCTTTGGTTCATGTATGATGTATTTGAATGAATGCTAGTGACTTTAAGGATTAGTTTGAGGCATGATTGATGTTATGAATGAATGTGTATGTAACATCCTCCCAAGTACAATATCAATCTTAAGCCATGACATCGGACTCAAGAGTTGTTACTTATAGATTAGCGGGCCTTTTTAAAATATCTATAGCAAGCTTGATTCATTCACAAGGTAACTACGTCGTAATTCTATTAAAATATATAGCAAGGAAATCAAAACATTTATTTAATACAAAGTAAAGAACATAAGGGAAGTTCTTCTATGAGCTTTATCACATCTTTGTTCTTTAATATATTTACATACATATGCATTCCACTAAATACAACATAATAAAAGCATTAACTACTACACTATTGCACTTTCGAGTTCTTTTGCATAGCAGCCTCTTGGTTCTCTGTATCAACTTGGAGATGACACGGGAACACCAAAACATAGGGGTGCGAATTATACAATTCTCAATAAGGTAACTCCCCACATGAACAATCATAATGTCATCATCATCGCTCCAGCCAATTCGGTTTATTAAGAAAAAGTGGTCATGTATAACATAATAACGATTTATTTTTAAAGTTCCAAATCATACTTTTGAAGTGGGTTACTTTTAACATTCAGTCACTTAATATATACATACCATACTACTCCCGTCATAGATTGTTAACTTTCCACTTAAACATATTGGTGTCAATATCAATGCTAAACTTCTTCACTTGGCATATAAGACAAAGGATTACTTAGAAAACTTACTACTTCAACTTGTCTCGGCCCTTGACTAATCTGGTCATGTCTAAGCATTACATACCCCATCCCCAGCGTGGCAATAATGGGTAATAGACTGCTTTTTAGGATTAAGCTCATTCCTATACACGATCATTGGATTTACTTTCTCCAATTCTCACACAAACCTATTTTTAGCTAAGTTTACTTTCCCCAACTCAATTCAAGGGTAGTTAGGTTTACTTTCCCCCACAGACCGGATTTACTTTCTCCAGTCCAAGAATCATAAATCTTATGCTCTTCTTGGTAGTCAGGTTTACTTTCCGTAACAAACTGGATTTACTTTCTCCAGCTCCAACAAAAATAATCTTATGCTTTCCTTTCGCACATGAGCAATTGTAATAAGCGTTCATATCTATGTATGCCTAACCTCATCAATAAGCTCACATGCTCAGTTATTCATATTCATATTCATGTTCTCATGTCATGCTAGTACAAGATGCCATTATTTCATCAATTCAAAGCATCAATTCATTTTTAGCACAATGGTAAATTTCACATATTCATAGCGCAATTTACTCAGCATTTCAAACCATCAAATCTGTAACACTTTTCACACCATAAAGCTATGCTTAAGCCATAACCTTATAGTGAGTAGTTGTTACTTGTAAACTTTGGTTGATCTTAGAGGAGTATACATATATATACATATATATATATATATATATATATATATATATATATTATTACATATGAGCCTAATTTTTGCACAAACATAAGCTACCTTCTCTTCATATCTCTAAGTTTGAACACAAATAATATGTCAAGAATACATAATTGTATTACCCAATGTCTAAACAATAGTATCCATAACTATATCAAACCCTTATCCTGGGTCACGCAGGAATCTTCTAGTCTAAGTAGGGTACTACTCAAAAGTCATCAAAAGCAAATAAAAAGAGCTGATTAATTCTCTATCATTGGTTCATCGAAATGTCTAGATCATAGTGCCAATAACAGCTAATAATCTCCACAAAATAATCACCATCAATGCAAATCTATAAAAAAAAATGATAACAGCAAGAATGTGAATCAAAGATTCCTAGTAGGAAAAAATACTAGTCTATTACTCAATGATATTCAACTTAATGCAAAAATAAGCAATGTATCTTTGGTTGTTTATATAATAATCTTGTTGATTAGAGTCATTATTTCTTATGACTTACCTTTATTTAGATAATTTTAAACTTAATGGTAGAACTCATAGGACTCTTCTGATATACTTCTCTTTGGATCGTACTATCAACGATGTAATGCCGTCACGTTACAACCTAATATAGTTCACTAGATGGAGTACATCTACTACATCTCATCTAGAATAGCCTTGCCATTCTCAGTACATCCCTTTCCTTATAACGATGTAATGCCATCGCGATTACAACCTGATATAGTTCCAAGGGCGTAGTACGTCTACTGTTACCTGTGAGTTCATGAGCTTACCACTAAGCAAGTTACATTACACAAGATTTATTTTCTTAAGTTTCCTTTCTTTGTGTGCACTTTTATCATTTGTATAAAAATTCCTTTAAAATCTCTTGAATATGTATAATGTCTCTATTTAACTCTTATGAGATATTTTCTGTAATATTTGGTATACTGTGATGATGGTTTTTCTGCAAAGTCTACTAAGCGTTTAATAGATTTTATACCATCAAAAATTCTGTTACATCTCTTAGTTAATAATAATTCTTATCAATTTTCTAGCAATTAAACCAAGTTCCATGCAATGGATTTCTAGCTATTTCTACTATGAATCATCATTTCTTCAACAATAATTTCTCCTAAATTTTCAAAGATACAAGCCAAGTTTTGCTGCCACTTTTTCAGCTTTGATTAATATGTATAGCAAGATCATACAACCTAAGAACTAATGCTGTAAAATTTCAGCACAATAACGTTCTAGCACATGCCCACTTAAAGTACCTCTTATGTCATACAATCCAAGATTTAATGCTGTAAAAAAAATTCCAGCATAATAAAATTCTAGCACATACCCACTTAGAACACTTCTTATGTCATACAATCCAAGATTTTATGCCGTAAAAATTCCAGCACACAAAGTTTCAATACACAAGAGTTCATAGTAATCCAAATAATTATAAATTCTGAAATTTTGAAACAAAATTCAGGCTCCAACATACATAATCTCACCACAACTCAATCCATCATGAATTCTATAATTTGGTTTCAGATTTTCAGCAAGCATAATCACAACAAAATTCAGCACTTATCTTGGCAAAATAGCTTTTTCTCTAGTTTTTCCTCTCCAACAAACCTCAGCCCCCCTAGATTCTAGCCCCTTTTTGTGCACTGCTGGTGGTCCAAAGAGTAAGGAAAGATAAGTTCTTCAAGTGATCTTGATGTAGAGAATATGTCCTTAAGCTAGTTTAGAGTTTCATGTAGAATTATTGTTTGTATAAAGAGTAGTTTGATGGAGTTTCTAAAGAGAAAGGAAACAAAAAAGAAAACATGGAGGAAGGAAACGTGAATGCGTCTGAGACTCTTTCTTCATTTTTGATTTATAATTCATGTTATTGGGAGGTTAAGTAGTATTAATAGGATAACTATTTCATTTTGCAGATCAAATTACCTTATATCAGTATTGAAAATATCTATATTTATTTGATTATTCTAAATAAAAATTTATTTAAAATATGATAATATCCATTACTTGGACCAATCTCAATGTTTTAGTATACCGGTTATTACCATTTCGGTGTACTGTTTCTTATTATTTCTTTATCTGATTAACATAAAAAAAACTTTACTAGGTAAAATTATCATTTTAACCTCATCCTAATTTTGATTTTGTCCTAATATTATTTATAAGATCTCATCCTATATTACTGATTAAAATATTATTATTCTAAATTTTTATTAATATTTAATTAATTTTCATTTTTTTTACAAAATCCTTATGTTGTTCCAATCCTAATTGTGTCGACCGAAATTTTTAAAATCCTTATTGATTACTCACAATTAATTATTTTATCAAAGAAAATACAGATAGACAAGTCGTTACATTCTACCCCCTAGAAAAATTTTGCCCTGAAAATTTAGTACCTGTGAAAAGTGCGGCATAGTCTTTTCGCATACTGGATTCTAAGTCCCATGTATACTCCTTGGATCCTTCTTTTCCCCATGCAACCTTGACAAGAGAGACAGATTTCCCTCGAAGTTGTTTCACGCTTTTATCTACTATTTGTGCCAGTGGTAAGCCGAAAGCTACGTCATCCCTCAGTTGTAGTGATTCAGGTTCCAGTATATAACTAGAATCAGGGTTGTATTTCCGAAGTTGACACATGGAATATGTCATGGAGGTTTGAAAAATATGGAGGTAAAGCTATCCGGTATGCCACTGAGCTTAGGACTTGAAATTGACCTATAAAGTGAGGATTTAGCTTCTTGACTTTAATAGTTTTACCTATCCCGGTCATCGGGGTAACTTTAAAAAATACGTAATCTCCTTCTCTATAAATTCTAACGATCTCATTCTCTTATCAGCATAGCTTTTCTCTCAGCTCTAAGCAGTCAAAATCTTACTTCAGATCCTTTTTATCTGTTTGGTGGTCTATCGGATGAGGTCTGGTCCCAAAAGACTATTTTCACTTGATTCATACCAACATAGAGGCGATTAGCACTTCCATCCATATAGAGCTTCATAAGGAGCCATTCTAATACTTGCGTGATAGCTGTTGTTGTCGAAGAATTCAATTGATGGTAGACAGTTGTCCTAATTCCCACAATGTTCCAGTACACATGCTTTTAGCATATCTTCTAATGTTTGAAATAGTTTCCCTTTTCTATTGGGAATCTCCAAAGGTTACAGTGTACCTAGTGGCTTCTAATGTCCTATCTTTATCTTTGGTTGTCAGAACATCTCCTTAAGATCTCTTATACATTTTTGTAATTCTTGGGCGTACTGAAAGATCACCTTGATGGGCTTCATCCAAAATACTATGATGAATATCCCTTGCTATAGGTATATACACTTGATCTTGATATTTTTGTATCTTATTTTCACTTCGTAAGATCTTGAAGGATAATTCTTTCAAGAATATATCAAATATGATGATGGAAAGCTTAAAGAAGATTTTGCCAACAATCTCGATGATCTTGAGGAAAGCCTAAGAAAATGCATCTCAAGGAAGTTCCAGAAAGCTGGCTGATGAAAGTAAAAGCTTCAGAAAAAAAAAACTCCAGAACTTCAACACTTCAAAAAGAATGCTCGAATCTTTCAACTTAATCAGAAAGTAATCTTTCTTGACCACACAATGAGTAGTTTAAAAGATGACATAGAAGCTGAAAGATCTGAAGTTATGTATCAATCATGCTTTCATCACCCCTTGAACTTGAATATATTGAAAGAAGCTTTGAGTAATCAAAGTTGGGTAGAAGCTATGCTATTTGTACTAACCAAGTTTGAAAGTAAGGCAAAGATCTACATAATATGTTGAGACATCATCATCAACTTTTAGAAAAGTGTCCAAAGGACATTCTGGATAGAGGTGACATCATCAAGATAAGAAGTCAGCTAGAGGACAATCTCTAGAGATATTCATGTTCCTTATCTTCTAAGTTAATACTAGTAATATTTATCTTCCAAGAATCCTTTTAGCACTCTAGCTCCAAATATGTTTTGCAAAAACTTCTTTTATGTGTTATGCTTTTATATATATATATCTCGTTTGAAACAAAGATGTTGAGTTAATAGATGTGTATACTGAAGACCTTGTGTCCAAATGTATTCACAATATCTTTCGATGAAAATCTCATGTATTTCAAAAGGTTTTACTCTAGTTAAAAAGTTTTTCACATCTACATAAGCATTCATGCATAAAACATCTCTGGGGTTTCTCTCTTCGTAACTTCCTCTTGAAGACCAGGCAAGTTATCAGAAGCTATCAGAAAATGTATATGACAGTGTGCAAGATCAGAAATAGCCGGTATACCAGATGTCAGTTTGCAAGACCATAATTTCTTGTGAAGTCAAAGTATCAGTTTGAAAATTGGATAGAAAATGATAGGGTTCAGAAAGAAGATGAATTAGTTAGAAAGAGTAAGCAGAGGTTTAGAGAGTAAAGGATATATGGGGGCATGGTATTTTGTACTAGAAGGAAAATCTGTGATGTGTTGATTATGTTTTCCTGAGGATCAGAAAGTAAAAGGTGAACTTCAGAAAGTAATTGTAACGCCCCGATTTTTCTATCTGAGAGGAAAATGACCAAAATGCCCCTAAGGTCATTTTCTGCCCGGAATTCAAGGATGGCCGGCCCGGCAGTCCTCAAAGGGCCAACTCAATGTTTGAAGGGGATTGGATGGCCCTTGAATGGTTTCAAAGGCAAAAGTCTCATTTTCTGCAGTTTCGGGTCAAAATGACCAAAATACCCTTATAGCGTTTTTACGCGGGTAAAGGTGCCGTTTGAGCCCGAAACTTTCCCCGAAGGTTTAAAACAATGTTTTCACATGTTTAAAAGCGTCTGTTTAAGTCCCGGTGGTCCCAGGCAGTTTTAGTGCAAACTTATGATTTTGCCCTTAGGATAGTATTTTTGAGCTTAATGACGTAATTAAGCAAACCTAAGCAATATTAGGCTCTAATCGAAAATTAATTAATTTTCATAATTAATCTAGAGTCAAAATAAGCTATTAAAATTAATTAGAACCTAAAATTGCTTAGATTAGATTTAAATCTCTTTTTAAAACTCAAGATTCCAATCTTGGAATCTTGAATAGTATTTTCTCTCTCCAATTCCTTAAATCATGGAATTGTGTCTAGAATTGTTTATGCACTAAAATGAGTTTATAACTCCCTAATGATGCAAGACCACTCCTTAAACATATCTTGACAACCTTGATTATCCATTTTCTCACCTAAACACTTTCTTACAAATTCCTAATCTTAATCCTAATCAAAGAAACACCTAAACACACCTCTAAACCACAATTAAAATACAAGAAACCCTCCCCCATGGCTGATGCATTTTCGGCCATCTCTCTCCCATTTACATCACATGTTGATTTGTTTCTCACTCAAAGAACCATGCTTGACCCATACTTGCACCCATACTTGAACCCATACCTAGCCATGCTTTCTACCATGCCTTGAACCATACCTTGGAGAAGATATTTCCTCCTCCTTGTGCTGTAATGGCCGAAGCCCTCTCTCCCATTTAATCCTCTCATTTTGTTTCATTTCTCTATAAATAGCATGCTTGGGTGAACTTGCATCATTTTGGGTTCATTTGCTAAGTATAAGTTTTCAAAGAGCACTTCAAAGTTTTCTTTTTCTCTCAAAGTACAAGTTTCCAAGTTCTTCAAGTCCTTCATTCTCTTCACTCATCTCAACCTCCAATCACTTGGTAGGGATTTTCTTTCAAGAGTTTCTTTCCTTTTAGTTCTTAATCTAGTTAGATGTTCATAGTTTCTCTTGAATCATTTTGGAACTTATTTTCTTCTTCTCCTCCTTCTTTATTTCGGCCACGAGCTTTGAAGAGCAAAGGAATGAGAGCTTGATGATGAGGGTTTCATGATGATGACCATCACTTGAATAAACCTCTAAAGCTTGATCTTTGTTCTTGAGTTAAAAATGTTTATAGTTCTTTCTTTCTTGAACCTTGAAATCTTTAACTTTGATGATATTTTAAAATGGTTACATGAACTCAATGATGAGGACTCATGATGTCGGTGTTAATACATTATCAAGATCATGGTCTCTAGAGTTTCAAAGTGGTTCTTTCTTGCTCTCAAGTTTCGGTTTCTTGCCTTTCCTTTTCTCTAAAATTTCAGCTAATCAACTTGGGTGGTCCAACATGATAGCTTGATGATGAGAGTCCTAGTTGGTGACTTTGTGTTCACCACAAAGAAATCTCTAAAGCTTGAGTTTTCATAAAGGTGTTATAAAGTTCATTTATGGTTATATTTTCAAGGAATGTTATCTTGAGTTCTAAGAACTCTAAACCCCACTTTACCTTGTCATGATGAGTTTGGGTTACGGATAAAGTTCCTCTAAAAGTCTTGTAGGAGCTCTAATAAGAAATAAAATAAACTTGCATTCATATTTATATTCAAGCTTATGCATTTCATATTTACTTTGAGCTTTTCATACATATTTACTTTCCAAGCCATCACTTAAAGTTAAAGGATAAGGAATGGAGTGCATCTCATATTTACGTTCTCGTCTAGCATGTTTACTTTTCATCACTAAAGAACATAAAGATTTAAAATGAGAGCTTGCAATATGACCTAATTAATTCTCAAAGCCTTTCTATTTCGGCCTTAAAGTCGATTGTTGCTGGGCCTAGAACACTAAAATAAAGAAATGAACTTGCATGGCATATTTATTTTAAGTCTTGCATATTCAAATTCCAAGCCTTGCATATTTATTTCAAGTCTTGCATATTTAAATTCTAAGTCTTGCATATTTACTTTAAAGTTCTCACTTTACTATATAACGAAGAATAAAAATGAAGTGCATAGCATGTTTAGATTATGTCATCACTTAAAGACCTTAGAGCTCAAAGACTTGCCCATTTTATCTCAAGTTAAAGTTTAGTATGGAAGCATTCTTTGAATGCATAATTTTGGCCAAGTAACAATGATGAACTTGGAATGAGTTCCATCTAGTTACAGGGCCAACAACCTATGTCCTAGTGTTTTCTTTAAGTTTGATGAGTTTTATAAAGATATGACCAACAAGATTCATGATTTTATTCCTTTTCTAAAGAAGAATTAAATTGGTTACTGACCTAAGGTTATTTTTATTCTCTTGATCAAATAAATTGGTTTGCAAAGAGTTTTAGAAGTCCTAAAAGGATTCCAAGGGAAACTAGCAACTTATATGCTTTAGATATGTCAAATTATCTGTCTTTTGAACATTGAACAATTCAGTTCTGACCTGATATGTTTGATGTTGTATGATGATGTTTTGATGTATTGGAATGTGTGAAAATGATATATGATGAGGTAGGAACATTTCTATGCATGTTAGGGGAGAAACTAGCTTCATAGGAAAATCGTAAAGTTGGAATTTAACGTTTGTTTAACCCCTTTAATCTTAATCAATGCTAAAACTGTTTTAGTATGACAACAATCATTTTAGGATTGATCAATCATGAAAAATTTGGTTCCATTTGAAGTAGAATTGAATTTTAGCATCCATAGAGAAACTAGTAACTAGAAAACCGTAAAAATGCAATTCTAGAACTCCTAGAACATTTAAATTCTGGATTCTGTCCAGCAACCTCATAATATGGAAAACATGGTTTATAATTAGTTCTTAGGCATAGGAATGCCTCATAATTGGTTTAGATTTAATTCATAGCACCTTAGGTGAAGATGGAACCAAGAAAGGGTCTAAAACGTAAGTTCTAGAACTCCATAATTGCATGTTTATAACTCTGCCCTTAAAGAATGGTGCTGCCCAGATTTGTTAAAGAGCAGAAATGATAGTAAGATTTTTTAGAAGAGAATCCTTATGTGCATAAGAGGTTGATAGAGAATGATAGAATAATTACATCTCAAGTTTAAGACCCGTAAAGGCTAAAGCATAAGATACTGTAGGATCAAGAGCATAATGAGTTTCAATGTTACATGTGAATGTATGAGAATGATTATGTGAACGCATGGAATTATGATGGAGGATGCATGTTTGATTGACTTATGTAGCATAAAGTAAATTTGGAGGAAATCCGGTATGCTGCTGTTATGCTGCCGAATTTCTGACAAATTTGGGGACTTAGAAAGTTTTTTGAAAAAACAAAACCTATGAGATTCTATTTATGAGGTACTAAAATGAGTTCTCGGTTGACACCGGTTCGGCCGAGCACCTCCAGAGAACTCATGTGACATCGGTACCAAGATGTATTCTTGGGTGACACCGGTTCGGCCGAGCACCCCCAAGAAATGCCCCCTAGCCCATACTGGATAAGTCGGGATTATAATTATGATTATGATACACTTTTCGGGATTGATAAGTAAGAACTAGTGACTACTAGTTAAGGTATGAGCCCATAACCTAGAGATATGACACGTTCTGGTTGACACCGATTCGGCCAAGCACCCCCAGAATGAATGTCTTTTAGGGTGGTCCATGAGGAAGTGAAGTATGATGATTATGTCACAAAGTTTTCCCAAATGAGATTTCAATTGCCACTTTATGCCACTATTATGATGTTCTTAATGTTATGATTACTATTCCTACATTAAGTAGAGCCATGCATACATACTTTAATATGTTGCATCCATAACATTAAGAATCATACTAAAATGAATGGACCTTGGCTAACTATGTTTCAAAAGCTTAAAAATGGACTTAATGCATGCTCACTTATTTTGTACACCAAACGCAAGGTTCCTAAGGACGTAGATGATGACACCTAGGTAGTAAGAGGGCCTACTGAGATTCTTTAGCAAGATTCTCAATCCCTCTATCTTTTTCTTTCCGTCACGTCTTCAGATGGCAACGTTCGTGATTTTTGTGGACACCCCGACGTGGGAGGTGCATCATGACCCAGACCACAGGTCATACCATTTTGTGGGTCGCTGTGTCGTTCGTGCATTCATGTTCGTTGGATGGCCCTTCAGTCACCCTGTACATAGTCATCGATTCTCTCCTGCCTCACATTTCGGCAATGACTTCGTCTACGAGCGCGCACGCCCTCGAGAGAAGCGGATGTACTGCACCTAATCGACAGCTTCTGCCATCCAGGACTAACCACAGTATGTGCCCCGCTCGCCCTCATCATTCTCTGAAACAGACCCTTCAGAGGACTCTGCCACTCAGGTACCTTCCGAGGGATCCTCCCCCACTGTGCTGATGGACTTTGGGGAGGATAGCAAGGCTTCTGTCGCTCAGCCAGTACGTGGAGGACGGGTGAGGATGATTCCCTGCCATGGAGCTCATGTCCGACCGATGCAGCGCATAGCCACCCCGGCCGAGATAGCCCAGTGGATCGGATATATCCCTCCTTTCCAGAGAGGCCCGCAGTAGGAGACGACTGTTGCGTTCTGGTGCTCAAACTTTGACTAGGCCAGGATAACCTCCTTTTGTCTTAAGGCTATCTATTTGTAGGCACACTAGAGTTAGGAGAGTTTCTTTTTATGCCTTCTGTTGTACTTTTGTTTTCCATGTATTTTTATTTCGGTTGTACCAAACAAAGTCCCACTCTCCATAAGTGGGCATATCATATTATATAAATATGCAGTTCAGTTTTATCGTGGTGTGCCTTTACTTGCTTTATGTTATGATGATTATGAGATGCTTGCTTTATTTCTTTGCGTGCTTCATAGCTGATCGTGTCGCGCAGCTCTCACTTTGCTTTTATAATTCAAAAAAAATTTTACCAGTATTTTCTACTAAGTATTTCAAAGAAAGAAGGAAACTATGACGTAATAGACTAATGATCAACCTAAATATGTTCTTGAGTATTGGGTTAAAAATTAGGATGTTACATTATGGTATCAGAGCAGTTCGATTTTCATGGAGCCTGAGGATTGGACTGACTATGCTTTTGGAGCATAATGTGGTAGTCATGTCATGTGTAGAGCTTGCTGGAGACAAGCTATAGAATAGAGATGCATGACCCTTGTTTGTTTGTAAGTGCCATGGTAACTAGCTCATTTCAGATGAAACGTTGAGCTTGATCAACTCAGTGGTTATTGTCTTATGTGTTTAGGAACCAATAGCACCCAGACGATAGAATAGGAGCTCAACCGAGGGTAACCAGGAGGATGCAACTGCTGCTGCTATCCGAGACATGGCAAGAGCCATGGAGTGGATGTTCGAAAGGATGAACCAACAAGGGGACACTGGACATGCTCCCCCTACTGCTGAAATGATCGAGCAAGCAAGGTTCGATGAATTTCGCAAGGCAAACCTACCGGCCTTTAAAGGAGCCATGGATCCCGACAAAGCTGATGAATGGATCAAGAACATGGAGAAAATCTACTCCATGGTCGCTTGCTCGGAGGAGCAAAAGGTCACGTTCGCTGCCTCTATGATGGAATCAGACGCCGAGTTTTGGTGGACCGGCCCCGAAGACTGCTGGAAGCTTTTGGTACTGCTATCAACTAGGAGCTATTCAAGACCTACTTCTACGAGAAGTAATTCCCGGAGTCAGTAAGGAACGCAAAGGATATTGAATTTATGCAACTAACTCAAGGAGGGTCTACTGTCGCCCAGTACACGGCAAAGTTTGAGGAGCTCATCAAGTTCTCGTGGGTGTTTTAATGGAACCCCGACGAGGTGTGGACATGCGTCAAATACGAAGTCGGACTGACGGCAGAATTGAACTATGCAGTGGCGCACATGGAGATTAGGGATTTCCCTACCCTGGTCAACAAGTGCCGGATCATGGAGGAAGGACAGAAGAAAATCAATGCTGCGAGAGTAGAAAGAACCAAGGGGTTAGGACTGCAAGCCCCAAAGTTCAAGCCGCAACAACAAAACTAGTCCCGAACCCACTACAACCCCTACCACACCAACCAATTCAAGCCACATCAACAACAACAAAGATCCCCCTTCCACCAACAACCCAAGCAACACTACAGACCACCATTCCAATACAACAACCATCGAAACAACAACAACAACAATAACCGACAAGGAGGGTCGGGCGGCCCTTGGAACAACAACCAACAAGGAGGGTCCAGCGGGACCAAGAACAAGACACCCCAAGGAGCCCCCGCCACCTTTTCCAGACCCACACCAGCAATGGTGTGTCCCCAGTAAGGGAAAGATCACGGCAACCGTCCCTACCTGGTTGGGCAGAACATTTGTTTCAAGTGCGGAAAGCCCGGCCACTACACCAATAGATGCACTAATAGGAGGCCAACGAACCAAAACCCCAGGCCACAACACCAAAAGAAGGTCTTCACCCTCAATACGGACGAAGCGGAAAAATCCAACAGCCTCATAGGAGGTAAGTGTGAAATAAATGGTAGAACCTTAACTATACTTTATGAATCTGGTGCAACACATTCTTTCATTTCGTATGCTAGTGTCGAGTCTCTAAACTTAAAGACTTCCAAACTTCCTTTTGATTAATTGTTTCTACCCCCACAAATCACCCTGTAAATACTTGTTTTTGTTGTTTAAATTGCCATCTCATTGTAGAAAATAGATCCTTTGTCATAGATTTAATCTGCTTACCCAGGAAAGGTATAAGTGTAGTCCTTGGCATGGATTGGCTTCATGCCAACCGTGTATTGTTAGATTGTGATACTAAAGCAGTTATTTTTCCTTCTCTCCCTAGCGAAACTAGTCAAACCTTAAAACTGTACCTTAATGCCGTAGAGGTCAACTGTAGTGGGCAAAAGACTAAGGGATATGTTCTCCTAGCCGCTAGCGAGGTAGACTTTGAGCAAAACCTAGAGAATATACCGGTAGTAAGGGACTATCCCGAGATATTTCCGAAAGAGATACCCGAGTTTCCCCCCAGGTGAGAAAATGGGTAATCAAGGTTGTCAAGACATGTTTAAGGAGTGGTCTAGCATCATTAGTGAGTTATAAACTCATTTTAGTGCATAAACAATTCTAGACACAATTCCATGATTTAAGGAATTGGAGAGAGAAAATACTATTCAAGATTGCAAGATTGGAATCTTGAGTTTCAAAAAGAGATTTAAATCTAATCTAAGCAATTTTAGGTTCTAATTAATTTTAATAGTTAATTTTGACTCTAGATTAATTATGGAAATTAATTAATCTTCGATTAGTGTAACATCCTAATTTTTAACCCAATACTCTAGAACATAATTAGGTTAATCATTAGTCTATTATGTCATAGTTCCCTTATTACTTTAAAATACTTAGCGGAAATACTGGTAATTTTTTTTTTTGAATTTATAAAAGCAAAGTGAGAGCCGCGCGACACGTTAATTAATAATGCACGAAAGGAAATAAAGCAAGCATCTCAAAGAAACATGACATAAGCAAGTAAAGGCACATCAAAATAACATTGAACTGCATATTTATATAATATATGATATGCCCACTTGTGTAAAGTGGGGCTTTTGATACATCCGGAATAGAAATACACGGAAAACGAAAATACAACGAAGGCAATAAAAGAAACTCTTCTAACTCTAGTGCGCCTACCAATGAATAGCCCCTAAGACAAAAGAAGGCTATCCTAGCATAGTCAAAGCTCGAGCACCAGAACCGCGATGGTCGTCTCCTACTGCAGGCCTCTCTGGAAAGGAGGGATGTACCCGATCCACTGAGCTATCTCGGCCACGGTGGCAATGCGCTGCATTGGTCAGGCATGAGCTCCACGGCGGGGAGTCATCCTTACCCGTCCTCCACGTACTAGTTGAGTGACAGAAGCCTCGCTACCTTCCCTAACATCCATCGGCATAGTGGGGGAGGATCCCTCGGAGGGTACTTGAGTGGCAGAGTCCTCCGAAGGGTCCGTCTCGGAGAATGATGAGGGCGAGCAGGGTACGTACTGTGGGTAGTCCCGGATGGCAAAGGCCGTCGGTGGGGTGTGGCGGATCCGCTCCTCTCGAGGACGTGCGTGCTCGAACACGAAGTCGTCGCCGAAGGGTGAGACAGGAGAGAATCGATGGCACTGTACAGGGTGACTAAAGGGCCGTCCAACGAACACAAACACTTGAACGACGCAGCGACCCACAAAATGGTATGACTCTTGGTCCGGATCATGATGTACCTCCTAGGTTGGGGTGTCCACAAAGACCACGAACATCGCCATCTGAAGACGTGATGGAAAGAAAGAGATAGAGGGAGTGAGAATCTTGCTAAAGAATTTCAGTAGGGCCACCTACTACCTAGGTGTCATCATCTATGTCCTCAGGAACCTTGGGTTTAGTTATACAAAATAAGTGAGCATGCACAAATATCTATTTTTAGGTTCTAAAACATAATTAGCCAATGTCCGTTCATTTTAGCATGAATCTTAATGACATGGATGCAATCATATTAAAGAATGTATGCATGGCTCTACTTACTGCAAGAATAATCATCATATTTTTAAGAACATCATAATAGTGGCATAAAGTGGCAATTAAATCCTCAAATAGGAAACTTCGTGACATAAACATCATAACTTCCTCATAGGCCATCTTAAAAGACAATTGCTCTGGGGGTGCTCGGCCGAACCGGTGTCACCCAGAACGTGTCACATCTCTAGGTTATGAGCTTATACCTTAACTAGTCGTCACTAGTTCTTACTTATCAATCCCGATAAGCGTAACATAATCATAAACATAATCCCGACTTATCTAGTATGGGCTAGGGGGCATTTCTTGGGGGTGCTCGGCCAAACCGGTGTCACCCAAGAATTCATTCTTGGTACCGATGTCACATGAGTTCTCTGGAGGTGCTCGGCCGAACCGGTGTCATTCGAGAACCCATCTTAGTACCTCATAAAAATCTCATAGGTTTTCAAAAACTTTCTGAGTCCCGAATTTTTCAGAAATTCGGCAAAGATAACTTCAAAGATGCGAATTTCTTCCAAATTCTTCTTTATGCCACATAAGTCATTCAAACATGCATCCTCCATCATAATTTTCACACATTCACATAATCATTCCCATGCGTTTACAAGCAACATTAAAAGTCCATTATGCTCTTGATCCTACGGTATCTTATGCTTTGACCCTTACGGGCCTTAAACTTGTGATGTAAATAACCTATCATCTTCTATCAACCTTTTATGCACCTAAGGGTTCTCTTCTAATGGATCTCATTATTATTTATGCTCTTATTAAATCTGAACAACATCATTCCTTAGGGGTAGCATTATAAACTTAAAATTGCGGGGTTCTAGAGCTCATGTTTTAGACCCTTTCTTGGTTCTGTCTTCGCCTAAGGCGCTATAAGTTCGTCCTAAACCAATTATGAGACATTCCTATGTCTAAGAACTAATTATAAGCCATGTCTACCATATTATGAGGTTGCTGGACAGATTCTCAAAATTAAATGTTCTAAGAGTTCTAGAATTGCGGTTTTACGGTTTTTTAGTTATTAGTTTCCCTATAGGTGCTAAAATTCAATCCTACTTCAATTGTAACCAAATTTTTCATGATTAAACAATTCTAATCTGATTATATTCCCATTGAAACAGTTTGGGCAGTGTCCAAAGGCAAATGGGTTAAAACTATGCTAAATCTTGACTTTACGATTTTTCTAGAAAACTAATTTCTTTCTTATCATGCATAGAAATGTTCCTACCTCATCATACATTATTTTTACTTATTCAAACACATCAAAACATCATCATACAGCAGGAAACTTATCATGAAAGAACCGAAACATTAAGTCTCCAAAAAGATGCATAACTCGATATTTTTAAAACATATAAGTTGCTAGTTTCTCTTGGGACCGTTTTTAGGACTTCTAAAACTCTTTTGCAAACCCTTTTATTTTGTAAAAGGGACTAAAAACATCCTTAGGTTAGTGACCACTCAATCCCTCCTTAAAAGAGTATTAAATTCGTAAACCTTGTTGGTCTTAATCTTATAAACTTCATGAGGGTTTAAAGAGAATCTTAAAACTTAGATCGTTGGCCCTTGTAGCTAGATGAATCTCCTTCCAAGTTCATCTTCACTACATGGCCAAAATTATGCATTCAAAGAATGCCTCCACATTAGACTTTAACTTGAGATAAAATGGGCAAGTCTTTGAGCTCTAAGGTCTTTAAGTGATGACATAATTTAAACATGCTATGCACTTCATTTTTATTCTTCATGACAAAGTAAAGTGAGAGCTTAAAGTAAATATGCAAGACTTGAAATATAAGTATGCAAGGCTTGAATTAAATATGCAAGACTTGAAATATAAATATGCAAAGCTTTAAAATATAAATATGCAAGTTCATTTCTTTATTTTAGTGCTCTAGACCCAGCAATAATCGACTTTAAGGCCAAAATAGAAAGGCTTTGAGATTTAGTTAGGTGATGGTGCAATTCTCATTTTAAATCTTTATGTTCTTAGTGATGAAAAGTAAATATGCTAGACCAGAATATAAATATGAGATGCAATCCATTCTTTATCCTTTAACTTTAAGTGATGGCTGGGAAATTAAATATGAATGCAAAGCTCAAAATAAATATGTAATGCATAAACTTGAATTTAAATATGAATGCTAGTCAATTTTATTTCTTATTAGAGCTCATACAAGACTTTTGAAGGAACTTAGACCTCAACCTAAACTTATCATAACAAGATGAAGTAAAGATAAGGGTGAACCTCAAAGGTTCTTTAAAAACACAAAGTTTCTTTTCTTGAAATGTGGTCATAGATAACATTTTTATTAAAACTCAAGCTCTAGAGATCTCATTGTGATGAACACCTAGTCATCATCTAGAAGCTCTCATCATCAAACCATTGAGAACCTCCTTGGCCTACATGGCCGAAAATGTGACGAAAGGAAAGGAAAAGGAACCGAAACTTTTAAGAAGAAAAGGAAACATTTGAAACTCTAGAGACCATGATCTTGGTGATGCATTAACACCAACATCATGAGTCCTCATCATTGAGTTCATGTAACTATTTTAAAATATCATCAAGGTAAAAGGTTTCAAGGTTCAAGAAGATAAACTAAAACATCTTTAACTCAAGAACAAGGATCAAGCTTTAGAGATTGTTCAAGTGATGAACATCATCATGAAACTCTCATTATCAAGCTCTCATTCCTTTGCTCCCAAAGGCTCATGGCCAAAACAAGGAGGAGAAAAAGAAGAAAAGAAGTTCTAAAAAGATTCAAGAGAAACTATGAACACATAAAGAGATTAAGAACTTTAAATGAAAGAAACTCATGAAAGAAAATCCCTACCAAGTGATTTGAGGATTGGGATGAGAGAAGAGGATGAAGAACTTAAAGAACTTGAAGACTTCAACTTAAGAGAAAAAGGAAACTTTGAAGTGCTCTTTGAGAACTTACACTTAGCAAATGAACCCAAAATGATGCAAGTTCACCCAAGCAAGCTATTTATAGAGAAATGAAACAAATGCAAGGTTCAAGGAGGGGGAGAGGCTTCGGCCATACAGCATAAGGGCAGCCCATGAGTTCCATGAGGTAAGATGTTGTGATCTTGAGGCATGGTGAGGTATGGTTCAAAGTATGGTGAGGTATGGTTCAAGGTATGGCTCAAGCATGGTTCTTTGAGTGAGAAACAAATCAACAAGTGTTGTAAATGGGAGAGAGATGGCCGAATGTGCATCAGCCATGGGGGGAAGAAAAACATGGTTTTAAACCTCTAGGGAAAGTTTCGGGCTCAAACGACACCTTTACCCGCATAAAAACATTATAGGGGTATTTTGGTCATTTTGACCCGAAACTGCAGAAAATGAGACTTTCGCCTTCGGAACCACTCAAGGGTCGTTCAATCCCCTTCAAACATTGAGTTGGCCCTTCGAGGACTGTCGGGTCGGCCATCCTTGAATTCCAGGCCGAAATGACCTCAGGGGCATTTTGGTCATTTTCCACTAAGACAGAAAATCGGGGCGTTACAATTAAAGCCTAATATTGCTTAGGTTTGCTTAATTACGTTATTAAGCTCAAAAATACTATTCTAGGGACAAAATCATAATTTGGCACTAAAACTGCCCGGGACCACCGGGACTTAAACAGACGCTTTTAAACATGTAAAAGCATTGTTTTAAACCTCCGGGAGAAGTTTCGGGCTCAAACGGCACCTTTACCCGCGTAAAAATGCTATAAGGGTATTTTGGTCATTTTGACCTGAAACTGCAGGAAATGAGACTTTTGCCTCCGAAACCATTCAAGGGCCATCCAATCCCCTTCAAACATTGAGTTAGCCCTTCGAGGACTGTCGAGTCGGCCATCCTCGAATTCCGGGCAGAAAATGACTTCAGGGGCATTTTGGTCATTTTTCTCTCAGATATAAAAAAAAAAAATTGGGGCGTTACAACTAACCAAGTTGGCTCACTTTCTGCCTATTAGAGTGACATACTCTTTAGACAAATTGGCTCAACTATACATCCAAGAGATCGGAAGATTACATGGAGTACCGTCGATGATAATCTCGGATAGAGATCCGCGGTTTACGTCACGTTTTTGGGGAGCCTTTCAAAAGGCATTTGGTTCGAAGTTGTGTTTGAGCACGGCTTACCACCCACAAACGGACAGACAATCAGAAAGGATGATCCAAACCCTGGAAGACATGTTGAGAGCCTGTGTTCTAGATCAAAGGGGAAGTTGGGACAAGTACCTGCCACTGATCGAGTTTGCGTATAACAACAGTTATCATGCAAGCATCGGCATGGCACCCTACAAAGCCCTATATGGATGAAAATGTCAATCCCCTCTATGCTGGTATGAGCCCGGAGAACAGAGCATGTTAGGACCTAATATAGTGAGGGAAACAACGGAGCAAATCAAGAGGATCCGGGATAGGATGCTTACAGCTCAAAGTAGACAAAAGAGCTATGTGGATAGGCGGCGCAAGCCGTTGGAATTCAACGAGGGAGAACATGTGTTCCTTAGGATCACCTCCACTACAGGCATAGGAAGAGCCATGAAGGTTAAAAAGTTGAGCCCCCAATTCCTTGGTCCCTTTGAGATTCTTCAGAAAGCAGGGCCAGTAGCCTACAAAATAGCCTTACCCCCCAACCTTTCCAATCTCCATGATGTCTTTCACGTCTCCCAGTTAAGGAAGTATGAGTCCGACCCTAGCCATGTCCTAGAGCCAGAGCATGTACAGTTAAGGGAGGACCTAACTTTCAATTTGCCACCGACGAGGATTGTGGATCGTGGAGTCAAGCAGTTAAGGAACAAGTCTGTTCCTTTGGTGAAAGTAGCATGAGGACGGGACAAGGCCGAAGAGTTCACATGGGAGCTAGAATCAGAGATGAAGATGAAATATCCGGAGCTTTTCTAAGGTAACGAATTTCGAGGAAGAAATTCTTTTAAGGAGGGGAGTAATGTAACGCCCAGATTTTTTTGTCTGAGAAGAAAATGACCAAAATGCCCTTAAGATCATTTTCGGCCCGGAATTCGAGGATGGTCGGCCTGGCAGTCCTTGAAGGGCCAACTCAATGTTTGAAGGGGATTGGATGGCCCTTGAATGGTTTCAGAGGCGAAAGTCTCATTTTCTGCAGTTTCGGGTCAAAATGACCAAAATACCCCTATAGCGTTTTTACGCGGGTAAAGGTGCCGTTTGAGCCCGAAACATCCCTCGAAGGTTTAAAACAATATTTTCACATGTTTAAAAGCGTCTGTATAAGTCCCGGTGGGCCCGGGTAGTTTTAGTGCAAAATTAAGATTTTGCACCTAGGATAGTATTTTTGAGCTTAATGACGTAATTAAGCAAACCTGAGCAATATTAGATTCTAATCGAAGATTAATTAATTTCCATAATTAATCTAGAGTCAAAATAAGATATTAAAATTAATTAGAACCTAAAATTGCTTAGATTAGATTTAAATCTCTTTTTAAAACTCAAGATTCCAATCTTGGAATCTTGAATAGTATTTTCTCTCTCCAATTCCTTAAATCATGGAATTGTGTCTAGAATTGTTTATGCACTAAAATGAGTTTATAACTCACTAATGATGCAAGACCACTCCTTAAACATGTCTTGACAACCTTGATTACCCATTTTCTCACCTAAACACTTTTTTACATTTTCCTAATCTTAATCCTGATCAAAGAAACACCTAAACACAACTATAAACCACAATTAAAATACAAGAAACCCTCCCCCATGGCTGATGCATTTTTGGCCACCTCTCTCTCATTTGCATCACATGTTGATTTGTTTCTCACTCAAAGAACCATGCTTGACCCATACTTGCACCCATACTTGAACCCATGCTTTCTACCATGCCTTGAACCATACCTTGGAGAAGATATTTCCTCCTCCTTGTGCTGTAATGGCCGAAGCCCTCTCTCCCATTTACACCTCTCATTTTGTTTCATTTCTCTATAAATAGCATGCTTGGAGAAGATATTTCCTCCTCCTTGATCTTTGTTCTTGAGTTAAAAATGTTTATAGTTCTTTCTTTCTTGAACCTTGAAATCTTTAACTTTGATGATGTTTTAAAATGGTTACATGAACTCAATGATGAGGACTCATGATGTCGGTATTAATACATCATCAAGATCATGGTCTCTAGAGTTTCAAAGTGGTTCTTTCTTGCTCTCAAGTTTTGATTTTTTTCCTTTCCTTTTCTTTAAAATTTCGGCCAACCAACTTGGGTGGTCCAACATGATAGCTTGATGATGAGAGTTCTAGTTGGTAACTTTATGTTCACCACAAAGAAATCTCTAAAGCTTGAGTTTTTATAAAAGTGTTATAAAGTTCATTTATGGTTATATTTTCAAGGAATGTTATCTTGAGTTCTAAGAACTCTAGACCTCACTTTACCTTGTCATGATGAGTTTGGGTTAAGGATAAAGTTCCTCTAAAAGTCTTGTAGGAGCTCTAATAAGAAATAAAATAAACTCGCATTCATATTTATATTCAAGCTTATGCATTTCATATTTACTTTGAGCTTTGCATTCATATTTACTTTCCAAGCCATCACTTAAAGTTAAAGGATAAGGAATAGAGTGTATCTCATATTTATGTTCTCGTCTAGCATGTTTACTTTTCATCACTAAAGAACATAAAGATTTAAAATGAGAGCTTGTATTATCACCTAATTAATTCTCAAATCCTTTCTATTTCGGCCTTAAAGTCAATTGTTGCCGAGCCTAGAGCACTAAAACAAAGAAATGAACTTGCATGGCATATTTAAATTCCAAGCCTTGCATATTTAAATTCTAAGTCTTGCATATTTACTTTAAAGTTCTCACTTTACTTTGTAACGAAGAATAAAAATGAAGTGCATAGCATGTTTAGATTATGTCATCACTTAAAGGCCTTAGAGCTCAAAGACTTGCCCATTTTATCTCAAGTTAAAGTTTAGTATGGGAGCATTCTTTGAATGCATAATTTCGGCCAAGTAACAATGGTGAGCTTGGAATGAGTTCCATCTAGTTACAAGGCCCAACAACCTATGTCCTAGTGTTTTCTTTAAGTTTGATGAGTTTTATAAAGTTATGACCAACAAGATTCATGATTTTATTCCTCTGATAAAGAAGAATTAAATTGGTTACTTCCCTAATGTTATTTTTAGTCTCTCGATCAAATAAATCGGTTTGCAAAGAGTTTTAGAAGTCCTAAAATGATTCCAAGAGAAACTAGCAAATTATATTCTTTAGACATGTCAAATTATGTGTCTTTTGAACATTGAACAATTCAGTTCTGACCTGATATGTTTGATGCTGTATGATGATGTTTTGATGTGTTAGAATGTGTGAAAATGATATATGATGAGGTAGGAACACTTCTATGCATGTTAGGGGAGAAACTAGCTTCATAGGAAAACCGTAAAGTTGGAATTTAACATGTGTTTAACCCCTTTAATCTTAATCAATGCTAAAACTGTTTTAGTATGACAACAATCAGTTTAGGATTGATCAATCATGAAAAATTTGGTTACATTTGAAGTAGGATTGAATTTTAGCACCCATAGAGAAACTAGTAACTAGAAAACTATAAAAGTGCAATTCTGGATTCTGTCCAGCAACCTCATAATATGGAAAACATGGTTTTATAATTAGTTCTTAGGCATAGAAATGCCTCATAATTGGTTTAGATTTAATTCATAGCGCCTTAGCGAAGATGGAACCAAGAAAGTGTCGAAAATGTAAGTTCTAGAACCCCGTAATTGCAAGTTTATAACTCTGCCCTTAAAGAATGGTGCTGCCCAGATTTGTTAAAGAGCATAAATGATAGTAAGATTTTTTAGAAGAGAATCCTTATGTGCACAAGAGGTTGATATAGAATGATAGAATAATTACATCTCAAGTTTAAGGCCTGTAAGGGCTAAAGCATAAGATACTGTAGGATCAAGAGCATAATGAGTTTCAATGTTACATGTGAACATATGAGAATGATTATGTGAACGCATGGAATTATGATGGAGGATGCATGTTTGATTGACTTATGTGGCATAAAGTAAATTTGGAGGAAATCCGGCATGCTGCTGTTATGCTGCCGAATTTCTGACAAATTTGGGGACTTAGAAAGTTTTTTGAAAAAACAAAACCTATGAGATTCTATTTATGAGGTACTAAAATGAGTTCTCGGTTGACACCGGTTCGACCGAGCACCTCCAGAGAACTCATGTGACATCGGTACCAAGATGTATTCTTGGGTGACACCGGTTCAGCCGAGCACCCCCAAGAAATGCCCCCTAGCCCATACTGGATAAGTCGGGATTATAATTATGATTATGATACGCTTATCGGGATTGATAAGTAAGAACTAGTGATGACTAGTTAAGGTATGAGCTCATAACCTAGAGATATGACACGTTCTGGGTGACACCGGTTCTGCCAAGCACCCCCAGAACGAATGTCTTTTAGGGTGGCCCATGAGGAAGTGAAGTATGATGATTATGTCACAAAGTTTTCCCAAATGAGATTTCAATTGCCACTTTATGCCATAATTATGATGTTCTTAATGTTATGATTACTATTCCTACATTAAGTAGAGCCGTGCATACATACTTTAATATGTTGCATCCATGACATTAAGAATCATACTAAAATGAATGGACCTTGGCTAACTATGTTTCAAAAGCTTAAAAATGGACTTAATGCATGCTCACTTACTTTGTACACCAAACCCAAGGTTCCTGAGGACGTAGATGATGACACCTAGGTAGTAAGAGGCCCTACTGAGATTCTTTAGCAAGATTCACACTCTTTCTATCTCTTTCTTTCCGTCACGTCTTTAGATGGCGACGTTCGTGATTTTTGTGGACACCTCGACGTGGGAGGTGCATCATGACCCGGACAACAAGTCATACCATTTTGTGGGTCGCTGTGTCGTTCGTGTATTCATGTTCGTTGGACGGCCCTTTCAGTCACCCTGTACATAGTCATTGATTCTCTCCTGCCTCACCTTTCAGCGACGACTTCGTGTTTGAGCGCGCACGCCTTCGAGAGGAGCGGATCCGCCGCATCCCATCGACAACTTCTGCCATCCTAGACTACCCACAGTATGTGCCCCGCTCGCCCTCATCATTCTCCGAGACGGACCCTTCGTAGGATTTTACCACTCAGGTACCTTCCGAGACATCCTCCCCCACTGTGCCGATGGACTTTGGGGAGGGTAGCGAGGCTTCTGTTGCTCAGCCAGTACGTGGAGGACGGGTGAGGATGATTCCCCGCCATGGAGCTCACGCCCGACCGATGCAGCGCATAGCCACCCCGACCGAGATAGCCCAGTGGATCGAATACAACCCTCCTTTCCAGAGAGGCCCGCAGTAGGAGATGACCATTGCGTTCTGGTGCCCAAGCTTTGACTAGACCAGGATAGCCACCTTTTGTCTTACGGCTATCTATTTGTAGGCGTACTAGAGTTAGGAGAGCTTCTTTTTGTGCCTTCTGTTGTACTTTCATTTTCCATGTATTTTTATTTCGGTTGTACCAAACTAAGTCCCACTCTCCATAAGTGGGCATATCATATTATATAAATATGGAGTTCAGTTTTATCGTGGTGTGCCTTTACTTGCTTTATGTTATGATGATTATAAGATACTTGCTTTATTTCCTTGCGTGCTTCATAGCTGATCATGTCGCGTGGCTCTCACTTTGCTTTTATAATTCATAAAAAATTTTACCAGTATTTTTCGCTAAGTATTTCAAAGAAAGAAGGAAACTATGATGTAATAAACTAATGATTAACCTAAATATGTTCTAGAGTTGGGTTAAAAATTAGGATGTTACAGTAATTACTTTAGAAAATGTTATCAAGGGTGAGAAAACTCTCTTTCTAAAAGAAGGATGAAAATGCGAGATAATTTCCACTTGTTTGAGTTCTCTCTCCCATGTTACCTCACCTTCTTTCAGACTCATCCCATCACTTAATAACATATAACCCTACCTTACTTTCATCTTTCTAATCACGCTACCACAAACTGGTTCATCTTTCTTATTAAACCCTCATCTTTGGAACAAAAAGAGAAAAATCACTCTTCTCTACACCTTGAACCCATTTTCTTGCCTACTTCATCCTTCTCAAAATTTCAATCATTCGATTTTTCCCTTCCTATACACGCTCTTAACCTCATCTATGGTGAAAGGAAAGAAGGTAGCCCAACCTGCACCTGTGAAATCATCCATTCACATGTATGATGATGCAGGGATGTAGTACTACTTTGAAAATTTCTTCACTTCCAGGAAAATGGCACCTAGAAAGACCCTAAAAAGGGATCTCCTTGAAGAAATATCCATTCTTGATGAAGTCTTTTCTTTCCAAAAGTGGGAGAATTTTGTTGAGATAAATGGACTAGTTTTCCTACGATTAGTAAATATATACTTTCTATTCTTATCTAGAGAGACCATCACCTTTACAAGTGAGAGGAATGATCAGAGATTGCTCCATCACGATCACAGCCTCGACACTTCCAAGATTCATCAAAGCTCCAAATGATAGGATCATCTACAGGACCTCTCCAGTGATGTGTGAAGAGTGGGGGTTATTTAAGTGATGTGACATGAATGACTAAAGATGAAGCAATGTAGGAGAGAGAAACTCTAAAACATGGGAAATATCCCACCTTTTCATCCATCTTCAGAAAGAATGGTTTCTAACTGTTGAGAACACTTTCCAAAGGGCTTTCTTTCTAAGCCTCACTATTCACTTTCTGACCCATTGAAGACACTCTATAAACTCATCATAGGCTCATCTTCAAATACTGAATTCTATGACCCCATATATTTCTTGTTCTATGATCCTCATATCTTCATCATAGGCTTGTTTGATATACCAAACGATTAGCTAGTTTTCCAAGTTGGCCTTCTGATCTTTCAACTAATTGACTATTCTTGCAAATTGATGTCTTTTGATGGCTTTGATGGGTCTTCAATTTGGAGTTATAGAGGGAGAGAGTACGCAAAGATGTTTGTGTTTGAATCTTTATACAGATTTAAAAACCATTAAGATAAAAAGATTTTTTCAAAACATGAAAATGATCTTCAGCTAATGGCTTTATGAATATATATAACAATTGATCATCTGTATTCACATACATTAACTCAACATCTCCATTTTGGGCATGGTCACGGATAAAATGATGTTTAACATCAGTGTGCTTGGATCTAGAGTGCTTGATATAATTCTTTTGCAAGATTAATAATACTAGTATTTATCACAGTAGATAGGAATGTTAGAATACTCAAGTGATAATCTTCCAGCTGGTTCCTCATCCATAGTATCTGGATGTAATAATTTGTAACAGCTACATATTCAACCTCAGTAGTAGAGAGCAATTGTGTTCTGTTTTTGCATGACCAGCAACCATTAGTGTTTTTTCTCTCAACTCTTATCTCCAACAGAGTCAGCATCATAATAATCTCTCTTAATTCCATTCTTCAGTAGGAATGCACTTAGTCTATCATACCAAGCTTGAAGAGCTTGTCTAAGACCATAAAGAGCCTTCGTTAGCTTGAAGATGTGGCTAGGAAAGTCTTCGTTAAGAGGTTGTTTTACATATACTTCCTCTAAAAGGAATCCATTTAGAAATGTAGACTTCATATCCATTTGGTAGAGAGTGAATCCTTTAAAGGCAACAAAAGCAAGTAGCATTCTGATGGCTTCAAGCCTAGCTATTGGTGCAAAGATTTCATCATAATCAATTTCCTTTTATTTATCATTACCTTGTGCAACCAATCTTGCTTTGTTCCTAATGATGGTGTTAACTTCGTAGAGCTTATTCTTGCATATCCTTTGTACTAATGATGGTTTTCAACAAGTCATCCAGACTTTGCCTTTCTCGAACTTGGTCAACTCTTTTTTATAATATCCACCAACTTTGATCTCTCAAAGTTTCTTTAATGCATTCAAGTTCAAAGGTGGAGATGAAAGCACAGTTTAACATATTTCTAAGGGATGACCTAGTTTTCATACCCCTAGAAATATCTCCACAAAATTTGTCTTGAGATAACTATCTTGAAATCAAAAACTCCCTTGTTGTTTCTGTAATATTCAGATTCCTCAGCTTCTATTTCATCTTCAGATTACTCGTCTTCATGTCTAGAAAAGTTACTTTCTGATCATTTGGGAGTTCTGAGCATGCTTTTTGAAGAGTTGATGTTCTCGAGCTTATCTTTTGATGGTTTTGACTTCATCTGCTTGCTTCCTGGAACTTCCTTGAAACTTATTTTCCCCAAGCTTTTTACAAGATCATTGAGATTATCAACAAAATTCTCCTTGAGCTCTTTCATCATCATACTTGAGATATTTTGAGTTCTTATCCTTCAAGCTCCTGATTAACTCTCAGGTTCAGGACAAATGTCTAGAATGTTCTCCATCTATTTGTTCCTTGAGACTCCAACCCGTGAACCTTTTCAGATATACCTGTAGTAAGAATAGTTTTTTATTTTGGTGCCCAGACATTCTTAAGTCCTTTTGGTTAGTTTCAGAGGAAGAGATTTCTCAACCTTTCTAACAAAATTCTTTTTCAACAATCGTTTGTCAGGTGGGTTTCCCTTCTTATGATAAAGAGTGCAAGATCCAAGGTTTATAGATCTTAGATGAGATTGCAAAGCTTTTTCTTTCCTATTTCCTCTTTATATCCCAAACTTGTTTTTTGAAACTATGGACTCTGACCTTTTAGCATGAAAACAAGGTTTTTGAACTATATATCAAATATTCCAGGTCAGATCTTAGAAGCCGTAAAGTCTTCTCAAAATCAGAAATAACTTTCTGAATCTTTCACATTTCTTTTAAAGGCTTCAGTTTTATAAAACATGAGGCGAAAAATCTCCTTGTAATATTTCTCACATAAGGTTAAGTTTTTTTAGCTTCAGGCTTGATCTTCTCAAGTTTCAAGGCAACTTACTGAGTTCTCTTGACTGATTGAGATATTTAGAAGAATAAGCTTGAGAAACTTCTAGCAACTCATCATACAATGCATGTAATAAGTAATATGAAAGATTGAGTTCAGATGCTCTTATTTTATAATCTTCTGTTGAACTATAACGCCTCGATTTTTCTGTCTGAGAGGAAAATGACCAAAATGCCCCAAAGGTCATTTTCTGCCCGGAATTCGAGGAAAGCCATCCCGGCCATCCTCGAAGGGCCGACTCAATGTTTGAAGGGGATTGAATAATCCTTGAGTGATTTCAGAAATGAAATCTCGTTTTCTACAGTTTCAAGTCAAAATGACCAAAATACCCCTATAGCGTTTTTTCACGAGTAAAGGTGTCGTTTGAGCCTGAAACTTTTCCCAAAGGATTAAAAAGGTAATTTCAAGTATTTAGAGGTATCTGCTTAAGTCCCGGTGGTCCCGAGCAGTTTTAGTGCAAAATTATGATTTTGCTCCTGGAATAGTATTTTTGAGCTTAATGATGTAATTAAGCAAACCTAAGCAATATTAGGCTCTAATCGAAGATTAATTAATTTCCATAATTAATCTAGAGTCAAAATAAGCTATTAAAATTAATTAGAACCTAAAATTGCTTAGATTAAACTTAAATCTCTTTTTAAAACTCAAGATTCCAATCTTGGAATTTTGAATAGTATTTTCTCTTTCCAATTCCTTAAATCATGGAATTGTGTCTAGAGTTGTTTATGAACTAAAATGAATTTATAACTCACTAATGATGCAAGACCACTCCTTAAACATGTCTTGACAACCTTGACTACCCATTTTCTCACCTAAACACTTTCTTACAAATTCCTAATCTTAATCCTAATCAAAGATACACCTAAACAGAACTCTAAACCACAATTAAAATGCAAGAAATCCTCCCCCATGGCCGATGCATTTCTGCCACCTCCTCCCCCATTTGCATCACATGTTGATTTGTTTCTCACTCAAAGAACCATGCTTGATCCATGCTTGCACCCATACTTGAACCCATACCTAGCCATGCTTTCCACCATGCCTTGAACTATACCTTGGAGAAGATATTTTCTCTTCCCCATGGCTATAAATGGCCGAAGCTTTCCTCCCCATTTACACCTCTCATTTTGTTTCATTTCTTTATAAATAGCATGCTTGGGTGAACTTGCATCACTTTGGGTTCATTTCCTAAGTGTAAGTCTTCAAAGAGCACTCTAAAGTTTTCTTTTTCTCTCAAAGTTCAAGTGTCCAAGTTCTTCAACTTCTTCATCCTCTTCACTCATCTCAACCTCCAATCATTTGGTAGGGATTTTCTTTCAAGTGTTTCTTTCATTTAAGTTCTTAATCTAGTTATGTGTTTTATGGTTTCTCTTGAATCTTTTTTGAACTTCTTTTCTTCTTCTCTTCCTTCTTCATTTTTGGCCATGAGCCTTCGAAAGCAAAGGAATGAGAGCTTGATGATGAGGGTTTCATGATGATATTCATCACTTGAACAACCTCTAAAGCTTGATCTTTGTTCTTAAGCAAAAGGTGTTTTTAGTTTCTTTCTTTCTTGAACCTTGAGATTCTTAACTTATGATGTTGATTTAAAACGAGTTAGTGAACTCAGTGATGAGGACTCATGATGTTGGTGTTAATACATCATCAAGATCATGGTCTCTAGAGTTTCAAAATGGATCTTTTCTTGCTTATGATTTCGGTTTCTTTCCTTTTCTTTCCTTCTTGATTTCGGCCAACCAACTTGGGTAGTCCAACATGATAGCTTGATGATGAGAGTTCTAGATGGAGACTTTATGTTCACCACAATGAAACCTCTAGAGCTTGAGTTTTCATAAAAATGTTGTAATGCCCCGATTTTTTCTATTTGAGAGGAAAATGACCAAAATGCCCCTGAGGTCATTTTCTGCCCGGAATTCGAGGAAAGCCATCCCGGCCATCCTCGAAGGGCAAACTCAATGTTTGAAGGGGATTGGATGATCCTTGAGTGATTTCAGAAATGAAATCTCGTTTTCTGCAGTTTTAGGTCAAAATGACCAAAATACCCCTAGAGCGTTTTTATGCGAGTAAAAGGTGTCGTTTAAGCCTGAAACTTTTCCCAAAGGATTGAAAATGTAATTTCAAGTGTTTAGAGGTATCTGTTTAAGTCCTGGTGGTCCCGGGCAGTTTTAGTGCAAAATTATGATTTTGCCCCTGGAATAGTGTTTTTGAGTTTAATGACATAATTAAGCAAATGTAAGCAATATTAGGCTCTAATCAAAGATTAATTAATTTCCAAAATTAATATAGAGTCAAAATAAGCTATTAAAATTAATTAGAACCTAAAATTGCTTAGATTAAACTTAAATCTCTTTTTAAAACTCAAGATTCCAATCTTGGAATCTTGAATAGTATTTTCTCTTTCCAATTCCTTAAATAATGGAATTGTGTCTAGAGTTGTTTATGAACTAAAATAAATTTATAACTCACTAATGATATAAGACCATTCCTTAAACATGTCTTGACAACCTTGATTACCCATTTTCTCACCTAAACACTTTCTTACAAACTCCTAATCTTAATCCTAATCAAAGATATATCTAAACACAACTCTAAACCAACAATTAAAATGCAAGAAATCCTCCCCCATGGATGATGCATTTCGGCCACCTCCTCCCCCATTTACATCACATGTTGATTTGTTTTTCACTCAAAGAACCATGCTTGACCCATACTTGCACCCATACTTGAACGCATACCTAGCCATGCTTTCCACCATGCCTTGGAGAAGATATTTTTCTCCTCCTTATGGCTGTAAATGGCCAAAGCCATTCTGTAACACCCCGATTTTTCTGTCTGAGGGAAATGACCAAAATGCCCCTGAGGTCATTTCCTGACCCGAATTCGAGGGTAACTAACTCAGTCGTCCTCGAAGGGTCAACTCAATGTTTGAAGGGGATTGAATGGCCTTAGAATGCTTCCAGAAGCGAAAATCTCGTTTTCCGCAGTTTCGGGTCAAAATGACCAAAATACCCCTATAGCGTTTTACGCGGGTAAAAGTGCCGTTTGAGCCCGGAACTTTCCCCAGAGGTTTAAAAACATGTTTTCATGTGTCTAGAGGTCTCTATTCAAGTCCCGGTGGCCCCGGGCAATTTTAGTGCAAAATTACGATTTTGCCCCTAGAATAGTGTTTTTGAGCTTAATGACATAATTAAGCAAACCTAAGCAATATTAGGCTCTAAATGAAGATTAATTAATTTCCCTAATTAATCTAGAGTCAAAATAATTTATTAAAGTTAATTAGAACCTAAAATTGCTTAGATTAAACTTAAATCCCTTTTTAGAACTCAAGACTCCTAGTCTTGGAATCTTGAATAGTGTTTTCTCTCTCTAGTTCCTTAAATCAAGGAAATGTGTCTAGAGTTGTTTAGACTCTAAATTGAGGATTTAACTCACTAATGGTGCAAGACCACTCCTTAATTATGTCTAGGCCACCTTAATTATCCATTTCCCTTACCTAAACACTTTCTTACAAATTTCTAATCTTAAGCATAATCAAAGATACACCTAAACACAACTCTAAACCACAATTAAAATGCAAGAAACTCTCCTCCCTTGGCTGATGCATTTCAGCCAGCACACTCCTCTTTGGCCACATGTTTAATTATTTTCTCACTCAAAGAACCATGCTTGAGGCCATACCTTGAACCATACCTCACCATACTTTGAGCCATACCTCACCATGCCTCAAGAACACATTATCTCACCTCATGGAACTCATGGGATGCCCTCCAATCTGCACCCTCATGGCCGAAACCTCTTCACTCATTCACACCCTCCATTTGTTTCATTTCTCTATAAATAGAATGCCTCTAGGAGCTTGCACCACTTTTAGATCATTTGCTAAGTTTAGGAAACACTCAAAGCTTTTCTTTTTCTCTCAAAGTTCTTGTGTTCTTCAAGTTCTTGGAGTTCTTCAAGTTCTTCATCTTCTTCATCTTCTTCTTCTATCTTCAAGTTCATCACATCAAGTAGGGATTTTCTTTCATGTACTCTTTTCTTTAAAGTTCTTGTTTCAAGCTTGATGTTCATAGTTTCTCTTGGTTCCTTTTAGAACTTCTTTTCTTCTCCTTCTTCCTCTTTATGTTTTGGCCATGGGCCTTTGGGAATGAAGGAATGAGAGCTTGATGATGAGAGTTTCATGATGATGTTCATCACTTGAAACAAACTCTAGAGCTTGATCTTTGTTCTTGAGCAAAAATGTTTTTAGTTTTTCCTTTCTTGAACTCTTGAGAACTTTAGCTTTAATGATGTTTTAAAATGGCTCTATGAACTCAATGATGAGGACTCCTGATGTTGGTGTTAATATATCATCAAGATCATGAACTCTAGAGTTCTAAAATGTTCTTTTTTCTTCTTGATGATTTCGGCCATTCCCTTAAATTTTGCTTGGCTTCATGGTTTGATTTCCTAAAAATATTATGTTAAGTTTTAAGAACTCTGAGCTTGACTTTACCTTGTTTGGATGAGTTTGGGTTATGGTTCAAACTCCTTTAAAGTCTTGTTAAGAGCTCTAGAGAAAAATAAAATGAACTTGCATAATTTATTTTATGCTTGCATTCATAATTACATTCTTGCTATGCATCTTTACTTTCAAGCTATCACCTAAGAACATAAAGATTAAAATGGAACTTGCATCTTCACTTAATTTAATTCTCGAAGCCTTTCTATTTCGGCCTTAAGGTCGATTGTTGTTGGGCCTAGAGCACTAAAATAAAGAATTGAACTTGCATTATCACCTAAGCAATTTCTCGAATGCCTATCTATTTCGGCCTTAAAGTCGATTGTTGTTGGGCCAAGAGCACTAAAATAAAGAATTGAACCTTGCATATTTACTTTCAAGCTTGCACGTTTAAGTTTATGTCTCGCATATTTACTTTCAAGCTTGCACGTTTAAGTTTATGCCTTGCATATTTAAATTTAAGTCATCACTTTACTTTGTAAGCAAGATTAAAAATGAAAAGCATGAGCACGTTTAGTTTATGTCGTAACTTAAGAACCTAGAGTTCAAAGACTTGCCTATTTCATCCCAAGTTAAAGTTAAATGTGAATGCATTCCTTGAATGCATAATTTCGGCTAAGTAGTGATGATGGACTTGCAATGAGTTTTCATCTAGCTACAAGGACCAATAGTCTACGTTCTAAGTTTTCCTTAAAGCTTTACAAACCTTTTCAAGGTTACGTTGTCATGAGATATGACTTTATTCCCTTTTAGGAGATGAAATATATTTTGGTCATTGACCTAAGGCTTCTTTTAGCCTCTTGATGAATTAAAATGTTTTGCAAAGAGTTTTAGAAGTTCTAGATTGATTCCAAGAGAAACTAGTTAACTTATGTACCTAGAAATGTCAATTTAACTCTCTCATTTAAGTTAAATGTTTTCGGTTCTGATATGATGAGTGTGATCCTGTATGATGATGTGTTGATGTGTTGGAATGTGTGAAAATATCATATGATGATGTAGAAACGATCCTATGCATAATAGGTAAGAAACTAGCTAACTAGAAATACCGTAAAGTTGGAATTTAACATAGTTTTGACCCATTTGTTTATGGAACTAATCTAAACTGTTTTAATGGGAACATAATCAGATTTAGATTGTTTAGACATGAAAAACTTGGTATCATTTGGATTAGAATCAAATTCTAGCACCTATAGGGAAACTAGTAACTAGAAAACCGTAAAAGTGCAAGTTTAGAACTCTTAGAACGCTTATTTTTCTGGATTCTGTCCAGCACCCTTACAACATGAAAAACATGATTAATAATTAGTCCTTAAGCATAGAAATGCCTCATAATTGATTTAGATTTAATTCATAGCGCCTTAGGCGAAGAGGGAACCAAGAAAGGGTCTAAAACGTAAGTTCTAGAACCCCGTGAACACAAGTTAGAGAATTTTCCCTATGCTATTCAGATTTAAGTATGAACATGAGGATTAGGAATGATGATTAATTATGAGCCCTTAGGTGCATAAAAATATGAGTGACGGATGTTAGAGAATTATATCTCAAGATTAAGACCCGTAAGGGTCAAAGCATAAGCTACCGTAAGGGTAAGCGTTTGAATGTTTTATGATGATGCATGTAGTATGCAAATGATGATGATGTTATTCATATGAGGAATTCATGAGGTTATATGTTTATGTGGCGTAAAGCAAATTTGGAAGGAAATTCGGTGTAATGCCGTTGTGCCGCCGAATTTCCGACAAATTTGGGGACTTAAAGAGATTTTGAAAATTAAGGTACTAAGATGGGTTCTAGGATGACACCGGTTCGGCCGAGCACCCCTAAGAGTTTTGCCCCCTAACCCGTACTCAGATAGTCGGGATTTATGATTTATGATACGCTTATCGTTAAGTGGTAAGTAAGAACTAGTGACGACTAGTTAAGGTATGAGCTCATAACCTAGATGTATGACACATTCTGGGTGACACCGGTTCGGCCGAGCACCCCCAGTTCAATTTTCTTTTAGGGTGGCCCATGAGGAAGAGAAGTTTCATGATTATGATTATGTCACTAAGTTTTGTCCCATATGAACGTTACTATTGCCACTTTATGCCACCAAGTGTAACACCCTAGTAATTAACCAGATACACCTAGGTTGAATCTGATTAATGACTAGACTTTACTCCTTGCTTTGGTTCTTTCTTCATAATTTGAAAATACTTAGTGAAATTACGAGCCTTTTTTTTTTTAAACACATAATTGAAAACGTGAGCCGAGTACAACGTGAACGAGTAAGCGGAGTATAATAAGACGTTTAAGAATATATCACATCATATCACTTAGGCTCCATCATATAACATCCATAAGCACATTATAGCATATATTTACATACAATAACCTCACTCAAAGGGTGGGTTATGTTCATACATCATTATCTTATGCAAACCCATAAAAGAAAATATACTTAAGGAAATTCATGCCCCTAAACTAGATAACTCCATAAGCCGGGAAGGTTATCCTAAAACTAGGGTGCATGATCACACATAAGTCTACTAAGAACCTTCTATGGCCACTTTGTCACGAAAATGGGGAATAAATCCGATCCACTAATGAGCTCCCTCGGGAGGGGACACACGAGATGCACCAGGCTGGGGTCGCATGGACGGCCTTCTCGCTAACCTCGGCTGAACAACTGTTTCCTCACTACCCTCTCTTACACGTGTGGGAGTAGGAGCAGAGCTCTCAGAATATACATGAGTAGGAGTGTCCTCACGAAGGATCAGTTTGAGAATATCTCGTCTCGGAACATACTGGAAATCCATGGACAGCAGATGAAGCGGGATAAGAACGTAACATCCTTTCATCAAGTGGACGTGCATGTTCGAAAACCATTTCATCGCCATAGGGAGAAGTAGGAGAAAATCGATAACTAGGGACAGGATGTGCAAATGGACGACCTATGTAAATAAAAACACGAATCAAGCAAGACCTCCCTTCAAAATGATACGAGCGATGCAATCGGATCATAGTGGAATTCCCAAGTAGGGGTATCAACGAACAGGACTAATGTCGCCATTTGAATCTGGAGACAATGACGGAAATAAAGAAAAGGGAGTGAGAATCTTGCTAAAGAATTCTCATGAAGGTACCTCCTTCTACTGATGTCATCATCAAAGTCCCCAGGAACCTCGGGATTATTCTAAAATAGTGAGCATGCAAAGATTCATTTTAAGTTCTGACAAATACTTAACCGAGGTTCGTCAATTTTTAATCATGCGCCTTATAATGCATCTTATTCTTAACATGTCATATTTACAATGAACTTTTCCTTTATCATTACATCATATTCCTCATCATCATTATCAAAATAACATGCATAAAAGAACGCCATATAATATTAGCTACACATGGACACAGTGCACATATTTCATTTCTTTAGTGCCTTAGGTGACTTAAAATCTTATCATCATCATTATTTTCCTTGGGCCACCCTATACTCCACCCTTTTGGGAGTAATTTAGGTTATGAGCTCATACTTTACTAGTCGTCACTAGCATATACTTATCCCTTTTGATAAGCTAAAGTCCCGACTCTACCCTTTTGAGAGAACGGGTTAGGGGGCTAAAATCACCTTTTCACCACCTATAGTCTGATGGTTCCAAAGGATCATTTTCTTATAAGTTTAAGTCACCATTAAATCTTTGCATGTTATATCATAATACAATTCATAAACATCATAACATTTTCTCATTTATAGTCTTAAGCTAGAATAATATATATCAATCGTAATCATGCATATGGGAGATTCCCAGTGAAAGAGGTGGGTCACAATGGACACGCTTAAATACCAAGTCTTTCCTTAGCGAACCTTTCCAAATTACACTTTTACAATGATACACTTTCTTCTAGCAACAAAGGTGAATTTTACATAAGAACATTTCATGTATAAGCATTCTTATTATTTGCAACAAAGAACTATAACATGCAAGTCGTGAAATCATTCAATGATATCAAGTACTTAATAAGCATCCAATCCTTACATAGAATTATCAATTATAGAACTAATTAGTTACTAAACCAATTATGAATCATTCTCTTAACAATAAACCATAATTATCACAACTTCAATCATATCAAATCATTATCACACATTGATACTAAACTCAGATCGCTGGCGAATCATGAACCTCATGCAATTACATAGAATCATATTTTAAGTGCATATAAAATACTAGTTCCCGTAAAATCCTTGCAAAGCCTTAAAACTCATTTAGAAACTAGTTCTTTTGTCAAATTTGGGAGGATCTTCACAATTAAAATTCTCACTTAAGATAAAAGGAGTAAGTCTTGAGCTTTAGAGATTTAGGTGACATCTTAGAATTATAAACATGCTATGCAACCTTATTTTAATCTTATCTTTATAAGGTGATAGCTTGGAATTATAAACATGATATGCAATTCCATTTCTTTATCTTTAAGATTTAAGGTGATGACTTGAAAATTAAACATGATGCAAGAACTTGAAATATAAACATGATACAAGAAATCGAGCGCGGTAATCCGCACAGACCAAGAGAGGAGAAGAGAATATTAAGAAACCTGAGCGTGTAGTCCGCACAGACCAGAGAGGGAGAAGAGAATATTAAGAAACCGAGCGGTAGTCCGCACAGACCAGTAGAGGGAGAAGAGAATTATTATTACATCTTTTTAAGCTCCAATCTCAAGACTTTTTAAAGAATAAATTCTTTAACTCCAATAATCATATTTCTTTGCTTGTGATACATGGGCAAGTCTTTAAGCTCTAGGATCTTTAGGTGATGGCATAAAATAAACATGTCATGCGTTGATTCTTTTAGCCATTATAAAATATAGTGAGAGCATAAATTAAATATGAGATGCAACCTCTTAATTATCTTGAAAGATTAAGTGATGACTTGAAACATAAACATGAAATACAAGCTTGGAATTTAAACATGAGAAATGCAAGTTCATTTATTCATTCTTGAAAATTTAGTGATGACATAGAAGGTAAACATGGTTATGCAAAGCATAAACTTAATCATGGATGCAAATTCATTTTGTTTCTTTACTAGAGCTCCTTCAAGACTTTAAAAGAATTATAAATTCAACCCAATACATATCTTAACAAGAAATAAAACATAAAAGGAAAAAAATACATCTTTCAAGTTCTAAACTAAAAATCTTTGTTTTAGCATCATAAAGCATTATTCTTTAAGGTTTTGCATCAAGTGGAATTTTCAAGCTTTAGAGGCCTAACTTGTGATGGATTTACAACCCACCCTCAAGGTCCTCATCATCAAGCCATCATCTTAGTTCCACCTAGGCCATATGGTTGAATTGGTTAAAGAAAATTGAAGAGGAAAACCAAAATGAAAAGCTAAGGCAAGTTCATAATTTCATCATTTTGAGCTAAAAACACAACTCCTCAAAGCATAGAAATAAATTTAGAAACTACTCCCTACCTAATCTGAGTTGAAGAAGAGGAAGAGAACTTGATTTCTTGAAGTGAAATGACACAAAATCTCTTTGAAAAATTGAAGAAAGAATTCAGCCAAAGAGGAGGAAGAAAGAAAGTTTTTGGTGCTCCTAAAAACTAGTTATGAACCAAGCATTCCAAGACCACTCAAGCAAGCCTATTTATAGAAGATTTTGAGGCTTCTAATTGGCCAAAATGAGGAGGTAGTTGTCAGAATTTTTCAGGAGTAATAATGGAGGAAAAATCATTTTAGACAAAGTTGTATGAAATTAAGGAATTATGTCTCTTATGGTGACATTTTGGCATTTTGTTTTAGTGCAACTTTTGGAAATAATTCAGCTGCATAATGGCATCAATAATTTCGTGCATTACAGCCCAAAGAAGTGAAATTTGTGTGTTCCATGCATTATTTAGGTGTAGGCAAGGTATTCATGTAATTTAGAGAATTTACCGTTAAGGGCTTAAGTGAATTAGTAAGCAATTTGGGTGTTTTTGAGCAATTTTGGGTTCTAATCAATCTAAATACATAATTTTGAATCTAGATTAATATTTAGAATTTAATAAGCTTTAATTTGAGCCTAATATTGCTTAGGTTTCGGTATATGAATCGAAAATCCCGAATTGCAAATCGCCAAAAAGCGGGGCAAAATCGCATTTTCACTTAAAAACTGCCCAAGGCCACCCGAGCTTAACCAATGGTTAATCATGGCTTAAAAACACATTTTAAAACATTTTAGTGAGGTTCGCTCAGTCGGCACGCACATCGGAGTTAAACAAGTAGGGCGCTTTTGGTCTTTCTGCAAGGCCGGAACTCAAAATTGAGATTCTTCTGCTCTATTAACACACATAACACAAACAATCCCTTATTATTCTCAAAACATCCCCTTGAGAATATGTGGGGCCATAATCCTCATTTTCTCGAGTAAAATAACTTCAGGGACATTTTGGTCATTTTATACGTCTGAAATTCGGGATTTGCGACTCTCGCATGAATCGCTCCTAACCTCTCTTCTAATGTTATATTCCTTTATTGAGGATTGTTCGGCCTCAAATCTTATGTAATAATTACCTACGGTAATTCAAGAATTGAGTAATTTCTAATGACAAGAAAAATTACAAGAAAAATTGGGCGTTACATTACTCCCCTCCTTAAAAAGAATTTCGCCGGAAATTCGTTACCGAGAACAACTCGGGTATTGTGCTTTCATGTTTGATTCCAGCTCCCATGTAAGTTCTTCGGTTTCACCTGTCCCCATGCTACTTTGACCAGGGTACACCTTGTTCCTTAACTCGCTTAACTCCTCGGTCGACGATTCTCGTGGGTAGTAAGTTAAATGTCAGGTTATCTCTTAATTGTACATGTTCGCTCTAGTACATGACTCGGGTCGATTGATACTTTCTTAATCGAGAGACATGGAAAACATCATGAAGGTTGGATAGACTCGGGGTAGGGCTATACGGTGAGGCTACAGGTCCTACTTTGGTAAGGATTTCAAACGGACCAAGAAATCTGGGCTCAATTTCTTTACTTTTATTGCTCGGCCTATGCCTGTGGTGGGGTGATCCTTAGGAACACGTGGTCCCTTCTTGAAAATCTAGCGGTTTTCGCCGCTTGTCCGCATAGTTTTTCTCGTCGACTTTGAGCAAGAAGAATCTTATCCCTAATCTTTTTGATTTGTTCCGTTGTTTCTCACAATATCAGGTCCAAGTAAACTTTGCTCTCCGGTTCATACCAACATAAGGGAGATTGACATTTCCGGCCCATAGAGGGCCTCATACGGTTGCCATATCGATACTTGCATGATAATCTGTTGTTATATGCAAATTCAATCAGTGGTAGGTACTTATCCCAACTTCCCCTTTGATCTAAAACACATGCCCTTAACATATCCTCCAAGGTTTGGATAGTTCTTTCAGATTGACCGTCTGTTTGGGGGTGATAGGTCGTGCTTAGACACAGACTTTGAACCAAATGCCTTTTGAAAGGCTCCCAAAATCGCGACGTAAATCGCGGATCTCGATCCGAGATTATCGCCGACGGCACCCCATGTAACCTCACTATCTCCTGAATATATAATTGTGCTAACCTATCCAAGGAATAAGTCACCTTAATAGGTAAAAAGTGGGTCGACTTTGTCAATCGATCCACGATTACCCATATGGTATCATGATTCATTTGGGTCCTTGGTAATCCAGTCACAAAATCCATGGAGATACTATCCCACTTCCACTCAGGGATCGACAGAGGTTGCAGCATTCCGCAGGGTTTTTGGTGTTCAATCTTCACCTTTGACACACCAAGCACTTACTCACCCATGTGCACACATCTTTCTTCATTCCAGGCCACCGGAACATCTTCTTCAAATCTTGATACATCTTGGTGGCACCAGGATGAAGGGTAAAATGGCTCTTATGGGCTTCCTCCAAAATATCCTTTCGAGGCCACCACTAGCAGTACACATATTCGACCTTTAAACCTCCACAAATCGCCCATTCCTTGGGTAAAACCTATCAACTTTCCCGCTTTCACTTTGCCTCTAAAGTCTCTTGAAACTCAAAGATCGCCCCTTGAGCTTGAACAATCCTTTCTTTGAACTCACTTGTCACTCTAAGATGACAAGCTCGATGCCCTTAGTGGTCAAAGTCATTCCTAGGTTTAAGTCCCTAAATTGCTCAATCAATTCAACCTCCTTCACCATCAAACGGGACACTTGTAAGGACTTCCTACTCAAAGCATCAGCTACTACATTAGCTTTACCAGGATGGTAGTTCAATCCAAAATCATAATCTTTCAAGAACTCCATCCATCGCCTTTGCCTCATGTTTAGCTCTTTTTGATCAAAGAGATATTTCAAACTCTTGTGATCGGAAAACACCTCAAACTTAACTCCATATAAATGGTGTCTCCAAATCTTTAGAGCAAACACGACGGCAGACTAACTCAAGGTCATGGGTAGGGTAGTTTGCCTCATGTGGCTTGAGTTGTCTTGATGCATAGGCCACCACTTGCCTATCTGCATCAATACACAACCTAAACCCTTTTTGAAGCATCACAATACACCTCGAAAGGCACATTGAGGTCGGCTAACACTAAAACAGCGGTCGAGGGTGGGTTGTGTGTTAACTCTTGAAAGCTCTTTTCACACTCCGGGCTCCATGAAAAAAGGGTGTTCTTCCTAGTCAGCTTGGTCAAAGGTAGGGAAATCTGGGAAAATCCCTTGATAAATCGACGGTAATAACCGGCTAAACCCAAAAAGCTCCTTACTTCAGTTACCGGGGTTGGTCTTTCCCAGTTTACTACCGCTTCTACCTTACTAGGATCTACAGCAATTCCTTTCTTAGATACTACATGCCCTAAAAATTGCACCTTATCCAACCAAAACTCACACTTGGAAATCTTGGCATATAGTTTCTTTTCCTTCAAGATCTCTAGTACTATGGTTAGGTGGCATTCATGCTCTTCATGGGTCTTAGAATATATGAGAATGTCATCTATAAAGACAACTACAAACTGATCTAAATAGGGTCGAAAGATCCTATTCATGTAATCCATAAAAATAGCTGGAGCATTAGTTAACCCAAAGGACATTATCGCAAACTCAAAATGGCCGATCGAGTGCGAAAGGCCGCTTTAGGTATGTCTTCATCTCTCACTCTAATTTGATGGTAGCCTGACCTCAAATCTATCTTAGAAAACACTACCGCACCTTTCGCTTGGTCCATCAAATCATCGATCCTAGGCAGAGGATACTTGTTTTTCACCGTTACTTTATTCAAGTGCCTATAATCTACACACATCCTCATACTCCCATCCTTTTTCTTTACAAACAACACAGGGGCTCCCAAGGTGATGCACTAGGCCTAACAAACTTTTTCTCCAATAAATCTTCCAATTGAGTTTTTAACTCGGTCAATTCTAATGGGGACATCCTGTATGGGGCTATGGATATAGGTCCCGCACCCTAAGCAACTCTATGGAAAATTCTATCTCTCTCTGGGGGAAACTCGGTATCTCATCTGGAAATACTTGGGGATAATTTCTTACTATTGGTATCTCATCGATACTTTGCTCAAAGTCTACATCACTAGCGGCTAAGAAAATGTAACCTTTACTCTCACCCTTACCACAGTCCATTTCCACACACCTTATATAAAGGCTTATGGGTTTCTTAGGTTCAATAGGAATAGGAAGAAAAGTGATGGTTTTCTCATAACACTTTAACAGTACACGGTTGGCCTCAAGCCAATCCATGCCAAGAATCACATCTAAACCTCGCATGGGTAAGCAAATAAGATCTAAAACAAAGGATCTATTATCTATAATAAAACTACAATCTAAACAACATTTACAAGTCCTAACGGGTTTTCCAGTCGGGGTAGAAACAATAAGGTCAAAAGGAAGCTCAGTCATAGGTAAATTAAGGCTTTTAACACATGAATGGGAGATAAAAGAATGAGAAGCGCCAGAATCATATAGTACAATTAAGTCTTTACCATGCATATTACCCTTACCTTCCACGAGATTTCGTGACTTCGTTGTTTCTTCAGCATTAACAGTAAATACCCTTCCCTGGTATTGCGGCTTGGGATTGGGGGTTGGCGGGTTCCTTTCAGTGCATTCTCGGGAGTAATGACCTGGTTTTCCACACCGATAGCACACGTTTGTTCCGGCTCGACATGGCATGCTCCCATGATTCTTGCCGCACTTGGGACATTCCATGGATGGCGCAGGCCGTGGAGGTACTGCTGGACCTCTTTGTGGTGCTTTCCCTTTATTGTTGTTGTTGTGATTGTTACTGGGGTTATTGTTGTAGCGGTTGTTATTATAGCGATTGTTGTTGTTTGGCCTTCCTTGTTGAAAATTTCTTTGTGTCCCTTGTGGTCTTGATTGAGGGGAAATGGAGGTCGATTCGCCTCTTGAACCGCTGACCTTGAGGTGTCAACTTTTTGGTAATATTATCTGACTTTGGGGTGTTTAGTTTTCTCTGACCTTCTTCAATAATCCGACATTTGTTAACTAGGGTAGAGAAATCCCTAATCTCCAAATGTGCAACTGCCACATTAAGTTCCGCCTTCAACCCTGACTCGTATTTAATGCATTTCCAAAGACTCATCAGGATTTCCTTGGTACATTCTTGAGAACTTAATGAGTTCTTCAAATCTGGCAGTGTACTGGGCCACATTCATATTCCCCTGGACAAGTTGCATGAATTCAATGTCCTTGGCATTTCTAACTGACTGTGGAAAGTAGTTTTCGTAAAAATGGACCTTGAATAGTTCCCAATCAATGTCCACATCGGACGTGTGCCGGAGTCTTCGAACACCTGCCCACCACAAACAGCCATCACCCTGAAGCATATGAGAAGCGAAGGTGACCTTTTGCCCCTCCGAGCATGGGAGTACAGGAAAGACCTTCTCAATATTCGGAACCATTCATATGCAATATTTGGATACGGGGTCCCCTTGAAAACTGGTGGGTTTGCCTTACGAAACTCCGAAACAGGCATGTTCAGAATCTCATGTCGCTGATTCATATTGGCTTGACGATCCTGATCCATTCGCTCCATCATCATTCTCATGGTCCTTGCTACGTCGCGGAGTGCTTCGCTGTCTCGTTGTCGTGATTATTTTGTGTCAAGGCTCCTAGTCCGTTGTCGACGTGCCATTGGTCCCTATACACACAAAACAAAGAACACCGAGGTGATCGTGCCCAATATTCCATGCAAAGTGAGCAAGTTACCATGGCACTTTCAACATACAAGAGTCATGTATTTCTACTCCCAAGCTCATCCTAATGATAAACATCTACACATGACGCCACTAACGATTATGCTTTAGAAGCATAGCTAGTCCAATCCTCGGGCTCCATGAGAATCGAATCGCCTCGATACTAAAATGTAACACTTAGTAATTAACCCGGATACACCTAGGTTGAATCGATTAATGACTAGACTTTACTCCTTGCTTTGGTTCTTTCTTCATAATTTGAAAATACTTAGTGAAATTACGAGCCTTTTTTTTTTTAAACACATAATTGAAAACGTGAGCCGAGTACAACGTGAACGAGTAAGCGGAGTATAATAAGACGTTTAAGAATATATCACATCATATCACTTAGGCTCCATCATATAACATCCATAAGCACATTATAGCATATATTTACATACAATAACCTCACTCAAAGGGTGGGTTATGTTCATACATCATTATCTTATGCAAACCCATAAAAGAAAATATACTTAAGGAAATTCATGCCCCTAAACTAGATAACTCCATAAGCCGGGAAGGTTATCCTAAAACTAGGGTGCATGATCACACATAAGTCTACTAAGAACCTTCTATGGCCACCGTCACGAAAATGGGGGAATAAATCCGATCCACTAATGAGCTCCCTCGGGAGGGACACACGAGATGCACCAGTCAGGTCGCATGGACGGCCTTCTCGCTAACCTCGGCTGAACAACTGCTTCCTCACTACCCTCTCTTACACGTGTGGGAGTAGGAGCAGAGCTCTCGAATATACATGAGTAGGAGTGTCCTCTGAAGGATCAGTTTCAGAATATCTCGCCTCGGAACATACTGAAATCCATGGACAAAGCAGATGAAGCGGGATAAGAACGTAACATCCTTTCATCAAGTGGACGTGCATGTTCGAAAACCATTTCATCGCCATAGGGAGAAGTAGGAGAAAATCGATAACTAGGGACAGGATGTGCAAATGGACGACCTATGTAAATAAAAACACGAATCACAAGACTTCCTTCAAAATGATACGAGCGATGCACCTGATCATAGTGGAATTCCCAAGTAAGGGTATCAACGAACAGGACGAATGTCGCCATTTGAATCTGGAGACAATGACGGAAATAAAGAAAAGGGAGTGAGAATCTTGCTAAAGAATTCTCAATAAGGTACCTCCTTCTACAGTGTCATCATCAAAGTCCCCAGGAACCTCGGGATTATTCTAAAATAGTGAGCATGCAAAGATTCATTTTAAGTTCGGACAAATACTTAACCGAGGTTCGTCAATTTTTTAATCATGCCTCTTATAATGCATCTTATTCTTAACATGTCATATTTACAATGAACTTTTCCTTTATCATTACATCATATTCCTCATCATCATTATCAAAATAACATGCATAAAAGAACGCCATATAATATTAGCTACACATGGACACAAAGTGCACATATTTCATTTCTTTAGTGCCTTAGGTGACTTAAAATCTTATCATCATCATTATTTTCCTTGGGCCACCCTATACTCCACCCTTTTGGGAGTAATTTAGGTTATGAGCTCATACTTTACTAGTCGTCACTAGCATATACTTATCCCTTGATAAGCTAAAGTCCCGACTCTACCCTTTTGAGAGAACGGGTTAGGGGGCTAAAATCACCTTTTCACCACCTATAGTCTGATGGTTCCAAAGGATCATTTTCTTATAAGTTTAAGTCACCATTAAATCTTTGCATGTTATATCATAATACAATTCATAAACATCATAACATTTTCTCATTTATAGTCTTAAGCTAGAATAATATATATCAACTGTAATCATGCATATGGGAGATTCCCAGAAAGAGAGGTGGGTCACAATGGACACGCTTAAATACCAAGTCTTTCCTTAGCCGTAACCTTTCCAAATTACACTTTTACAATGATACACTTTCTTCTAGCAACAAAGGTGAATTTTACATAAGAACATTTCATGTATAAGCATTCTTATTATTTGCAACAAAGCAACTATAACATGCAAGTCAGAAATCATTCAATGATATCAAGTACTTAATAAGCATCCAATCCTTACATAGAATTATCAATTATAGAACTAATTAGTTACTAAACCAATTATGAATCATTCTCTTAACAATAAACCATAATTATCACAACTTCAATCATATCAAATCATTATCACACATTGATACTAAACTCAGATCAGTGGCGAATCATGAACCTCATGCAATTACATAGAATCATATTTTAAGTGCATATAAAATACTAGTTCCTCAGTAAAATCCTTGCAAAGCCTTAAAACTCATTTAGAAACTAGTTCTTTTGTCAAATTTGGGAGGATCTTCACAATTAAAATTCTCACTTAAGATAAAAGGAGTAAGTCTTGAGCTTTAGAGATTTAGGTGACATCTTAGAATTATAAACATGCTATGCAACCTTATTTTAATCTTATCTTTATAAGGTGATAGCTTGGAATTATAAACATGATATGCAATTCCATTTCTTTATCTTTAAGATTTAAGGTGATGACTTGAAAATTAAACATGATGCAAGAACTTGAAATATAAACATGATACAAGAAACTGAGCAAGTGTAATCCGCACAGGACGAGAGAGGAGAAGAGAATATTAAGAAACCTGAGCGGCGGTAGTCCGCACAGACCAAGAGAGGGAGAAGAGAATATTAAGAAACCGAGCGATGTGTAGTCCGCACAGGACCAGAGAGGGAGAAGAGAATTATTATTACATCTTTTAAGCTCCAATCTCAAGACTTTTTAAAGAATAAATTCTTTAACTCCAATAATCATATTTCTTTGCTTGTGATACATGGGCAAGTCTTTAAGCTCTAGGATCTTTAGGTGATGGCATAAAATAAACATGTCATGCGTTGATTCTTTTAGCCATTATAAAATATAGTGAGAGCATAAATTAAATATGAGATGCAACCTCTTAATTATCTTGAAAGATTAAGTGATGACTTGAAACATAAACATGAAATACAAGCTTGGAATTTAAACATGAGAAATGCAAGTTCATTTATTCATTCTTGAAAATTTAGTGATGACATAGAAGGTAAACATGGTTATGCAAAGCATAAACTTAATCATGGATGCAAATTCATTTTGTTTCTTTACTAGAGCTCCTTCAAGACTTTAAAAGAATTATAAATTCAACCCAATACATATCTTAACAAGAAATAAAACATAAAAGGAAAAAAAAATACATCTTTCAAGTTCTAAACTAAAAATCTTTGTTTTAGCATCATAAAGCATTATTCTTTAAGGTTTTGCATCAAGTGGAATTTTCAAGCTTTAGAGGCCTAACTTGTGATGGATTTACAACCCACCCTCAAGGTCCTCATCATCAAGCCATCATCTTAGTTCCACCTAGGCCATATGGTTGAATTGGTTAAAGAAAATTGAAGAGGAAAACCAAAATGAAAAGCTAAGGCAAGTTCATAATTTCATCATTTTGAGCTAAAAACACAACTCCTCAAAGCATAGAAATAAATTTAGAAACTACTCCCTACCTAATCTGAGTTGAAGAAGAGGAAGAGAACTTGATTTCTTGAAGTGAAATGACACAAAATCTCTTTGAAAATTGAAGAAAGAATTCAGCCAAAGAGGAGGAAGAAAGAAAGTTTTTGGTGCTCCTAAAAACTAGTTATGAACCAAGCATTCCAAGACCACTCAAGCAAGCCTATTTATAGAAGATTTTGAGGCTTCTAATTGGCCAAAATGAGGAGGTAGTTGTCAGAATTTTTCAGGAGTAATAATGGAGGAAAAATCATTTTAGACAAAGTTGTATGAAATTAAGGAATTATGTCTCTTATGGTGACATTTTGGCATTTTGTTTTAGTGCAACTTTTGGAAATAATTCAGCTGCATAATGGCATCAATAATTTCGTGCATTACAGCCCAAAGAAGTGAAATTTGTGTGTTCCATGCATTATTTAGGTGTAGGCAAGGTATTCATGTAATTTAGAGAATTTACGGTTAAGGGCTTAAGTGAATTAGTAAGCAATTTGGGTGTTTTTGAGCAATTTTGGGTTCTAATCAATCTAAATACATAATTTTGAATCTAGATTAATATTTAGAATTTAATAAGCTTTAATTTGAGCCTAATATTGCTTAGGTTTCGTATATGAATCGAAAATCCCAAATTGTAAAAGCGCCAAAAAGCAGGGCAAAATCGCACTTTCACTTAAAAGCGCCCAAGGCCACCCGAGCTTAACCAATGGTTAATCATGGCTTAAAAACACATTTTAAAACATTTTAGTGAGGTTCGGGCTGAGTCGGCACGCACATCGGAGTTAAAACAGCACCCTTGAGGCGTTTTTTGGTCTTTTCGTGCGTCGGAACTCAAAATTGAGATTCTTCTGCTCTATTAACACACATAACACAAACAATCCCTTATTATTCTCAAAACATCCCCTTGAGAATATGTGGGGCCCACAATCCTCATTTTCTGAGTAAAATAACTTCAGGGACATTTTGGTCATTTTATACGTACAGAAATTCGGGATTTGCGACTCTCGCATGAATCGTTCCTAACCTCTCTTCTAATGTTATATTCCTTTATTGAGGATTGTTCGGCCTCAAATCTTATGTAATAATTACCTACGGTAATTCAGTAATTGAGTAATTTCTAATGACAGTAAAAATTACAGTAAAAATTGGGGCGTTACACCAAGTATGATGATGCTTGATGTTATGTTTTATGTATGTGCATTAGGTAGTGCCATGCATACATTTTCTATTATATTGCATTCATGACATTAAGATCATCCTAAAATGAATGGACCTTGGCTAAAATATATTTTAAAGTTTAAAATGAACTTAATACATGCTCAGTCACTTTGTATAAATAAACCCAAGGTTCCTGAGGACGTAGATGATGACACCTAGGTAGTAGGAGGCCCTACTGAGATTCTTTAGCAAGATTCTCACTCCCTCTATCTCTTTCTTGCCGTCACGTCTTCAGATGGCGACGTTCGTAGTGTTCGTGGACACACCAACGTGGGAGGTGCACTATGACCCGACTCACGGGTCATGCCATTTTGAGGGACAGTGCACGGTGCGGGTTTTCATGTTCGTAGGACGTCCCTTCGCTCATCCCGTGCACACCCATCGCTTCTCCCCGATTGCACCCTATGGCGACGATGAGCGGGTTTTTGAGGCTGCCACAGACGCATGACGAGAGAGTGCTCTGCAGGCACACCGCCGCCCTAGCCATGTGAGACTATCCCGATTACATGCCCCGGACTTACTTCTCGGAGACCGACCCGTCCGAGGACCCGCCTACCCATCCGTATAGCGAGAGCTCGCCCCTCTCCCCACCGCTGAGGGAGGGGAAGCGAGGATACCGCGGACTCAAACCACGCTTGCGCGACGACCGGAGATGCGACTACATACCGCTGGGGTCACACTCGATCCCCTGCTCGCTCTTTCACGTCCCGGGAGGAGCTCGCCCGATTTCTGGATATTTGCCTCGTTCGCGAGATGGACGTCAGTAGGAGGTGACGATCGTCCGATGGAGTACCCGGTTAGAGCACACCCCACTTAGATAGGGATAAACCTTCTTTTGTTTAGAGGTTATCCCATTAGATGCACTCGGGTAGGGGAATTGATTATGTTTATGTTTTATGTTGTATTTTCTTTTATGTATTTCCCTTGTACTAAATTAAGTCCCACACTTATAAGTGGGCAAGTTATATATATAAGAGATGATATTCAGTGTTGTTCATGTTGTGCCTTATGTTATGATGTTGTGAGACATTTGTTTACTATACATGGTTTACCGTTTATCGTATCACGCGGCTCTCACTTTATATTTCAAAAAAAAATTACCTGTATTTTCCGCTAAGTATTTCAAGGTAAAAATGAGAACTATGGAGTAACAGACTAATGATTAACCTAAATATGTTCTAGAGTATTGGGTTAAAATTTAGGATGTTACACATTCCCTCCCCAAACACCCCTCATTTGTTTCATTTCTCTATAAATAGCATGCTTGGGTGAACTTGCATCACTTTGGGTTCATTTGCTAAGTATAAGTCTTCAAAGAGCACTCTAAAGTTTTCTTTTTGTCTCAAAGTTCAAGTGTCCAAGTCCTTCAACTTCTTCATCCTCTTCACTCATCTCAACCTCCAAACACTTGGTAGGGATTTTCTTTCAAGTGTTTCTTTCATTTAAGTTCTTAATCTAGTAATGTGTTTCATGGTTTCTCTTGAATCTTTTGGAACTTCTTTTCTTCTTCTCTTCCTTTTCCATTTTCGGTCTTGAGGGTTTCATGATGATGTTCATCACTTGAACAAACCTCTAAAGCTTGATCTTTGTTCTTGAGTTAAAAATGTTTACAGTTCTTTCTTTCTTGAACCTTGAAATCTTTAACTTTGATGATGTTTTAAAATGGTTACGAGAACTCAATGATGAGGACCCATGGTGTCAATGTTAATACATCATCAAGATCATGGTCTCTAGAGTTTCAAAATGGTTCTTTCTTGCTCTTAAGTTTCGGTTTCTTTCCTTTTCTTTTTCTCTAAAATTTTCGGCCAACAATTGTTGGATGAACCCTTATGATAGCTTGATGATGAGAGTTCTAGTTGGTGACTTTATGTTCACCACAAAGAAATCTCTAAAGCTTGATTTTTCATAAAGATGTTATAAAGTTCATTTATGGTTATATTTTTAAGGAATGTTATCTTGAGTTCTAAGAACTCCAGACCTCACTTTATCTTGCCATGATGAGTTTGGGTTAAGGTTTAAGTTCCTCTAAAGTCTTGAATGAGCTCTAATAAGATATAAATGAACTTACATATTTATTTTGAGGTTGCACTCATGTTTATATTCTTGCTTTGCATCTTTATTTTCAAGTCATCACCTAAGGACTCAAAGATTAAAACAAGACTTGCATTATCACCTAATTAATTCTCAAAGCCTTTCTATTTCGGCCTTAAAGTTGATTGTTGCTGGGCCTAGAGTACTAAAATAAAGAAATGAACTTGCATTGCATATTTACTTCAAGCCTTGCATATTTATTTCCAAGTCTTGCATATTTACTTTAAAGTTCTCACTTTACTTTGTAATGAAGAATAAAAATGAAGTGTGTAACATCCTCCCAAGTACAACATGATTTTTAAGTCATAACATCATACTCGAGAAGTTGTTACTTATAAATTAACGGACTTTTCTTAAATATCTATAGCAAGTTCGATTGAAATGTGAAGTAACTAAATCGTAGTTCTATTAACATATACGACTAAGAAACAAACATTTATTGATTACAAGGTTAAGTACAAAAGGAAGCTCTTCTATGAGCTTTAATACACATCCGGTCTCTATTATAAATACAGAGATAAGCATATGACTAAGTACAGTCTGTACAAACTTCAGCTGTAAACTATCAGAACCCGATTTCCTTTCATAAAGTAGCCTCCTTGTTCTTAGGATCAACCTGGAGACGACACAGGAACACAAAAACATAGGGGTGAGAATTCTAAAGTTCTCAGTAGGATAACTCCCCAATTACACAATCATAATGTCATCGTCATCGCCCTAGCCACTTCGGTTTATTCAGAAAAGATGGTCATGCATTAAATAATAACAGTTTATTTTTAAAGTTCCAAATCATAGTTTCAAAGTGGGTTACTTTTATTATTCAGTCACTTAAAACATGTATTTCATGACATTCAAGATCATAGAAATTCCTCCAAGACCAATGACTTAACAAAATATATGAATACATATGGCAATTATAATGATCTTTTCGTGCCCTATTAGGGACCTCTTCGTGCCCTTTTTATACTAAAGGGGACTTCATTGTTCACTTAGCATATACATCATCCTCAAGCTCACATATACATGCATAACATTTCTATATGCATGAACATAATTCTCGGATCTCATAATACTTCAAACCTATATATATCATTCATTCATTCCTCATAAAATAATCTAGGAAGTCCATGGCATGCATTCATACACATCAACTTGAACCAAATGCCATTAGGTCACTAATTCAAGGTATCATCACAACTTGACAGACATTGGCGATTTTTCACTCAAGTAGCACAATTTATTTCTCATACCAAATGATCAATTAAAATGCTATAAAAATTCTCAATGACACCTCAATGTGTCCACAAGGTTCTATAAAAATTTCATAACAAAAATAATTCTCTAAATATGTCAATTAGACAACATTGGAGGTTAGAAACCCCCTATTTACAGCCAACAACCATAGTTTCCCATTTTTATACCCTAGCAAATGATCATATAAAATCATATAAAAATTCAGGGTTGGACTTCAATGTGTCCTTAATATCCTGTAAACATTCCAGTACATAATTCGATCATTTACTAAGGTAATAAAATCTCACAAGTTCACAGCTTCAGATTCAACATTTCAGGCAGCATAGTTACCACTTCGATTCTTGAATTTCTCAAGGCATTAGGAGTCAAAACCAGAGCTCAAGAAAATTCATGGAACTATCCTAGGATGTTACCTTCAACATATAAGTTTTATAGCTCATGAAAACACCCACAATTCCCTCAGAAAATTCGTGAACAATCACTGCCAGCAGGAAAACTGAAAATCCAGCAAACCACTTCAGAATCTCTTTTGATAAAAATGATTTTTCCACAACCCCAAACACTCCACCAAAATTAACACATCAATATCAACATATTATCAACCAATATATCCAGAAATTTCAGACCAAACACAATCAGAAAAGTCTAGCATAAAATTGGAAAGAAAACACCAAAGAAAACCCTACTTTGAAAGCTTCAAAGCTTTATAACTTCAAAGGTTGTTCCAATTGATTTCCCTTCACTTCAAGGCCACCAATTCAAGGCCAAAGACTCCCTTAGGCAGTGAATAATGATCTCTCAAGGTGGAAAACTATGATGGATTCAAATTCTAATTGGTTAGTTTTGTAGGTATTGAGATATAGAACAAGTTTAGTGAAGGAATTTTGAAGTTTTAACAACTCTAAGCTAGGAAAATGGAGGTTTGAATCAAGTTTCATGCTCTTTGAAGGGAAAAAAATGGAGGTGGCTATGTGTTTAAGAAGCTGGCCGAGAATTGGTTGCAAGGAGATAAGATTAGGTGTGTTATATTTATCTTGTCATAGATGTAGTCTTTGTATAATTAAAATATGTTTTTTTTCTAATAATAAAAAGAAATGAATGGCTAGGATTTAATCTTGTAAAGCAAGATTAAATCTTAGCCTTACACATGGCATATAAAGGATAAACATTATCCTTTTTATAAGAATAAACTATCTTTCGGTGTTAGAAATCGCACACCGAAATTTCACTGAACGGGTAAAACAATGTACCCGAGTAATCAAATATTGCCCAAAAATTAATTCTAGGTATAAAATCTTTATTTCTAACTATTTCTAATCTTATTCCCATGTTTTCCCAATTTCGGACACCTTCGGGTCCCGAATCAGGGGTTTTGGCTGTCCCGACAGGCCTGCAAGGCCCGCAAAGCATTATTCACGTTTTTTTTTTAATTTTTTTTTTACAAAACCATTGGACTGTCCTCAACATTGTTAAAACTGTCAGATTTTTGAAATTATGACTAATAAAGCTCAAATTAATTTTTAAATAATTTTCAGGGTGTTACAAAGTGCATAGCATGTTTATATTTTGTCATCACTTAAAGACCTTAGAGCTCAAAGACTTGCCTATTTTATCTTAAGTTAAAGTTTAATATGGAAGCATTCTTTGAATGTATAATTTTGGCCAAGTAATAATGATAAGCTTGGAATGAGTTCCATCTAGTTACAAAGGCCAACAACCTATGTTCTAGGATTTTCTTTAAGCTTGATGAGTTTTATAAAGTTATGACCAACAAGATTTATGATTTTAATCCACTTCTAAAAAAGAATTAAATTGGTTACTGATCTAAGGTTATTTTTAGCCTCTTGATAAAATAAAATGGTTTGCAAAGAGTTTTGGAAGTCCTAAAATGATTCCAAGGGAAACTAGCAACTTATATGTTTTATAAATGTCAAATTATGTGTCTTTTTGGACTTGAACAGTTCGGTTCTGCCTTGATGTGTTTGTTACTGTATGATGATGTTTTGATGTGTTAGAATGAGTGAAAATGATATATGATGAGGTAGGAACACTTTTATGCATGTTAGGAGAGAAACTAGCTTCATAGAAAAATCGTAAAGTTGGAATTTAACGTGTGTTTAACCCCTTCAATCCTAATCAATGCCAAAACTATTTCAGTATGATAACAATCAGTTTAGGATTGATTAATCATGAAAAATTTGGTTACATTTGAAGTAGGATTGAATTTTAGCACCTATAGAGAAACTAGTAACTAGAAAACCGTAAAAGTGCAATCCTAAAACTCTTAGAACATTTAATTTCTGGATTCTGTCCAGCAACCTCATAATATGGCAAACATGGTTTATAATTAGTTCTTAGGCATAAGAATGCCTCATAATTGGTTTAGATTTAGTTTATAGCGCCTTAGGTGAAGACGGAACCGAGAAAGGGCCTAAAACGTAAGTTCTAAAACCTCGTAATCATAGATATATAACTCTGCCCTTTGTAACATCCTAATTTTTAAACTAATACTCTAGAACATAATTAGGTTAATCATTAGTCTATTACGTCATAGCTTCCTTATTACTTTAAAATACTTAGCGGAAATACTGGTAAATTTTTTTTTTGAATTATAAAAGCAAAGTGAGAATCGCGCGACACGTTAATTAATAATGCACGAAAGGTAATAAAGCAAGCATCGCATTGCAACACGACATAAGCAAGTAAAGGCACACCATAATAACATTGAACTGCATATTTATATAATATGTGATATGCCCACTTGTGTAGAGTGGGGCTTAGTTTGATACATCATAAACAAATACAACTAAAAGAAAATACAAAGGAAAATACTACGGAAACATAAAAGCAACTCCCCTACCCCAGTGCAACTAAAGGGATAACCTCTAAACAAAAGGAGGTCCATCCTCATCTAAGTGGTGTGTGCTCTACCTGGGTACTCCATCGGTCGTACGTCACCTCCTACTGACATCCATCTCGCGAGTGAGGTACATATTCGGGAAATTGGGCGAGCTCCTCGAGTGTAAAAAGGAGGAACGGGGATCGAGAGTGACCCCCGCGATGTGCCCGCATCTCCGATTGTCGTGCAAGCCGTGGCTGAGTCACGGTATCCTCACCGCCCTCCCTCATCAGTGCTGGAGTGGGGGCGGAGCTCTCGCTATACGGATGGGTAGGTGGATCCTCGGACGGGTCAGTCTCCAAGAAGTAGGTCCGGGGCACATAATCGGGATAGTCACACATGGCTGAGGTGGCGGTGTGCATGCGGAGCACTCTGTCATTATGCGTACGCACGCGCTCAAAAACCCGCTTGTCGTCGCCGTAGGGTGCTGTCGGAGAGAAGCGATGGGTATGCACGGGGTGAGCGAAGGGACGTCCTATGAACATGAAGACTCGCACCGTGCACTGTCCCTCAAAATGGTATGACCCGTGATCCGGGTCATAGTGCACCTCCCACGTCGGGGTGTCCACGAAAACCACGAACGTCGCCATCTGAAGACGTGACGGAAAGAAAGAGATAGAGGGAGTGAGAATCTTGCTAAAGAATCTCAGTAGGGTCTCCTACTACCTAGGTGTCATCATCTACATCCTTAGGAACCTTGGGTTTAGTTATACAAAATAAGTGAGCATGCATAATCATCTATTTTTAGGTTCTAAAACATAATTAGCCAAGGTCCGTTCATTTTAGCATGAATCTTAATGTCATGGATGCAATCATATTAAAGAATGTATGCATGACTCTACTTAATGCAAGAATAATCATCATATCTTTAAGAACATCATAATAGTGGCATAAAGTGGCAGTTAAATTCTCTTTGTGACATAATCATCATAACTTTCTCATAGGTTACCCTAAAAGACAAGCGCTCTGGGAGTACTCGGTCGAACCGGTGTTACCCAGAACATGTCACATCTCTACGTTATGAGCTCATACCTTAACTAGTCGTCACTAGTTCTTACTTATCAATCCCGATAAGCGTAACATAATCATAAACATAATCCCGACTTATTCAGTACGGGCTAGGGGGCATTTCTTGGGGGTGCTCGGCCGAACCGGTGTCACCCAAGAATTCATCTTGGTACCGATGTCACATGAGTTCTCTGGAGGTGCTCGGCCAAACCGGTGTCATCCGAGAACTCATCTTAGTACCTCATAAAAATCTCATAGATTTTCAAAAAACTTTCTGAGTCCCGAATTTGTCAGAAATTCGGTGGCATAACTGCAGCATGCCGAATTTCTTCCAAATTCTTCTTTATGCCACATGAGTCAATCAAACATGCATCCTTCATCATAATTTCATGCATTCACACAATCATCCTCATACTTTCACAAGCAACATTAAAGATTCGTTATGCACTTGGTCCTACGGTATCTTATGCTCCGACCCTTATGGGCCTTAAACTTGTGATGTAATTAACCTATCATCTTCTATCAATCTTTTACGCACCTAAGGGTTTTCTTTTAACAAAACTTATTATTAGTCATGCTCTCTATTAAATCTGAACATCATCACTCCTTAGGGCAGCACTTTAAACTTATAATTACGGGGTTCTATAACTTACGTTTTAGACCCTTTCTTAGTTCTGTCTTCGCCTAAGGCGCTATAAGTTATACCTAATCCAATTATGAGACCTTCCTATGTCTAAGGACCAATTATAAACCATGTCTACCATATTATGAGGTTGCTGGACAGGTTCTAAAATTAAATGTTCTAAGAGTTCTAGAATTGCGGTTTTACGATTTTCTAGTTACTAGTTTCTCTATAGGTGCGAAAATTCAATCCTACTTCAATTGTAACCAAATTTTTCGTGATTAAACAATCGTAATCTGATTATATTGCCATTGAAACAGTTTGGGCAGTGTCCAAATATAATTGGGTTAAATCTATGCTAAATCTTGACTTTACGGTTTTTTCTAGAAATCTAGTTCCTCTCTTAACATGCATAGGAGTGCTCCTACCTCATCATACATAATTTCCACACATTATAACACATCAAAACATCATCACACAACAACAAACTCATCATGACAAGGCCGAAACACCAAGTCCCCAAGAAGGTGCATAACTTGATGTTTCTAAGACATATAAGGTGCTAGTTTCTCTTGGAACCAACTTAGAACCTTTAAAACTCTTTTGCAAACCAATTTATTTTGTAAAAGAGGCTAAAACATCCTTAGGTCAGTGACCACTTGATCCCTCCTTAAAGAGAGTTAAATTCATAGAACCTTGTTGGTCTTAAACTCAAACAAATTCATGAGATTTAAAAGGATTCTTAAAACTTAGATTGTTGGCCCTTGTAGTTAGATGAAACTCATTTCAAGTTCATCATCACTACTTGGCCGAGATTATGCATTCAAAGAGTGCTCCCATATTAAACTTTAACTTGAGACAAAATGGGTAAGTCTTTGAGCTCTAAGGTCTTTAAGTGATGACATAATTTACTATGCACTTCATTTTTATTCTTCATTACAAAGTAAAGTGAGGGCTTAAAGTAAATATGCAAGACTTGAATCATAAATATGCAAAGCTTGAATTAAATATGCAAGACTTGAAATATAAATATGCAAAACTTTAAAATATAAATATGCAAGTTCATTTCTTTATTTTAGTGCTCTAGGCCCAGCAACAATCGACTTTAAGGTCGAAATAGAAAGGCTTTGAGATTTAGTTAGGTGATGGTGCAATTCTCATTTTAAATCTTTATGTTCTTTAGTGATAAAAAGTAAATATGCTAGACAAGAATATAAATATGAGATGCACTTCATTCTATATCCTTTAATTTTAAGTGATGGCTTGGAAAGTAAATATGAATGCAAAACTCAAAGTAAATATGTAATGCATAAGCTTGAATTTAAATATGAATGCTAGTCCATTTTATTTCTTATTAGAGCTCATACAAGACTTTAAAGGAACTTAAACCTTAACCAAACTTACCATGACAAGATAAAGTAAAAACAAGAGTGAACCTCAAGGGTTCCTTAAGAACACAAAGCTTCTTTTCTTGAAATGTAGACATAAATAACGTTTTTAATAAAACTCAAGCTCTAGAGGCCTCATTGTGATGAACACATAGTCATCATCTAGAAGCCCTCATCATCAAGCCATTGTGAACCTTATTGGCCATCATGGTCGAAAATGAGAAGAAAGAAAAGGAAAAAGAACTGAAACTTTCAAGAGGAAAAGGAAACATTTGAAACTCTAGAGACCATGATCTTGGTGATGCATTAGCACCAACATCATGAGTCCTCATCATTGAGTTCATGTGACCATTTCAAAACATCATCAAAGTGAAAGGTTTCAAGGATTCAAGAAGAAAAACTAAAAACACCTTCAACTTCAAGAACAAGGATCAAACTTTAGAGGTTTGTTCAAGTGATAAATATCATCATGAAACCTCATCATCAAGCTCTCATTCCTTTGATCTTCAAGCCTCATGGCCGAAAACAAAGAGGAGAAGAAAAAGAAAAGAAGTTCTAAAAAGTTTCAAGAGAAATTATGAACACATAAAGAGATTAAGAACTTTAAATGAAGGAAACTCATGAAAGAAAATCCCTACCAAGTGATTTGGAGATTGGGATGAGAAAAGAGGATGAAGAACTTGAAGAACTTGAAGGCTTGAACTTGAGAGAAAAAGGAGACTTTGAAGTGCTCTTTGAGAACTTACAGTTAGCAAATGAACCCAAAATGATGCAAGTTCACCCAAGCAAGCTATTTATAGAGAAATGAAACAAATGAAAGGTGCAAAGAGGGAGGAAGGCTTCGGCCATCAGCCTCATGGGCAGCCCATGAGTTCCATGAGGTGAGATAATGTGGTCTTGAGGCATGGTGAGGTATGGTTCAAAGTATGGTGAGGTATGGTTCAAGGTATGGCTTAAGCATGGTTCTTTGAGTGAGAAACAATTCAACATGTGATGTAAAAGGGAGAGCGATGGCCGAATGTGCATCAGCCATGGGGGGAGGATTTCTTGCATTTTAGTTATGGTTTAGAGTTGTGTTTAGGTGTATCTTTGATTAGGATTAAGATTAGGAATTTGTAAGAAAGTGTTTAGGTGAGAAAATGGGTAATCAAGGTTGTCAAGACATAATTAAGGAGTGTTCTTGCATCATTAGTGAGTTATAAATTCATTTTAGTGTATAAACAATTCTAGACACAATTCCTTGATTTAAGGAATTGGAGAGAGAAAACACTATTCAAGATTCCAAGAGTGAAATCTTGAGTTTTAGAAAAGAGATTTAAATCTAATCTAAGCAATCTTAGGTTCTAATTAATTTTAATAATTTATTTTGACTCTAAATTAATTATGGAAATTAATTAATCTTCGATTAGAGCCTAATATTGCTTAGGTTTGCTTAATTACATCATTAAGCTCAAAAACACTATTCTAGGGGCAAAATCGTAATTTTGCACTAAAATTGCCCGGGACTGCTGGGACTCAAACAGATGTTTTGAAACATAACAAACATGGTTTTAAACATCTGGGGAAAGTTTCAGGCTCAAACAGCACCTTTACCCGCGTAAAACGCTATAGGGGTATTTTGGTCATTTTGACCCGAAACTGCAGAAAATGAGACTTTCCCCTCTGGAACCACTCAAGGGTCATTCAATCCCCTTCAAACATTGAGTTGGCCCTTCGAGGACTGCCGGGTCGGCCATCCTCGAATTCCGGGCTGAAAATGACCTCAGGGGCATTTTGGTCATTTTCCATTCAGACAGAAAATCGGGGCGTTACACCCTTGGAGTATGGTGCTGCCCAGATTTATTAAAGAACATAAATGATAGTAAGATTTGTTAGAAGAGAATCCTTAGGTGCATAAGAGGTTGATAGAGAATGATAGAATAATTACATCTCAAGTTTAAGGCCCGTAAGGGTCAAAACATAAAATACCGTAGGATCAAGAGCATAATGAGTTTCAATGTTACATGTGAAATGATTATGTAAACGTATGGAATTATGATTGAGGATACATGTTCTACTTGTTTATGTGGCATAAAGTAAATTTGGAAGAAATTCGGTATCTTGTAGTTATCTTCTTAATTTACGACAAATTCGGGGACTTAGAAAGTTTTTGAAAAACCCATGAGATTTTCTTTAAAAGAGACGAGGTACTAAGATGTGTTCTTGGATGACACCGGTTCGGCCAAGCACCTCCAAGAACTCATGTGACATCGGTACTAAGACGTATTCTTTGGTGACACCAGTTCAGCCGGGCACCCCCAAGAAATGCCCCCTAGCCCGTACTAGATAGTCAGGATTATGATTATGATACACTTATCAGGATTAATAAGTAAAAACTAGTGATGACTAGTTAGGTATGAGCTCATAACCTAGAGATGTGACACGTTCTGGGTGACACCGGTTCGGCCGAGCACCCCCAGAATGAAGGTCTTTTAGGGTGGCCCCATGAGAAAGTAAAGTATGATGATTATGTTACAAAGTTTTCCCCACATGAGATTTCAATTTCCACTTTATGCCACCATTATGATGCTTCTTGATGTTATGATTGATGTCCTTGCATTAAGTAGTGCCATGCATACATCTTTTACTATATTGCATTCATGACATTAAGATTCATTCTAAAGTGAACGGACTTGGTTAATTATATTTTAAAAGCTTAAAAATGAACTTAACGCGTGCTCACTTATTCTATACACTAAACCCAAGGTTCCTGAGGATGTAGATGATGACACCTAGGTAGTAAGAGGCCCTACTGAGATTCTTTAGTAAGATTCTCACTCCCTCTATCTCTTCTTTCCGTCACGTCTTCAGATGGCGACGTTCGTGGTTTTTGTGGATACCCCGGCGTGGGAGGTACACTATGATCTAGAGCACGGATCATACCATTTTGAGGGTCAGTGCACAGTTTGTGTCTTCATGTTCATTAGACGACCCTTCGCTCACCTGTACATACCCAATGCTTCTCCCCGACAGTACCCTATGGCGACGACGAGCGGGTTTTCGAGCGCACACATACGCACAATGAGAAAGTGCTCCGCATGCACACCGCCACTTCAGCCATGCGCGACTACCCCGACTATGTGCCCCAGACATACTTCTCTGAGACAGACCCGTCGGAGGACCTGCCTACCCATTTGTACAGCGAGAGCTCTGCCCCCACTCCACCACTAATGAAAGAGGGCAGTGAGGACACCGTGACTCAGCCTCAGCTAGCACGATGACTGGAGATGCGGCCACGTCGTGGGGGTCGCTCTCGATCCCCGCTTCGTCTTTACACGTCGAAAGAGCTCGCCCAGTTTGCCGGGTATGTGCCTCGCTCGCGGGATGGACATCTGTAGAAGGTAGTGGATGACTGATGGAGTACCCAGGCTAGTGCACACGCCACTTAGATGAGGATAAACCTTCTTTTGTTTAGAGGTTATCCCTTTAGTTGCACTTGGGTAGGAGAGTTTGCTTTTATGCTTTCCGTCACACTTTCCTTTGTATTTTCTTTTTAGATGTATTCATTTCATGTTGTACCAAACTAAGTCCCACTCTTCATAAGTGGACATATCATATCATATATATATGTAGTTCTGTTTTATCGTGATGTGCCTTTACCTGCTTTATGTTATGATGTTTATGAGATGCTTGCTTTATGTCCTTAGGTGCTTCATTGCTTATCATGTCGCGCGGCTCTCACTTTGCTTTTATAATTAAAAAAAAAAAAATTTCAGTATTTTCCGCTAAGTATTTTAAAGTAATAAGGAAACTATGACGTAATAGACTAATGATTAACCTAAATATATTCTAGAGTATTAGGTTAAGAATTAGGATGTTACATGAACCATACCCAAGCCAAGAATCATAGGTATGTAACATCTTTTAGATCATCATGACTTTTTGATCATTTCTTTTTATCTTTAGAGATACTCTAGGTAGTTAGTAAGCCCCTTCACAGTTGGCTGGTTGCTCTTTCACTATTTTCTTTGCCCTTTTTGTATTTTCTGAGATTGACGTTTCTTCCTTCCTTGGCTTTTGGCAATTTTTTTCATGAGCATAGAGATCTCGTTTCCATATTCAATCTCAGATCTTTCATCAGATTCTTCCTCTTCATTGAATGTTTTAGCAACTTTCAATGCTTTAGCTATACACTCCTTCTGATGATGACTTTTGGGTCAAAGGCTTGCTCCCTTTTATAGACTCATCATGCATTTTAAGGAGCACATTTTCATGGATTTTAAGAAATCCAAAGGAGAGCATCCAGGATGAGTTTGAGAATTTTCGGTCTAAGATCTTCATGCAGCATGTGTAGTTTGTCCTGTATTCCCTCAGCTGTGTCAGAAGCAATTATTTTGTCATATCCAACTCTACTTAGTGCACATGTGAGTGGGTGCTTGGCTTAGGAGATCAACTAAACTATAGGCATTACTGTTCTTGTCCACCTACTTCTTGGGACTTTTCTTGAAGTTAAGAATGCCTTATTAGGTCCTAGAAATTCATCAAACAAGACAATTAGTTAGTAGAATATTTTTCTGCCATATGAATTGATGCCATTTTGTCCTTTATATCTTTGTCCTCTGCAATCGTTGGATTGCACAACCCTTCAAAGGTCTTGCTCTGATACCACTTGTAGGTATAAAAGTGCATACGAAGGAAGGTTGAATTATGGTTTGCTTATTTTAACATATCTGAAACAATTAGCAAAATACTATCAAGCATTAAGCTTGAAGTGCAACAGAAATGAGATTAGTTGTTTCAGAAAGTAGATCTCTGAACTGTTAAAATGTTATATTAGCATATATTGAACTGTAAAGCATAAAAGAGAAATATAAAGGAGATCAAGGAGCAGAAAATGTGACATAAGCATTTTTATGCTGGTTCGGTCAAACCTGCCTATATCCAGTACTCAACACACATTGAGGTCTCACTAAAAACATTTCTCAACCTGAGAAAGAAAAACAGGATAATCTTTACATTAGTCTTCTTAAGCTCTCACTTGTGACTAGTAGGCAACCCTTTCTGTCACAAGCTGAGTAGTTATTCACTAGCCTCTCCAAGGTGAACCAAGTATTCATTCACTAGCCTCTCCAAGCTAAACCAAATAGTTATTCACCAACCTCTTCAAGCTGAAACCTGTGACTAGTAAATAACCTTTACTATCACAAACTAATTAGTTATTCACCAGCCTCTCTAAGCTGAACTAAGTAGTTATTCACTGGCTTCTTCAAGGTAAACTAAGTAGTTATTTATTAGCTCCAAAACCCTATCAAAATGAGCTGATTAGTTTTGAATGACGACAAAACCAATTCAAAGAAAATATTTTGAAGAATTACTAATGTCTACCTTGAGTTTCTTGACAAAGTATTATAGGCTTTTTCGGTTAAGTATGATACGAACTTAATGCCTTAATAATATTTCACTTTGCTTGTGTAAGCATGTTTTATCTCATGTAAAGAGATTGAGCCAAATAGAAAGTGATTATTATTTCAAGCAAAGCACATATACATACCTACATATCAAAGCATAGAAACAAACTTGAATCGAGAATAATTTCATTTTACATGTGTAAACATGTTTTATCTCAGGTTAAGAGATTAAGCTCAAATAAAATGAATATCATATCATGTAAAGAATGTATATATTCTTATGGACTGAAGCAGATCAACTCAGAACAAGAAACCAAGGAAAAGGTCTTCAGAAAGTAGCACGGGACTTCAAAAAGTACACTAAATTTAAAGATATCAACTAAAAGTCCAAAGACAACGTATTACACAATCTTCAATCATCATAATTGCAAATTTTTCATCATCATAAAGATTGGATTGAAGACCTGAAGATTGAAGTTTCATCAAGGAACTGATTACGCACATCATAAAGCTCACTTCACTATAGGGCATTGAATGCTACAGTAAAAGGAGGGAAATTTGAATTTTCAAATTCAAATTCATAGTCTAAACCAGTTTTTAAACTGGTACATCATCTCATCTACCTAATTGGTTAACCACCCAAGCTTCTAGAAGGAAGAGTTCAGAAACCATGATCGGATAGTGAAAAGTAATTTTTGAAGGAGCATAAAAAATCTTAACTACACAATGGCTTCTGCAATCGATGTGATAGACTATCAACCTACTCTTCTAGACTGACTTTCCAAGACACAAATGGATGATCTACATGTGTCACTTGGAGAACTGACCAAGGGGAACGTTAATATTAAATGACTTTCTATAAATTAAAGATGTTGAGTTGAAATGGACAAGGGACTGTTACTATAGAAGAGAGAAAACTTTGTAGAAATTCTTTCATGTTCTGCAACATTCAAACATATAATGTAATCAGTCTTCTTCATTGTAAAAAATCTTCCTTCTATGTTCTCAATTGGATTTATGTTCTTCCTAAGGAAGAAATGATAGAAGGAAGTCATTCAAGTTTTCCCAGGAACTTTTCATGTATATGTTAAAGAAACTTGAGTGTAGGTTAGTTTGAGTGGCAACCCAAACACTAAACCTTTGTATCCTCGATCTGATAGTGATCGCTGTGAGATAGCTTAGAGAGGCTATTGGAAAATGACATGCAACGCAGCAATAAGGTGTTCTTGCTTATCACGGTTTAGCTTAGAGAAGCTAGTCAAAGACTACTTGTAGCTTGGAGAGGCTAGGGCAAGACTACTCGATTCAGCTTGGAGAGGCTGGGGCAAGACTACTCGGTTCAGCTTGAAGAGGCTGGGAAAAGACTACTTACAGCTTGGAGAGGCTGGGAAAAGACTATTTACAGCTTGAGAGGTTGGGGTAAGATTACTTGGATCAACTTGGAAAGGTTGTGGAAAGACTACTTGCAGCTTGGAGAGACTGGAACAAGACTACTCGGTTTAGCTTGGAGAAGCTGGTGAAGAACTACTCAATCTATAACAGCAGGTGGTTTCTGAAGGTCACATATGAGAGCTTGGGAAGGCTAATGTACAGACTATCCATTTGTTCTTTCTCAAGTTGAGAAAGATATTTTTATTGGAATCTCAATATTTGTTGAGTATTGGATGTAGGCAGTTTGAACCAATATAAAAATACTTGTGTCTCATCTTTCTCTCTCTGATCTCCTTTATATTTCTTTATTGCTTTTTATTTGTCAATCATATGCTGAAATAATGCTCTTGCGGTTCTATTATTTATCTTATGATTTAAGTTTATTAATGACGCTTCAGAAATCTATTTTTTGAAATCAGTAATTATGTTTCCACTCGCTACAAGTTATACACTTGACAGTATCTTTGTTAAAAGTTTTAGAAATGCAAAAAGAAGCAATGCATGATTCACTACCCTTCTCGTGCACATTTCCACCTACATTATTCACTAGTCTCTTCAAGCTGAACCCATAAAAGGTAAACCGACTTTTACTGTCCCATTGAAAGTAGTCTTTAACTAGCCTCTCTAAGATAAACTGTGACAATAAGAACACCTCACTGTCACATTGCAAGTAGTTTTATATTAGCCTTTCTAAGCTATTTTTTTGTAACATAATTATAATAGTTTTGTTATCATTAATACTATAATTATATATATGTACAGAATTTTATGGTATAATATATTCAATTTTAATTTTTTTATTTTATTTTTTATTTTACTTTTGTTAATGACAGAAAGATATGATAGTATGATTGGAAAAATTATTAATAATTAAAAGATAAATTAAATTCCAAAAACTTACTTTAAATATTAAGATAACGAAAATGATAGGGCACAATTTTTTCTATGAATAACATATGAAATACTTTCCATATAATAGGTCTTAAATATTAGTATTATAATGAGTCTTAAATATTCGATTAAGAATAAATTTGATAGAAATTGAATTTTGAATTATTATCATATCAAAATCAACAAATTAGCAATTCGTTAATAATTTGACCTGCTCATTTTCTTTAGAGTCAAAAAATATACTGATCTTAAAGGTTATTTATTTTAGAAATATTTCCTTTTTAATTTTTTATATTACCCTCATAATGTGAGGCTATTAATGATTCTTAAATTTAATTTTAGATCTTAATTATATTGACATAGGTCCTCTATTAGTGCAAATTATAATATTTGATTTTATTTCATATGAAAAATAATTAATAAGTAAATAGTAAATTTAAGTTCAAAAAAATCTTTAGACATAAAGACTGAAAATATGGGGCCTAAATCACTATATAAATAACACGTAAAACCTAAATCACTATATGAATAATACGTGTAATAGTTTTCATGAAAGGAGTTCGAAATATTAGTATAGTAGATAAATATTTTTAAATTTTTATATTACCCTCATAATGTGCGGCTATTAATAATTCTTAATTTTAATTGTAGAACATAATTATATTGACATGGTCCTCTCTTGGTGCAAATTGTAATCTTTAATGATTATAATATTTAATTCTTTAATGATTGTAATATTTTATTTTATTTCATATGAAAAATAATTAATAAGTAAATTATAAATTAAGTTCAAAACAATCTTTCGACATAAAGATTGAGAAAAGTAGAGCCTAAATTATTGTATGAGTGACACGTGAAGCCTAAATCACTATATGAATGACACATATAATAGTTTCCATCGAAGGAGTCTGAAATATTAGTATAGTAGATATTATCGCCAAAAATAAAGAAATTATTATTCAAAGATATATTATTATTACTACTACTACTACTACTACTACTACTATAATCTATAATATCCATATATATTTCTTTCTATATCTATCTATATCCATATAATTAGGATTATAAAAATAATAATCATGTATGAGTCGTAATTAAGGTTATCTTTTTTTTAAAAAAAGTATTTTTCACATTATTACTTGCAAGATATTGGAAGGAATAATGTAAACAAACTATTGCAATATATTTTTTATGTTATTACTTGCGAGTACAGTGCCAGATATCTTTTTCACATTATAAACAAATGCAAAAGAGAGATGGAAGGAGTAATGTACCTGCAATAAAGAACAAATGTGAAGGTGAAGTATCCTCATTGTGGTGGGGATAAATGTTCCCTACTTGATTATTTTTTATATAAAAAAAAACCAACACTTTCAGCTTATCAACAAAGTATTTTTATGAATTTAGGTAGGATATAAAGAAGAACACCTTTGACAAAGGTATGAAAAAAATTGGAAGTTTCTATGTACCTGTTTCTCCTAAACAATGTGAACCTCTTTTGCTCCTTGGAATATTCTTTTGAAAAGTTCTTGCATATTTTTGTCGGATGTTTTCGAAATAACTGTCATTGTCCATATTTTCTGGAAACGTATCACAAAATGAATATTATATATGATCTTTACAATGACCACATATTGGCAAAAACTAATAATGCTTAAGAGAATAGAAGAAAATGCCCATGACACACACTTGACCACATCATGTACTATATTTATTAATCAAATATAAATAGGTAAAATAATGACCGGCTATTATGTGTCTATCAAATAATTCAGATCTATATTGATATCCGAAATCTATAATTTATAACATATAATATATAATAAAATATTGTCTCATAGACTGTCTTTCTTAATTGATAGTGTTTTCTAATTTGATTGCGCTGAAAATATACTATTTATTATTATTGACCAAAGAAATATACTTTGTAGTCTAAATAAACAAATTATTACCATGGCAATTAAAGGCAAAGATATTATATTATATTATACAATATATATATATATATATATATATATATATATATATATATATTTTCTATCTATATCTATCTATGTCCCTATAATTATGATTATTAAAAAATTACATATGAGTCATAATTGGAATCATCTTTTTTTAAAATAAAAAATATCTTTTTCATGATAACAATTAGAATTATATTACTATTACTGCTACTACTACTGTATCATATCATATCATATCATATTATACCTATAATCTATAATATCTATATATATTTCTATCTATATCCCCATAATTATGATTATTAAAAAACATTAATTGAAGTTTTTTTTTTCAAAAAAAAAAATCTTCTTCACATCAACATTTGCAACATATCTTCTTTTTTTTCTTATAAAATATATCGTTTGTTCAATTAAGATTATTAGAAAAACATCATGAATGAGTCATGCAATTAGAATTATCTCTACTTTTTACTTTTTTAAAAAAATTCTTTTCATAATCACAATCATTTGTGAATCAACCTATTAGAGAGAAATATCTTATCATTCTTTGATATATATTATAATTTATAATCTATAATTTGCATATAATATATAATATTGTGTATATTTTTCAATTGATATATATTATTATATAAATGAATGTCTGGCCCCAAAAGAAAAAGTGAAAAAAAAAGTAAAATTCTTCCAGGGGAATTTGCAAGAGCTCAAAGTTTATGACTATCACAGGTGATCTGATTGCAATGGCCATCACTTGATTAAGGCATTCCCCCTTTTTATTTTTTTCATATTACACAATTTTTTATTTTAATGGCCAATTAATATTTTAATCACCCCAATACATTTATAGCAAATCCATTTTTTAATGATTCTTAATTCTATATTTTTTTCATTCTTAATTATTCTTAATTTTAATTGTAAATAATAATTTTAATGATTCTAAATCCTATAAATATATCTTAATGATTCTAATTTTATTGATTCATGTCATCTTTAATTATTGTAATATTTGATTTTGTTAATAATTAATAATAAATTATAAATTAAGTTAAAAAATCTGTAGACATAAATGTTGAGAAAACTGGGTCCTAAATCACTATATGAGTGACACGTGTACACTAAAGCTCTATATGAAAGACACTTGTAATAATTTCCATGAAATGACTCTCAAATATTATAATAGTAGATTCTATTGATTTGATTGAAGTTTAGAGTGCTAAATAAAGTGTTTTGGCAATTTCAATTGTATAAATAATTTGCAAAGGCAAAAGCAATAGTACAACCAACGTTCTAAATTAGAACAATGAAAAATTACTTGCAAAATATTACAATGGAATTATCATTTTAATTGTGAAATTGATATGACATAGTTGACTAACATTACAATGGAAAAAAATTACACTGCTGGTTGGACAAAAGGTTAAATCAAATTAGCTCAGAAGCCTAAGCATATGGCACCATGTCTTAAAGATAGCATTTTGATGGAAGTTTATTTCAAGCTAGTTTGAAACACACATCTAGGCATGTAAGAATACTTACTAAATGAATTGCCATCAAGTAAGAGTTGACAATGGTAAAGGAATTCTGAGGGATACAATTATAATCTTATACCTTCTGTCCTTTTCTCTTCTCTTTCGAAAAAAAAGAGAAGATACTTGTTCTCTTGTAAAAACACTCAACACTTTGACTAGGTTCTATATGGTTTTGCTCATCTCATAGCCTTAGGCATGTTAAACAAAAGCATTTAGGCAAAATAAATGACAGTTCAAAGATTCAAATGTAGTAAAGTGTTACTTTGGTTCCTGAAAGTGTAAGCGTGTTTCACTTTAGTTTTTGAAATTTCGAAATTAACTCTTTAGTCCTTGAAATTGCATTCTGTAGGTCACTTTATTTCCTGGTCAAACAACCGTTATATTTTGCTGGCGTAGCACATTAATCGAGCTCACTCACCTCTAATCCAAGCTCCATTGCCATCTCTTGTTGAATTATTACCTGCCAGCCGAGCTTATTCTCCTTTTAACCAAGCTTAATTGCCATCTTTGGTTAACCTCACCACATGTCATTCGAGCTCTGCCTCCTTGGCCAAGCTCCACCTCCACTTGGCTGAACTCTTTTGCTTTCAGTCGAGTTCCACCTTCTCTTAGTCAAGCTCCTTTTTCATCTCTGCCACCTCGGCTGAGCCTTGACACATGCCGGTTAACCTCTACCTCCTCTAGGACGAGCTTTATTTCTTCTAAGCCGATATTTACATTCTCCCAGCCGAGCTCCTTTTCCATCTCTACCTCTACTACTTCCTG